>VDFB02000003.1:521265891-521890429 GCA_007258455.2 Sequoia sempervirens | reverse complement strand
AATGGAGTAGTACTTAAATTTCAGGGAAAAAATAAGTAGGTGTCTATCTGACCACCCTAACAACAATAAAATGATAATATTTTTTATAATATTTTAGATATAAGTTGATGAATCATGTCCCAATGTGATGCATATTTTTCAGTAATTTTTTTCCAAGTAAATAATGAATTATGAATTTTTTATTACAACTTTTAAAAAATATAAAAAATTCTTATGTCTGACCACCTTAACCTGGTCAAAAATTCATAAAATTCAACTCTTTTTCTTTTAATCCTATAGTATGTGAAGCATATAATATTACATATGTTTTAGATTCAAAAAATGTGATACTATTTGAAAGCTATAGATGTTTTTCAATCAGCCTATCAATTAGGACTTTAGTCGTAATTCAAATAGAAAATGAATAATAATTATTTATTAAATTCAAAGTAAAGAATAATTTATATTGGTGTAAAGTTGAGAATCTCCTTTAAAAACCTTTTTTATTTCATCAATTTTGGTTTAAAAAAAGTTGTCAGCCACATATCCTACACATACCCATCATATCACCACTTTTTGGCCCATCATGATCCTGCACATACCCGTAAGGAAGAACTAAAAAGACTATTGAGCAATTGCAAACTTCTGATGAACCAAAAGAAAGATAGGATAAGAACAAAGGTATCGAGTCCTCATAGACCTTGGGTGATGAACTAGGAAATGATGAGAATCCTTATGCTTTAGGACAACATGAAAAGACTAATCCAAGGGATAATCCTAAAAATAGGGTAAGATCAGAAAATGTAAGTTTGAGATGGTGACAGACCAAAGTAATCCAAAATTCATGTTGATGAGGTCAGAGAACATTAAGGTACTGGAGGTTGTGACATACAATGTTGAAAGTTTGAGAGAGGAAGTTCTTGAACATGTCAATCATTATGAGCGAGGCATTATTAAAGAGGCAGAACATAACGAAGAAGCACTTGACTAGTTTGTTAAGTAATTGGCTCAATATTTAGAGGTGGAATTATTGTTGTTGGATTTCAAAAGTCTAATACAAAAAATAGAAACCCCTAAACCTAGAGCTAGAGATAAGACAAGACATGTTATAAAATGGAATGCAGATGGAGGAAAAAATATTCAGATAGCTACACTGGTAGGAGAGAAGAGCAAGCATAAAATGATAGCTAGGGATTATATGGTGATGACAATTGATGTAGGACATTCATCAAGGGGATAGGAGTTAGAAGAGATGAAGAAAATTTAGAAATGATTGTCACCCAAGAGAAGAAGAATAAGCAAAAGAAATGAGAATTAAAATAATGGATTGCTCGCCTAAAGAATTTCACTTCTATTCTAGCAACATGTGATGCTTCACTATGCTGATATTGAGAACATCCCTTATCTTTTTGTATTACTATGGGTTCTTGGAACTTTCAAAACCAAGTTTTTCTTAATAAATTATATATATATATATATATATATATCAAAAAATAAAATATATTATATTAAATTATCAAACTTGATACAAACTATGCAACTTTATCTCTTCATTCAAATCAATAATTGTTAAATATTTGAATGATAGAGTAAAGACTTCTAGATTAAACTATGTATACTATTATGAATTGACGTTTCAAAGCACACTAAATGATTCATCGTCAGAAGAGGATAATGAAGAATATGATTGTAGAAATGTCCGTAAGTAGAGTTAAGTGGTGGGAGAGGGTAGGGAGGGAGGAGATTGAAAAATGAAGTTAAAGTGAAAATAGGAAAAAAATGATGGACATAATAGAAGAATGAATAATACAGTAATATGATATAATACAAATGAATAGATCAAAAAATGTTAAAATTAAAAGTCTCAAATAATGAATACATAACTCTAATGACCGTACCCTAATCCTAACTCAATGATTCATCATAAGAAGATGATAATGAAGAATATGATTGTAGAAATGGCCTTCAGGAGACTTAAGTGGTGGGAGAGAATAGAGAGGGTGGAGATTGAAAAATGAAGTAAAAGTGAAAATATGGAAAAAAAAATGATGACATAATAGAAAGAATGAATAATATAATAATATGACATAACACAAATAAATAGATCAAAAAAGGTTAAAGGTTAAATGTCTCAAACATAATGGATTATAAAGATGAATTATATAACGTAATGATTGAGGAACTATTACCAAAATTATTAAAAGAACTGAAGATATAAAGAAAAATATACTAAAACTTAAAACAATAATAATTTAACCAAAGAAAAAAGGAAAAAGATGAGATTATATATTAAATTGGAAAATTAAACAAAGGATTCAATTAAAAAATAAAAATAGATGAATAAAATACAATAATATATAAAACTTATTATATATATATATATATATATATATATATATATATATATATATATATATATATATATATATATATATATATATATATATATATATATATAAAATAAATAATAATGTATATAATATATAATAATATATATAAATATATTTTGGACGTCAAAATCTGCAAATGGTTAGTTTGAAAAAAACAACATTTCAACATCCTATGAAATAATGAAACATGTCAATCATGCAATAAAATGAAACAATGGAAACTAAACAAAGCATATAAAAGACATGATCCAACTTTATCTCATAGTGGATTGGTGCTATTATTTCCCAATCCTTGCTTAAGCTTGATGTTAAGATGCTATTAAGATGATGATAAGATGGGAAAAATCAATTCTCAAGGAGAGTGACTTTGCAAGAGATTTGTTGATGAAATTGTGGAGATTTGTGTAGTGGACAAAATCAGTTCTCAAGAGAATGACCTTGCATAAAGATTGTGGAGATTTGTGGAGGATTTGATGAAGAAAGAAGCCTTTGATTTATAGATTTTCTTGATGAGAAATTGGCCAAATGGATGAATGTGGGATAAAGAATCAAGCCAATGACATGGAGACTTGTCATCTTGTGAGTGGTTGATGTGCAAGATTTGGGAAATGTGCCCAAGAGGAAATTTCAAATTTGAGAGAAATGAGTGGGGACATGTAAGAGTTTATTAATTGCTTTGTTGGATGTACATGCCCACTTGGTTTTGAATTCAAACTCTACGGAATATTCCATGTTGAGTGAAAATAATGAATTTAATAAATCAATAAATTGATTTATTTGTGCAAGTGGGATTATCTAGAGCATTAGATTAGATTAATCAAGGTTTAGATAAAATTAATGATGATTAGGATGTTTGACCTTTTACTTAAATATTTGATTTATTTAAATCAGAAAAGGATGGAATATGAGTTGGAGATTTAATTAAATAAAGCTTTGTTTATTTAATTAAAGGTTGATGAGTTGATTTATTTAATAGTCTGATTTACCTAGTGAATGGATTGATGAGCTTGATTAATTTAATGAGTGGATGCATAATGTTAATTTTGCATATCTACAATAGGAGAACCTACAAAATAAAATAACCTATATATATATTAATATAAATGTATAATATAAATTAATATATTAATTACACAAAATAGATTAACTTATTTACCTAAAAATATTACTTTTAATAGCATAAGCTATAAATAGAAATAATATATATAAATTGTACATTAATATAGGTTATATATTAATATTATCTATATCAAAATAGGTTGTATATTATATGTAATAAAGGCCTAAAATAATATAAGCTATCTTATATATCTATAGGTTACAAATTAATATATATAAAATGTGCATGATGAAAAAAATATATTAATGAAAAGGAGAGTATATAATAATTACACATAAAATATTAATGGAAAGAATAATGCAATTTTTATTTTATTTTATTAGTGTGGATCCAAATCTATATAAAATGGTTAATTTATTTTTGTAATATTTTCTTTAATAAAAAAATAACTTTATAAAGCAAAAAAATGAAAAATCATTCTTTAGAAATATGTTTGAAAGCGTGACGGTGGTGCCACCCTCCATGGATGGAGACTAGAACTCGTGACTCGTAGGAAAGACTTAGCCAACCAAGCTAGGGCCCCCACTTACAAATTGATTTTACAAAATCAAATTTTATTTTAATTTTTTAAATATTATTTTTGATTGCTTGAAAACTAAAACATTAATAACTAGTTAACTAAAAAACCAAATTCAATTACTATGCAAAATTGTCATTCTTTTCAACTCCTAAAACCATTTTTATATCATCCGATAAACAACGGAAGAATATAAATGCCTTTCTACTTTAATCTTTAGATGAGAGAAACCAAATATTTGTACAGTAAACTGCTGTAGCAAGCAAAATCATTCACAATACAATAGCCACTTGAAAAAATTGAAAATTTTCAATTATACGGCATTCCCTGTTAATATTGACGGCTATTTGACTGTCACGCTTAGGATTCATGTCATTTAAAGGTGTGAAGTGATTATGTGAGTGGAGCTCTCTCCTTGATTTTCTTATGTATCTTATGAGTTGGCATGATAGTTATGAGCTCTCTCCTTGATTTGGGTGCATCCTACCGTAAGCCTTCCCACATGGAGTGGTTCTCAACATACAAAGTGTATAATCCTGAAGTTTTCCTCAAGGATAATAACACTTGTAATATTGAGAGATAAGGAGAGGTAAAACTAGAATTCAATGATAAGAGAGTGAAAAATATCATGAATGCATCACATATCCCAAATTTAGTAAGTAATTTAATTTTTCCTCCAAACTTCTTGAAATACATGTCCATATGTGTTTTGTTCACTTATAACAACAATTCATTCCAAATTTTATTATTTTTAATTTTCTTAAAATTAAATTTAGTAAATATAACAAATTGTTATTAAATAATTTGATACAAAATAAATTTTGTAACTTTAAGAAAAAAAATACTATAAAATTTTAAAAGGATCAAAGTTTCAACTTTAGCCATTATAAAAAACAAACTGAATATGATACTTGACCACGACATTTTTTTAATTTTTAATATACTATAAAATGCATACAATAAAATATAAAGAAATTGGACCAATTAAATAGACATTGTAATTATTGTCACATATATTTCACTGGTTCAACGAAAATGGATACCTATATATAATAATATGCCAAAATATTTCTACTTATCATCCATTCTCCGTAATATTTTAGTAATTGCAGTGCATTTTGTTTATAGCCTGCTTCATCGTAAACATCTCCCTGCGGCAATTCCAATGCTTTGCTCTTGCCGGCTGAGAAAAAATAATTCTAACTCGGCACCTTTAGAGGAAAGAAGCCACCGCTATAACGACAAGGAATGCCCAAAATGCAGCTTATTTAAGCCATGCCTTGCATTCAAACTACTCACAAAAGAAAATGGCAAAGAAATATTTGGTATCACTAATGGTAATCATGATAGTAATATTTGGAGTGTCGATGGTGGCTTCATATGATTACTGTTCTAACAGCGAATATTGGTGCCAGACAGATGCAGATTGTAATCCAAAACCTGGCTATGGTCCCTCCTTCTGCTGCTACATTGGAACTTGTGGGGTTGGTTATGGCTACTGCTGGGATAATGTTTGTTAGATCTTTCTTCTTCTTTTCTATGTCACAATCTGGTTTCTGGTACTGAGAAGATTTTACTTTGATGGGAGTTCCATTACTTGTAGTTTGTGTTCTGTTTGCTGAATTCATTCAGCTTCTTAACCAAAAAAAAAAGAGTATGGTGTGTTGATTTTATTGAAGTTTTCAGGATCAATGGGATTTTTAAGATGTAATTGTCTTATATTTCATTAAAATAGTTGTGATGTTTGGATCAACGGGGTTATAAAATATAATTTAATTGTTTTATTTTTATTAGAAGATCTTTTATAATGTTATTTTTTAATTATAGTTGGATGTACTGATTTAGAATTAAGATATGAGGAATAGCTATTTACTCTTTTGATTTGGTTTAACACAATTTTTATGTTATTTTTTATATTACAGAATTTTTTTTATAGTTAATAACTAATTTTTTTTTATGGACTATTCAATTTCATTCATAAATTGAAAATCATTTTAGTAGTTAGTATATACTAGCCTATCTATCTTATTAAATATTATATATAAATAACGGTACCTTATATCATTCTTGAGAAGTTCAATTTTTTTCAATAATTTTATTTATATTTAGCTTATGTTAAGTAATGTACTAAAAAATATATTAAGATTGATGATAGATAAACTTATGATTATCTTATTAAATCATAAAGTTATCTCTAAATAAATAAAATAATTAATTAATCAAGTAATTGCAATTTGTGTATTTAAATGTAAAGATTTGAAGCAACTCTTTAGATTATCTAATCAAGAAATTTTCCTTTTTCAATTGAGAGTTCTACTCTACAATAACTTGTGCTATTGTATGGTATAGAAAAATCTACTTCAAAAAGTAAATACGAAGACATAAATCACACTTTGTCTTTAGCAATTATAATAGTTGAATTTAATTCAACATCATTTCAATTTGTAAAGAAAAAGAAGCATTCTCAACAAATTAAGAATACAATAAAACAATCAATTATAAATAGGTTACAATATTCTAAAATTGACAATTATACAAATAAAATAAAAAATTCATTTTGCATGATTAAAAAAATAACAAATTTGTTTAACAAATTTGTTTGAAAAATAAAAGAAGTCAGTTTCACACAGTTTGCTTCTTGACCCAAGAGAAATAAAAAAATTATATATATTTACCTATTCACATTATACTATAAACAATATTGTTGATTTTTACTTTTGTTACAATAGTAACTCTTTGTTTAAATTTTTCAGCAATCTTCAAATATTATACTAGGATTTTCTTTCCTTTTCGTGATCCATAAATTGTGAAAACTTATGTCCAATATGTAGAAGTTATCAAACAAAAACATCTATACATAAAAATAAAATGAGATGAAACCTTATGAGGTAAAAGTATAGATGAAGGTAGCACATATATATTAGGAAGTAACTTTGCCATTGAAACAAAGATTAAGAGGTGAAACCATTGTTCATTCGTATCTCCTAGAAAATGCATCTCCTACAATAGTCATAAATAATCTTTGTAAAGAGGGAAGGAGTGGACCAACATTATGTTTAAGTAAGGATAGTGTTTCAAATTGGGTAGTCCCCCTTAAGATGAAACTGTCCTATATGTGCACACTAACTGGTGATGCTTTTGGTCATAGATGAAACAACGTGAAATTTTTAACTTGGATCAAAAGTGTTGAGATGTTAGGATTTTTTTTGCATCAAAAGTGTTGTGATGATAGAATTTTTTTATTTTTATTTTTGTCATTCTGACAGTCCAAATAATCTTTGAATCATTGAAGTGAATTTCAAATATAGTTCTAACATTTAGATGTGTGTGCAACTGTATTTTTTATATTTTTCTAACATGTGTCTTATGTAGGTTCTGTGATTGAAAAATATTTCATGTGTACATTTAGTGATAATGTTGGCCAATTTTATTAAGGGAGAGGGGTTCATAATGGAGCAGGGTCTAATAGTGGGGATAGAAGTAGTCTTCAGTGGGTCCCATAGTGGAGCATTTTAATATCCAATAGCAAAAGACTTTTTATCTATAAAGTGCAAAGTGACAAATCATGTGATGCGACATCAGCACACCAATAGAACATGACTTAGTGCACCACTATCGGTCTCACTTTTTTTTGGGGCATTTTTAGATACCTCAACAAAAAGCATGCTGATGTGACATCATATTTGATGATGTGGCCCTAAAACGAAATATAGAAGCACATGTGTTGCAAAATAAATTGTTGTACAGAATTGAGAATGATTTGAAATTTCCACATAAGATTTTGAAAAACGCGAAGTTAGGGTGCTCCAGTATGGGCCCCTCTCCCCTAACATGTTTAGAATCAACCATTTGAGATCAAAGAACATGTCATGTTGTGCTAATGTGTTAATCAGTAGAGGTTTATACAATTGTAATATATTATTTAGTTTAGATTGTTATTATAGTTAAATTGTCTTCATCCTTATTATGTAAACATTTCTTCAGATGTGATTTTTTAATATGCAATGCGATTTATTTAATATTCTACCCGTGCTAGGCCTAACAGTGGTATTAGAGCGTTTCTGTTTAAAAATTGAAGTGTGGGATTCAATCCAATAAAGAACAACAACTATAATATGAGATGCTGAAATGTAAAAGAGTTTAATTTCAGCAATGTCTCAATATTCTTCTGGTTCAGGGGGTAAATCACATGAAAGAATATGTTAGTCTATTCAGATTGACATGTCCAGTATCCACGAGTATTTTTCTCAATAATGTTCAAGATGTGAACTGATACTATATCTCTTGCTTGTCTGTAATTTATTCAAAGTTTTTATGAGGTATAAAATAAACTGCCATACTTCATTATTCAAGATAAATTTGTTGCTGGTTTATTTTCACGAATTTATTCTTGTCAAGGGAAAATTTATCTCGGATAAAGGAGTATGGCAGACAAAATTCATAAAATTTATGTTATTTATTGATTAAAAAACCATGAAGATTTATGTTATTTATAGATAAAAAACCCATGAAGAAATGGTATTATTGAGAAGTAGACAGTGAATGTTAGATACAATATAAATCTATTATTTCTACAAATATATGTAAGTATAAAAGATAAGGCAACATTAATATCTGAATGTTAGAGACAACATAAATTTCTATTCATGAAATTTTGTAATCAATACATATTATTTTATAAAGAATTTAATAGGTTACAAGATTAGTTAGGTGACAAGAAGAAAAAAAATGTTAAGCGAGATGTACTTCTTCTAGCATTTCAGCAAAACAAGCAAGTACCATCAATACACCTTTGATGAAAGGTGTTGTGTCTTCCCTTATGTCAGAAAATAAAATTGTTGTGTCTAAGCCTATTGTCAAAAAATGCCAACAATGAAAGTCGCAAAAGCATAAACCCATTGTGAGAGCTTGGGAATAGTAGAAAACATATAGGGGAAAATATGGTCTTGGTTACAAAGGTTTTGTTGGCTCTTGTGTCCCAAAATATTCTAAACCTATAAATTTTTTATCAATGGGACATACGAATAAATCTCACATTGATTCCACATATGTTGATGATTCTTGTGAAGTTCAAAAATTTAAGCAACCAAAAGCAATGTGTTAAGTTCAATAATGTTCAGATTTGTTTTAATTGTGGTTCTCACAGTCATCTTTCTAGTAAGTACTTTAATCTACACCCTTGTACATCATGTGGTTTGCATACTCATTCTACCAAATATTGTTATCTACTAGATCCACCTTCAAAATCTATGAGGCAGATGAATTTTGGTTGGATAGATCATTCAAGGTGGACATCCAAGGTTGATATGTTAACCAAAACTTATAAGAGATTTCAATCTATTATTGATAGTGAAAATGTGCCTACTCATAATGTGGTGATGTTTTTCCTCATAAATCTTTTAATGTTGATGCTGATCTTATTGAGCCTACATTAACTCCAATTAATATTGGTATTTCTTATATTATACTCAATATATTTGATAAGAATTTAGTTGTTAAGAATATTGATGAAGTGGATTTACTTCCCATGAAAGATTTTTCTAGTATTGGATATACAGTTTATGCTAATTATGATGATGTTGGTCCTTACTAATATATTCAAATTATTTGACGCTATGTAGATAAAGAATTTTCCACTTGTTTAGTCACTCCATTAGGGAGATCATGTTGTTGATATTTTTCTTTCACATCTTCCAATGGGGGGAATCTTATGTATATGCCAGATTCAAGTGGTGATTTCACATATTATTGACACCTTATGATTGGCGTGGTAATTACACTTCAATATTTTATTATACTTAATTTGTGATATTTCAAATATTATTTTCAATGACTACACCCAATGTGTGTTGTTTTAGATAAATTTTGGATATTATTTTCAATGATAATGCAAAGTTTCCCCAAATTGATAGTTGGTAATTACTCATATTGGTCACTAAATTTTGGTTATTTTTTCAAATTATACCCATTTGAAGTGGAATTACTGTGAGAGGGCAGGGGGGTGAATCAGAGTAATATATTTTAAAACTTTTTATGACTTGATATGTAGATTTAAGCTGCTGACCTTGAACAAATAAGTGTGATTTATATATGCAGTGTGAATACTAAACTTTAGAACAAAAAGCTTACTTTTCATTGACTTAACCAATCATACACATGAGTGACTTAATAAACCATTTTAAAGCATAACCATAAATTGTTCAAATGATACTGAGTGAACAACTTTTTAATGCTTTCTTTTACATAGGACAACAAACACAATAATGACAGATTGAACTTTCTTTATGACATATTCATCACATTCACACATTGAACGTTTAGACAATTTGAAACAATGATCTTCAAGACAACTTGAGACTGTCAAAAGTATGAAAGCATTGCATGAATAAATTTACAAAGATCATGGAAGATAGAAAAAAGCCACAAAAGAGAGAACACAAAATTTTGCCGAGTGGAAAACCCTCTTGGGGTATAAAAACCACTCCAAAATTACTTGTAGACTTAATTCCCAAAATGTTTACAATACTCTTAGAGCACCAACTCAATAATAATGTGGATCACCAACTCCTATAATAAAATGAAGCACCCACTTCAGATTAGAAGCACCAACTTCATCAAAACTAATAGTATTACAACCTATTAGAACCTTATAACTACAATGACTATCTACAGTTACAAAATTACAATAGGACACAAGATGATTTTGCAATAATTCCCAACTCAAAATAATCTTTATAATACAACCAAAGATGGAAACATTATAAACCCTCCTTTCTTCTTTACAGAATGATATCACAGTAATAATCTCTCTTTTACAACAATATACTGTACAGTTTATAACTTCTCTTTTTTCATCTCATCAAAATGTCATGTGTTTTTTTCAAGCATATATATATAGGTCTATAAATAGTTATTCTCCTCAAAACCTGTATCCAATAACCAGGGTTTATAAACTGGTAAGAATAATAATGTTTTATCATGATACCCATAATGGGTTTTTGGAAAAACCACAGAAAATCAATGATATGTCGATGAATTCCAATAAAACCCTTGAGTACAAACTCATTTTAATGAAAAACAAAACTGAAACTAATCCTTTGTAACTAAACACAAAATCCAGATCCCTTTTACAAAAATGAAACAAATTTTTCATTTACAAAATCATTTGCTTCAAACCTCTAATCATTTGAAAATTGTTTCTTTAATAATCATTAAAATTTTGAATAAAAAAAATTCATACCTTTTTATAGAGAAAAGAAATCAAACTCATACCACATGAATTGATTCAAGACACTCATAATTGCCTTGACAAAAACTGCAAGAGTCAAACTCCGCCTTTCCACTTTCCAACTGTGTTTCATCACTACGGTCTCCACAAACTCAGCCTTGAGCTTCCAGAAAATACAAAGTTCTTAGAATGTCAATAGCAGAGAAGAAAATTTCATGGCGACAGCTAGGGTTTAGCTCATACCATGAAATGCCTTTTCCCTATTTTATCTTTTTACCTCTTGTTTACTACCTTTTTCACAATTGGTAATCATTTGAAGTCCAATACTCATCATTCTCTTCAATTTGTTTGTCAAAGACACATAATAACCTTTTACTTGCTATTGACCCAAATGATAACAACTATTAAGTCAACTTCCTTGCGATGTGGCAAATATAAACAACATGATAAGCACAATGTTCTTTGTAAAATATGTGCCAAATAAAATGTAGACCTCGGTGTAATATGGTCAACGAGTAATGATAGCCAAAAACCAAGTAATGGCTTTCACTAAAAACTTGATGAAACAAATATTGTTACCATTGAAATATGGTATGTTCGGCTAAGACTTGAGGAATATTAAATGTAGACGATATCGCTTGTGAGGAGCCTGAATATTCCAAAACAAAACCATGAAGGGTTATAACATAAAGTCATCAAATAATGGAGCTAACAGTACTTTTCCCGCTTGAAGCCTGAACTATGTCAAATGATGTTAGAAACAATCAATGCCTTTCAATTGTATGCCTCAAAACATGAAAACATATAAGATTGATAATAAACACTATAGTCGGCAGAGGAAATAAATTTATGTATTATTTTGAGTCAAAAATGAACTTGATGGAATGAAAAAAACCTTATCAAGCTATATACAATAGTCAACTCATGAATACAAATCTGACTGTGTATCAATACTAGGTATAGCATGAAATATAGCCAACCCAATGTACTATGAAACTAATTTGAATGACATGTGAAGGATAACAAAAATGTATACACCTGTAGTGTCAAAATGAAAACATATACACTGAAACAAGATATACCTTCCCACTGCAATGTCATAACCTGTATGTGCTAAATTCACCATATAATCAAGTGAAACTTTTGTCTACACATGAAGCTCCAAACATCAATACCACAAGATATCAAATCTAAATGTAAACAAACATCACAATGTTGCAACTCTGAGTGTGAAACTGAATGTCAAAACCAAAAGTGCCAAAATAATAGTGCCAAAGTCAAACATAGAATTATGATCAAACTGATCCACAAGATAATCACTAAATATGCCAAATCCATAATATTGTCCATAGCCAAGGTACTGAATTCCAGAACTAGAATGGACCAAGAGTAAGCCAAGACTGAATCAAGTATCATAATGTCAATACCAAAATGCCATGAGTCATAATACCAAAGTGCCAGAATTGAACCAATAAACATGCCAAGATCAAAGTGCCATATTATCAGTTTTGACATTAAGGAAAAATATGCAGAAAGAGAAAGTTAACAAACTCCCCCTTTTTGCTTGATGGCAAAAACTTAGCCATCAGAACCAACCACTAAATCTTCAATGCTGCAAATCTGAGTGTGAAACTAAATGCCAAAACCAAAAGTGCCAAACAATAGTGCCAAAGTCAAACATAGAATTATGATCAAATTGATCCAGAAGATAATCACTAAATATGCCAAAGCCATAATATTTTCCATAGCCAAGGTACTGAATGCCAAAACTAGAATGGACCAAGAGTAAGCCAAGACTAAATCAAGTATCACAATGTCAATACCAAAATTCCATGAGTTATAATACCAAAGTGCTGGAGAACTGAACCAATAAACATGCCAAGATCAAAGTGCCATATTATCAATTTTCACATCAAGGACAAATATGCACAAAGAGAAATTCAACTAACTCCCCCTTTGTCCTTGATGGAAAAAACTTAGCCATTGGTACCAACCAATAAATCATCATTTTCTCCCCCTTTTTGTCACAAGGACAAATGAAGAAACCTATAATATGTCATGAAATACAACAGTCAACCAATACAATAACCAGTTGCATAAACAATGTTCACCAAGTAACTTTTCTCCCCCTAAAACATAGCACTGACAATATCGTTGAGCCATGCACATAACCAAACAATTTGTCAAAGAGCCATATCCAAATTGTCAAACCAAGGCTAATTTCTCTTGTGTATCAATATTAGAAAATGAAGCATTGTTAATCAATATCAATGATTCTTCTTTAGATGTCGATTATGATGTCAAGCCAATCTAAAACATATGAACCGGATGATGACTTAATATATATCAATCACTATGTCATAGCCAATGACACCATGAAAATGTGAAAGAACCATAAAGATATGAAATGACAAAACCATCTGAAGAAAGCATAACAACCTCATATACTAATGATGCCAAGAATATATAAGCAATTGAACCAAGTTCACTAATATCAGATGCCAAGATCAACTTGATAATGATTCAATATTAATGAAGTTCTTATGCACCTAAATCACTATGCTTTGTGCAAGCATAAAAAGTGCCACTCAAATACCATGTGAGGACAACTTACAAGAAATCAAGTTGAATATATCACAAACATTATACCTGAACATGTCATGGTGATCTTTGTCATTAAGAATTGAAGATCAGTTACTTGAACATGCCACTTCTTGTCATATTAAACTTCATCCTCCATTGTCTCCTCAAAAAAAATAAAAATACTTTGATTAGTACTGATACATTGAGTCACAAGAACATCTAAAAGTATTTGTACTATGATTCTTGCAAGATAAACCATTACATCAAAACTCAAGCATCCCAAAAAAAAAAGCTCTTTTAACACAATGTGCACTTTCACTACAAAAAAAAAACTTCTTAAACTTGTCAACCACTAGACCAAGCAAGATAAGTAACCATTGTGAAAAGAATAGAAGATCATTGTCCATAACCAATAGAATATAATGATTCAAAGCACCAAAAATGGACAAACAAGCTACCAAAACAAACCAATGGATCACAACAATGCATTACCAATCCACATTTTATCAACTTTCCAACTGTAAACCATGTACCAAAGCATCAAATATGACAACATCAAATATATTATGAGCTTCTCGCCCAAACAAGATTCTATTGTCATAAAACATGATAAAGTCACAAATACTTTCACTCTTACCAATATAAAGTCTTAGAATTAACTTCCATAACCCTTCGTCATCCAAGAGTACCCAAACTTCTATCAATGTTGTTTGACTGTTCTCAAGTACACATATTCTAAACCAAAACAATCAATGTAAAAAATGCTACACTAGCAACCACAATTCTAGAAAAATGACTTTTGTATGGATATAGCAAATGCTTAGTATGTTATTTATGTTTTCCAAGCACAAAATTGCAGTACTTAGCATTTACCATTAATGTCTATTAGCTAACTACCTCTATCATGATTTCAATTAAGACCTTAAATAGCTCATTGTCTTATCATGCTCTGTTGCTGAAACTTCATTCATATAGATCAAAGCACTATATTATATCAAGTATTTGTTAGACATGGTTTCATGTATTAAACAAGTTTTGATGATAAACATAAATTCTTCTAACAAAATGATGATATATATGAACCATAGCATTAAGATAGTTATCATCAGCTCATTGTCACTATTATTTCTAGCAAAGACAAGAAGAACAAATCTGTATCTTGCATTTTGATGATAGATGAATTATGAAACAACAAGATGCAACTACCTTTTATTTGATATCAAAGGGGTTTATTTAATATGCATTTATCAACTCCCCTTGTCTTCATACTTCCTTTTAAATGCTTAGAAATGGTTCTTGTGTAACATGCACAAGATTTAGTTCTTCCTCTTTCTTTTCTTGCTTTCTTCTCCAAAACATACATGATCCCTTCTCTTTCTTGTCATCTTGATTGATCTTTCTTCTCCACACTTGTATAGGCTTTATCTTCTCCTTACTCAAGGTTTTCTTTTCCTTTTGTTTGAACATGTGATCCCTAGAATATTTTATCATACTTTTCTTAAACCATTGTGCTTTGTGTCCAAACCCATTACATCTATAACATATAATAGTGTTGTCTAGATCAAAGAGAGGACAATTTCTTCTAGACATGTTGTATGAACCTCCATTACCATTCTTATCATTCCACCAACAGTTAGTTCCTACATGACCAAATTTGTGATAGATATAACATATAGTGCATCTATTCGAACTATAATTATTTTTGACATATTTTTCACAATCTCTATCCCTATTTCCATAAACATTACACGAATAGCAATAACCATGAAATTGTGAATAATTATACCTTGTTGATTGAAATTTCTTGGTAGATGAGAAACTTGTGATTTTGTTAAAAGATTTGCTTTCTGTTTTTGGAGTATAATTGTTCAAGTCTATTTTCCTCTTAGGATTCTGCCTAACTTTGAAATTTTGTCCACCTTTTGTTGCAAAGACTATTTCATGTTGAGACTCATCTTGAACTCTTGAACTTTAGACTTTTTCATATCCTACTCCTGTAGGATCTTTAGAATGCTTTTGTCTGCCAATCATCTCATACAATAGATTAGCACTATGATCAAATTTCTAACTTTTATCTAATTGAACCTTCACACTTTCAAACTCTTTCCTTAATACAACTGCTATCCTCTTCCATTCTTCAATTTCAATTTTTTGACTAATAATCATATCATCTTTAAGAGTTAGTTCTTTTAACAAGGAATCATTATCTAGACATTTCTTTAAAGAAGCAATATCATTTTCTAGTTTAATACATGACTCATCCTTTTCTTTTAACTTGGCTTCCAATCCTTCTCCAGTCTTTTTCTTATCAACCATTTGAGCTTTCAGAAATTCAATAAAATTCTTATCATCATTATGATCTTAAATTACACCTTTATTAACATTCACACTTTCTTCTCTGGAAATTCATTCTGATAAACCTATGGTCAGTAAAGAGTCAGATCCTAGTGCCCCTGCATTTGGAAGATTTGTGAATGCCCCTAAAAATTCCCCTAATTAGGGCAAAATTAATTCTTCCCTGAATAACCTTAGGCCTGCGGACATATTGGGTGTGGCGGAAAAAAGAACCAATGGCTTATTCACTATTCTTAAGTGGACCCAAAAGGAAGTTTGTGATTTGATTGGTCGTAATAGGGATCTCATCAATAGAGTCATGGAATTGGAGAAAAAGGTTAGCTGGAGTTGTAATGAGAATGAAGGACAGGACACCCCCTTACTGGGGAAAAGACAACAGTTGCAGGAGGAAAGATTGACTAGGATGGAGAGCAATATGTCCAAAATTGGCCAAAATATTAGGGCCACTGTGGTGAATAATCATAAAATTGCTAGGCACAACACCATTATCATCAATGCTATGGTGGAAAAGTTGGAAAAAAATCAAAAGGGTTCGTTGGTCGTGGACTTAGATGCAGATAGAGGTTGTAGCAGAGTTGTTGTTGAAGGGATTTTGACTTGTACCTGGGCTAATACAAAGAGGAAGGCCCCTGCTTCTCCACACATGGTTCAAATCCTCAAGAAGGGGTTACAGGATATGAGTGAAGTTGAAAAAGAAGCCAAGGAGTTGATGAACACCTTGGATTAGTGCTGCTGTGGTTGTTTCTGGCTTTTTGGTAGTCCTTTTTTGGACCTTGTTGTCTCTTTTTGCTATCGTTTCCTTTCTGGGACAACTATCTATTTGTTCGAACTTTTTATTCTCTATCTTTGTTTATTTTAACTTTGTGGTTTTAGAGCCCTGTAAAACCTATTTTTTCCTTTTCAAAAACATTCACACTTTCTTGTAGGCATACCTTTAGATCCTAATTTTCTTTTCTAAGCCTCTTAAGTTCATCTAATGCAACTAGCAATTCTTCCTCCAAATCAACTTCAAGTTCATCACCTTCATAATCCTGTTAAATTACTAAGTGAATTTCTTCTCCAACTACAAGATCATTTTTATTATCAACTAGCAGGGGTAATTCAGGGGTAATTCTTGAGATAAAACTTCACTAGACTTGACACTAGTTTTTTTCTTCTAACTTCTGTTTCTTTTGCACTTACCCATAGTACTCCTCTTAACAAGAACTCAGATGAACTTAATATGGTTAGGTTTACACAAGAATCTAGCTTTTTACACCACCGTTGATCAAAATCATATATGTTATCACAAAACATATAGACTATACAAATAGACATAAATAACTTCTCAAACTTGTAACATATTAACTTCCAAGACCAGAATCAATCCTAGGTTTGAAACCTAATACAGGACCCTACACTCTGATACCACTTGTTGGAAGTGTCCAAATCACTCTGAGAGGGGGGTGAGTCAAAGTAATATATTTTAAAACTTTTTATGACTTGATATACAGATTTAAACTGTTGACCTTGAACAAATAAGTGTGATTTATATATCCAATGTGAATATTGAACTTTAGAACATAAAGCTTACTTTTCATTGAGTTAACCAATCATAACATGAGTGACTTAATAAACCACTTTAAAGCATAACCATAAATTTTTAAAATGATACTGAGTGAACAACTTTTTAATGCTTTCTTTTACATAGGACATTAAACACAATAATGATAGACTGAACTTTCTTTATGACATATTCATCACATTTATACATTGAATGTTTAGACAATTTGAAACAATGATCTTCAAGACAACTTGAGACTGTGAAAATTATTAGATCATTGCATGAATAAATTTACAAATAACTGAAACAAAGATCATGCAAGATAGACAAAAGCCACAAAAGAGAGAACACAGAACTTTTCCGAGTAGAAAACCCTCTTGGGGTAGAAAAACTACTCCAAAATTCCTTGCAGACTTAATTCCCAAAATGTTTACAATGATTTTAGAGCACCAACTCAATAATAATGTGGAGCAACAACTCCTATAATAATGTGGAGCACCAACTCCTATAATAAACTGAAGCACCCACTTTAGATTAGAAGCACCAACTTCATCAAAACTAATAGTATTGCAACCTATTAGAACCTTATAACTGCAATGATTATTTGTAGATACAAAATTACAATAGGATACAAGATGATTTTTCAATGATTCCCAACTCAAAATAATCTATGTAATACAACTAGAGATGGAAAAAATATAAACCCTCTTTTCTTCTTTACAAAATGATATCATAGTAATAATCTCTCTTTTGCAAAAATATACTGTACAATTTATAACTTCTCTTTTTTCATCTCATCACAATGTCATGTGTTTTTTCTAGGTATATATATATATAGGTCTATATATAGTTATTCTCCTCAAAACCTGTATCCAATAACCAGGGTTTATAAACTGGTAAGAATAATAATGTTTTATCATGATACCCATAATGGGCTTTTGGAAAAAACCACAAAAAATCAATGATATGTCGATGAATTCCAATGAAACCCTTGAGTACAAACTTAGGTTAATAAAAAACCAAACTGAAACTAATCCTTTGCAACTAAGCACAAAATCCATACCCCTTTTACAAAAATGAAACAACTGTTTCATTTACAAAATCATTTGCTTCAAACCTCTAATCATTTGAAAATTGTTTCTTTAATAATCATTATAATTTTGAATAAAAATAATTCATACCTTTTTATGGAGAGAAGAAATCAAACTCATACCACATGAATTGATTCAAGACACTCATAACTGCCTTGCCAAAAACTGCAAGAGTCAAACTCTGCCTTTCCACTTTCCAATTGTGTTTCATCACTACGGTCTCCACAAACTCAGCCTTGAGCTTCCAAAAAATACTAACTTCTTAGAATTTCAATAGCAAAGAACAAAAGTTCATGGCGGCAGCTAGGGTTCAGCTCATACCATGAAATGCCTTTTCCCTATTTTATCTTTTTACCTCTTGTTTACTACCTTTTTCACAATTGATAATCATTTGAAGTCCAATACTCATAATTCTCTTGAATCAGTTTGTCAAAGACACATAATAACCTTTTACTTGTTGTCAACCCAAATGATAACAACTATTTAGTCAACTTCCTTATGATGTGGAAAATATAAACAACATGATAAGCACAATGTTCTTTGTAAAATATGTGCCAAATAAAATGTAGACTTCGGTGTAATATGGTTGACAAGTAATGGTTTTCACTAAAAACCCGATGAAACAAATATTGTTACCATTGAAATATGGTACGTTCAGCTAAGACTTGAGGAATATTAAATGTAAACGATATCACTTGTGAGGAGCCCGAATATTCCAAAACAAACCATGGAGGGTTATAACATAAAGTCATCAAATAATGGAGCTAACAATACTTTGCCTGCTTGAAGCCCAAAGTATGTCAAATGATGTTACAAACAATCAATGCCTTTCAATTATATGCCTCAAAACATGATAACATATAAGCCTGATAATAAACACTATATTCGGTAGAGGTAATAAATATATGTATTATTTTGAGTAAAACATGAGCTCCATGGAATGAATTTTATTTTATCAAGCTATATACAATAGCCAACTCATGAATACAAATCTGACTGTGTATCAATACCAGGTATAGCATGAAATATAGCCAACCCAATGTACTGTGAAACTAATTTGAATTCCATGCAAACAATAACAAAAATGTATACACTTGTAGTGTCAAAATGAAAACATATACAATGAAACAAGATATTCCTTCCCACTACAATGTCATAACCTGTATGTGCGGAATTCACCATAGAATTCAGTGAAACTTTTGTCTACACATGAAGCTCCAAACATCAATACCACAAGATATCAAATTTGAATGTAAGAAAACATCATAATGCTACAACTCTGAGTGTTAAACTGAATGCCAAAACTAAAAGTGCCAAACAATAGTGCCAAAGTCAAACATAGAATTGTGATCAAACTGATCCAGGAGATACTCACTGCACATGCCAAAGCCATAATATTGTCCATATCCAAGGTACTAAATTCCAGAACTAGAATGGACCAAGAGTAAGCCAAGACTAAATCAAGTATCACAATGTCAATACAAAAATGTGATGAGTCGTAATACCAAAGTGCTAGAACTAAACCAATAAACATGCCAAGATCAAAGTGCCATATTATCAGTTTTGACATCAAGGAAAAATATGCACAAAGAGAAAGTTAACAATACCATGGACAAGACAAGTGAAAATTTGAGCCTTGTGAAAGAAACAAGCTCATTATCAAAATTTGAGACCCCTCATAGTAACATGCTCATTCTCAAAGTTTAGACTTGTCAAGGCAACAAGTTCAAGATTAAAGTTTGAACACTGTCAAGGTTACAAGCTTAGTTCAAACAAATAAAAGATCTATCATAGTAATAGTTTCCTCTTAACAAGCTTCAAATTAACTAGCAAATAATCTTCACCAAAGTTCTTGGCTGAGAGAAGATTGAGAAGCTTAAAATACTACATAGTTTCATTATAACCCCTTCATATTAAGGGAGGGAATTTAATGTTTTAATCATTAGGGGTTAATAAAATTGTAATATATTATTTAGTTTAGATAGTTATGATAGTTAAATTGACCTCCTCCTTATAAAATATGTATGTAAACATTTCTTTATATGTAAATTTTTAATATGCAATGAGATCTATTTTCTATTCTACCCCTGTTGGGCATAACATGCTGCTCACTATAGATGGGTGATCCCACAAAGCTGGTTTACAATTTCTAAGAGATTATGATTTTTGGTGAAATCACATATTTTTAGAAAATATAATGATTTAAGCCTTAAAAAGATCCATTTAAAGCATTCCAATTGAAGAGGGTTTGATCAAACTACCTTAGATCAAACCCCTTGGATAGAACCCTGCTAGTTTTAAACCATACCTAACGAAGTCTCCTTTACACTTATCAAAATAAATAAAAAACCACTTTTGATTTACCTTTTGGGGATCAAATGAATTCATTTAATTTATTTTTTAAAATTATGTAGTCCTTATTATAAGCTTCCCAAAAGTATATTTTAAATAAATTTAATTTAATTATTATATTTATTTTTTATTTCTTATGAATGTAGGGTTTTCATCGAAAATCAAGTTCTCTGTTCTGCATATGTAGGAAAATACAAAATTATCAAAATAAAAATTTAAAAATATGAGTGTACCAGATATTGAAGTCCTTAATCCAACAAAAAAAAATTTGAATTTTGATACATATAAAAAGAGTTGTGTTATATAATCCGCCTATGTGTAAATTGTAATTGGCTTGACTTCGAAACTTGATTAAAGAAAAAATATTCAATAAAACGCTATGAAACCAATTGAAAGAACTAGATATCATAGTTACAAATCTAAATTCAAAAAGTTAGAATTTTATCCTTCATGCAAAAAAAGTTGTGTTATACGGTGAGTGACACTCCTTAAAAATGGTGTTTACTAAAAAAAATAGTTTTTGAAGGAGATGGACAAAGAAGTGAAATTTAATTCCAAAAATTTTGGAAAAATATATTTAGAATCTATAGATAAAATTTCACAAATCACTAGTTTAAATCATCATCAAATTCCTCATGGTTTGGCCACTATAGGTGCCTAAAAGTGAAGATTTAGTTAAAAAAATTAGTTCAATGTCAAGTTTGGCCAAAAATTGTAAACTAGTATTGTCAGATTACCCACATGTTATGTTCTTACATATCCTCAACAACCTCCTATTTTAGTACATAAATGAAATCAACTACATGATTATCCAAATGGTTTCACTAAACCTACTACTAGCAAAATCACTAAACAGTGTAATCTTTTTTATATAATGTCAATTGGATTATTTTGATGGTTTTCCCTCCTTTTTATTTTTTTTATAATTTAGATCAAACCAATAAGAAAAAATCACAACCAACCAATGTAGATAATGCATATGTATTCTATGTTTTTTAAAATGTTTAAATTGAATAAAGAAGCATAAACCATGTAATAACCCCAGGTAAAATTCCCAAAAAAGGTAATAATTGTGTATGTATTTAATAGTGATACTACTCAAAGGATAATTCCATGTAACAATTCTTGCAAGAATAGACTATTAGTTTTGAGATATCATAATGGGGTTAATCCTATTTTTAATCATGGGGATTAATATAATCTTTATTTTTTAGAAGTAGTTGTAAATTTGTGAAACTCTAATATCTTCCAATTTGATAGTCAATGCTTTCATCCATATGCCCCAATGGAATATAGGGGACAAATGGCCTTTTCTATTTTTTATTAAATATTTCTATGAAATAAAAGCACCATTGACATAGGTAATTATTCTAAAATATATCATCCTAAAACAATTTTGATAGGGATGGAAAAGAAAATTGAAGAACAATATACCTAAAATATCAAGTTATCAATTTGGTATCTCTAAATCTATTGTAAATGGATACTACCAAAGAGTCATATATAAGGAGGAAAATTCTATCATTTTGTATCATACTCACCCTTTTCGAATATGTCTAAAATGTTTTTCAAGGAAGTGCAATTAGTGACCACTAAATGTAGGGAGGAATCCTAGCTTGCTCACATGAAAATCCAAATTTCAAAAAATAAGTTACAACCAAATAAATTGAATTCACATCAAGTATTTCTAAGAAATGTTAGAAATATTTTAATTTACAATTTACATCTAAAGAAATTAAAAACTTATATGTTTCATTAGAAGCTAATCAATATCATAGCCAATTGAAAAGGTATCCCTGATATGAAATCTTACATAGTTGATTGTTTGTTCCTATCAGACAAGACTATGTGTTGCACTATTTAAGGGTGCATATTGACACTATTCAGTGGCAAATAGTTCCCCCTCCCTTTAAAATATTGTAACATTCTATGCTTTGTTGTGAAGCAATTTGGTGACATATGGAATGTTTTCCTCTTGTTTGATTAATTTTTGAGGCATGCATGGATAATACCTAGGAAAAACTTTACCATTTTAGTAATCTTTTATGCTTTATTAGAATAGATGCTTAAATTTTTAGAAGAATTTTCAAAAAAGAGATAAATATATTCAGTCTTTTTATTGTAAATATTTTGATTCCATGGTATTGTTGAATGCTTAAAGCTAAATCTACTTAAGTAAGAGAAATTTATTTAAAGTTCATGAAATGTTATTAAAAATTTGTCAATTTCATGAAGTTGTTAAATGACCATGCCAAGATTATCTTTTTCTTATCCTTATGATTCCTTTGAAAACTTGAAAAATCCGTTTACCCCTCATGATTAACAACATTATCACAATGAACCCTGAACCGAACCTAGTATGATCAAGACCTAACATAAATGATCCTTGGGATTAAGCTAAGTTAGCCTAAGATTTAGGTTGTCTCAGTGCAATCTTTCAAGTAAGATAGGTTCCCCACAGTGTGTTTATGATGATTTTATCTACACTTTTGGTGTGTGGCTAACATTGTCATCAATAGGAATTAGCGCTAGAAGGAGAGCATCTCTGGGTTTTATCTGGAATCAATATTATTATCCCAGTTTCGGGTTGGAAGGTTGCTTGTGAGGAAAATTCTAAGAAAGCCAATAATGTAAATTAAAATGGAAGTTGGTAAGCTCCTGGAAATCCTTAACTGAAAGCTTCATCCTTTGAGTTTTTTCACCTTTGGTAGGGTTCATGATACAACTGATCATGGTGAGCTTGATTGTGAATTTTTTTTAGCTAGGGTAAGTCTAGCCACCTATAAGGTGATTCCATTAACAGAGGTGTCTTTGACAGCTAAAAGAAAGAAACCGTTAAGGAAACAAACTTTGGATTTTGAAGAAATTCGTAACCCTAGTGAAACTAGAAAGACTAGAAAATTAACTGTTAAATCAAATGGATCCACTAGTCATAATTGTCGTGAGGAAATTCCTAAAATTTTGCTAGAAGAAAAGCATGGTCATCAATAATTAGAAACAAAATGTCTAAAATGTGAAAATGGAAGTGATGAGTCATCAAACTTCTCACATGGAAGATGAAAATGAAAGAAAGAAGGGGAAAAATTAGTGGGAGACACGTGCTTTTCACCCCTAACTATGAATCCACGATCTAAAAGGGAAGAAATTATTGATTTCATGCAAAGTACAGAGTATCAAGTTTTTACATTCTCTCTTTTTGATGATAATGTAAATTGTGTTAGTACTTGGTCTAACAAAATGAATACTTCTACTGAGACTAAGGACAAGACCAAGGACTTGATAAATCTTTGAAAGAAAGTGAATCATGAAATGAGAGTAGTCATTCATGGAGCGGCAAGAAGTGAAAAGGAAAGCCATGAACCAAGACTAGAAGAAGGTAGAGTATTGGGAAGCCATGAAAGGTGTGTGCAATTGACCTTTAATGAGGTCATTTCCACACATATGATCCAATTCATTGGTAAGTATGTATTTGAATTTATGTTTGTTAAATGCAAAAAACTAAAGATAATTCATTGTTATAGTACGATATTTGAAGCGTATTCAAGTGAATTTAAAGATAAGCCTATTATAATTCATACAAAAAACACCACGAAGATAGTAGTAGAAATTAAGGTAGCTTGCTTAGTTAGGGTTAATCACCTAATTAGGGTAAATTTTAGCTAGTTAGATTAGTTTTCTATGATAGGGTTTTTTTTTCGTTTTGGTTTGCTCTTGGAATTAACGAATGCTACTTAATTGAAGAAACACAAATGAGGGTGAATTTAAAATTCTTAAAGCATTGCACTGTGAATTGAGAAAATAAAACCTTGTAAAGTAAATACACACTTAATGTATAGAAAAGAAAAGAAAATAGTTATACTTTGTATGTACATGGAAATACAAAATCTCTCATTGTAAGAAGAGAAGAAAAGGAAAAATTGGTGTTGAGCTAAAAGCAAAGGGTGGCTAATTAGTCAATTTGGGATGCTTCATCCATAAGGGTAGTATATCCTAAGTAAGCATTTTCCCTATGAGCATCAAGGTCAAGGGTATGCAGATTAGTTAGGAAAGGCTAGATGGGAATTGATTCTCCTCATTCTAGAAATAGTGGAATATCTCCAACAAATGGAATTCCAATGGCCGAGTGTGCAATAGAGAGGACATAGTCCAAATTCCCTAGAAAATCAGGTCACACTATCATGTTTCCAGCTTCATGAACTTTAGCAACATAAATCCCAAGGTCCAGGAGCAAGGCTATAAACCACGAAACCAAGTCAAATTTAGCCTATAATACACTCCGAACTCCACATAAGTTTCCTCAAGGACTGGGCACAAATTGGATTTGGTGGTCGGATTCCTGAGAAATAAAACCTTTCTGAGTCTCTCGGTATTAATTCGACCCACGAATCCATTCTAGTAGTAAATGCAAGTCAGGAAGATGGGAGAATCCATAGGCTTAGAAGCAACAAAGCACAAACATAGCAGAAAAAACATGAAAATTGAAGAAAGCAAAAAGGTGTAAATAATTTTGAGAAGTGTGGAATTTATAGAAACCTGTGAGAAATCTATGGTACATAGTTTCTTGGATAGAAATCTTAGGAAATGCAAGTAGAGGTTGATTTTGTGGATTATTAAATTATGTAGTTCAATGTCACTAAACTAGTTTTTTCACCAAGTTTTGGAGACTAGAATTAATCAAATCAAACACTAATACTTTCTAGAGAAATTTTGTAATCTTTATGCCATAATTCAAGTAAAGGTAAAGCATTATTGTTGGAAATATGTATAAGTTATAATTTATAGTGGGTGGTTTGATCCCAAATTTATTTTAAATATGGTTTTATTGGTTGCAAGTTGTTGTGTGGTCTCACAACATGCCCAAAGCCTATAAGACTTGGGGACCCAAGTGAAAAATTAATGCTTATGGCAAGTGTTGGTTAGAAAAAGAAAGGATTAGTGGAAGTTAAAGTTAAAAGGAATTATTTGGAGTAATTCATGATTTACATGTATCGGGTACCCGATACTGGGTATCAAAAGGCCAAAAGTGTTGAAATGTTAATACAAGGTTTGGTAAATGTTCCTATTTGGGAGAGAAGGTCTGGGAAATGTGGAGTTCTTGGTAGAATATGAGATCCATGAGATTTTTATTTTGGTAAAAGTTGAAGTTGTTAGTTATGGGGTATTGGGTAATAATGTTGAGTTTTAGAGTTAAATATCTAATTTTTCTTGGGGAGTTTAGGATGTTCGGTAACCAACCTAAAAGGAATAGTTATACGAGAATGCACTTAAAGCATGATATTTATGATTTGTTTAAAATGATGATTTATTAATGATGATTTTATTTTCTTGATAGTTTTATGAGTGCTTTGAAAGGGATTAATATGTGGAATGTTTACCTGTAGGAGGAAAAAATTGCAATGCAGTGTTCAGGTATGGATAGTTAGGAAAACTTAGGTTGCAAGAAGATATGATGGTGTTACCAGGTAGGGTAGCACACTTTGAAATCTCATGTGGGGACAAATTTCATTGTGAAGAACCTTCAAATACCAAGAGACCAAGAATCTTGGTATTATGCATGCGACGAAGGAATGTGCTTAGCCTCAAGATGATTCACTTTTGGGTGTATTAAGCTTGAGTCTAAACCAAAGTGTAGGAACAAAATCTCCACTTGATCATTCTTAATATATGGGAAGTTCCTCATTTCATTTGGTGAATTTTCTTGATCCATGTTGATGTGCTGATCATTTTAAAGATGGAGGTATTGAAATATATTAGAAGGTTGACATCTATTGACATATACAAGAATTCTCCTGCCCATTGTCATATTCCATGTGCCTTGCCATGATTTGTCCCTTGGATTTCCTCTTATGTGTTGGCTGAATTTATTGAGTTCCTTGTTCTTATAAAAGGTCGAGATATGTTTCATTTTTAGTTAATTTTAGAATTTGTGGATGTTGGAGAACCAAAAATTCTTTAAGTTTTGTTCTTTTTCTTGATTTTTGTTCCATTCCAGATTAAAAACTTGAATGTTTCATTAGAAGCTAATCAATATCAAAGCTAATTTTAAACCTATCCCCTGATATGAAATATTACTTAGCTGATTGTTTGTTCCTATAAAACTTAAGGGTGCATATTGACACTATCCAGTGGTAAATAATCTCCCTCTCTTTAAAATATCTCATCATTCTATTTTTACGAGTGAAGAAATATGGTGACATATGTAATGGTTTGCTTTGGTTTGGTTAATTCTTGAGGCATGTGTGGATAATAAATAGGATAAACTTTTTTTTTTAGTGAGTTTTTATGTTTTATTAGAATAGATGTTTAAATTTCATAAAATGTTTAAAAAATTAAATTAATGCATGGAGTTTTTTAATTGTAAATATTTTGATTCCATGATATTGATGAATGCTTAAAGCTAAATCTACTGAAGTGAAAGAAATTTATTTGAAGTTCATGAAATGTTATTGCAAATTTGTCAATTTAATGAAGTTAAATGATTGGACCAAGATTATCTTTTGCTTATCCTTATGATTCCTTTGAATACCCAAAAAACCATTTACCCCTCATGATTAACAACATTATCATAGTGAACCCTTATACGAACCTAATACATTCAAGACTTGACATAAATGAGCATTGGGATTAAGATGAGTTAGCCTAAGATTTAGGTTGTCCTGGTGAAATCTTTCAAGTAAGATAGGTTCCCCGTAGTGTCACTGTGAGGATTTTATATGCATTGTTAGTGTGCGACTAACATCATCCTCAACAAAACCCTATTTTTTTGTATCCACCTCCATGTATAGAAAATGATGATGATCAAGAGGGCATGCTTTAGGTTTAATAGAGGCCAAAACAATAATTTATTGTAAATAAAAAATGATAAATGATAATATTACCTTACGCATGAAACACTTGTCAAAGTGATGTTCTCACCATAAGTCACCACAAAATTTGATTTATGGATTCTTGGATTGCTTGATAGACCTGCAATAGGTTATTCCATAAAACATAGTAGATTGATGTAGCTAGCTTATGCAAGATAACTCAATATATCTTCACAATTTTCTTATAATAGCTCCTTATTCATCCTTGCTTCTTTCTAATGTTCAAATGAGAATAAAAGTTCTTTATGTATGCATCCCAACTAATATTTTTTTATTATAGCCTAACCTAGGATCCTTTTAATTCTCCAAATATTCACACCAAAATTTAAATTTGAAATAGGAAACAACTAAGGTCAAGGTTTCTCACACCCTATACTAGATGCTTTTTGCCCAAGTTTATCAGATGTGAGGGAATTTAATATATTTTCATAATCTAACCCCAAAATGAATAAATTATTATTATAATTGTTTTAGGAAAATTAGGGTGTCCATGTAGTGTGAAATTTTGAGGGTGACAATTTATGATAATATAGATGTTTTTTCCCCAATTTTTTAGGATGATTAAACATCAATTCCCTAATAATCAAGATGTGGACCTGTTTTATATTTATATTTTTCAAAAGTAGGTTTAACCAATATTTTAGTTTAAATTTTATGGCATCCAAAAGTAGGGTCTCCCACATTGAAAATTAAAAACATCTATTATTTCTAAGAAAGAGTTACACTTTTGACCAATTTATGACATATATTATGACATGTCATACAATGTCTTTGAATGGGGATAATGGAGCACCCAATTTAGTTGGTATATTATCACAAACTTACATCAAGTAAAATAAATATGTTAATGAATGATGATTTAGGTTTCATATTTTAAGTTATTTTAGGACTTGATTGCCTAACTATTATTTTACACTTTAATATATTTCTTTTTCTATTTCTTTAGTGATTAATATGAATGTTTTGGTAGTGATTTCATAGTACTATTATGCTAATAAAATTGCTCCAAATCTCTTATTGGTGATACTTTTGTAAAGTTTTAGAATCTAAAAATGTATTGTAATCACTTATTACTAAATAAAACCTGAAGTAATTTTTGGAGTTTAATTTTTGTTATTTCAAAATGTTCTTACACACATAAATTACTATGTTATAGTTTGAATTAATTTTGTATTTATTTTGTTATAAATAAATTATTGTTTTAATTTTTTCACATACTTCCTCTATAAATTATTATAGGAAGCATATTCCACACCCCTAATTTATCTCATAATTTAATATTAGAACAACTGTACTTGATAGATGTTAAGATGGAACAAGGTGATTACTATTTTTTACTATATTGTTTATTACATAAATCTTGGAAAATTTTGTTTGTTTATTATGTAGATCTTGGAA
The DNA here is from genome assembly GCA_007258455.2 of Sequoia sempervirens. Taxonomy (NCBI): domain Eukaryota; kingdom Viridiplantae; phylum Streptophyta; class Pinopsida; order Cupressales; family Cupressaceae; genus Sequoia; species Sequoia sempervirens. Next base: position 521,861,007 of record VDFB02000003.1, on the reverse strand, counting down.
AATTATGATTGTTGATGGTTCTCAATATTTAAAGCATATGATGGTGAGCAAGTTTTGCTCAAGAATAATAGCACTTGTAATATTGAGAGATAAGGAGATGTAAAATTGGTATTCAATGATAGGGGAGTGAAAACTGTATTCCATATCCCAAATTTACCAAGTAGTTTAATTTTTCCTCTAAACTTCTTGCAATGCATGTCTATATGAGATTCATTCTAATAAACAACATAACAATTCTAATTTTATTAATTTTTACTTTACATTAAAAATTGAATTTATTTTCAAAATAATGTGTTCTTAAATAATTTTGATATTAAAAAATTATAATTGTAAGAATAAAAATACAATTTTTGGTCTATTGGGGGTTTGGGTTTTGAATTTCTAAAAACAATGTTGAGCACTATGTATTTTGGGGCAGTTGTTTCAGACTACATGCTTCCCTATAAATGTTTTTCTCTGTTTTGCCTTTGCCCTTGATGATCCATGACTGTGTTCAATTTTGAAGGATGTATTTTTGCTTTAAGATTAATACAAAATGTTTAGGCCTTTAATCTTTTATTAAAAAAATAATACTATGAAATTTTAAAAGAACAAAATATTCAACCTTAATCAGTTATAAAAATAAATTGAATATAGTCGACTTCATCGTAAATATCTCCCTCCCTGCGGCAATTCCAATTCTTTGCTCTTTCCTGGCCGAGGAAAGGAATTCTAACTGGCCACCGTTTTCGCTATAACGACTAGGAATGCCCAAAATGCAGCTTATTTAAGCCATGCTTTGCATTCAATCTACTCACCAAAGAAAAGAAAATGGGAAAGAAATATTATTTGGTAATAATGATGCTCATAATAATATTTGGAGCGTCGATGGTGGTTTCATATGATTACTGCAATCACAGCAGATTCTTGTGCGAGACAGATGCAGATTGTGGTGGAGATCCTCCCACACCTCTTGACCGGTGCTGCTACATTGGATTATGTGGGGAAGGTTCTGGCTATTGCTGGTTTGATGGATGTGGATACTAGTTTCTATTCTCTTTGCTGAATTCATTCAGTTTTTAATAAAAGACACGTATGGTGTGCTGGTTTTATTAGGAAGATTTTGATTTGATGTGACTTCCATTAATTGTAGTTTGTATTCTGTTTGCTGAATTCATTCACGTTTTAATAAAAAAAATCTATGGTGTGTTGGAAATTTTTATTATTGAAAATTTTTAATATTTAACAATTATTTTTTAATGGATTAATTCAATTTCATTCATCAATTAAAAATCATTTGACTATTTAGCATGTATTAATGTTTATTTTATTTTATTACTATCTTATATTTGTTCTTCATTTCATTCTTTATAATTTAGTTAATCTAATTTTGTATAATTATAAATGTTAAATTTAACAATTTTTATATGATTTTATTTTTTTAAACATTTGATGAGCTTGAAAAAGTTGATGATAAAAAGACAACAGTTTGGGATTTTATTTCTAAGCAAAGTCCATAATAACTTTAAATTGTTAACTTTAATGTTACAAGAATTCATCATCTCTATTTTTAGTTGCTACCACTAAAGTATAGGGGAGACAACTTTTAACTAGTGATTAAATGTTTTACTTTAGGTTAATCAAAATTTATTATTTTCTTTTCATACACTAAAATAAACAAAACTCACTAAAACCACGGCCAGTTACTTACCTCAAGATTTTGCATAATTTGCATCATTCTGTTGACATGCCAATAAGAATAAATGGAAAAAATTAAGCCACTTTTTTCTACACTTCTAGTTTCTGTTTTCATGTTTGTGACTCAAGTGCCCCCCCATGAAAGCAAGTACAATACAGATTAATGGCATCCCCTTATCTCTTCCTAAAGGCCACCATTTCATTAATTCTTCTGGATCTCGTACCTCTCCAAGGGGTGTTGTTATACCTCTCCAAGGGGTGTTGTTAGGTGAAGATAATGGCCAACTAGCGTGTAGTTGGATCAATAAATTATAATCTCAATAGTTTTCAAAAAGGATGTTGTCAAAGGTTTGTATCTTGTTAACCACTAGCTTTTTTATAACTTCTACACCTCCATACAAGCCTCAACAATTGAATGATTCTATTGCTACAGTTGTGTCAGAGTCTTAACTACATTAAGTCTCCTCCAAAATTATAGTCATTCCAAAAGAGTTGTAAGGATGATGTGATGCTTTTGATATATTTTATTATAAAACTATTCACTACAGGCTTTCCTATACCCACACCACATAGGCAACAAGAAAGTAGCATATGATTCTTTCTATAGTCCTAAATGGGATAGATTTCGAAAAAGTGGTGTTTCCCTTTCAAAACCCTAAAAAATATTTATAGTTTTCTACCATGATATGCTCATAATGGGAACATAAATAAATAAAAGGATCAAATTTTTTTCTCGTATAAAATTTAGGAAGTATTAGTCATTTTCCAAGAGCTATTCCTACTCTTGCATACTCACTCAATCTAGGAATGAATTTCATCTCGCATTTTCTGACATCATCTAGGATAAACATACTTCTTTAAGTGATTTGGACTTTTCTATATTTTCTTTGATTTCAACTAGGAAATTTAATCATCATCTGACTATTTTACAGGGGATCTAAATAGAAAATTCAGTAGTCTATTATAATAAATGATGAATCTTCTTGAAATCACTATTAAAACTTCCCAAAGATATTGATTGTTAGGTATTGCTAGCTAGATTAGAATTTTACATGATCCTTGTTATGTATAAAAAATATAATTTCCATAGATTTTGGAGTTAATTATTAGCTTAAGGAATGAAAATAAAGTTATTTCATCAAAGAAATTAGGGTCATACACACTATTTTTTTTAGGATTTCATCTAGTCTCCAAAAGCTTATATTTTCTTAGTACCCATTTTCTAAGAAAGTGCCCATGAAAAGGTGATGTATTCTTAGCCTTATTATTTGAATAGCCAAAATTGGAGCCTATAAGAGTAGATGAATTATTTTCCATTTAAAGACACTCAACATACACATACTCTTAACCCATTGTTACAATTTATAATGTCAAGTTAAATATTGTACATATTAGTTAAATTATTTTCTCCCTTAGGTATTCTCTTTGTGTATGCTAAATTCAAGTAATTGTTCATTCTCATCATGTGTAAAATGTGTTACAAAACCAAATGAAAGCATAATTTCTACATGAATCGTATCCAAATATTTCTACTTCTCATAAGTTTATTTTATCAAATTTGTAGGAGGAATGGTATTCTACCTCAATGAGCCCATTATTAGAATATTATTCTTAGCAAAATATGATTTTTGTTAGCTAAAATTTGACTGTGGGTTCTTTTATTATATTGTCTCTTACTATTAGCTCAAAAGGAATGAAAAAATCCCGATAAATTTTACCAACTCGATCCATGAGGCATCACAGCTAAGCAAGTTCATAAAATTTATTAGCAATAATGGAAACCCTTCAAAATGACAATAGTCACATATAAGGCTAGGCCTTAAGGTGTCCTCAAAACATCAAACTATATGAAGCAATTAAGTTTACGATTTTTAAAGAATGGTGACAATTTAATGAATTCAAGTGAGATTTGAGTTCATGTTTTTATGCATACAAATGCTCCTACAAGTGTATCTCATTGTAAATACCTCTCAATAAAAATAGTGATTTAAAGATCTATATTAGTTAAAGTTAAAATATATCAAAATGTAATTAAAAAAATAATATAATTAATATTTTTAACTTTATTAATAGATAAATTAAATATATATACTATATAATGTCAAGAACATGGTCATACAAAATCGAACCAATGTGAAGAGATAATAATATGACACAATAATAAGATTAATTACTATTAATTAAATATATTTCACAAGGGTAGAAAATTTTATATTATATTTCTAAATTAAAAATAAATTAATGGAAATCATGTAGTTATAATTTTTTCTGTTAAATATTTGAAATTAATATTAGTATTCTCCATTATTTTCATTAAATCTAATTGGAGTTGATCTTTTTAAATTGATATAAATAAATATAATTATGTCAACACAATTTCAAATTAAGATAATTTAACAAATATAAAAATCATATTCTAAACCTATATTTTTTAATAAATTTAATAAAATAAAACTTAGAAAAAAAAAAAAATTGACTTAATAATAGGATTAGGTTTCTTACCCAAACTAATTACTTATCCCTACATGAGTGTGTCCTTCAACTCATTTGGTATAAACTTGTTTATTTCTGAAGTCTATACTCGTCTCCCTCTCCCTCTAGAGGGTAAGAAACTGGTCTTGTATTTCACTTACAAATCCAATCAAATAGTTAGCTTGTATTATTCAAATCATCATCACAATCTTGATTAAATAATAATCATAAAAAATTAAACACATTGCATTACATTTAATTTCATGAAAATTTTGAATAACATATAATCATCAGATATCAAAGCACAGTTTAACATAAAAGGTTAAAAGTAATTTGTAAAAGAAAATTGAGATATAAAACAAACTACAATTTAAGGAACTTAACACATTTAAAAAATTTACCTCTTCAAATTTAGTTAATTGAGATACCTCTATTTGATCTTGGATTATTTTTCTTTCTATAAATAGGTAAGAGTAGTTCCTAGTCATTAAAAATTCCTCTTTGGAATCAAGGCTTTGGTCCATTATGTCCACAGTAGAGGACTAAAACTTGGCATATGTTCAGATGTAGAGTATGTATACATTGTCTACTCCCAAATGAGATTTTCCTTGCTCTTTTTCTTTTTGGTTTCTCTATTTTCCTAAGCCCTCATGTTTATTTTTTATATTTTGTGATGAAATCATAATTGTGATTGTGACTTAGGGGAGTGGATGTTCTTGCTATGTGGTATCCAAAAATTGGAAGTATTTAGAGAACAATACGTGACATTAAGGAAGAATGGGATAAGTCTTTTGTTGCACCAAACAATCAAAACTCTTAAATATTTTTAGATTAGTTGTGTTTTTCTTCCTTAAATTTGAATGAATTTAAGGTTGGTTTACCTTTTATTCAATGTAACATCCTGTGCTAACCAAAACAATCATTTTTTACAATATTCATGCCCTAGTGGATGGAATGATAAAACTAAATATAATTTAATTTAGGAAACAAAATCCACAGTAGAAGCACTTGGATATATTACAGTTATTTTATAAAGTAAAAACCAATTCTTTTTTCTTATATATTGATGACACATGTTCTCAATTTCATGATATTTGATTATATTTAGTTATCAAATTTCTCTAAGACAAGGGATCTGTATTGAGGAGTACTCTAATTGCAAGGCCTTAGGAAGATTGGTAATCCTTGTAGATGGAAAAAATATAGCAATGGGAATAGTGACCAAAATTATTGAATAACAATAGTATGATTTCTTGCCTAGTTTTATATATTGTTGTTAACTTTGAGAGATAGCACATAATACAACCAATTACCATGTGGGAAAAAACTAATTTTTTGTATGTTTGTTGTAAATTTTTCACCTTTTAGTCCATTGGTTATATTAGAAAATATTTAAGATCCATTACTTTATTCTTTGTATGTATGGTAATGAGCAACACTAGGATACAAAAAAGTGTAGGATATAGTTTTCCAACATTGATGTTTAGGGACAAGGTCTCTTACACAATAATTTTTGAAATATACAAATTTTTTAATAAAACACCAAAGGAAATCAAATTGGTAACTAGCACAAGGGAATGGCTGCAATCACTAGAAATAAAAAAGAAAACCTTTTTCTAGCCGAAATGTAGAAGAAGGAACCATAATGAAGAGAAATGCAAGAGATTATCATGTGCTCAAAGAGAAGTCTAGAGAGAAAAGCCACACAGAAATCAAAAGAAGGAACAAGATGTACTAGCAAGAAAGGAAGAAGAAAAATATTCACCCAACCACTAGGCTTTGGTTCTTATAGAACCAAATAGCCAAGAAGCCATGAATCCTTTAACATAATTGGAAATAACTAAATTATATTGGAAATTGATGCTTTCGATGATAGGGCCTCAAAAAATTCAACATTTCAAGGGGATGAAGACATAATTGATATCAAAGAAGAGAGGCACATTAGTCAAACCACAAAGGCTATTAAGAGGGGATGGAGATAAACCAAAAAACATAACACAGTGAAGAAATAACATAAATACATAGAAACACAATAATTTTCCCAATAGATCAATTTAGATAAACACAAACACAACAATTTTCCCAATGTGTTGATGTAGACAAACTATATTTTTATTACTTCATCTAAACAAACTCATTTCATTATTTTGATCGATACAAAATGACTACAACACCATTGCTTAAATAGATACATAGACACTATCAACAATGATAGTAAAGGAAACTACTATTCGTAACTGCAAACTAAGGAGGAAATAACTAAATTAACATATCAGTTTAGATTGGTAGATTCTAATAGAAATTGCAGAGACTGTGGGAGAAATTACTTTCCAACATTCCCACTTAGTTTTGACCACATGCTTTAGCATTTTCATTCTTCAAATTTTATCTTCAAAATTCTTCTTTGCAAATTTTTCATCCTCTCGTGGTTGCACCAAAGTCTTCAACTGCTACGAAAGTCCTACAAAGTTTAACAATCATTTATTTTAACATGCCAATATTTAGGCTTATACATCCTTTTCAACATACCTGTAACTTTCCTGTAACTAGATCAATCAATCCATCCATAATCGATCTTCATACAGTCTTTCACAAATAGTCCATTCGATTCTTTGTTCCAACATGATTTTTTTGAATAATTCTTCACCGCACAAATTTTACAAGGATGAAGATCCCAACATTTCTCTTTTCTATGTCCTTCCCTATTGCAATGGGAACACAACATACATTCCATTCTTTGAACTGGTTTGCAACCTATAACACTTACATCATCATTTTTATTTCTCTGACTATACCAAAGGCCTTCATTCCTGGGCCTCACAATTGGTTGAATGGGCTTTTCCACTCCATTCCCATGTTTTCCCAAACCTTCACCTTTCTAACCTAGTTTTTAAATAATTTTAAAACCAATATTTCTTTCATTACCATTTACATTATCATATGTATGTTTACATTCCTCATTTATAAGAACTTCAACTTTATCACATAAATCAGTTGATTTATCAATTGAACAATACAAATCTTTAGTATTTCATGATGCATTGCATACTGATGGATTTAACTTTAAACATTCTTTCTTTTCATTTAATTTTTTTAATTCTATCTTTTGTAAACTATTTTCTTCTTCTTACAATTTCAACTTCTCTTCTAAATCTTCATTCTTTTTCTTAACCTCATCAAACAATTTTAGTCTTTCTCCTAATTCTTCATTCTCTCTCTTAACATTACCTAATTCCTTTTCAGGATTCTCAATTTCACATAAAGACTCACATTTCTCCTTTATCAACTCTTTTATTTTTCTTATAAATTTGGAATTATCATTTTTAACATTGATCAATTCTTCCTCCAAAATTTCATTTTCTTTCTTAACACGTTTACCAACTTTACCTATTGAAAATGATTGAAATTCACCTTCTTTAAAACTGTAAGTAATAGTAATTTTGTTACAATTTTATCACCTTTCTTTGACAACTTTGTATGTCTTCAAGCCTTCAATCTCTTTTTTGAATCTCATGGCTCACCAATTTCCTTGTTTCCAAAGATCTCTTGATCTTCTTCTCCTTGTGAACAATCAAATGATATCCTCTCATCTCAAATCTTCTGCTTTGACCTACTCTACTTCTAACAATAAAATTCAAACCACAATCTCTTTTCTTTCAAATTATTCTTTCTACAATTCGCAAACCCTTCAAAATTGATTTTTTTTAACAACAACCCATTTTCTGTGTAACAAAACAACTCACCTCATCCAATACCTTGTGACTAGCACATCTTTCCTTTAATGCCTTAGCATGAACACTGGCTACTATGATGTCTTCAAACTAATTGCAACATTTTAATTTCTGTTGTCCCATTTAATAGTCGCTTATTCATTCCTCACTACAATCTCTTTGAGTGCAACACAGCCGTTTACATCATCAAATTGTGAGCATCACATTTGTAGTAGATTGGTGTGTCAGTAAGATGTTCATTTTTAATAAATGGATCTCCCAGAGGTTTTTTTAGCAGTGCAAGAGGCCTCCGCTAGGGTGATCTACTGTCACCATTTTTATTTGTTATGCTCACCAACACCTTCAGCAAGCACATATCCAAACTGTGTTGTGAAAGGGTGTGGAAAGGAACTTCGGTGGCTCCTTCTATCTCTCCCATCACACGTCAATTATTTATGTATGATGCAATACTATATGGGTTTACCACCATTGAGGATTCGGGCATAATGAAATAGGCAATTGATGTTTTTAGTTTGGATTCAAGCCAAGTGATTCATGCAGACAAATCAAGTATTTTATTTTTTAATACCCTAAGAAGAACTTAGAGAAACATCAAAAGAATTCTAGGATATAATGAAGGGTCTCTACCACTAAAATACCTAGGCATTCCACTTTATACAGGCCAAATAAAGCAACAACACTGGGAGGGGACATTCATGAAGTGCAAAGTAAAATTCAGCAACTGGCGTAGAAGATAGCTAACTTTGGCGGGAAAAATAGCAATTCTCAAATATGTTTTGGTCGCAATTCTAATCTATTTGCTCACTTGTATGAAAATTCCAAGTAGGGTTGTGAAGCATCTATCAGCAGTCCAAAGAAGGTTTCTCTGGAGAGGTGCACATGATCAACATCTCATCCCCCTAATTGGCTGGAAAATGGTTAAATTGCCAAAGGAGGTAGGTGGGGTCGAGGTAAAGGATTTAAGAACAAAAAACTTGGTGCTTGGGGCCAAGCTAGCCTAGCAACTCTACAAAAATCCAAGCGCCCAGTGGTGCAAATTATTCAATGCTAAATACCTAGACTCCCAACAACCCGAGCGCATTTTAACTATATCAAACCCTCCTGAAGGATCCTCCATCTAGAATTTCAATCTGAAATGTAGAATGCTACTCACAGATCATTTGATGTGGATTTTAAATGACGAAATGAGTGCCTCCTTCTGGCATGACTCCTGAAATCACTATAATCCATTAAACACATTGTCAAAGCTAGAAGGGGTGATTCAGCCAACAATACTAGAGTATGGTGATAAGGTGCAATATTTTTTTAATTTTTTTTTGGGTAAGTAAACTGCTAGTTAGGGCCAGCACCCATTATATTAATAAAAAAAATAGATTTTACAGTAAGTATGATAGATAGTCAAGATGGCACCAGAACCCCCATCCACTACGATCTATGACCCCAACAGAGAGTAACAAAAGAATATGATATACATTGGGAGGCCAGTCATATGACATTAATTAGTTTCAACCGAGTGCATGCACATAAGCTTGCATCATACCTGGTCCACCTAATCTTCCTCTACTGCACGCTTAGCCAGATCATCTGCCGGTGTGTTTCCCTCTCTGTATACATGGCTTACTCTAAAATCGGCGAATTCATCAATTAGTTTATGGATTAAAGCCATCCATTTATTCATTTTCTAGTTTGGTGTGGATTTTTCTCTAATGGCATTTACAGTTATGAGTGAGTCACCTTCCAAATGTATTTTTGACGCACCAATTCTTCTACCAAGTTCCAACCCCAATAAGGCAGCACGAAATTCTGCAATATTATTGGTTGAGTAATTAATGAATTCATTCTTCTCCACTAGTACTGATTCGTATTCATCTCGTGCAATGCAGCCAATCCTGCTAGGTCCCAGATTACCACACGAGGCTTTTTCAAAATTGATTTTAACCCATCCTCGGTCAGGTGCACTCCATTTGGTGTTTTCTCTTAGTTGTTTAGCTAACTGTGAATTGTTCTTCCCAACAGCATTCAAAATCACAAGGCCTTCGAAGGATTTCAATATTTCATTATCCCAACTGGTAAAAATGCTATTCTTTAGGGATAGGCATTTGGCTACAGTATTTACCAATTCCACTATGAGAGTTTCAATTTTTCCAACAACTCTCTCTCTAGTCATTGATTGTTCTTTGAATATCCTATGATTGTGTTCCTTCCAAACCTCCCAGATAACATACGATGGAATCACTTGCCACAGACTACTAAATATGCCTTTTCTCAATTTGGACGACCCACATATATAACCAGTCTCTAAGTTTAATAGGAAAAGGGCCTTGCCAGTTCAACTTGTAGAGGAAGAATTTCCAACATGTCTCTATGTATGGGAATTTGAGAAGAAGGCATGATCTGTGTCTTCCTCTTTATTTTTACATAATACACATCTTCTTGGCCCTCCAAAACCAATTTTGGATAGTCTGTCCTGCATTAGTATCTTGTTTTGTACTGCTAGCCATGTGAAGACCCCGACCTTTGGAAGGCAGTGTTTACCCTAATAAAGCTCCTTTGGCATCCCCATTTCATTTACTATGGCTTCCTTGATCTTATAGCCAATTTTAACCTTGTCCATGCCATCTGGTGATGTGTTCCACCTTATCATATCTTCCTACCCTATGAGCGTACAACATCTACTTTTTAGAATGGAGAGCAGAAGATTCTTTTCATCCTGTGGGGCATTGAGCTCATCTAGAGATTTCCAATTCCATTTCATGATATCATCCTCCATTTTCATGTAACCATACTGGCACACCTTGTCTCCCCAAACTCTTTTGGATTCATTTTTTATTTCTTCCAAGTGAGGGTTGGCTTCCAACTTTGGATGACCTTCCCAACAGTCTTCCCAAAAGGCTACATTCTCTCCATTTCAAATTTCCCAAGTGATGTGTTTCCTGATGATCTCCCTCCATTCTAGGATAAAGTTCCATATGGCTAAACCTTTCAATGGGTCTCTTGTGTTTAGAATTCTTAAAGAGTCCCCCGAGCCTAGATATTTATGCCTTAGAATTTGCACCCATTTATGTTCCCATTTTTTGTATATATCCCATACAAGTTTGGCCCCCATTGTCGTGTTCATAATATGCAATTGTCTGAACCCCGCTCCCCAAGCAACCTATGGTTTGCAGATATTATCCCAAGATAGCAAGGGAATCTTGTGTTGATCCTCTGGCCCATTCCAAAAAATAAAATTCATTAGTTGTACCAACATATCTTTTATAGCTTTGGGAAGGCTCATGCATGCCATTGAGTACACTGGTATTGCAAATAAAACAAATTTTAACATCATTATTCTACCTGCTCAAGACAGCCATTTACCTTTCCACAATTCCATTTTCCCTCTACAACTATTGATTAGATTTTCCCAATAAGCCTTTTTTTTTACTCTTGCAAACAATGGCATGCCCAGGAACTTACCTGGAAAGTTAGCTATCCTCAAACTAAGAATACCTGCAATATCTATTTGGAGTTCAGGTTGGGCATTTAGGAAAAAAACTTCACATTTCCTCCAATTTATCCTTTGGCTAGAAGCCTTTCCATAGTCATCCAACAGTGTCTTCATAGTTCTTGCTTCAACTCTTGTGGCCCTGCCAAATAAAATTGTGTTGTCAACATACTGCTGATGAGTGATTGATTCGACATTTGGTGTGATCTTGATGCCCTGCCACTGTTTGGAATCCCTAAGCGCAGCTATGCTTCTTCCAAGGGATTTTTCCATTATGATGAAGAGGAAAGGGGAGATGGGGCCCCCTTGTCTGATTCCTCTTGTGGATTCGAAGAAGCCATGAGCTGCACCATTTATTAATATTAAAAATTTGGAGGTGCTTATGCAACTATCAACCCAGTTCACCCAACTATTGTCGAACCCAAATCTCCTCAATACCTGGATCAAAAACTTCCTGTCAACCAGATCATAAGCTTTGAGAATATCTAATTTGACTAACATGCTTGGCATTCTAGCCTTCCTTGCTGAGTGGATGGATTCATGAGCTATTATGATCCCTTCTACTATGGATCTACTGGGGGAAAAACCACTTTTCTCATCAGCGATTACCTTCTTGAGGATGCCTTTCAATTGGTCAGCTATTATCTTTGTAACAATCTTATAGATAGTGTTGCACAACACAATGGGTCTGTAGTCATTAAAGCTCGATGCTTCCTTCTTTTTCGAAACTAATGCAATAAAAGTGTGATTCAGAGCTCTAAGCATGGTTGTTTTCTTCCTTGATTCCTCCACAGCTCTATGCATGGTTGTTTTCTTCCTTGATTCCTCCACAGCTCTATGCAAATCTTTGCTTATTATATCCCAGAATGATTGGAAGAATTTGGCTGGAAAGCCATCTGCCCCAGTGGCCTTATCCGAGCCAAGTTGGAAGCTTGCTTTCCTAACTTCCTCTAAAGATATTTCTTTGAATGGCTTCCTATTTTCCTCAACTCCGATTACCAAGGGGATTCTGCTTAGAAAGTTGGTTCTTTCCCTGATGTGCTACTCGGTATTCCTATTCAATATGCCTTGAAAGTAGCGAACTGCCTCCTGATTTACTTCTTCCATTGATTGCATGAGGGTTCCATCCTCTTTCCTCACCTCCACAATTCTCTTTTTTCTTTTGTTAGTTATTGTTGTTTTGTGGAAGAAATTTGTATTTTTATCTCCGTATTTTAATCAAACCTCCCTAGACTATTGCTGCTAGTATATCTCCTCTCTTGCTAAGATTTCCTCCAGCTCAGATCTCATTTTTTTCTCCAGCTCAAAGTCTTCTCACTCCATCCCTTTTTCTATAATTTTCTCATTGAGACTCTGAAGTTCCTCTTCTACTTCATTTTTCTTCACAAAGATATTCCCAAAGTGTTCTTTGTTCCATTCTTTTAGCCTAATTTTGATGTGCCAGCTTTTTATTTAAAATGAAGAGCTTAGTTTTTTTGAAAAACCTAACTTCATTCCACTAACCTTGCATCAAATCAAATAATTTAAGATCCCTAAGCCACATGTTCTCAAATTTGAAGGGAGAGCCCCCCCTTTTCTCGTTAGGTTTAATATTGAACTCTATAGGGTAATGATCAGAGCTTGTATAGGGTAGAACACTTGCCTCTATTATTACATCTACACTATCCCAATCTCCACCAGAGAAAAAGTGGTCTAATTTTTCTGCTATGTGTGTGAAGGCTTTTCTTCTATTAGTCCATGTATATCTTCCATTCCTAGTTGGGATCTCCCTAAGATTATTGTCTCCTATGAAGGTCTAGAAGTCTTGCTATGCTCTTGAAATAGTCTGTATACATCCTAATTTCTCTGTATTGTCCTTGTTTGCATTGAAATCCCCACCAATAATAATTCTAGATTCCTATTGCAATCTCATGCATTACGAGATGTCAAACCACAAGTTCCTCTTTTCCACTATTGAAGTGGGCCATATACATTCACAATCATTGCTGATTTGTTTTGACTCAATGTCCTACACCTAACAACCATCCAATTATGAGATAATGTCTCCAGCTCACACCTAACCATTAGAGGGTTCCACAATAGCCCCAAACCTCCAGAAGCCCCAAGTCCTTCCACAAACACTCCCTCCCACTATTTCCAAAACCTCATCTTGCTCTGATACTCCTCCTTGCTTCATTTTGTTTCTTGTAATAGGAAAACATCTACTTTACTTTGGTCGATCTAGCGCTTCAAAGTGCACCATTTGCTAGGGTCGTTTAAGCCCCTAGCATTCCACATTATGCACCTCATGCCTTCTCAAGAAGGATGATGTCCTTCCCGCTCCTTAATTTTCTCTGGCCTTTTGCACTGGCAACCAGTTCTAGCTTTGCCTTATTCATTTTTCAGCCTCTCCTCTTCTTGGATTCAATGAAAGGATTTTTTAGAAAGGATTGAGTTTTTACAATGCTGCATTTTGTTACATTACAATCTTTCCCCTCCTCCATACTTCCTTCCCATTTAGAATATGAGTTTAGATTTTCTCCTTCAAGCAGGTCTTTGTCCCCATCTGTGTCGACGTCCATTTTCCCTTTTGATCTGTTCATCTCACTTTTGAGTTTGGAGTTTTTTCTCTCCTCATTTCTATCTCTATTTGACTTCATCCTTAGCTCTTCAAATTCTAAATCATTGCTTTCTAGCATCAGTTTTTCCTACCGAATTTCTGTGTCTTCCTCTTCCCTTCCTTCGCCTTCTATATAAACACCATTCTTCCTTGCCTCAAAAGATTCTTGATTAGGTGTCTGCTCTTTGTACTACTCCCTTAGAGGTTCTAGGACATCCTTCCCCATATACTCCAATCCAGGAAAAGGGATCTCTTCTTCTTGCTCTGGTATAGGGGCCACCATTTTGCTAGTTTCTTCCATAACCTTCCCACTACCATCTTGGTTCTGATTGAACACCTCTGGGAATAGATCCACCGTTATCCCTTTTTCCTCCCATATAGTTTCATTATTCTTTATTGACATACTCGTAGCATAGATCAATGCTTCCTCCAAGCAAGGTTGAGGGGGCCTAGAAGGGAGATTTTTCTTCAATCCTTCAACCATAGAATTAGTTTGTGCATACATGTTCAACCTATTCAGCTTGACTCTGGCAGAGCACATTTCTTCCCCATGATTTATGGACTTGCAACTAGGGCATAATAAGATTTGATCCTCCCTTTCAATCCTTAGTTTCCATGAACCCATTGTAGTCACCCGATCAATTTCTGATAGGATAACTTGCTTGGGGGAAATGGCTATGAAAATTATGAAGTAGGAACCCTGAGCTTTATCCTCCTAGATACTATACATAACTTTCAAATCCCCTAGTTTTCTCCCAATCTCCTTGATGGTATCTTCTGCTCAGTAATCCACACGAAGGTTGTATAGGAGAATCCATACTGAGCTAGTGTCTACTACAAATTTCACTAGATCAATGTTTAGATTCCATTCAATGAGATGCGTTTGGGCACCATCTAGGAAGTAAGGCCCATAGCTTTGTGCTTTTTTCTTTTCTTCATGTGATGGGAAAGTGATAATATAGAAACTGTTTGGCAGGGTTCTTACAATAACCTTGTTTCCCCATTGTTGATGGCACCAAGTTACTACCTCAACCAATTTTTTCATGAATCCCCCACCCCATTTGATAAAGAGACCTAATTCCGCTAGTCTCTCACTCTTCCATTTGACAACTTTTTCATCAAAAAGAATTGGGGGATTAGACTTAGGAAGGGACATACTGTTAATCTACTAAAATTGGTGTGATGGGCCAGCCTCATCCAACAGGATCTCTTTTCCTTTGGAATTCAATGTGGGTCGATCAAATCCTTCTTTCTTGACCACCTTTGGTGGCTTTGGATTCCAATTTTCATTTGCATCCACCCTCAATATTGTATTTTCTCTAAACCACCCATGATCCTAACTCTATACATCATTTTGGTTACTATTTCTCCAGCCTCTATTAAACGGGCATCAATCAGGCCCTAACCATATTGATTTTGGTTTACTCCATGGTATTTCTTTCCAGCCTTTATAGCTAGACCACATAGAATAGTCTTGGTTCGGCCGTCTTCCCCTATTCCATTTAGGGTTTCACCAATCTTGATATTGGTGGTGGGTTTTTTCTTCCCATTGCCCATTTCTATAAACCCATTGAGGCCTATAATCTCTTTGATCCTCCCTAAAGTCTTCTTCTTCTGCTCTGTGATGCCAATTAGCCCTGCGGTCCGCTTCTGACTGTAAGTTTCCATAGGCCCGCCAACCATTGTTGATTCTGGATTTGAAGGATTCCATGGGGACTTCCTTATCCATTTCCTCACCCCAGCCTTGTGCTCACACCCTGCCATTCGTAGTAGCCTATCTAAAATTGAGGCCTCCACTTGGCTCCTGAGTCTCCTATTTCCTCTGACTTTCGCATGCCTCCTCGCTCCTCACCATTATGAAGATGAAGTTAGGTCATGTTTCCCATGATAAGGTGCAATATTATAAAGACATCTCCTTCATAAATGGGAGATGGGAATATAACTGGAAATCCTTTGAAATTTTTAAAGAAGTGACAATGGGTAGGCTCAGAGAAGAGCTCGCTAAGAGAAGATTACTAATCATGAATTTTTTAGATACCATCAAATAGAACATGACGAAGTCAGGTGTATTCACTAAGAATTTGATATCAATTGTTAACTAAGGAAATTCTCCAAACCTCATGGCCAAAAAACCTATGTTGTGGGAAATTATTTTTTCCCAAGGTTGGGGCATTTGCATGGGTAGCTTTGCATGGTTGAATTTTAACAAGGAGAGACTGGAGTGAATTGAAATTATAGGATAGTTTAGATGCGCTTTTTGCAAAGTCAATGTGGAAACAACCAACCACTTACTAGTGGAATGTGAGTTTTCTCAAAGGTGTTGGTCTGCGATGTGTTAGAAGCTTGATTGGAATGGGTCACTCCACAATACTATCAAAGGTATATTTGAAGCTTGGTCAAAATTGGATACAGGAACAACCTTATTTGTTGGGAAAAATAACCTAACTACAGTGGGTAAAGAATGAAAACATAGAAAAAATGGAGACAACAAGACAAGGAGGTAGAATCATATTTTCTACTTTATTCATTCACTAAATATTACAATAAAAAATATTATAGACAAAACTCAGAGCAAAAGCTCTGTGTATTCTTCATACAAAAATTGTGCATATTCTGGAGCATTGGAGCTTATTGTGTGTTGTTGCATGCTGGAGATATTCTAGAGCACTAAAGCACAACTCTGTCAAAGTCTTCTGCTGCTGCAGGTTCTCCTAAACATTCACTTTCTGTAGTTCTGTGTTCTGCTGAACATTCCTCCTTGTTTTCTTTTGCCAAAAACTAACCATCTCCTTTTTCAGAATAAACATTCTATTCTTCTTTTTTCTTTTGTTTCCCTCTCAAAAAATTGGTGTTATTTTTCAAATTCGCCTACCATAGTTAATTTGTTGTGAGAGAAGCATTTACTAGCCAGCATATGGCAGACACTGTAATTGGGGGGAACGATCCAAAGTGGATCTCTTCTGATTGGGCATTAAATGAATTTGCCTATTGTTGCTTAGGATTAAATAATCCAACATTCCCCCTTAATCCTGAGCCATTTTTCTTTTCATCATCATTCAAAATTTCCAAAGCAAAGATTCTGAAGTAAGGATTCTAGAGCATCTATCCCTAATCTTCATCACTCTGTGTAATTTTCAGAGCATCAGAGCAACGATTCCGGAGCATCAACACAATTTTGGAGCATACCTATATGCACCTATTATGATTTCTAGTGCCTTTTTGAGTTTCCAAAAATATATTTTCAGAGCATCGGTGCTTTTCTGTGTTTTCTAGAACTAAAGTTCTGGTGCATTCCTACATACCAAGCCTATTTCTTAGGAGTTCAAAGGATTATTTTGACAATGCCTTTGTGAAAATATCAATGAGTTGTTGCTCAGATTTTTAGTACTGAAGTTGAATTTCTCCGTACTCCAAAAAATCCCTTATGAAATGGTTGTGGATTTCGATATGCTTGCTTCGTCCATGAAAGACGGGATTCTTAGTCAATGCAATAGAAGACACATTATCACAAAACATGGTTGTACCATCTTCTTGCTACTCATTCAAATCTACAATGATTCTTCTAAGCCAAATAGCCTGAAATGCTACTACATTTGCTGTTATATACTTTGCTCTAACTATGGAGAGAGAAACTATGGGCTGCTTCTTTGATGCCCATGATATTGCTCCTGAACCCATGTGGAACAAATATTCTGATGTGCTCTTCCTGTCATCTAAATTTCCTACCTAATCATTTTCTATGTACCCAACCAACTAAAACTCATTGGAGGCAGTATACATAATGCCATAGCCTTTCGTGCCATTGATATACCTTAGAATTTATTTTCTTGCTTGCCAATGTGTGTCCTTAGGTTTCTCCATAAACCTAGAAATCAAGCTTACC
This sequence comes from Sequoia sempervirens, assembly GCA_007258455.2. Lineage (NCBI taxonomy): Eukaryota > Viridiplantae > Streptophyta > Pinopsida > Cupressales > Cupressaceae > Sequoia > Sequoia sempervirens. Next base: position 521,843,161 of record VDFB02000003.1, on the reverse strand, counting down.
ACGTACATCAAATCAGGTCTTCTTGCTGTCAAATACATGAGGCTTCCAACCATGCTCTTGTACAGGGTTGGGTTAACATCACTATTGTTGTCCTCTTTGCTTAATTTTAGACCTGTAGTTGTTGGGGTTGGGGCTAGTTTGCTATCCAACATTCTAAATCTCTTCAAGATTTGTTTATCATAATTTGTTTGTGAAATAAAGATGTCATGATCTGTTTGTTGGAACTCTATTCCTAGGAAATATTTTAGCAAACCTAGGTCTGTCATTTCAAACTCATTTTTCATTGCCTCTTTGAAATATGCAATGAAAATATTGCTATTCCATGTGAAAATTAAATCATCTACATACAAAACAGCAATAATAATCTCACCATTGGCTGCCTTGATGTAGAGTGTGGGATCACTACCACTTTTGCTAAAGCCATTTCTCAAAAGATACGAATCAATTCTACTGTACCATGCTTGTGGTGCTTGCTTCAGCCCGTAAAGAGCTTTCCAGAGCCTGTAGACTTTGTTTTCTTTCCCTGGTACTTTGTAGCTAGGTGGCTATTCCACTTACACCTATTCTTTCAGCACTCCATTCAAGAAGGTCGATTTCACATCCATTTGAAGTACTTTCCATTCATTTTGGGTTACAAATGCTCTGAATTCCTACACTATTTCTAGCCTTGAAATTGGTGCATATGTTTCATCATTGTCTCTTCTAGGTTGTTGTTTGTATCCCTTAACAACTAGCCTTTCTTTATGCCTTTCAACCTTACCATCAACAGTGCATTTGGTCTTATAGACCCACTTAATACCAATGACTAATTTCCCTTTGGGTAAATTGGTGAGCTCCCATGTTTCGTTTCTCACTATAGCATCCAACTCTTCATCCATAGCCTTACACCATTTTTATTCTTTCTCGGCTTCTTCAAAATACATTGGATCACTATCAGAAAACATAGAAAAATCTGAATTCTCATCAATGTCATCATACCTTGTGTTGCCATAAATTTCCCTCATGCTTCTATTCTTTCATGGCATCAATGATGCAAGCGTAGGGTCATAATTTATAGAGTTGCTTCACTACTGGACTGATGAAGAAGACTATTGCTATAAGTTTTCAGAGCAACTTCCCTACTGAAAGTTTTTGGCGCATCTACCCTACTGGAGATTTTTATAGCATCTTCTCTGCTGAGAATTTCCAGAGCTATTCTTGTTGTTTTCTGAAAGATTAGCTTGCTATATATTTTTGGCACATCTGCCTTCTACAACTTCTTCATCCTCAAAGGGTATTGAGACATAAATTATACATGTGTTGTTGTCCACCATTCCATCCCATGATTCATTTTCAATGAATTCAATGTCCCTACCAATCACCACTTTCTTGGTGATGGGATCGTACAATATGTAGGCTTTAGATTCTTCACTATAGCCTATGAAAATTCATTTTTCTCCTTTGTCATCAATTTTTTTCCTTTTATCTTTTGGTGCAAGTGCATATGCCACACATCTAGATATTCTCAAATGCTCAACACTCCATTTGCATTTCATCCATGCTTCTTGTGAGATCCTATCACAAACGGTCTTGGTGGGGCATCTATTCAAGATGTAGACTGTTGTTGCTATAACATCACCCCAATATTGATTAGACAAACATTTTTCCTTTGCATTCTTTCTACCATCTCTATAATGGTTCTATTCTTTCTTTCAGCCACTCCATTTTGTTGTATAGTATATCGGGTTGTGAGTTGTCTATGAATGCCTTGAGACATACAAAAGTTCATAAACTCTTGAGAGATACACTCTCCCCCTCTGTCTATTTTGAGGAATTTGATATAGTGGTCACTTTTCTTTCCATCCAAGGCCTTAAACTCTGAACTTCTCAAATGCATCTAATTTTTTCTTCAAAAAATAAACCCATATTTTTCTACTATAGTCATCTATGAGTGTCATGAAATAAACATTTGCACCTAGGTTGGGGTCTTTATGGGACCACACAAATCTGAATGCACCAACTCTAATGGTGCTCTAGATCTCTTAGAATGCCCTAATTGAAAGGGTTGCCTATGGTGTTTACCTAGGATGCATGCTTCACACTTTCCATTGGGCTCTACAATTGTCAGTAGGACCCTAACCATAACTTTTTTAGCTAAAAGATTTAAAATATAACTTAGATTCCCATTCCTCAAATGCCAAAGCTTGGATGGGTCTTGGATGATTGTTTTGAAGGTTGACTTCTATAGGCCTATTGACTATGCTGAGATTTAAATTTTGAGGGGAAACATTCGGTTCTTTGTCATTGGAACCGCTGCCACAACTTTCTTGCTTCCATCCTTGTCATAGATGATGCATTCCTCTTTACCCATTAGCACTCTATACCCATTTTGGGCCATTTTTCCAATGCTCAAGAGAATGTGTTTCATCCCTGGTGCATAGAAGATGTCATGGAGCTATCTTTTTGCACCATGCTTGGTTTGTAGGCACACTATGCCCTTCCCATGACTGGAACCTTTTGATTGTTCCCCATTTTAATTTCAAACTCAATGCTATTGTCTATGGAGGAAAATAAATTTCTGTTACCACTCATGTGGTTGTGACAACCACTGTCCAAATACCAAACTTCAACACTACCTTGTTCTACAAGATTGCATGTAATGAACACTTGTGACTTTTTTTCATTTTTCAGCCTTGTTCTCACTTGCCACATTTGTATTTTGACTCCCTTGGTCACGTTGTTTCTTCCTACATTCACTTGCATCGTTACCATACTTGTTGGGTGATTCCACAATATTGGTTTACAATTTTTGGCCAAACTAGACACTAAAATAATTTTTTTTAACTAAATATTCACTTTTGGGTACCTATAGCAGTTAAGCCGTTAAGAATTTGAAGATGATGCAAACTAGAGTTTTGTGACATTTTGTCTGTAGATTCTAAATAATTTTTTTTTCAAAATTTTTGGAATTAGATTGAACTTCTTTTTCCATCTCCCTCGAAAACTAGTTTTTTTCACAAAACAACATTTTTAAAAAGTAGCGCTCACCATACATATGCATAATTTTTTTTCCATGAAGGATAAAATTATAATTCTTTCAAATTTAGATTTGTAACTTTGATATCTAGTGCTTCCAATTGGTTAGATAGTTTTTTATTGAATATTTTTTCTTTAATCAAGTTTCAGAGTCAAACCAATTACAATTTAGACATAGCACGACTGTATAACGCATAACTTTTTTTTGTATGTATCGAAATTCAATTTTTTTTTTGTTGGATCAAGGACTTCAATATCTAGTGCACTCATATTTTTAAATTATTATTTTTGAAAATCTTCTATTTTTCCACATGTGCAGAACAAAGAGTTTTATTTTTGGTAAAAAACCTACATTCACAAGAAATAAAAAATAGATACAATAATAAAATTAAATTTATTTAAAATTAAAATTTTTGGGAAGCTTATAATAAGGACTACACACTTACAAAAAATAAATTTTAAATGAATTCATTTGATCCCACAAAAGGTAAATCAAAAGTTGTTTTTTATCAGCATTTTGATAGGTGTAAAGGAGAGTCTGTTATAGGTATGGTTTAAAACTAGCAGGGTTCTATCCAAGGGGGTTTGATCTAAGGTAGTTGGATCAAACCCTCTTCAATTGGAATGCTTTAAATGAAACTTTTAAAGGCTTAAATCATTATGTTTTCTAAAAATATGTGATTTCAGCGAAAAATAGAATCTCCCAAAAATTGTAAACTAGCTTTGTGGGATCACCTGTGACAGTAGTAACACTAGACATTGCTCGTATCACTCCTCTTATTTGAGTTGCTATTCTTCTTTGTCTTTTGGAAATCTGATTGGGAGGTACTAGCCTCCTCTTGGCTATTTGAGCCTCCTCTTCTAGAGTTACTTCTACCTCTGCCTCTTTGACCTCTTCCTTTGCCATTTCTTCCTCTTCCCCTGCCTCTCACATTTACTTGTGAGTTGAAGGCTTGTTCCTCAGAAGAATTTGTAGAACCATTTAGGTGCTTCTCATGGGTTTGAAGTTAACCCATTAACTCATCAACTGATAATGTTGAGAAGCCCTTTGCCTCTTCTATGGCAATAACCATCGGGTCAAATTTTGTTGGTAAACTTTTGAGAATATTCTCCACAATCTTATGCTCTTCCATAGTTTCTCCATTTATCCTCAACTGATTAATCAAGGTGGAATCCCTTGTATGAAAATCTAAAATGGACTCACTGTCCTTCATCTACATGGTCTCAAATTCTCTCCTTTGCAGCTAGAGTTTCACTAACTTAACTTTCTTAGTCCCTTTGTAGGTGGTTTGAATGATTTCCCATGCTTCTTTTGCATAATTAGTTACTGCTATTCAAGGAAAGATAGCCTCTATCAATGCTGCCTCAATCAGACTGAGGGCTATGGCATATTTTTTTCTTGTCTCCTTCAACTGGTTCTTTCGAGCATTCCTCAATGTTGTAAATGCATTTGGGTTAGTCACTTCTATGAACCCATTTGCTACTAACTGCCACAAATCATTTGCTACTAAAATGGTTTTCATTTTCTTTTCCCAGACATCATAATTTTTACCATCAAATATAGGTGGTTACTACCAACTCCTATTGTCTCCTCCACCCATTTTGGGGGGAAACTACAAATACCCAGATAAAATCTAAGGCTTTTCTTCAGTATCCAGAAAATTAGGGCTTTCCCAAATACCCAAAAACTAAAGTTCTATCATAGTACACCTAGGAACAAAGTTAGGGATTTTAAAACTAAATGCCTAGAAAACTTACGGCTTTGATACCAAACTATTGAGAAAAAGAACCCAACTACAGTGGGTAAAGAATGAAAACATAGAAAAAATGGAGACAATAAGACAAGGAGGAAAAATAATATTTTATATTTCATTCATTCACTAAAGATTACAATAAAAAAATATTACAGAAAAAACTCAAAGAAAAAGCTCGGTGTATTCTTCATACAAAAATTGCGCATATTTCGGCACACTGGAGCTCACCGTGTGTTGCTACGTGCTGGAGATATTCCAGAGCACTGAAGAACAACTCTATCAATGTCTTCTATTGTTGTAGGTTATCCTGAACATTCCCTTTCTGTAGTTCTATGTTCTACTTAACATTCCTCCTTGTTTGTTGCTGCCAAAAACTGTCTCCTTTTTTAGAATAAACATTCTATTCTTCTTTTGTATTTTGTTCCCCTTTCCAAAATTAGGTGCTAGTTTTCAAATTCATCTACCAGAGTTAATTTTCTACCAGAGAAGCATTTACTAGCCAGCATATGCCACACACTGCAATTGGGGGAATGATCCAAAGTGGATCTGCTCTAACTAGGAATTAAATGAATTTGTCTGTTACTGCTTAGGATTAAATAATCCAACATTATCAAGCTTGTGTGAAAAATTTCTAGCAATGATAATTTGGTAGATGTGGCAGGAACGAAATGGGAAAATCTTCAAAAGGAAAGAATCTTTAGTGGAAAGTGTGGGTAACAAAATAAAATTGTGGATAAGTGAACATTTTAATATGATATCTAAAACAAAAAGGTTCAATCATTTCTCATCATGAGACCAACATGTGCTAAGACGATGACCTCTGATCAAAATTCCATAAGCGAGCTTGATGAAAAAGGAAAAGGGTCGAAGAGAGGTGTGAACTACACCCATCGGGCAGGCTGAAAATAAATTTTGATGGTGCTCTATGGGCAACCCAGGGCCTTTTGGAGTGGGGTTTGTGATTCGTGATGAGTGGGGAATTGTGGTGTGGGTTTCCTCTTTCAAACATCCTAATGGAACCAACAACGAGGTAGAGGAAGTAGGGTTATATGAAGGGTTCAAGTATTGTGTGGACAAAGTTTTGCAATTGATAGATATTGAAGGGGACTTTGAGATCATCATCAGGGCAATCAACACTAGAGAGGCAAAAAGTTGGAAACTTAGAGCATGGATTGGTGTCATATCTCCTCTGCTCGATATCATCAGAGAGGTAAGGACTAGCCATATTTTCAGGGAAGCAAATAGGGTGGTGGACTTGTTCTCCAATGAACGCATCGAGCAAGTTGATCCTATAAAAATTTCAAACACTTCCTTTGTGTGGGAAAACATGACAAAATTAATTGAAGCTAATATGTCCTAATAAAAAAAGGGGTTGTAAGTACCAAAAGGCAATCCAAATTTCCTCGTTGTACAGGAAAAGCAGTTTTCTTTACAAATTACCTACATAAAATCCTAGAGTCTTTGGTCAAGTAAACTAGGTTGCTAGGGGGGGCGATTGAAGGAAGCAACCCAAGAAAAGTTGTGCAACATTGTAAGATCACATTATAGCTAACAAGGGTGTTCTGCTAATGTAAATAGTTTGTCTTCCCTATCTATGTGATTTTTTTAAGTGCTAAGTAAGATTCTATGTTTTTAAGAAATAATGAAAGAGATAGCAATTTGTGAAAAAAAAAAAAAAAGTATATATAAACATACAAATATGCATCAGTTACATTTAGTATATTATTATTATTTTTTATTTGTTATTTTTAATTTATTTTAAAAAATGTAGAATTAAAAAATTAAAAATAATTATTTTAATTTTGTATGTCTAAAATAGATATTAAAAATAAAATAATACTCATTATTTAAATAAAAATTAATATTTTCTTATGCTCTAACATTATAGAAATAGTTAATCTAACATTATAGAATAATGAAATGGGCCTTCCATGAAATTAAAGACCTTAATCTCAGAAATAGAGCTCTCAATGGCAAGTTGGAGGATTTGGAAGGTAAAGCTAGCTCCCTTATTATTGCAGAGTGCGGGGGGAAGGAGGATAGAATGAGAATGGAGGTCGAGGATAATGAAGGTAAATTCAAATGTCTGGGAAATGAAATAGGTAAAATAAAAAATACTATGAAAACCATTATGGAGGATAATCACAGAATGGAGAAACATAATGCCATCATTATTAGTGCAATGTTTGAGAAACTGGAGAATTCATAGTAGGGTTCTCTGGTTGTGGATGTGGTTGTAGATAAGGACAAGAACAGTACTGAGGCTATTGAAGCTCTTAAGTGGCTGTTGTGTTTCTTGGGCTTTATTTTGATACAACCTTTTTGTCTTTGGTGACTTTAATGCTTATTCTTTTTTTTTGTAAACTATGTGGTTTTGGGTCCATGTAAAACCCATTTTTTCCTTTATCTAAAACATTATAGAAAACCTCAATGTTACTTTAATGAAATATTAAATAGTTTAATATTTAAAAAACTAATAACAATTAAACATTTTTTAAAATAGTAAATAATTATCTTATTTTACTCAATTATACTATTACACACATACCTATATATTCAGACACATATGAACATATGTAAATACATATAATAATTTGAGTTAGGTAAAAAAAATATTAAGTATGAACTTCTTTATAGATGGTAATTAGATCCTTCACAAAAGACACTACTAGCCAAAAAAGAACTATAATGAAACTTTCTTCTATTTATCTTATTTTAAAACAATATCTATGTTTTGAATAACCACCATCTATCCAAAAAGTTCTTGTACAAAAGAGAGATGTGGCTTTAAGAAGTCCCCAATAGCCTACCTAAACCCAAACATCACAGACAACATAATTTAACTCTATCTAAAAATCAAAGGACTCATGACTCTTACAATTAACCTAGATCATTCCAATAGATAGTTCTACATCAAGCATTTCTACCATTTATTTTGGGCTCATGTGTACCTTTACAAGCACATCCATGAGATGATGAAAGTGGTTCAATTAATATTCATAGAAAGATTCATTCTAGCTATCGACCACTATGATGAAAGTGGTTGTATTATTTTTTCAAAAGTATGCTCAACCAAGATTTTAGATTAAATTTTATGGCCTCTAAAAGTAGGGTCTCCCACATTAAAAATTAAAAAAATCTATGAGTTCTAAGAAATAATTACACTTGTTGACCAATTTATGACATATGTTATGACATGACATACTATGTCTTTGAATAGGGATAATAAACACCCAATTTGGTCAGTAGATTATAACTACATCAAGCGAAAAGAATATGTTAATGAATGTGGATTTAGGTTTCATATTTTTGATTATTTTAGCACATGATTTCCTAATTATTATTTGATACTTTAATATAATTCTTCAGTTTATTTAGTGATTAATATGAATATTTTGATAGTAATTTTATAAATACTATTATGCTGCCATAAGTACTCCAAATCTCTTATTGATGATAGTCTTGTAAAGATTTAAATATAAAAGTGTATTGTAACTATTGATTATTAAATAATACTTTGAATTTTTTTGGAGTGTAATTTTTCTTCCAAAACATTTTTACTAATGTAAATCACTAATCTTATAGTTTATTATCTTTTGTTTATTTTGTTGTTAATAATGATTTTTTTAATTTTTTCACATACTTCCTCTCATAAATTAGTGAAGGAAGCATATTCCATAACTCTACTTTAATTCATAATCTAATTTTGGATCAGTTATATCTTATACATGTGTTAAGATGGAAGAAGCAATTACTATTTTTTACTACATTATTTATTATGTAAAACTTGTTAGATTTTGATTTTTGACTTAGTGGGTCGAAGATAGATTCAAAAATGAATTCCCCTTGTGTGACCTTGATTAACAAGAATCTATGTAGATTAATTATGTAGATTATAATTTTAAGGATGCCTTGCCTTTTTGGGGTACATCCAAGAAAAAATGTGGTGTTTTAGAAAAAAGGGGATAAGGAGAAGTTTAATCATAAATGTAAATCTAAGCGAAGATCCAAAATCCTTTGTAAGAGTTGGTTAAGATACTAGAGATGTGGTAAATGGGGTCATCTCAAGAAGAAATGTAGAAAAAAGAAAAAAAATGATTCTTCTTGTAACAAATTATGATGATGAAGTTGCTAATGCTTTTTTGATTTGTGCTAATACAAGAAGTGGTTGTCAATGTATAAAGAATATGATGGTGGACAAGTTTCTCTCAAGAATAATAACACTTGTAATATTGATAGATAAGGAGATGTAAAATTGGTATTCAATGATAGGGGAGTGAAAGCCCTCATGGATGTATTGCATATCCCAAATTTACCAAGTAATTTAATTTTACCTCTAAACGTCTTGCAAGGCATGTTTGTATGCATTTCATTCTAATAAACAACATAACAATTCTAATTTTATTAATTTTTACTTTACATTAAAAATTGAATTAATCTTCAAAATAATGTGTTATTAAATAATTTTTATATTAAAAAAATACAATTGTAAAAATAAAAATACAATTTTTGATCTATTGGGGGTTTGAGTTTTGAATTTCTAAAGACAATGTTGAAAACTATGTATTTTGGGGCAGTTGTTTCAGACTGCATGCTGCAGGGAGGTAACCTATAGATGTTTTTCGCCTTTGCCCTTGATGATCCATGACTGCGTTCAATTTTGAAGGATGTATTTTTGCTTTAAGATTAATACAAAATGTTTAGGCCTTTAATCTTTTATTAAAAAAATAATACTATGAAATTTTAAAGGAACAAAATATTCAACCTTAATCAGTTATAAAAATAAATTGAATATAGTCGACTTCATCGTAAATATCTCCCTCCCTGCGGCAATTCCAATTATTTGTTCTTTCCTGGCCGAGGAAAGGAATTCTAACTGGCCACCGTTTTCGCTATAACGACAAGGAATGCCCAAAATGCAGCTTATTTAAGCTACGCTTTGCATTCAAACTACTCACCAAAGAAAAGAAAATGGGAAAGAAATATTATATGGTAATAATGATGCTCATAATAATATTTGGAGCGTCGATGGTGGTTTCATATGATTACTGCAATCACAGCAGATTTTTGTGCGAGACAGATGCAGATTGTGGTGGAGATCCTCCCACACCTCTTGACCGGTGCTGCTACATTGGATTATGTGGGGAAGGTTCTGGCTATTGCTGGTTTGATGGATGTGGATACTAGTTTCTTTTCTCTTTGCTGAATTCATTCAGTTTTTAATAAAAGACATGTACGGTGTGCTGGTTTTATTAGGAAGATTTTGATTTGATGTAACTTCCATTAATTGTAGTTTGTATTCTGTTTGCTGAATTCATTCAGTTTTTAATAAAAAAAATCTATGGTGTGTTGGAAATTTATATTATTGAATTTTTTTAATATTTAACAATTATTTTTTAATGGATTAATTCAATTTCATTCATAAATTAAAAATCATTTGACTATTTAGCATGTATTAATGTTTATTTTATTTTATTTTATTTTTATCTTATATTTGTTCTTAATTTTATTCTTTATAATTTAGTTAATCTAATTTTGTATAATTATAAATGTTAAATTCAATCTTTTTTATATGATTTTATTTTCTAAAACATTTGATGAGCTTGAAGAAGTTGATGTTAAAAAGACAACAGTTTGGAATTTTATTTGTAAGCAAAGTCCATAATAACTTTAAATTGCTAACTTTAATGTTACAAGAATTCTTCATCTCTATTTTCAGTTGCTACCACTAAACTATAGGGGAGAGACAAATTTTAACTAATTATTAAATGTTTTACTTTTGGTTAATCAAAATTTATTATTTTCTTTTCATACATTATATTTTAATTTTATTTAAATAAGATTTTCAACTTTTTAAATTTCCAAAATTAGTTTTTCTCAATCTAAGCATAAAATTTTTTATCCAATTTTTCAAGGCATTTTTCCATAAAGATGGTAATAAAAAAAAAAGGTTAAATCTTATCCATTTCAATGGATTATCACCACAAATATTTATACAAATTTTGAAATGTTGTTTTCCTCCTTTCTAGGATTAATTACTTGTTATTCTATCTTTTCTTTACACAAGTCAAACAAAAATATTCTTCATTCTAAACATTTTTTTGGATGCTATATCTTAAAGTATAATAAAAGTATAATTAAAAAATTATCATCAAATAATCTAATAACAAATTAAAAAATATATATTATATAATAAATAACATGTAATATACAATTTAATATATTTTTAATTAATATATTAAATTAACATGTAATATACCAGTAGTCGTATGCATAGGAATCCAACAATCAGCCAAGAGGGGCCCACCGTGGTGGGAAACGTTTGTGGTGACGAGGGTTGAAGCTTTTTATTTGCATGGAAAGGTGACCGTGAATGAAATGGATAAGTTAGATTGTATGAATTAAATAATCACAAAGAACATTTTGTATAGATTTTAGTTAACACTATTAGAGAATTTTGAAATCAATTTTGAAATTTGTTTAAAAGTGGGAACTTAAAAATTAAATTAAATAATAAATTTAAAATAATTGTTTCTTCTAGCAAGAATATTTAAATTTTATATTTAATGGCAACAAATGCACTTGTATATTCTCACTTTTTATGTAGCCTATTGAATTAATTAATCATTTAATTTTGAAATCAATGTAAGTTTTCTATAAGGGTCATAGACATGTGTGTATTTTTTAAAATTGGACAAAAAAAGTACACATTTTTTCGATGAAAGGAAGACGTTCAATATTGAGTACATTTTATAATTAGTATATTTATATAGTTTTGGAAATTAAAGTTTTAGTATGCATGTGTTTTTTGACGAGAGATGGAAATTAGTTATAGGCATCTGCACTTGTAATTGTATTGCTATCTAGAGAAGGTGTGAGACCAATTTGTATCTAACAATTGGGATAGGGGTCTACCACAAATCGGTAATTAGTGGGGAGCAAGGAAGGAAGTTGTTAATATTTGCAAGTATTAGAGAAATTCAAAAAAGGAAAGCATGCTAATAATTAAATATGGATTAAGAGGAGGTGAATGATGATAAGATTTTTTGAATTTGAAGCAATTAATCATGAATATTTTTAATTACAATAATTCTTTTAAAATGATTTATGTAATTTTATATGTATTATACCATAATAGTTGTTAGGCCTAGATGTACATTTATATTTAGTTTTTTTGTCTAGTTGATGAATCAATTGATTAATTATTATGATTTAATTATCATAAGGTAGATATGAATACTAATAGATGGCAAGATTGAAGTTGTGGATTAAATAACATAAACAACAGAGTTTCTCATTTCACAAGGCAACCAAAATAGTTGAAATCATTATATTAGAACAATGAATATGCTCAACGGGCATATCAACAAACAACTACTATTTTGTGTGGCATACTTTGATTAACTTGCATTGTTAAAGAGTTATTGTGGTGTGGGTTTGATACCAGACCACTATAAAAATTGCCCACGTCGACACTATCTTTTAGCAAGCTAGAGTGTTGTAAAACTATTGTGGCGTGCAATCTGTAAGTTGTTCTCAATGGGAATTTTTCTAAAACCAGTAATTTATTATTTATGTGTTTTGTTGTCTATTTACTATTGCTTTTTTCTTTATAAATCACATTTTTTGAACTGAATACAATTCAAATTTTTAAAGCATTAGTTTTTTTAAGTAATATTATTAAAATGATTTTTAAATAAAAAATTTCTTTATAAATCACATTTTCTCAATTGAAATTTGTAAAGTATTAGTTTTCTTAATAATTATAATCTTTGTCCAAAATTTAAGGTATTATATATTTTTTGTCAATAGAGAGTATATTTGATGTTTTTGTACAGGTAAATCAATTATTTGATTCATTAAAATGGGAAGATGGTTCTTGTGTTCAGGAATAAGATTTACTAGTTACAAAGTGGCTACCAAATTGTACATTATGTGTTATCTTCCTAACATCAAATTAACAAGTTTTTTTTTTAAAAAGTGACTCAACTAGTATAGTTATGTCTTTTGGAAAAGTGATTTCATTAGTTTATTTATAATGGACATCAAAAGTGGCTTTTGCAAAAAATTGAAGATGTTATAAGTAGTATCAACTCCATAATTCTAGGTTTTAAATGACAAGCATACCTTGTCAAGGTGTTTTAAATGAATTAGAAGCTACATATTGTTTGCAGGGAACATTAGAAAGATGTTTCCAAATGTATACAACAATTTGTCTAGACATATATATATGTAAGAACAAGTGTATGGCGTTAAATGTAGAACTACAAAAGCCATGCTTGTTTTTCTTCCTACCATAATGTCATAATGTGGGCACATGGCCTATATTGAGAACCCTAAGCAAGAGAAGAATGAAACATGCATGGGAGATACCATGGAAATTCAACATTCATTATTATTTTATTCGAATGACAAGGCAAGCCTTGTTTTGAGGCAATACAGAAAAAATAATAGTAAATGTATACAAGAATTTGTGCATATACATAAATGTATGTAAGGGAAAAATGAATGATGTGAAATGGGAAGCTAGAGAAGAATGTGATGATTTTAACAATGGTTTGCTACTTAAGCAACATCGCACTCGCTATTTGCACAATGCATCATAATCAATATAAAACCTTGCAACTTGCTATCAATACGAACAATAAGTATCGAATTAAAGGATTGAAGAATAAATAATGTGCTATAAAACCAACACCATAGTGGCTCTCTCAACAATGCAACTTAAGAAATATGCTTTCTCACACATTTCACAATGCATTAGTGTTAGACCCCTTCAGCCTGGTATCAAAAGCAACAATAAACAAAGAACCAAAGACATGGACAATAAATTAATGAAACAATGATTTATTTCACTTCCAAAAAGATGTTGTACTAAACCAGTTGGAATCAAAAAGGAAGAACTAAATGTAACTAAGTATATGTGCAAAACGATCAAAGACAATGACAATGTAAAAATAATTAATGGTATTTATGGTTGGTCGAATGAATCTATTTACTGACATGCTAGCATTATATAGTTTGGAGAGCTTTTTTTTTTTTGTGGAGTAGCCGTGTTGAAGCGAATGTATATGTAGCATTGAATTGAAAGAATTGCCACGTGGAAAATTTGGTATGTACACACTAGAGCACTTTTGGCCTATAGGGTATGCAGTCTGAAATGTTATTAAACCCATGTAAAATTCCATAACTTATAATTTCATGATGAACGTCATGAAATTTAAAGACATGGAAAATTCCACGAATTTATAACATTTCACTACACACCTTGTAGGGCAAGATCATTACTTTTGGTTCTTCATATCCATGAGTTTAAATGAAATATGTGCTATGCCAATATCTATCCAATGAAGAGTATATCTAATGATTATAAGTATGTAGATTTCCACCTACAAAAGGAAGATGGTTAGTAGCAAAGAATAGTTTCGTATTTTTTAATCACATAGCATATTATTGAGTACACTTAATTGTGTAGGTGGGAAGTTATATCTTGGCAGAATCACACTTCATTGCATAAAAGGTAAGTGAAATAGTTAACAATATTTACAGTTGGTTAACGGAATCTATTCATTGATAATAGGATTTTTTTGTACTTACATGTCATGTTGGTTATGTTCAACAAGAGTGAGCAACATTGGATTAACTTATTGGAGTAGGAAAGAATATGAAATAGACAATTTACAATACATTAATTCCCTTGTATGCCTATTGCTTATGTGCAACATTATAAAGCAAAAGATATAGACATAGAATAAAATAGGTTAGCATTGTTTGTTGTAAATAAAAAAGAGATAAAATAGGAGATTTTGAATACATGGGATACTCACAAATAATTGTGTATAAGTAATCTACTAAAAATGTTGAAAAGACAGTTGTGGAAACAATGACAAATACAATGAATAGAATAGAGTATTTGTTTTTTATGGGAAAGTGTGTGTGAGAATTTGTGTGTCTATGTATATAAGCAACAACAAATATATGATGATAGAATCCAAAAGCACTAGACCCATGCTTGTTGTCCTCTCTACCATATTGGCATAATGAAGCCTCATGGGCTCTAGCCAAACCCCCGATAAAAAAGGAAAGTAAGGTCCATGGAAAATTTCAAGGACTCTTAGCATATATGACAAAAAAACAAAAACAAATAAATTTGAAAACAACTATTGGGAGAGAAATTAAGAATCACAAGTAAGTTGACATACACAATTTATAATAGACTAATTTGCTTCAATGTCTATTGTATTTGTGCAACATTAGAAAGGGGAAAATATAAATATAGAATAAAGTAGGTTAGGGTTATTTGTCCATGTATATAAGGAGCAAGAAATATATTGATGATAAAATTTGAAACCAGTAAACCCATGCTCATTGTCCTCCCTACCATATTGGCATCATGAAGCCCCATGGGCTCTAGCCAAACCCCCGAGCAAGAAAAGTAGGTAAGGTCCATGGAAAATCTCAAGGACTCTTACCATATATCACACAATAAGAAGAGTAAGAAAAAGATGGTTGGGCCAAGTTGTTGCAGCATGAAAGGATGTGGAATAGAGAATTTACAGCACAATAATTTTCTTGAATGTCTACTATATCTGTCCAGCATTATAAAGTAAATAATTTAGATATAGAGTAAAAGAGGTTAGCAGTATTTCTTAAAAAAAGAAAGAGACAAAATGGAACATTTTGAATAAATGGCATGTTGGTGAACAATTGTGTGCAATAAATCTTTGATGTTATTTGTTTGTATTTTTTCTGTGATACCCATTCTCTATGCATGGTTTGATCATAGTTAAATCTTGTACTTGTGGACTTATATGGGAAATGACTTGACCTACATTCTTTAATGGAAATGTGGAGCATGGCAAGAACACGAGTTTCTAGTGGTGTGGTGTTGGGTCAATAGCAGAGTATTGTAAAAATTGCTTGCTTTAGTGGAATGGAACAACAAACACCATTCCCATTTGCTTCTGGGGATAGATAGTGTGACACTATGAATAGTTTATTTGTCTGCTTAGAAGCACATGAGAGTAGTGTCTGGTTGCTATTCATAGCCACTTAGATCGGTGTGTAATGCTTTTGTGCAACATTAGAAAAGGAAAAAATTACGCATAGAATAAAATAGGTTAGCATTGTTTGTTGTAAATAAAAAGAGATAAAATGGGAGATTTTATTGGAAAACAACTATGTATAAGCAATGCACTAAAATTTTTGAACAAAGAGTTCTAGAAACAATGAATAGAATAGAGTATGTTTTTTTGATGGGAAAGTGCATGTGAGAATTTGTGTGTCTATGTGTATAAGTAGCAACAAATATACAATGATAGAATCGAAAAGCACTAAACCCACGACCATCTTGATATATATCTGCAGTGAGTGGAACGTGCAGAAAGATGGGTGTTGTGAACCAAACTGTATAACATTGTACCATTTTTTGTGGGTTAAGAAGTATAGGGAGAAGAGATATCCTAGTAAAGAAAAAGCATAATATGATTTGAAGACAATTAGAAAAAAATTGGTAAGTGAAATATATAGAAGAATGGACAATAAAGGAGAGAATATAATAAAACATATCCACACAACACAAGTAATATATGTAACAATTGACTAAATGTGCTTGCAACTTTAACTTCAAAAGATAGCAATAGTTGCATTGTCTCTTATCTGTTGAACTTTATATCTTTAGTTGATAGGCTATTTGTTTGAAGTTGCTATTTGCTAAGAAGAGAGCATTTAATCATGGAGTATTTGTAAAGCTTTAAAAAAATGAGGGGAAAAGGATATTATGAAACATATTGATATAAGATTCAAGCTACATTATTTCATAGTACATATTAAAAAAAAATAGAGGAATTATATAACAGGTATTAGAACAACACTTTTTTGATAGTAAATATTACACAGAAAGAGGAAAATTGTATTTAGTTCCTTGGCAGATAGACATAAACATATGCACATATCTATATGTACTCAATTCCCCGATTAATATATAAAAAATACCCATATAGGAGCAATAGTAGTTATATCTAGGTTCTTCCCTTAAAATACTTAGTGTTGGTAATTTTATTTCCCAATTGTAGATTAAGATAGGAGTGATTGTAACATATTGATAATGCTAGAATGGCTTTTCTGGAAATGCAACTGAATCAATATATTTTCTAGCATATTTTGTAATATACTTCACCACACTATAACATTGAATATCACATTTACTTTTTGTTGTGCAATTACACCACAGTACATATATATACATATATATATAGATATGCATATATGGAAACATATATATGCATGTACATATATATATATATATACATCTATATGTGCATACATATATATACATGTACATATATATACATATATATATATATACATATATATGCATGTATATACATATATATACATGCATATATTGTAAAGTTTGGATCCACTATTTACCATTAGATAGTATAGAGAAACATGAGAATTGTAAAATAACTAACAGGGAAACACTAGAGAGTGACATACATCTGAATCTTAAGTATCATCTTAATACGTCTTACAAAAGTTACATAGACTGCTTGACTTCTATCAATATGTTGCATGATACTCTTTTTCCATCATCTATTCAAATCTTCCTATAACAAACTGTTATTTTCCATTCTTCTTTTTCTTTGCAAGGCAAGAAAATGTAATGGTTAAGTTGGATTGTCGAAAGAGCCATTGTGGTGTTGCTTGCGTATGAGGCTATTGTAAGAATAGTCATCCTTGACTCTATTCTATAATAGATCTGATAGTTTTGAAACTGTTGTGTTGTGAAGTATGTAAGTTGTTTTACATGGGTATTTTCTATAAATCTTTTGTTCATCATATTGAATACCAAACAATGTAGCTTAAATTTCCAATTAAGCCTGTGGTGCTATATGCACTTTGCACAAATCATTGCATCATATAATTGTTGCATAACATAGAGAAAATAGGCACTGCCCTTGAGAACTGGGTTTGAATAATTGATTTGGGAAGTTGCAAGGATACACACATTTGTTGATGTTGATACAGTTCTGTTACAATTTCCCTAGTTCTCTATATGTAAAGATGGGTTGGATGGATAGGTCAAAGCTGAGTGGCAAGTGTTTTTTGGCATGCGGGTGGATCTTAGCAATTACATGGGTTGGGGGTTTTTGTTTGAAGTCTCCACCGGTATTTTTGTTATCACAACTACAAATTGGAATTGCTAGTGACAAATATCAACTTTTACTGACAACCTGGAGGTTACCTCTTAAACAAAGGATTTGCCTAAATCTTCCTCATTGGTTAATAGATACAAATAAACAAAACCATAAACCAACAACAAAGAAATTACTAACCCTATACATATTTTCTAGTGAAAGAAAGGACATTTAATTGCAATTTCTCCATCCATACATAAAAATAATCTCTTTTAAATCTCCATGGTCGGTATAATGACAAATATAATTTTTTTTGACAAGAACACATAGAAAATAAAGTAACCATCTATGCAAATTACTCATCTAGTAGGACGTACACTATACATATATATATAGAGAGATACATTGCATCTATATATACATCTATATGTGTGTGTGTGTGTGCACATGTATACATATATATACATGTAAACGTATATTGGATTGGTGGAGGTTAGCAATTACATGGGTTAGGGAGGTTTTTTGTTTGAAGTTTCCACCAGGGTTTCCATCAGCGTAGCGGTAAATTGGTATTGTTGGCAATGGGGATCTGACGGGGGTCGACGAGGTCACCATTTTTTTAATGTGGGGATGTGGGTGTTGGTAATTACGTGGGGTGGGGGTGGTTGAGAATGGTGCACTAGATACGGGGAATGTGAATGGAAAGCATTTGTTCGTGTGAGACCCAATGTTTCTTGTCATTGCACGATGGTGGTGGAAAAAGTAAATGCAATATTGAATGTTGCGTGTGGGAGAGTATACTTTATATTCAATATTGCAATATGCGAAAGAATACTTTGATGAAGTTATCCTATTGAAAGGGCCATCATGGTGCTAGTTTTGTAGTAGAGTATTGTTAAAATCATCCCATATGGATCCATTTTGTAGCAGATTGGAGGGCTTCATAAGTGTGGTGGTGCAGAATGTGTATGGACAAATGTATTGTGGAGAGCAGTCTTTGGGGTGTGCTTTTTCATTGTACCTACTACAAATGTTATGGAATCTCTCTTTTGTGAATTCTCTATTTGAGTACTAAAACTACTCCTAGGCAATGTAGCTTGAATTTCTGATTAAGGCAATATGGGTTTTGTGGAGAAGAATGCAGCTACAAATTTTCTAGTGGGGAGGGCACCGTTTCTTTCCTTTGCAGTGATGTGAGCACTTGTAGGTACGTGGGTTGGCAGTGGTGGAGAATGGTGTCATTGCAATAGGGAAGGTGAATGGCAAGTGTTTCTTGGCACAAGCACAAATGCATCTTCCTGTCAACATATGGGGTTGGAGGAGGAAGTAAATTTTATATTGTATGTTTCCATGTGGGAAAGAACACTTCGATTAAGTCGTACTATCAAAAGAGCCATTGTGGTGTGGGTGAATTGGATTTTCTAATGTTGGGAATGCCACAGTTGGTGAGAACTTGTGTGGGGTTTTTTTTTTTGAGGTGACATGGACCTTGGTAATTACGTGGGTTGGCAATGGTGCACCTGGTTGACTCAATACAGGGGAACTGAATTCTTGTGTATAATATTTAGTAACAAATAAGTGTTATTGTGATACTTTTCATACAATTCCTGCATTAGAGTTGAATATATATGTGTAAGAAGTGGAAACTACATAGTTCTTTAGAATAGTGAACATGCTAAAAAATTTCTATCTTCCAATACATATATTCAATTTCTTAGAGCTCTTATGGCTCCAATAATTTTTTTAGGAAAAGAGAATGTGCCATAAAGAACTATAGAAAATAGAATTCTGAAGATGAAATACAAAAAAAATTGTTTAAAGGAAGAGAAGAAAGAAACAACAAAGGTTTTGTTTGAAAGCATACAATGTATAGGAATAACTATATAGACATACCTAATTTCGATATGTTTTGGAATGTATGTAACCATGCAGAAAGAAAAGGGGAAAGTGTACAAATTTTCTTTGCACTGAATGATCTCTAACCCTCCAATAAGGGAATTGTTAAACCCATAAGCTAGTAAATAATAAATTTAGAAAACAAAATTATGACAATATATATCTATGGTTAAGTGTGTATGAAATAGCCAAAAAGATAGAGGAAAAACAACTTACAACAACAATACATCTACACCATAGTGAAGATTCCAGAACACAACACTTGTTGAACATCCAATTGGTGAAGTAGTGGAAGTGCATGGGAGGTTTTGACCATTCTGCACCCATCAAGCAATGCAACCAAAGGAAAAAATGGAATATACAAAATAATATATGTGTGAAAGGAATACAAATAGAGAATTCTATACGTCAACATTATACATAAATATATACACATACATATACATATACATATACATATACATATACATACATATACATATACATATACATACATATACATATACATATACATATACATACACATACAGATATATATACATATACATACATGTGCGTATACATATAAATATACATATACATATACAAATCCCTACAAAAATACTTATTTCCCTTTGTTTATCGCTTGTCTTCTTGACAACTTTTACTAACAGCCTAGACCTTGCCTCTTAAACAAACGATCTCCCTAAATGTTCATCATTGGTGAATAAGCTTTGCAATGAAGTCATAAATTTACAATTGTGAAGGTAGCTGTTATATAGAAAATGTCTTTTTAATAGGTTTTTCACACTTTCCTTTCTCAAATAGTAAATGCCTTTATAATAGCTTGAATATTGGAAGCGAACCATTATATAGATTGGTCCAGGCATGACATAAATTGATATTTGTCCTACTTTTGATATTCATTAGACTTGGAAGCGCGCGCGCGCGCACACACACACACACACACACACATATATTGATTAAATTTGTATGTGAATGGAAATGAAGAACCAATAGTCATTAGCATTCAAAGAAACTTTAAATCAAATACAATGTCATTAAACTGATGCAATAAATAATTTATCACTTCTGATTTTAGCATAATGCAAAAACTTATACAATTCATCCAGATTTTAAATGTGACATAAAGAAGTTTAATCTCAATGATTAGCCATATACAAAATATTTAATATATATTAAAATATATTGTGAAGTATTGCTCATATAGAAAATATTTGAAATATATGTGGGAATAAATTGTTTAGTTGTATTTCAAATTCTAATCTGTGTAAATCATATAACCATCCAACTGATTTAAAATATTCAAAAGAAAGAATGACAACAAAATCAATGCACCATGGTATAATAAAAAATATGGTAGGTAAATAAATGTGCAAATATGTAGATGAAAACATAGGTATAAATTGTGTCCATATTTCTTAAACAAAATTCTTAGCATGTCGTATTTAGCATTTAAAAGTCAAAGCTATGAGAAATGATCAGAAGTGAAAAAGAGCAGTCAAAGCGTAGGCTCGCTAGTAGAGCCTTTTTCTATAGTAGGAGTAGATATCTTCATTATGTATGCAAGCAATATTTTACACTCGGCTTCGAAATCAACTTTTGTTGCTTTGGCGATCATTATTTTCAAGTGTTCCTCTGAATTATACATTTTTGTTCTAATCAAAGCAGTGAAGATATATGCTTTACAAACAAGGCCTTTAATAGCAACAATAAGATCTGTTGTAGAGTCAGAGCTATCCTACAATGCATAGAGGTATTTTGCTAGTATCTACAACAAACTAGTGGCAACATCATCAAAAGAAGCATACCAAAGGTTGTCTAAATGATCTTGTAGCTTTAACTACAAAAGATATCGATAGTTGCATTCCTCAATTTCCATATGGAAATGATCACAAAACCAAACATCGGCATGGGGGCGTGTGCATTTCCTTTTGCATTCTTTACAATTAACCAACAAGGGGCAAGCAGGGTAACAAAAAGACTCAGTTTTTACAATTTGAATGGTTGCTTTGAAAATGGCTTGAATAGTTTCTCCCAAATGAAGGAAATTGTTTAAGATAAATGCAATAGTAACTCTATCATTTGAAGGATGCAACCTCCAAGGTGCAAAAGAAGTTGAAGCTAGTTGGTCTACTTTAATTGGCCCCTTGGATCTAAGAGTGTTTTCCTCAAGAATAGAAGGGTTAATTTCAAGGATTGTTCCTGTTGATGTGTTGATAAATTTACCATTAAAGTATCCTACATGACCACTATGGACAAAAACAATCACTATTTCACCAGAAAGATACATCTGGTGCAAGGTATCACCTTTTTCTTGCCAGCCTGTGCCCCACAGATTAACATCAATGAGAGAAGCAGAGACATCAAATAGTTTAATGGTTCGCCAGATTGTTTCAGTTCTGTTTCTCTTAAGAACAGTTGAAATGTACCCAACATGCACTACAATGCCAATAATATCAACAAAGTTGTTATCACTATAGTTTCTTATTTCACTAACCGACACAAAAGAATTTTTTTGGGGGGGATAGGAATCTCATCTTTAGATTGTTTTATTGTTGATTTTTCATCTAAAACAATCTCAAGATTACTATTTAATTTATTGAATCTTTTATTGGCTTCATTAACTAATTCCCTCAATATTAAATAAGTAAAGCCCACCTCAACTCAACCATAATGCAATTCAGCAATATCATCAAAACAAGTAATACATATTTTTGTCCCCTCCACATCTATAATGTCAAAACTAAACAGTTGCCCTTCACCTCTTTGTTTATGAAAATGATGCATCTCCCTAATATGTGTTACACGCCCTTTCATTGTCCAAAATTTTTGATAAATGTTCAAAGCTTTAATAGGGTTGATCTTTGGAGGGTTGTTTTTCTTTTTAGGGGACACCTGCAGACCAAATTTAGGGGCCTGTTTAGAAGGGGAAGGTGAATCAGGTGCCAACATTTCCTCTTCTTGTTGCTTGAACAAATACCTAGGCGTCCCAATAATTTAACAATTAGGCATAATTACAAATAAGATGGATATGATTAAGGCCCTGGAAAAGAAGAAAAACAATGTATTGGACAAATTATATGAGGCAAAAGTGAAAAAGAGAGAATTATTTAGCATAGACAACAAACAACACAACCCACCTTGAATCTTGGATATTCCTATAGATGTAATATTTTAAACATAGAAGGGGCCCTATTTTCAAGGCACCTATAAAAAACATATCATTGCATTTGGAAGGAAAAGTTCCTATTTGCAAATGGTATCCATCAAACAAGACAACCTTGTATCACTCAATCTAGCCTTCATGACCACCAAATTTTTTGAAGGAACATTTTTGAAGGACCAGAGAGGGAACAACATCACCGGCATTGATAAAATGAATTGAAAATGGAGTCAAAGTCAGATCTTTCTTTGCAACCTACAAACACAAGTGCAATCATGCAAAATATAGATCATCACACCAAATCGATAAAACAAGCAAGGAAAACGAAGGTTGCAAAGAGATACATTATTATGCGCTCAAAAAGATCAATGCATGTCTACTTTCATATCTATATCCTCTAAAAGATCAGTGCATCTCTACTTTCATATCTATATCCTCTACTACGACCAACTATATATGTATACACCTAAATGCCAATCAAGCAACAACAACAAGAAAGGTAGGAAACAATAAGAGCAAGCTTGCAATAGGTACAACGAAAGAGGAAGGAAAACTTATGGAATCGGAGTTTGTAGCTTGGTGGAGGGAATCCTCAGAGCCGGACTACAAAGCATCAGGTGTACAAGTTGACACCAAATCAATTTTTGGGGGATTTGGAGACCCATCCATGGACCTCGATCTACAGAGGTAGTTGTAGAATCCTTTAAAGGCAAGGAATCTTCCACCGTAGTTCACTCATTGACAGCTCTATACCATAGAAAAAAATCAAAGATTAATTTATTCCAACATTCAATACCAACTCATGCAGAACTTAGAATGCATACAATATTCTTCCTATATTTGTATAAATGCCTATATGCAAGAATTTGTATACATTGCTACTTGCCCATTCATGTTTCTTAATAGAAATAATGGAATATAGAACAACAAGAATATAAATCCTTAAATACATAAATGGGTTCAATTTTCCCTCTATTTAGACATTTTGGAAAACACAATTAACCAAATATATATATCCATATGCACACATGTATGTAACTATATATACAAAAATATATCTAAATGATAATATTTTCTATCCAAACAAATTAAGCACATTAAAGATTACAAAATTTAAAAGTCCTTATTACAAGAACAATAAAATACTCTGCCACATGAAACATGCTAATAGAACACAACCAATCTATATAACAATTGTGTTGTAAATTCTAGTTCCATAATTTTTTCATGCAATACTTATTCACCAATGAGCAACATTTACAAATATCTTTTTTTGAAGAGACAAGCCCCACATTCTCATTATCAACTATAGGAAACTCTTCTATATTTGAAGAATTTTACAATAGTCTGCTATCAAACCAACACCACAATGGCTATTTCAACAAACCAACCCACCCAATACATTTTCCCACACATTTTACAATATACATTCCCATAGACATATATATACATACATACATATATATATATATATATATATATATGTACATTCATACATATACATGTATCTTAACATATATACATATTATAGAGAAAAAAACAAATTCTAAAAGGACTATTAGGGAAATAGTGAAGAACCACACAAATCAAAATAGGAGGGATTGTATATATATGGATATGTAGTGGGTTTCTTATTTGTTTGAAGTTTCCAACATGATTTTCATCAATGAAACCATCAAGAGGATTTACTCTACAATAGTTGTTCCACAATTTATGGGTTGCTCTATAATATTTAATTCCACCCTATGCACATCACATTTTATGTATAATGTGCAAGGAAGCACATTGATTAAGTTGCATTGTTGAAAGAGCCATTGTGGCTGCAATCTGCTATTAAACCAGCAAGGACCACACATCTGAGGCAGTGCTTTGCTATGAAACCAACACAACAATGCCACTTTCAACAATGCAACCTAATCAATATATTATCCTCACAAAACTTTTTGCAAATGGACAACAACAGATGCAAGCCACCATAATGAAGGCTTTCTTATGGTAGGAGCTGAAACAGATGAGAGAGAAAGAATACATATATATATATAACACTACAATGGTTGTTTGAACAATGCAACTTAATTAAAGTATACTTTGCCACACTGCTACATTCAATATTGCATCTACTTCATTGGCTCCCATCGAACAACAACAACATAATGCATTAACCAGGTTCGCAGCAGCAAATACTTACCATTCACCTTCCGTGTATCAAGGTGACCACTTCCACAACCACTAAACCACGTAATATATGTATATGTGTATATATACACACACAAAGATATATATATATACACACACACATACACACACACACATACATACATACATACATACATACATACATACATATATATATATATACACACATATATACATATATACATATGTAGACACATATCTACACTCTGTGCATCTTTGGTGCCATACAAATTTTGTGCAATTATCCCCTTCAAATCCCTCTAATTTATTTCACTTCAAATCCTTGCAAAGAGGACACTGTAGATTGTGAATCGCCATGTAATTTATTCTTCCCTTTTCCTATATATACATTTGCAGATTCATTGAGCTAACATGATTTTCATTTTACTTTGATGCCCACCTTCTTTATAGCCTTCTAACAAATAGAGGAATTGTACAACATCTACATTATCTTCCATTGAGTATTATAGAGTAAATGGGGAAATTGTATGAGAACTACTAGTAAAACATACATACATATATTTATCCATACATACATATATATAGACATGGAAGTAGACATGCACTGATCTTTTGAAAGAATTGAAAATATATTTTCCTTAATCATTCTATCCATGTGCTGTGATGATGTGCATTTTCCTTGATTGCACTTGTTTAACAAAAAAATAAATATAGATATGCTTCCAGCACTAATAAATATAAAGGAAGGAGACATATAAAATTATGTCATACCTGGACCAATTTATATAACAGTTCACTTGCCAATCCATAATCCAAGCAACATTATTTGGAACTCAATATTATAGGGAAATACCAAAAGGATAAAATATCTATAAGAAGACATTTACTATATCACATCGGGAAAACTAATTTCATATATATATAGTTTTGTATGTATATGTATGTATATGTTTACATGTATATATGCATGGATATCTGTACATGTATATATATGTATATATGTATACATGCATATATATGTCCATATGTTTACATGTATATATGTATGCATGCATATATATGTCCATATGTTTAGATGTATATATATATATATATATATATATATATATATATATATATATATATATATGTTTCACATGGGTATTTTTGCACAAATGATTAATTTATTCTTGATGTCTTTGGTGCTCTATTTATTGTTGCTTTTGATAGCAGGGTGAAGGGGTTTAACACTAATGTACTACAAAATGTGCGAGAAAGTATATTGATTAAGTTGCATTGTCAAGAGAGCCATTGTGGTGTTGGTTTGATAGCACATTATTTATTGTTCAAGCATTTCGTTCAGTGCTTATTATTCTTGTTGATAGCAGGTTTGAGAGTTTTATATTGATTAAGATGTATTGTGTAAATAACAAGTGAGGTGTTTCTTTAGCAGTAGACCATTGTTAAAGTCATCGCGTTCTACTCCATCTTATAGCATCTTGGGGGGAGTTAAGGGAGGGAACTTTTTTTTGTGGTGACATGGGCGTTGGCTATTATGTGGGCTGGCGGTGGTGGAGAATGTTGTCATTGTAACGAGGAAGGTGAATGGTAAGTGTTTGACATGGAAATTTGAAAATATGTGGGTTGGTGGTGGTGGAAGTGGTCTCCTCAAAAGGTGGAAGGTGAATGGTAAATGCTTGTTGGCCTAATGGTTAATGCATTATGTGGTTATGTAAACATGTATAAATACATGTATATATACACGTATATATATGTATATATGTATACATGTATATATATGTCTATGTTTACATGCATATATATATTTGTATGTCTATATGGGTATTTTGTATAAATTATTAATTTATTATTCATGTAACCTGGCCTCTGCTAATTGTTCCTTTCGATAGCAGGCTCAATAGTTTTAACATTGATCTACTACAAAATGTGTGAGAAACTATATTGATTAAATCACATTGTCGATAGAACCTTCTTATACACACACACACACACACACACACACACACACACACACACACTTAATCGTGACTCCAAGCTACATTAGTGTTATTCTAATACCTCTTTTAAAATTTCTCTATTTCTCTATAATATTTAGTGTGAGGCAATGTAGGTCAATTTTTTCATAAAATTAAGAAGATTTAACTACAATTGCCCCTATAGCAATGGGTATGAAGCCAACTACAAACAATAAAAAAGTGCCACAAAGATTACCCACCCCAACCATATTTTTTCACAGAAGGAAAAAGATTTAATTGCAATTTCCATAAACCTATAGTAAATAGAGCTCCCAACTCCAAAGATATACATAGATAATCTAAATAGGAGGCCAATAGCAAGAGAAACAAGATTTAACTACAAAAATCCAAAGTTTCACAGTCATAACTACAAAGAATAAACAAGGGCCACAAAAATCACTTAGGAACACATTAGAAATAAATTAATCATGTATGTAAAACACCCATCCAAACATCAATATAAGGTCACAACCTCCATTGAAAATTCGAGCTACATCACTGGATACTAAATATCATATACAAATAGAGAAATTTTAAAAAGAACTATTAGGATAATAGTAAACACCCACCAATGCAATTTTATCTCCAATATGTGAATTGTTTCATATATCCCTAAAACCTACACACAGATAGCTAAAATTCCTCCCATGCTAACAACTGCAACACAAAAGTTATACAAATATAATCAATACATTAGACCAACAGTGACAAAAAGTAGATTTAACTATGTAATTGGTCCTATGGTAAGAGGTATAAAGGAAAATAAACATATAACAAGAATAAATTAACATTAAATTAATCATTTATGCAAAACACCCATGTATAACAAAGTATAACCCCACAAGCTTCATTGAAAATGAAAACCAAACCATGTGCACGACAACAAAGATGCACAAAGTATATATATGTGTCTACATATGTATAATAGACAAGGGCCACTTTCACTAAATATTATAGAGAAATCGAGAAATTGTTAAAGAGGTTTTAGAATAGCACTCAACATCCAAAAATTAGTAGCCCTATCCATATTTTTTTCACAAAACAAAGAAGATTTAATGACACACTCTCCACCCCCAAAGACTGATAATCTCCTTCAAGTCTCAAAAATGGATATAACACAAAAGATATAAACATAAAACAAGAAGACGTTGACAATACATCAATCATCTATGCAAAGCACTCATGTAAAAATCAGTATAAAACCACAAGCTTCATTGAAACTTCGAGCTACATCACCACAAATAGAGAAATTGTAAAAGACCTGCTAAAATAATATTGGACAACCACCAAAGTAATTTTACCTTGAATATGTTAATGCTTTCATGCAACCCCAAACCCTACACATAGATAAATATAATTTCTCTCATGGTAATGGCTACAATTCCAAAGATACACACAGACAACCAACCCTAACCATATTTTTTGGTGATCATCTATGCAAAGCACCCATGTAAAAATCAATATAACCCCACAAGCTTCATTGAAAATTTGAGCTACATCACCACAAATAGAGAAATTGTAAAAGACCTGCTAGAATAATACTGGACAACCACCAAAGTAATTTTATCTCCAATATGTTAATGCTTTCATACAACCCTAAACCCTACACACAGATAAATACAATTACTACCATCGTAATTGCTACAATGCCAAAGATGCACAAAGACAACCAAAACAATACACCAACAACGTGAAAATAACCAAGCCCAACCATATTTTTTAACGGAAAAAAGAAAGAGAATTATAATGCCTTTCAAATCTCAAAAATGGGTAAATAGACAAACAATCAAAACAATATACCAAGAGCGAACAAATAACTAACCCTAACCATATTTTTTCAACAAAGAAAGAAGATTTTTGTGTAGTAAATGAACTATCCATGTAAACTAACCATGTAAAATCACTTACAAATTTCGGAGAACAAGAGTTTTCAATCTCACATAAAATGGTTTGCAAACAACCTCCTATCAAACCAGCGATGGAGCCAAAGGACACGGTTTTCTACAATAGTCTACTATTAATCCATCAACAAAGCCAAATGCAAGGATTTTTACAATGGCCTCCTATGAAACCAATACCACAATGTCTATTTCAAAAATGTAACTTAATCAAAATTGCTCCTATCTTGATGCCTGCAATGCGAAAGATACACACAGATAACAAAAAACCATAAACAAATGATGAACAACTTACTAACCCTAAGCATATTTTTTCATGAAACAAATAAAATTTAACTACAATTCCTTCATTGATGCAAAACGATAATCTCTTTCAAACCTCCACAAAGGGTATAACACCAAAGATACAAACATTTGACAAGAACACATAGACAATAAATTAACCATCCATACAAACCACCCATGTAAAATGACTTACAGATTCTGGAGAACACTAGTCTACAATCTAGCATAAGACGCTTTGAAACTAGTGACGGAGTTGAAGGCAATGATTTTTTTCACAGTCATCTGCCACAAAACCAACACCACAATTGGTGTTTGCACAATGCAACTTAATCAAAGTATACTTTCCTAGACTGCTACATTTAATATCACATCACTTCGTTTGTCCATATTTACTTCGTTCGCCTCCATCATACAACAATCACATAATGCATTAACCATCGAGCTAGCAAGCACTTACCATTCACCTTCTACCTTTTGAGGAGACCACCTCCACCGTTGCCAACCCACGTATTTTAAAAATTCCACATCAAACACTTACCATTCACCTTCCCCATTACAATGACAACATTCTCCACTGCCACCAACCCACATAATAACCAACGCCCACATCGCCACAAAAAAAAAAATGTGCCCTTCGTGCCGACCAACAGAACTCCGGCACTGGCAAAACAAATTCACAGTTGGGCTAACAAAAATCTCAACGGAAACTTCAAACAAAATAGCCTATCACCTAATTAACTTTAACATAATATTATAATATATGTACTATATAATATGTAACATATATAACATCTAATATATAATTTTAATATATTAGATAATAAATAATAATATTATAATTATTATATATTTTAATTTTGTTTTAATAATTTTTTTAAAAGTTTAATGAAAAATAAATAAACTTATTTTAAATATAAGTAATAATTAAGACAATCTAATCTCTCATTGCAAAATTAATTTTGTATATTAGACATGTTAATTTGATATAATATATAATCAAATATAATTTATATTAATATATGATCAACTAGCACGAAAAGAAAGTAATTGTCCTCTCCTAACATGGAAGGATGTAAAATTGGATAGCCAATCAAGCAATGATTTGGAGGTGGCCCTAGAAGATAAAAGGAAGTACTCAACAAATTAAAATGGGGAGGAAGCATATGGCGCTAAGAAGGAAGAGATGGCAATAAGTAGCCACCCAGAAAGGCTGATGAAAGAATTGGTGGAAGTGGACCTATTAGAAGTGGATGAACCTATGTTTTTCTTGGAGGAATACTACTTGGAAGCTGGTGAAATAGGGTAAATAAATCTAAGAAGCATAAGCCAATTGGCTGCAAAAATTCTGGGGAGAGCAAAAAAGGGAAAGACAGAAAGACAAATACACAGAAAAGGGAAGAGGAGGCAAGTGAGAAAGGCCTTATAAGCGTTAAATATTTTCTAAAGACCAAGGGAGGAAAGTCCTCCCTTGGGGCTCAATGAAGGTCCCAACCTGGAACACTAGGGGCCCAAATGCACCTAACAAGAGGTGCTCGATAAAGCGCCACCTAGACAAATCAAAAGTAGATATTATTCTATCACAGGAATCAAAGTTAAGCACCTAGTGGAAGGGGAAATATTATTGAATTTATATAAAAATTGGAAGGGAGTCTTCCAAGAAGTGGAGGGATCTACAGGTGGTTTGGGTCTGCTTTGGAATGATAACTGTTTGGTGGTAGAATTCAAAGAAAAGCAAAGAAATTGCATTTTGGGCCAAGCTATGAGTAGGCAGAGCAATTTGCGTTTTCCACTTTTTTATGTCTATGGTCCAATAGGCATGAGGGAGAAAGAGAAAGCTTGAAAAATTATTTCCTCAAAAGTAGGAGCAATAGAATGTTTGAAACTGATATTGGGTGGGGACTTCAACACTTTTGTTGATTTAAGCAAGAAAAGTGGTAAAAATAAGGGGAATAGGGCAATGCTAGATTTCAGAGACTTTGTGGAAGCGATAGCGGTTGTGCATTGCGTACTGAAAAATGGCATGCTCACGTGGATGAATAGGAAGCTAGGGTTCACAAATATATCTAAAAGATAGGTTAGGTTCTTATTGGGGCTAGGAAAAAAAGAAGACAAAATAATTAGTGGTGCTTCAATCCTCCCAATGT
The DNA here is from genome assembly GCA_007258455.2 of Sequoia sempervirens. Lineage (NCBI taxonomy): Eukaryota > Viridiplantae > Streptophyta > Pinopsida > Cupressales > Cupressaceae > Sequoia > Sequoia sempervirens. The sequence goes on along the minus strand of VDFB02000003.1, from coordinate 521,811,689 downwards.
CAGTATCTAACTATTACCCTGTACTCTTGGAGATAAACCTAATCGAGAAGCCAACAAACAATTACTTCAAGTTCAAGTCGATGTGGTGGAGAGATCAAATTTTGGTCATTAATTTGGAAGGGTGGTGTAAGGAGGGGTACCTAAGGTCAGGGACATCAACTTACTAGTTTGTCAATCGACTTAGGTTCATAAAGAAAAAATTGAAGATGTGGAACAAAAATTGCTTCATGAGCATATTCAAAGAAAAGGAAATTTTTGAAACCACCCTGGAGAGGTTGAATGACAGAGTCTTAGGACAAGGGATGTTTGAATCTGAATTCATCAAAGAAAAATCTTTGAATTAGTGAAACACCTATAATTGTTGGAAAGAGGAGACTTTTTGGAGGGACAAGATGAGGCTAACATGGCTAGGTGAAAGCAATGAAAATACTAAATTTTTTCACACCTCAACAAGAGGGAGGTGGGAAAGCAATAGAGTGGACTCAATTAGGCATTTGGATGGATCGATAGAGGTAGGGTAGGAAGAAGTAGAATTAGAAGTGATAGAGTACTTTAAAGAAATGTTGGTGGATGGGTGTGGGATAGCAATGGATGATGAAGAAATGCTCTCCTGCATCCCCTAGTTGATTGGTGAAGATGACAAAAAGTATTTGGTAGAACTGTTTTCTATAGATGAAATACAAAAAATTGTGTTTAAAGTGCATCCAAACAAATCCTCGAGGTTAGATGGTTTCACAACAATTGTCTTCCAGTGGTGTTGTACTTTCTTGGGAAAGGAAGTTTTGCGATTGGTGGAGGATTTTTCAAAAAATCTAGAATTTTGTGAAGGATATTAACAAAATGGTAATAGTAGTAATTAAAAAGAAAAACATGTGTAATAGATTTTTCCACTACAATCCCATCTCTCTGTGCAATTCAATTTACAAAATCATTTCAAAGGTGCTAGCGAATAGGTTGAAGAAGGTAATGACAAATATTATATCAACAAAGCAAAACATGTTTACTTTGGGCAGAGTGATAATCAACTGCATCATGTCAACTACTGAGACACTACACAAAATTTCTTCTGAGAAAGTGTGAGGTATGATAATAAAACTCTATGTAAGTAAAGCCTATGAAAGATTCCAACGAATTTTTTTTGTTGTCTATTATGAGGAGATTTGGTTTCTTAGAACACTGGTTAGATTTGATACATATTTGTATTTCTAGCCCTCATTATTATATTTTTGTAAATAGCTCTTTATGTGGGCTCTTTGTTGCAATGAATGAATTGCATCAAGGGGATCCAATATCTCCCTTTTGTTCATGATAATGGCATAGGCTATAGGAAGGTATATAAAGAAGCTAAGGGAAGATAGAATCTGGAAATGGATAAAGGTGGTGGAGGGGGTAGAAAACATGTCTCATGCCCAATTTATGGATGACACTTCCTTTTTTGGGGAAGCACATGTGAAGGAAGAAAAGGTGATAAAAAGGGTGTTAGACAATTATTTTGAGTGCTCAAGTAGGACATATCATGAGCAGTGTAAGTCCCTTCGACATTCCATTGAGACTTCATTGGTGAGACTTAACCATATCGGAAGGAGTCACTTGGGAATCCCTTTGATGGAGTGTTAGGAATATTGAGGTGAGATTGGGAATTTAGAGGGACAAGGTTTTAATCCCCTTTAATACTACAAAAAGCTAAATGACGTGGAAAGGATGAATAGGTAGAAGGCTTGGTGAGAAATTTGAAGAGGAATAAGAGGTTGATAGGTGGCTACAAGGTATATTGCAAGGGAAATGAATATTGGCGAAGACCTTGGTGTGACCAAAAGGAAGGTAATGGTGATGGAGTTCTATGATGTGGACAGCTAGATGACAGAATGTGATTGGATGATAGGTCGATTCGCATCATTGTTTCAAATTGCAAATGGTGATGAGGATGGTGATGAGGTATCGATGAGAGAGATCAATATTAGTGAGAATAAAATTTGTTTCAGCACGATAATGTAATGTGTTTTTGATAGCATGGTGTGATAATTCAAAGTAAGGAATTTTTCATGGCGTGAATGTTGTATGATAGCGTGTTGAAGATGACAGAGCAGACATAGAGGAAATAATTCTTGATTTCTCATTGGGAAACAGAGGTGGTACTAAGGGAAGATGAGTAAAAAAATTAAATGAAGATAAGATTATAGGGGAATGCATCCAATGAAGAAGAAACCCTTGATGGTTATTTGCTAAAAATAGGAAATACGATGAATCTGGATGGGTTACAGTGAATGAGATAGTTTTTTGTTGAATCTAGAGAGGGAAGATAAAAACTGAGCTGAAAAGGAAGTGAGGGGAGGCTAGAATAGGGAGAGTCGGATGTAACGGTCCACTTGCAAGATCTAAGATCCTGGAGCATAATTTGTTTCAAATTTACAAATTATGTAATTGGGTATGTGTAGGATCATGATGGGCCAAAAAGTGGCAATATGATGGGTATGTGGTTGACGACTATTTTTTTACCCAAAATTGATGAAACAAAAAGGGTTTTTAAAGGAGATTCTTAGCTTTCCATCGATATAAATTATGCTTTGCTTTGAATTTAATAGGTAATTATTATTCATTTTCTATTGAAATTATGACTAAAGTCTCGATTGATAGGCTGATTGAAAAACATCTATAGCTTTCAAACAGTATCACATTTTTTGAATCCAAAATGTGTGTCACATTCTATGCTTCACATACTATAGGATTAAAAAAATAAAAATTGAATTTCATGAAGTTTTGGCCAAGTTAAGGTGGTCAGACATACGAGTTTTTATATTTTTTAACAATTTGTAATAAAAAATTCATAATTAATTATTTACTCTGAAAAAAATTACAAACAAATATGCATCACATTGGGGCATGAGTCCTCTACTTATATCCAAAATCTTATAAAAAAATAATATCATTTTATTTTGGTTAGGGTGGTCGAACAAACACCTACTTCTTATTTTTCCTTGAAATTTAAGTACCACTGCATTGAAATTTCAAATTTTCACCAAATAGATTTAAAAAACAAACAAAAAAACCTAGTAGTTTAGAAACTAAACTCAATTTGCTACAAATTCTATTCTTACATATTTTTGAAATAATATAGATAACTTATTCAATTTTTTACATCAAGTTACCTAACTTTGATTTTTTGAATTTTTTACCACTTAAGGGCCTATTTTTTCCATGATGATCCTGCACATACCCAATTATAAGGCCCATGCAATAAAGTTAATGATAGAAGAACTTTGTTTCTTTTGGAATTGGTTGTGCTATTTTTTGTTATTGTTGTGATTTTTGGTCTGTAAGGGGAGTGCCCTTCGTCAATGGTATCAGAGCCAAAAGATCTTAAGAGTGCAGATTATGCACTAGGACCTATGGGTGAAGATTGTTGAAGAGTGAAGTGGTGAAGCTACAAGAGAGAGAGTTGTGGGAAAGTATGTTTATTGCAAGCATGAAAGAGGATATGTGACTACTATCCTCCAACAAAGATAAAGTTGGGTAGAAGGTATAGAGTTCCTCCACTAAGAGAGTGTGGGTAGAGGAAGAATATTCTAAAGTCTTTTTTAGTTAGAGGATAGTTGTGTGAGTGAGATATTATTGTAAAAAGTACTTGTAACTATAGAAGGACTTGTGATTCTCTAAAAAATGACTATGAATAAGAAGATGCAAAGTTTGGCCCTTTTTCAGAGGGCGTGAAGCTTTTTGTTAAAGCATTGAGAGTGTGTATATTTACAATAACATCTAAAGGTGTTGAAGATTTGTAAAATATTGTCGAACAAGAGGCAGTTTACATTTATGAAACTTGAAGGTTGAAGCTTTTTGTTGTTATAGCTTTGTGAGGCCTTAAAAATAAAGAGAAAGAATAAAAAGACTTTTTCCATTAGATTGATTCTAAGGATTCCTAGACTAGAGGAAATCAGAAAAAGATTTCAGAAGATTAGAGAAAGAGAAATGATAGAGTTCTAGTAGAAAATAAATGCATTGGAGAATGAGATTGAAAGAAGGAAACAAAATAAGAGAAGAGCTTAAGGTAATTTTAATTATCCTTCTAATGATGTTTTGACTATAGGGAAGAACGAGGATGCAGTAGAGTGTCATGCATGTGTCACCGAGGAAGAGGATGAGTATGAATACATTGAGCAACCTAAACTTGAAACTCAAGGACTTCTATTGGAATACATGAAGGATGAATATACAGAGGTGGTAGCAACCACAGATGAGTGGAGAGCAATGGAGGACCTTGAAGAAGAGGAAACCCATGTGATAATGATTAAAGAAAAGGTAAAAATTGCATTTTGTGAATTCATAGAATATTCTGGTTTGTATGTGAATGATATGAATGGGATGGTTAGGAATGAGAAGGTTAAAGTTTTTTCAGATTTTGGTAAGGATAGGACAAAATCTCACTTTTTTTGGAATGTTATGAAGAGTGATAATGAAGGAATAATTGTAGTAGTGGAAAAATAATATGATGCATTGGTTATAGGACAAGAAAGTGATACAATTGCATTTCTTATCAAAGGCATTGTTCTGCCCTTAGCACACACGCCCCGTTTGGAACAGGGACCCTCTTTTCTTTCGCCTTGTCAGGTCATTTTTGTTGTCGCCTCATTTTGTGTGCCTCCCCTTTTGATGTCTCGGATGGTTGATGTTGCTTCAAAGTCCCACCATAAATCAACCATGCCTTCCCTTTTTAATTTTACTGTGTTCCGGTGCCTCGCAGAATCCCTCTGGCAGTTTGGCCCTGCCAATGGCCCCTGGCTCTGCCGAGCCCGGGCGTTCGGGATTCCCTCACTGGGTTTCCCTGCTGGAACTGCCATTCCTAGTGGCATCCGCTCCGCGTCCTTCCAGACCTCGGCGTCTGAATCACTGTCTGCCAGCTACAAAAGCTTGTTAAAATTTCCTACGACATCCCAACCTCCAGGCCCCGACCTACTTCCCGTTGCCGCTATTCAACCGAATGAAAACTTCAAGCGGCTGCCATGTTGTGCCTCCCCAACCTCCAGGCCCTGACCCACTTCCTGCCACCGCCATTCAATTAAATGAAAACTTTGAGCGGCCGTCGTGTTGCGCCTCCCAGACCGCCGGGCCCCGGCTTTCCCACCACCATCGCCGACATTTAAATCCACCAACTTTTTCACCGCCATACCTGTAATAAATGCGAACATTCATGGCAGTTAGGGGTATAAAATGCCCATTCTAAATCATCATTTTCATCACAGGATTGCAGAGCGATTGGACAACCTACCATTTGGAGCCCACTGTCTTCGACATCGTCACGCTCATCATCCTCAGCATCATTTCGTCAACTGTAGGTGGATCTCACAACTCCCTGCATAGTGTGTTTGAGGTAGGCCATCTGTTTGCCCTTCCTGAGCTTCATTTCATAATTTTGAGATATTTAAATTAATGAGCAATCATTAGGAGGGCATAAAATGATGGAACATGAAATTGCGCACATAACCCATGTGATAGAACTTGGGCAAACCTTCCCTAATGCCTTCCTCGCCGATTCGGGACTTTTCCTCGCCGCGGCCATTCTTCGCACAAGGAGATTGTCTCCTTCAGGCCTGGGGCATGTCTTGGCCATCCTAACTCAAACCTTCAAACAATCCTGCCAACGACAATCTCTTCCCTCGGGCCTGAGCCATCAGACTTCCTCGTTTGGAAGTCACTCTTGCTGCCGACCGTTTGAAACTACAAACTCCCCCTGCCTCCCGCCTGCCAGATCTCGACCATCTGCCCACTGTGAAACTTTAAAAAAAAACAAGCATCCAGTGGGCCTCTCGAACCTGGGCCCCTAGGGTTCTGTCTCTGGGGTTCCCCAGGTGTTTTGCCATCGTCCACGGTGAAACCCGTCTGGCATCCCGATCTGCAGGCTCTGCCTTCCCATTCGCTTTTATCTTCTGGCAATTGAACTCGTGCTGTCCTTTTTGGTCTTCAGGCTCCGGATGCTGGGTGTCCTTACTTCCTTTTCCGCCGATCTCACGGCGAACTCATTGATGTTGTCCATGCTCCGGATCCTTCCCTCTGCCCCGCTCTTGGCTCATCTTTCTGCCTTAGCGTCCTCTGGACCTCTCCGGCCCTGGTGTCTAGACTTTCGATCGGAAGTCCGCCTTTCCCTTGCCATCGGGGAGATTTCGCCAGTCCATCCGATCATCGGGCCCCGAGCTCCCGTATGTCGTTGGGTGGCACATGAACTATTAAGCGGCCTTCTCCGCATCAGGCCCCATAACCCGGGACTCCTGTCGACGGTCGTCGTTGCAAACAAGAAAATGCCACCCGATATCCTGACCTCCGAGCTCCGCCCTGCTTGTTGCTGCCAAATTCAAAGCGCTAAAGCATAACGTTGGGCCCTTGTTGCCGGGCTGCTTCCCCAGGAACTTCCGTCCAATAATTGCCATCCGAAATGGTGAAGTTCGGGCGCCTTCCCGTTGCCGCTGGCCTGAGTGCTCAGAGATAAAATGACATATTGCCGGCCGCCCTTTAGTCCCCTAGGCCCCGAACCCCAGAATTCCATCTCCAAAATTCTGTCAGCTATCTACTGCTCCAAACTGCTATCTCCCGACAGCTTTCTGACCTAGGAGTTTCAAACTCTCCTAAATCGATCCAAACAGACCCAAATCTGAGATCTAACTTTGACCCACGTGTTGGATTTTGGTTTTCTTCATCGTGAACTTCTTGAAATATTAAAATGTGACCAAAGAAAGTGCTTGGAGGCTTTCGCCGTGTTTTCCCTTCCAAACAACATTCTTGCTGGGAAGTTCGGCCCTCGGGGCCTGAATTTTCCAAATGCCCTAAATCAAAGATCAATAATATCTTAAGATGAAAGTTCATGATATGCTTGATTGATTATTTGAAATAGATGTTATTTTCAAGATGTTGACTAACAATGAATGCTTTGAGGATTTATTGTGCTAACTTCACCCTTGCTTGTAGAATATATGGAATCGGGTGCAGGAACTTCAGGGGCATCCGTCGAAGGAGATGAGGGGAGGAAGTCAGGAAGGACCCATCGAGAGAAAGAAGATAAGCACCAGATGAAGTATCAATTCCAGGGTGAGCCGCTCCACTCAAAAGTCACAACCGACTGGAAGGAGATCACGAACACCAACATTGGCTAAGTGGATATTGATGAATTCACACAGAGAGTCAAGGTCAACCCAATAACAAAGAATGCCAGATTGATAAGGCAAAGTGGAATAGCTAAGGTTGTCAGATTCCCTCCATCCCTCGTGGTGCCCGAATTAGTCATGGCTTGCCGAGAAGCATACCAAACTGATACAAGAATAATTATTTGTAAGGAGGGCAACATTCTCGCTGACATGTCGCCAAAGGGGATCACCAAGACCTTCCACATTCCCACATTCCAACAGATGGAGGTCCCCACCTTGGAAGAATGCCAGGTGGCATGGGATGATAATCCGACTAGATGTAAGAAGTCAATAAATCTACATTGGCTTAAGGAAAGATGGGGCAGTGCTGCAAAAGTTCCTTAGGAGCTCATCCATAGCGATTTCCATGAGGATTACCACGACCTGGTAACCATGTTGAGAAAGGTTATGGGTTTTCCTATGGCTGCCTACTTTCGGGAATGGATGGCATAATTCATTGAGTAGATCCTGCGTGGAAACGAGGATGTCACAACAAATGTTTCATTCTACTAGGGAGGGATCATAAGCAATTGCTTCCATGAGCAGTTTGTCAATGTAAAGAAGAGCTCCAAATTTTACATGACTTCCTACCTTGTCTACTCCTTGGCAGATCAGAGACAGTACAGCGGGTTGTTTGTGGCACCCGATCAGGGGAAAAAGTGAGGACTCAAACCCTTTGATAAATGTTTGCAGCTCCTGTACCACAACTTCAAAAGAGATTACTGCAAGGTTAATGATGCCTTCATTGTCCATATCATCAGATTGATTTCCGAAGACTTCGAGAGGAGGGTCTCAAATAGTGCTAGAGTGCTTTTGAAGTAGTATGCCTTCCTCTATATCTAATATCCAAAGTTCACGTACATCTGTGCCCAGGGCTTTACTAAAAGGCTGAATAGATTGCCTCGATATACCACTAATCGAATCATCCTCATGGAGCTTTCTCAGCAACTCCAGCACTTACAGGCAATTTTTAGCAACAAACATATAGCGGGGATCTCCTACCCCATGACCCTTGGCCAGGGCATGTACCGATTATAGACTTCCTAGTGTACTGGGAACTCCGAGAAGGAGTTGAAGGATTACCACTTTTACCTACACACTGCTCTCCCACGAATGGACCTGCATGGCCATGTCAGGAAGGCGTTGGGGCCAGCATATGCCCATCTCCATCACATTGAGGATTTCTGGGCGGATTGCCAAGATAACAAAGAAGTGCGCGCAAGGCACTATATGCGAATGACGGTCCTATTCCTAAGAAGGGTACAGCCATTTCCCGTACCGGACCAAGTCGAGGAGGATGAGTCCACCATCATGCATCTGAGGTACCCAACAGTCACCAATCTACCAATACCGTCAATTGACTGGGATGAACAGGACGTCGATGACCTGGACACCATAACCCAGCTAATCTAAACCCATACCAAGGAGTGGATCGATGGACAGGTGGCTCATTTAAAGAGGCAGGGAGTAATCCTGACTTATGAGGGGCTCAAAAGCGAGCCAAGTGCCACAGAGGATGTTGCTGCCACCACGTCAACTAGCAGGACCTCCAAGTCTCCTCCGGTCACTAGGTACAGAAAAAAAAAAAAACAGAAATCGCTCAGTCTCCAGAACCCAAGGCCTCTACAAAGAGAGAAGCGGTAGGCTCGCCTCCTAAAAGACTCAAGCTGGCAGGGAGTACTGTAGAACAACCTTCAACCCAAGAGAAAGAAACAGAGGGTGCAGGTCAATTGCAGCCTCCCTTGTCTCTCCCTGCCCCTCCTGTTGCACCGCCCACCTCCCTGGCTATGGTCGCTGCATCCCCGCCGGCAGTGGACATTTCTGTCCATCTTGCCCCTTCGCCTCCGGATGAGTCAGTAACAGTCATTGACTCCTCTTTTAGCATGACTACTCCCCCTTCCTCTACTGCCATGTCGCCAATCACATCACTCCCTCTAGCAACCATAACAACACCTCTTCCCATTGCCACTATGCCCGAGGCTCATACAAGACAAAGGCAAAACCTTCTCCCTGAGCTCTCCCAGATCTTGATGGATCCAACTCTCCAAGCAGCCCTTGCACAAGTCCTTGCCACTGCTCAACCTTCACAACCACTGACAGGGCCACCAACTATGGAGGCCACAATGCTAATCTCAAAAGAGTTGGAGGAACGAAAGCAGGAGGCTGACGAGTATCATGAGCACCCAGAGTACGAACACCGAACCATCGACAAGGTGGTTTATGAGGAGGAAGAAACAGACTCTTCCGAGAGTGGGGATGAGGAGGATAGCTCTGGTGCTAAGGAAATCATTCAAACCATTGATAATGACCTTGAGGAGGAAATGGTACAACAACTGAAGGACATTGGGGCAGAAACAGAAGGGTCACCCCATGATAAAGAAGGGCAACCACCAGAAAAACAACAGTTAAACGATTTGACTGAGGCTAAAACCCATATTGTTAGAAGCCTCGAGACTGAGGGTACTAAGGAAAAGAAGGAGAAATAGCAAGGGAAGAAAGTTCCATTCAGTGACCACCCATCGGGCTACCTATCAAATGCCTCATGTTCATTCATGACTCTGATGAGGAGGAGGATGTTGCCAAAGAGAAAGGAGAATCCCCAAAAGAAAAGGAAGAAAAATCTTAGCATTGACTAAGAAGGGCGAGGATGACCATGATTCACCCAAGGGGAAATCTGCTGTGCCCGAATGGTTGGAGAAGCAACTTGAAAGAATGACCCCTGTGTTCAAAGACCCAAGGGCAAGGTTAGAAGCCATCTTGACTTGAGCCCAAATTACGACGAAGAAGGAGAAGAAGCCCAAGGTCTGATCCAGAGTAACAATGGATGCTTCCGGCTCCCGAGCGACACAAATTGCAATGCCCAGGGTCGGCCAGGCTGGGGTAAGCTATAACATCTCCACCATTGACTTGGGGACTACCACCAGGGAGAAAAAGGTCAAACACCTTGAGGAGTCAGTGGCTATAGTGGTGCAACTGATAAAACAAGATAAAATCTCAAAGGATGAGCTCAAGGCACAGGTTGCAGCATTAACGGATTACATACAACAATGGTCTTCAGTAGATGACCTGTCTACTACATCCACGACCGCACCTCAGCTGCTTTCCAAGGAATAGATCGATAAGATGGAGAGAAGAAAGAACTTGGAGAAGACCATAGAGGATTGGTTCCAACAAGTTTCATATGTCAGAAACATGGGAATTAGCTAGGCTATGCAGACAGCCAACAAGTTCTTGGACCTAATGCAGTCTCTGGAAAGCACAAAGAAACTCTGCACCAATTTCTCCACAACTTACGACTCCATCTTTCCAAGGATTGAATCTATTCTTCAGATGTCTAAAGCCACATGGGAGGAGAAGCTTGCATTTAAGAAAGAAGATCACTGGCTAATAGATGTGTGGTGCCAAGACTTTGACAACCGGAAGGAGAGGTTAGAGCAAATCATGAACAAGGTAGATTTGGACATAGAATGGATCAGAGAAATCTGGGCAGAATGTGCTCGATACCTTAAGCTAATGACGGGCTATGATATGTCCACTGTGCAAATGGATCTAGAAAAGATAAAACCCTACTTCCAGGAGAAGATGAAGGACGTGATGGCTGGAGAAATCATAATGGAATTCTTGAGTTTTGCTGCTTGCGCCTTTGATCAATCGGTTTTGTGTAGAGACCAAGGCTCAAAGTATGATGAGGATTGGAAAAAGTTGGAGGATAATGCAAAAGAGTGGAGCTACCAAGCATTGTGATGTGAAATCCTTGAAATAGACAAGCTCCAGGCGGTCATCCTTAAATACATAGAACACACAGCTTCCGAGGGACAGAAGGACAACCCTGTCAAGAATGAACTTCCTGAAGAGTAGTTACAGCAAAACAACAATCTACTAAATGACAAAAGAGCTACAGTGCCATCAGCAAGAAGAAAAAATAGGGAAGAGACAAAATGAAATTTTTAAATTGCTAGGTATTGGGGGGTAGGTGAAACCCTATTTTGTAATGAATCTTGGCCACACAATAAGAATGAATCTTGGCCATTCATCAGACTTTTGGAAAACTATAAATAGGGCTCCCCTCTCATTTGCAAAGAGAGAGTTGAGTTGTTGTAAAAACATGCTGCAGAAATTTATAAAGAAAAAGCATTGACTTGGTGTATTTCTTTGGTTTCTCTCATGTGGTTTGATTCAATCTCCAATGTTAGATGTTTGACTTAGGTTTTATTGCTATTTTAGTTAGCTATCTTCTCTCTTTGGATAGATTTTAGGAATGTTGTTCTGTGATTATGAAAATTTCTGCCATGTTGATGATTTCTTTGTCCATACTTTTTGCTATTTGCTGATGGTAGATAGCTATGCAAAGTTAGCCTAGACTTAATTTCGAAGCTGCTCCAAACATTTATCTTTGATTCATGCATGTATGTGGTGGATGAAGGATAAAATATCTGCAAACCTTAGAAGATAGCACAATTTCCATGATACTGTGAAACCCCTGGTTAAGTAGGATATTATTTTAAGAAATTGTCCATTGCAGGAACTCCATTGTCACTATTCATAACTAGTTGCAGACTTAGGAACTTTCCCTCTTCCTTGCCTTCTTTTGCTTTTTTTTTAATAACTAACCTATGTTAAGATTCATTGCACATTGTAAAGCCAAATCCAACCACAAAATGGAGTCCAAAACTGATGTTTGAACCTACAGCCAATGCATAATAACTTTCCATCATAAGAACTCCATTTCAAGATCCAACTTCCATACTTTGTATCCATGCTTTGCATTTCTTGCATAAGACCGCCTTGTGATTCCAGCAAATCACATCAAACTACTGAGGTATCTAAGCACTGTCAAGACCTGACATCCGAGACCTTGGGATAGTGTTCTACAATCTGATTGTGGGAGATTGTCTTTCAAGAGAGGTAGTGCATCTATGCACTACCTGTGTTGAGGAGTGCATAAAAACACCATCAATAGAACTGGCGCTAGAAGGAGGGCCAATAGTGAAAATACTAAGTTAAGGGATAAAGTGAAGCTGGATCGAATCGGATCATTCTCCCCAGAAAGATTTCAAAGAGTTCTATGGTCAATGCCAAACAAGGGAGAATTTGAAGAATTGCAGCCTCCTACGAGGGAAAAGCGAGCTCAAGGAAGTAGCATTGCCTCTTTCTCTTCCTCCATTCCATCCACCTCCATTCCACCCTCACCTTCATTTGGCTAGCCTTTGTCTTCCACCCAACCATCTCAAACTGCATTTGCACCTTCTATCTCCAGCAGCCAGGGGATTGCTCCTCTCCCAGCTCTTCCAGCCCAGTGTACATTCTAGTCAGCCACAGCTCAAGTACAGTCCCGGATTGTTGTTGTATTGCAAATACAGCCCCAAATTGTCATCTTCCAATAGTAGATACCACCTCCGCCACCTTCCATGGCTTGGTTAGCACATAACCCTTCGCCGATACATTCCGCTGCCTACAATGATATGCCCAGGAATCCGGAGGGCTTTTGTTCAAATTTTCATCCACACAACCTACAAAGAATAGCTGAGGAGCATATCAAAATATTCGAGACGGCGATTACTGAAATGCAAGTTGACCACGAAGACATTGCATGTCACCCTTTTCTGCATTCATTGGGGGAAGAGACCTTCTATTGGTACATTAACCTGCTGAGGGGGTCCATTACCTCATGGATCCTGATGAAGAATGCCTTCCTGCAGAAATACAAGATCCCCATCAACCCTTTGGAGCTTTACCAATAGTTCATGTCTATCAGGAGGGAAGTCAACGAGCTTATTACCTCCTTCAATGACCGCTTCCAACAGGCCTACACAAGGCTTCAGGACCTGTACCTCCATAATGATGTGGTGGCTCTCTTGGTCTATTATGCTATACTGGACAACCTCACGTCGACCTTGGTTAAAAGGATGCACCCACCGCTCACTACCCTGGTGACCGCCTATGCGAAGGTCATTGTCGCCAGTGCGGACTTGGGACAGAATATCTTCGGTCTGCTGCCTTCTTTGGGGTTGGTAGCCCACCCAATACAGATTCAAGGGCTTAATCAGGAATTTGCTCATCAAACCCCTCTTATGAACCAAGTACCTCAATTGCCTATGGTACCACATCTGGGGTAGCCATTGAGTTATGCACCTCCTGTGCCTTCCTATTTACAGCCCCAGCAGCAATATAACTATTCTCAGGCTACTCCACAATAGTAGGCATATCCCCAGCAACCCTAGGTGCCATTGTACCTATCAAGACTGGATTTTCCTCTAGCTTATCAAAATCAGCTGGTAGCCCTGCCCACTTTTCTCCAAAATCCGGTGCCGTCCCCCGGGAATGGGACTGAGAAAGACAAGTTAGAGGAACTGACTGAGATGATAAAGAAAATGTCCACAAAAATGACACACCTGAAGAATCAGAATAACCAGTTGCAGGCCTCCCAGCGTAATTTCCAGGCCAATCTCAACAAGGACAACCGAGACAATAGGGACAGCAGGGATAACCGAGAAGTAGGCACTTCCTTTGGGTAGAATTATGATAGGGGCAAAACGCCAATCAAAGTGCAGAAAGGAGACCCTCTTAGAGGCAGAATCGCACGTGGAACAATAGACCCAACAATGGGGTGTCCCTACGTCTTTTGATCAACCGGCGAGCAATGAAAAAATGTCCAGTGGTGTATACCTTGCCGAGATAGCTTTGTCTGGATGGTGTCAAATTCATAAAACCAGTAGACATTCTGAGTTAGATTGTTTTGAGTTCCATACAGCTACTGAAATCTTATAGGTGGAGGTGTAAAACGTAGTCGATAATGCCAGCTGTAGGGACATCGTCCCATCTGAGCCATATGATTCCTCCTGTCTTATAGTTAATCAAGTGCCATTCCCGCGAGGTGACTGCAACGAGCCTGAAGTCGAGCCTACTCCTATTAAAGATGAAGAAGCACAAGAGGTAAGTAATGAAAAAACCTTGGCTTAGCTCTTTGATTCAGTAGATAATGGTCTGGTAGATGAATAAGAACTATTTGTAGATGAGGTCCACATGTTCTATTAAAGGTCGACTCCTTACTTCCTTAGGAATAGACAAGCGGGTGGACCCTTTACAAATTCTATTCCACCAAACAATTTTGCCACTCTGCCTGATCCTAATGCCAGCAATAACCCTGGGCTTCCTCACATACCTACCCAATACCTCAACAAGAACGGATCTCAAAACCAGTCACATAATCAGCCTCAAGGCCAATCCTAAAATTCGTCTAGTCAAACGAAGCTCCAACCTCCTAATTCTGCCATAGACTAAGCTTTTAGCTCAGAGATTGAGTAAATGGGTGAGTATGTAGCAGAAGAGTTCAAGAAGGTAAAAATCAGCTTATCAGCCTTTGAATTGCTCAAAGTCCCTATTATTAGACATGCCTTCTTAAGGGTTCTTAATAGGACTCCATCTTCTAGTATAACACAAGAAACATCAGCTAAGAGGGTTACCTTTGAAGAGCCTAGGAAAGAACTGGAGATATAGGATAATACCAGAAAAAGGAAGGATGTTCCCATAAATCAGTCCACAAATAAACAAATTGAAAAAGAGCCAGAAAGGGCTAGTAGGAAGCTTTCCAAGGACCAGCTATTTAGGCAAACCAGGGATGTGGGCAATGATAAGAACAAAGGTCAGATAGCTCACATCGACATGCCTACGGGTATCTTCCAGGGGAGACTGAAAACTCCCCCTTTCCTGACCACCATAAGGATCTTTGGGAAGAATCTGCATAACTGCCTACTTGATTTAGGAGTGTCTGCCAATGTCATGCCCTTGGCCATTTGCAAGGCTCTTGGCATCACTCCCACGCCTTCAAAGAGGAAGGTGACCTAGCTAGACAAAACAGAGATCAACATTGTGGGTGAAATAAACCGTATCTTAATGTAGATTGCTATAGACCCACGGATACAACAGGTCATTTATATTCAAGTGGCTGACATTTTCGATGCATATGGAATCATCTTGGGAAGAGAATTCACCAAGGCACTGAACGGATATACCACCACATACCTTTCTCACATGTGGCTACTATGGAAGGGGCTGCCAAATCAAATTCGTATCGATCGTGAACCTGACATGAAATACATAATCACAGAGTACAATAATATCAACGAGGTGTTGTTCGCCGAGACCAACTTGGGGAATTACTGCCCTTTTTCCTACCAAAATGAGGTCAAGCTTCAAGAAGAATATGGGGACGAAGTGTTACTAGTGTTATGTAGTCCTTCGACCGATTCTGCACGAATGCCCCCAGACACGGAAGTGTTGATAGAAGCCGATGATGAGCTTGATAAGGACGACGACTAGGGACTACTCAATGGTTTCCAGGAATTCATCAAAAAGTGCATAAGGGATTAGCTTAGCCTAGGGGCCCGAATGAATTTACAGGATCTCTTGTTGCCAAACTAGTGCAGGGTTCACAATGCTGCACACTCCGAGTTTGATTGTTGCTTGTGTCAAGCAGCAGTTGCACATGTTAAAAAATCAGCTGCTCCTCAGACAGAAGTGCCAAATGAGATACCAGTAGAACCACCTGTTGATCAATACATCGAACCAGAAAATTCTCCTAAGGTCATAGGGCCAGCCACCCAGCTGAAAGGGAACAGAAGTTTGATCACACCCGAAGATAAGGAACCCTCTGCATTCTGGACCCTCTGATTTGATGGATCCAAGTCCAGGCAGGGAGCTGGAGCTAGGTTTGAACTCATCAGCCCAATGGGTAAGACGTTTCTAGTTGCCCATAGATTGCAATTCTATTACACCAACAACGTAGCAGAATACGAGGCCTTAGTCCTTGGCCTTCTCATGGCCTTGAAGAAAAATGTAAATATGTTACAAATCTTTAGAGATTCTGAGCTCATGGTTAAACAAGTCAGGAAGTTGTATTCCTGTCATGATCAGAGACTTACAAATTATAGGCATAGGGTCTGGGATCTCTTGGAGGGCTTAGATGCATTCAATATATAATTGATCCCTCGTGTTCAGAATCGTACAACTGATGCCTTGGCTCAAGCAGTCAAAACTCTACAACCCCTCTCTTTATCTAGACTTAAAAAATTCACTATTGAGCTAACATCCATGCCATCGGTCCTAGATAATGTTACCCACTTGCAAGTCTTCAATGACAACAAGCATATCCTTCAATTCATCACAAGTTTCGATGTCTTCGCAGCTCAGATAATTGATGAAGCTGATCCATAGGAAGCCGAATTGGACATAGAGGGGGTTATTAACCTCAAAACTAATACGATCCCCAGGGGTATGGTTCAGTTGGAATGCATATTTGACTTGGACCAGATCAGAGATCAGGATCAGCAAACAAAAAAGGAGGCCATAAGCAACCAGTGCGATGCTCACAACCTTGGGACAGCCGAGGAGATCAAGAATATTTTTGTTGGCAAGGTGTGCACGCCAGAGGAAAAGAAGGGAATCACAGATGCGTTGCGGAGGTACCATGATGTGGTCGCATGGAGCTATGAAGATTTAAAAACTTATGACACTTCTGTTATTACTCACACCATCCCTCTTAAGACAGAAGTAAGGCCATTCCGCCAGTGGCAGCGCCCTATCAATGCCTTGCTGGAACCTGTTGTTTACAAGGAGGTGCAAAAGTTGCTCTCAGCAAGAATCATTTTTTCGGTTAGGCACTCCACATGGGTGGCCAACTTGGTCCTGGTCAGAAAAAGGAATGGAGAGATTACATTGTGTGTGGATTTTTGCAATCTAAACCACGCCTCAGAGAAAGACAACTATCCAGTACCTTCGTTGGATGAGGTGTTGCAAATCGTCAACGGCTCCCAGATGATGTCTTTCCTTGATGGATACTCTGGGTATAACAAAGTAATGGTACAGTACGAAGATCGTCATAAGATGGTGTTCACCACGAAGTGGGGGACGTTCGCGTACAGGAGAATGCCTTTTGGGCTCATCAACGCCGGTGCCACTTTCCAACGCACCATGGATATCGCCTTCAAGGACCTAATTGGCAAGTGCATAATCATCTACATGGATGATTTGACGTATTTTCTAAAAAGTGAGGCGACCACATCTCTGATTTATGCAAGGTATTCCAGAGATGCAGGGAGTTTGTGGTTTCCCTTAACCCCAAGAAGTGCATTTTCGGAGTGACTGAAGGTAGATTACTCAGGCATATCATTTTAGAATAGGGAATCTCCATAGATCCCAAATGTATCGAGTCCTTACTCAAAATCCCACCCCCAGAAAGTAAGAAAGAATTAAAATCTTTCTTTGGAAAGTTCAACTTCGTCCATAAATTCATCACAGGTTTTGCGGAGATTGTTCAACCTCTCAATGTTATGCTCAAACAAGACACCAAAGTTTAATGGACACCCGATGCCAAATAATTTTTTGAAGAAATCAAACGGGCCATCGCTGAAGCGCCTGTGTTAGTTAGCCCAGATTATCTAAAGCCTTTCTACATCTACTCATTTGCCTCATAGCATTCCTGTGCTAGCATGTTGACCCAGAAGGATGATGAAGGAAATGAGCATCCGATCACCTTTGTGAGTGCTCCCCTCAAGGATGCTAAATTACGATATCACAACATTGAAAAATAGGCATATGCTCTCGTCAGAGGGGTGAAAAAATTTAGACACTATATCCTATGCAATAAGGTGTTTGCCATTGTTCCTGACCTAGCAGTAAAAACACTGCTCATGCAGAATGAATTAGGTGAACGAAGAGCTAAATGGGTCACTCTGCTCCAAGAGTATGACATGGAGATCCAACTGATGAAACTGGTGAGAGGACAGGCACTCACCCATGCAATTGCTGAAACAGTAGCAGAAGCTAGACCCGGACTCACTATGCAGCAATACCAGTTTGAAAATGTCTCCCTCGGAGAGTGGTACCAGAATGTCGTCTACTATTTGCTGAACCATAAGTGTCTACAACACCTACAAGGAGTCTAAAAGCGGGCCCTGAGATTGAAAAGTAATGGCTACATGCTGCAGGGTTCCATTATCTACAAGAAGAACTATGAAGACATTTATTTGAGATGCCTTGGCAAGGAAGAAGCAGATCGAGTCTTAAAAGAGTTCCACAACAAATTTGGCACTGGCAATGGTTCTGGTTCTTCCACAGCACATCAAATATTGAGAGCAGGGTATTACTAGCCAATCATCTTCAAGGATGTTCGTTGCCATGTTCGTTCATGTCACACATGCTAGACCACTGCCACTAGGGAAAAGAATGTTGATGTCCCACTGCAGTCTGTGCTGGAGGTAAGGCCGTTTGCATAATGGGGTCTCGACTTCATCGGTCTGGTAATCCCTCCATCATCTGTAGGACACAGGTACATTCTTACCGCTACTGATTACCGTACTAGATGGACAGAAGCAATAGTATGTAAGTAATGCACAACTGAAGTAGTTACCAATTTCCTAGAAAGTTTTATTTTGAATCACTTTGGTTGTCCTTATGCTTTGGTGTGTGATAATGGACCTGCGTTTACTTCATTAAAATTTGCTGGTTGGGCATTTGACTATGGAATTGCCCTTAAATTCTCATCTAATTACTACCCTCAGGGAAATGGCCTTGCCGAGTCCACGAATAAAAACTTGATTACTATGATCAAGAAGCTGCTAGATAGGAATCCCAAGGACTGGCATACCCAGCTCCGTTTTTCCCTTTGGGCTGATCGCACTCGCCACAAGGTGGCCCTCGGTGATTCCCTGTTCCACCTTGTCTATGGCCTAGAACCTATATTCCCTATCCATCTAAAGATTCCTACTCTTCAGTTCATAAATGATTTTTATGAGGGAGGAGATTGTAGGGAAGCTTAGTTAGCTGAGCTCTTGTATTTAGAGGAAGTCCAAAACTATGCAATAGAAAATTTTGCCAAACATCAAGGTGTAGTTAAGAGATGGTTCGACCGCCGAGCCAAGATCAAGGCCTTTAGAATTGCCGATTTGGTCTTGAATTGGGACAAGGCCCATGAAAAGAAAGGGGGACACAACAAATTTGACAAGCTCTGGCTTGGCCCCTTTCAAATAGCTGAGATTTTTGGAGATAATGCCTTCCGCTTAAAGACCTTAACTGGTGATAACGTCCTGTTGCCAGTCAACGGGCAGGACCTGAAACATTACTTCCAAGCTTGAGCTCGTTCGAGCTCATCATTGTAAATACCTGTGCATAGGCTAGGGTAGTTTGCTTGTATTTTGTTTGCGTCGCTCTTTTGTTTTCTCCCTCTCGACAGTTTTATTTTGAAAAGTTGTTGCCCATTCCTTTGCGGTGGTTGTGCTTGCTCGACAAACAATTCACTTTACTATATGTTCTTTGTGTTCTTCGGCTAAACATTCATTCTCGATTATCGGTCTTTGAAAGCTGCCTATGAATGATTTCCTTGCTTGAATTCTACTTAGAACTTGACCCTTGGCTAGATCTTCTTACACACATCTCGGATCTCGCACAAAGCACATAATAATCATTTTTAAATGACCGTGCCATGGTTGTTATGACACCCCAGCAAGCAAAAAATCTCGAGTCTGCTCTAGTGACCACTGCAGTCTCAAACCCATTATAGGCTTCCATGCTTACCTGGTCAAACTAAACGATAAAAGAGAAGTGAAATATCAAAACAAAGAGCTAAGAAACTCTAAAAAAAGAAAATAAATGACTATATGGGTGTTCGGATAACTCTACCAAGGCTATGGACGCCCGACGGGCAGTAGAGCAATATCCATGAAATTGCAGCGACGACCCCGTCGGGGCTATGGATGCCTGACTGGCAGCGGGGCAATGTCTAGGTTACTTTTGGTGTTAGACGATTTATGTAGCTTGCTCGGTTGAATTGGTAACCCTGGTCACTATCCTAAGAAGAGGAATGAACTCACTACACACACTTCTGAGATGTCCTATAAGCTGACCCAATTAAGGATCTTGTTCTCCCAGATTCATCTTTGGAAGCCACTCCTGGTCTGCGAAATCAAAGATTCTAGGTCCTGAATGAATTTTTATCCTTAGAACACTCGGGAGTGTTCTCCAGCGAAGTTTCCATTTGTTGTGCCCTTAGCACACATGCCCCATTCGAAACGGGGACCCTCTTTTCTTTCGCCTTGTCAGGTCATTTTTGTCCCCGCCTCATTTTGCGTGCCTCCCCTTTTGATGTCTTAGATGGTCGATGTTGCTTCAAAGTCCCACCATAAATCGACCATGCCTTCCCCTTTTAATTTTGTTGCGTTCCGGTGCCTCGCGGAATCCCTCTAGCAGTTTGGCCCTGACAACGGCCCCAGGCCCTACCGAGCCCGGGCATTCGGGATTCCCTCACCGGGTTTCCCCCCTGGAACTGCCGTTCCCGGTGGCATCCGCTCCGCGTCCTTCCAGACCTCGGGGTCCGAATCCCCGTCTGCCATCTACAAAAGCTTGTTGAAATTTCCTGCAGCATCCCGACCTTTAGGCCCCGACCCGCTTCTCGCCGCCATCGTTCAACTGAATGAAAACTTCGAGCAGCCGCTATGTTGAGCCTCCCCGACCCGCTTCCCACCGCCACCATTCAACCGAATGAAAACTTCGAGTGGCCGTCATGTTGCGCCTCCTGGACCGCCAGGCCTCAGCTTTCCCGCCGCCATCACCGACATTTGAATCCACCAACTTTTTTTCCACCATACCTGCAATAAATGCGAACATTCATGGCGGTTAGGGGTATAAAATGCCCATTCCAAACTGTCATTTTCATCACAGGATTGGAGAGCGATTGGACAACCTACCATTTGGAGCCCACCGTCTTCGACATCATCACGCTCGTCATCCTCAGCATCATTTCATCGACCATAGGTGGATCTTACGAATCCCCGCATAGCGTGTTTGAGGTAGGCCATCCGTTTGCCCTTCTCAAGCTTTGTTTCATGATTTTGAGATATTTAATTTAATGAGAAATCATTAGGAGGGCATAAAATGATGGAACATGAAATTGCGCACATAACCCACATGATAGAACTTGGGCAAACCTTCTATAATGCCTTCCTCGCCGATTCAGGACTTTTCCTCGCTGTGGCCGTTCTTTGCACAGGGAGATTGTCTACTTCGAGCTCGGGGCATGTCTTGGCCGTCCTAACTCAAACCTTCGAACAATCCTGCCGACGGAAATCTCTTCCCTCGGGCCCGAGCCGTCGGACTACCCCATCGGGAAGTCACTCTTGCTGCCGACCATTTGAAACTGCAAACTCCCCCTGCCTCTCGGCTGCCAGATCCCGACTGTCTCCTAGCCACAAAACTTCAAAACTAAACAAGCGTCTGGTAGGCCTCTCAGACTCGGGCCCCCGGGGTTCCACCTCCAGGGTTCCCTAGGTGTTTTGTCGTCATCCACGGTAGAACTTGTCCGGTGTCTCGATCTACGAGCTCCGCCTTCCTGTTCACTTTTGTCTTCTAGCAATTGAACTTGTGCTGTCCTTTTTGGTCTTCGAACTCCAGATGCTGGGTGTCCTTATTTCCTTTTCCACCGATCTCACGGCGAACTCATTGATGCCACCCTCTACCCCGCTCTTGGCTTGTCTTTTCCCTTCAGCATCCTCCAGACCTCTCGGGCCCTAGTGTCCGGACTTCCAATCTTGGAAGTCCGCCTTTCCCCGCCGTTGGGGAGATTTCTCCAATCCAACCGATCGTCTGGCCCCGAGCTCCCATATGTCATTGGGTGGCACATGAACTGTTAAGCGGCCTTCTCCGCACCGGGCCCCGTAACTCAAGACTCCTGTCGATGGTCGCCGTTGCAAACAAGAAAATGTCGCCCGGTATCCCAACCTTCGGGCTCCACCCTACCTATTGCCGCAAAATTCAAAGTGCAAAAGCATAACGTCGGGCCCTTGTCGACGGGTTGCTTCCCTAAGACTTCCATCCAATAATTGCCATCCCAAATGGTGAAGTTCGGGCGCCTTCTCAGTGTCGCCAACCTGAGTGCTCATAGATAAAATGGCATATTGCCGGCCGCCCTTTAGTCCCCTGGGCCCCGAACCCCAAAATTCCGTCAGCTGTCTGCCGCTCCAAACTACTATCTCCCGATAGCTTTCCAGCCTAGGAGTTTCGAACTCTCCTAAATCGATCCAAACAGACCCAAATCTGAAATCTAACTTCGACCCACATGCTGGATTATGGTCTTCTTCATTGTGAACCTCTTGAAATATTAAAATGTGACCAAAGAAAGTGCCTGGGGGCCTTTCGTCGTGTTTTCCCTTCCAAACAGCATTCCTGCCGGGGAAGTCCTGCTCTCTGGGCCCGAATTGTCCAAATTCCCTAAATCAAAGATCAATAACATCTTGAGATGAAAGTTCATGATATGCTTGATTGATTATTTGAAATAGATGTTATTTTCAAGATGTTGACTAACAATTAATGCTTTGAGGATTTATTGTGCTAACTTCGCCCTTGCTTGCAGAATATATGGAATCGGGTGCAGGAACTTCAGGGGCATCCGCCGAAGGGGACAAGGGGAAGAAGTCAGGAAGGACCCCTCAAGGGAAAGAAGATAAGCACTAGATGATGTACCAATTCTAGGGTGAGTCGCTCCACTCAAAAGTCACAACCGACTGGAAGGAGATCACAGACACCAACATTGGCTAGGTGGATATTGATGAATTCACGCAGAGAGTCAAGGTCAACCCGACAACAAAGAATGCCAGATTGATAAGGCAGAGTGGAATAGCTAAGGCTATCGGATTCCCTCCATCCCTCGTAGTGCCCGAATTAGTCATGGCTTGCCAAGAAGCATACCAAACTGATACAAGAACAATTGTTGATAAGGAGGGCAACATTCTCGCTGACATGTCACCAGAGGGGATCACCAAAACCTTCCACATTCCCACATTCCAACAGATGGAGGTCCCCACCTTAGAAGAATGTTAGGCAGCATGGGATGATAATCTGACTGGATGCAAGAAGTCAATAAATCTACATTGGCTTAAGGAAAGATAGGGCAGTGCTGCAAAGGTTCCTCAGGAGCTCTTCCGTAGCGATTTCTATGAGGATTACCACGACTTGGTAACCATGTTGAGGAGGATTATGGGTCTTCCTACAGCTGCCTACTTTCAAGAGTGGATGGCATACTTCATTGAGTAGATCATGCATGTAAACAAGGACGTCACAACAAAGGTTTCTTTCTACTGGGGAGGGATCATAAGCAACTACCTCCATGAGCAGTTTGTTAACGTAAAGAAGAGCTCCAAATATTATATGACTTCCTACCTTGTCTACTCCTTAGCGGATCAGAAACAGTACAGCGGGTTGTTTGTGGCACCTAATCAGGGGCAAAAGCAAGGACTCAAACCCTTTGATAAATATTTGTAGCTCCAGTACCACAACTTCAAAAGATATTACTGTAGGGTTAGTGATGCCTTCATTGGCCATATCATTAGATTTATTGCCGGAGACTTCGAGAGGAGGGTCTCCCACAATGCTAGAGCACTTTTAAAGTAGTATGCCTTCCTCTATATCTAATATCCAAACTTCACATACATCAGTGCCCATGACTTTACTGAAAGGCTAAATAGATTGCCTCGATATCCCAATGATCGAATCATCCTCCTAGAGCTTTATCGGCAACTCCAACAACAAACATATAGTGGGGATCTCCTACCCCATGACCCTTGGCTAGGGCATGTACCGATTACAAACTTCCCAGTGTGCTAGGAACTTCGAGAAGTAGTTGAAGGATTAGCACTTTTACCTACACACTGCTCGCCCACGAATGGACCCATATGGCCATGTCAGGAAGGCGCTGGGGCCAGCATATGCCCATCTCCATCACATTGAAGATTTCTAGGCCAATTGCCAAGATGACAAAGAAGTGCGTGCAAGGTACTATATGCGAATGACAGTCCTGTTCCTAAGAAGGGTACAACCATTTCCCATACCGGACCAAGTCGAGGAGGACGAGTCCACCATCATGCATCTGAGGTACCTCGCAGTCACCAATCTACCAATACCGTCAATTGACTAGGATGAACAGGAGGTCAAAATTCTGGACACCATAACCCAGCCAATCTTGACCTGTACCAAGGAGTGGATCTATGGGTAGGTGGCTCATTTAAAGAGGCAGGGAGTAATCCTGACTTATGAGGGGCTCAAAAGCAAGCCAAGTGCCATAGAGGATGTTGCTTCCACCACGTCAACTAGCCAGACCTCCAAGTCTCCTCCAGTCACTAGGTACATAAAAAGAAAAGAAACAGAAATTGCTCAGTCTCCAGACCCCAAGGCCTCTGCAAAGAAAGAAGCGGGAGGCTCACCTCCCAAAAGACTCAAGCTGGTAGGGAGTACTATAGAACAGCCTTCAACCCAAGAGAAAGAAATAGAGGGTGCGGGTCAGTTGCAGCCTCCCTTGGCTCTCCCTGCCCCTCCTGTTGCACTACCCACCTCCCTGGCTATGGTCGTTGCATCCCCGCTAGTAGTGGACATTTCTGTCCATCTTGCCCCTTCGCCTCTGGCTGAGTCAGTAATAGTCATTGACTCCTCTTCTGGCATGACTACTCCCCCTTCCTCTGCTTCCATGTCGCCAATCACATCACTCCCTCTGGCAACCATAACAACACCTCTTCCCACTGCCACTATGCCTATGGCTCTTACAAGACATATGCAAAATATTCCCCCTGAGCTATCCCAGATCTTGATGGATCCAACTCTCCAAGCAGCCCTTGTGCAAGTCCTTGCCACTACTCAACCTTCACAACCATCGATAGGGCCACCAGCTATGGACGCCACAATGCTAATCTCAAAAGAGTTGGAGGAACGAGAGCAGGAGGCCTCGAAGCCTATTGAGGAGGAGGCTCATGAGTATCATGAGCACCTAGAGTATGAACACCGAACCATCGATAGGGTGGTTTATGAGGAGGAAGAAACAAGCTCTTCCGAGAGTGGGGATGAGGAGGACAGCTCTGGGGCTAAGGAAATCATTCAAACCTTTGATGATGACCTTGAGGAGGAAATGGCACAACAGCTGAAGGACATTGGGGTAGAAATAGAAGGGTCACCCCATGATAAAGAAGGGCAACCACCAGAAGAACAGCAGCTAAAGGATTTGACTGAGGCTGAAACCCATATTGTTAGAATCCCCGAGACTGAGGGTACTAAGGTAAAGAAGGAAGGAGAAACAGCAAGGGAAGAAAGTCCCATTTAGCGACCACCTACCGGGCTGCCTATCAAATGCCTCGTGTTCGTTCATGACTCCGATGAGGAGGAGGAGGATGCTGCCAAAGAGAAAGGAGAATCCCCAAAAGAAAAGGAAGTAGAAATCTTGGCATTGACTAAGAAGGGCGAGGGTGACTGTGATTCACCCAAGGGGAAATCTGTTGTGCCTAAATGGTTGGAGAAGCAACTTGAAAGAATGACCCCTATGTTGAAGGACCCAAGGGAAAGGTTAGAAGCCATCTTGGCTCAAGCCCAAATTATAACAAAGAAGGAGAAGAAGCCCAAGGTCTGATCTAGAGTAACAATGGATGCTTCTGGTTCCCGAGCAACACAAATTGCAACACCCACGGTTGGCCAGGCTGGGGTAAGCTATAACATCTCCACCATTGACTTAGGGACCACCACCAGGGAGGAAAAGGTCAAACACCTTGAGGAGTCAGTGGCTACAGTAGTGCACCTGATAAAACAAGATAAAATCTCAAAGGATGAGCTCAAGGCGCAGGTTGCAGCATTAACGGATTACATACAACAATAGTCTTCAGTAGATGACCTGCCTACTACATCCATGACCGCACCTCAGCTATTTTCCAAGGAACAAATTGACAAGATGGAGAGAAGAAATAACTTGGAGAAGACCGCAGAGGATTGGTTTCAACAAGTCTCATACGTCGGAAACATGGGAATTAGCTAGGCTGTGTAGACAACCAACAAGTTCTTGGACCTAATGCAGTCTCTGGAAAGCACAAAGAAACTTTGCACCAATTTCCCCAAAACTTACGACTCCACCTTTCCAAGGATTGAAGCTATCCTTCTGATGCCTGAAGCCACGTGGGAGGAGAAGCTTGCATTTAAGAAAGAAGATCACTCGCTGATGGATGTGTGGCGCTGGGAATTTGACAACCAAAAGGAGAGGTTAGAGAAAATCATGAACAAGGTAGATCCAGACATGGAATGGATCAGAGAAATCTTGGCAGAATGCACCTGATACCTTAAGCTAATGACGGGCTATGATATGCCCACTATGCAAATGGATCCAGAAAAGATAAAATCCTACTTCCAGGAGAAGATGAAGGATGGGATGGCTAGAGAAATCACAACAGAATTCCTGAGTTTTGCTGCCCGCGCCTTCGATCAATCATAGCTATTCAGAGACTAAGGCTCAAAGTATGATGAGGATTGGAAAAGGCTGGAGGATAATGCAAAGGAGTGGAGCTACCAAGCATTGTGATGTGAAATCCTCGAAATAGTCAAGCTCTAGGCAGTCATCCTCAAATACATAGAACACACAGCTTCCGAGGGACAGAAGGTCAGCCCTGTCAAAGATGAACTTCCTGAAGAGTAGCTATAGCAAAACAATAATCTGCTAAATGACAAAAGAGCTACAGTGCCATCAGCAAGAAGATGAAATAGGGAAGAGACAAAATGTAATTTTTAAATTGCTGGATATTGGGGGGTATGTGAAACCCTATTTTGTAATGAATCTTGGCCACACAATAAGAATGAATCTTGGCCATTCATCAAACTTTTGGAAAACTAAAAATAGGGCTCCCCTCTCATTTACAAAGAGAAAGTTGTGTTGTAAAAACATGCTGCAGAAATTTATAAAGAAAAAGCATTGACTTGGTGTATTTCTTTGGTTTCTCTCATGTGGCTTGATTCAATCTCCAATGTTAGATGTTTGAATTAGGTTTTATTGCTGTTTTAGTTAGTTTTTTTCTCTTTGGATAGATTTTAGGAATGTTGTTCTATGATTATAAAAATTTCTGCCATGTTGATGATTTCTTCGTCCATACTTTTTGTTGTTTGCTGATGGTAGATAGCTATGCAAAGTTAGCCTGGACTTGATTTCAAAGCTGCTCCAAATATTTATATTTGATTCATGCATGTATGTGGTGGATGAAGGATAAAATATCTGCAAACCTTAGAAGATAGCACAATTTCCATGATACTGTGAAACCCCTGGTTAAGTGGGATATTGTTTTAAGAAATTGTCCATTGCAGGAACTCCATTGTCACTATTCATAGCTAGTTGTAGACTTAGGAACTTTCCCTCTTCCTTGCCTTCTTTTCCTTTTTTTTTAATAACTGACCTATGTTAAGGTTCATTGCACATTGTAAAGTCAAATCCAACCACAAAATGGAGTCCAAGACTGCTGTTTGAACCTACAGCTAATGCATAATAACTTTTCATCTTAAGAACTCCATTTCAATATCCAACTTCCATACTTTGTATCCATACTTTGCATTTACTGCGTAAGACCGCCTTGTGATTCCAACAAATCACATCAAACTATTGAGGTATCTAAGCACTGTCAAGACCTGACATCTGAGAGACCTTGGGATAGTGTTCTGCAATCTGATTGTGGAAGATTGTCTTTCAAGAGAGGTAGTGCACCTACGCACTACCTGTGTTGAGGAGTGCATAAAAACACCATGAACAGGCATGAAGGAAGAGAATGAAGTTGAAGTTGCAACAACTGATGAGAAGGTAAAATATTCTCTTAATGAATTTAAGAAATATGATTTTCATGTTGAGATGGGTGAGTTAGTGAATGTATATGAGATGGTTCAGTTAAAGCATATTAGGGATGATTGGTATGCAAAGAAGGATTTGTATGGTGTTGTAGAGTTAAGTGCAAGTGCAAATTGGTGGAGATGGATGGAATATGGTAGGTTGAATCCCACAAGATCAGAGCTGAATGTGAGATACATTTGGAGGAGGTGATTGGGTTATGGTGGAGGTGATTCCACATCAAAGAAGAGGAGTAAGAATAGAGTTCTTAGATGTGGAGGTTGCTTGTTCCAGGTAAGTGTTGGAAGAGGAGAAACAAGAAGAAATTACATGTACCAATTTTAGCAGTGGGGTTGGTTGTGGATTGCTTAAAGTCTGAAAGGGTGGTACTACCACTCAACTCCATTTTGTGAATCCATATTCATAAAATTCTTCCTACCTCGGGTGTTTGATGTAGGATCATTTAGGGTGTGAGAGCTCAATATTGCATCAACCAAAAATAGTAGCATTGTTTCTTTTGAAATTTAAGGGCTATATTAAATAGAGTTTGTTGAGTAGGAGAATGAACTTATGTCTTGAAGATGTGTAGAAGTTCAGAATTCTTGCTTGTGGCTTACTCATGGATGCAACAGGGAAACATCTACATTCATTTTTAACAATGTTTGGTGAATTGTCTCATCAATAGGATATGGAGATTTTGAAGATACATTGTTTCATGTCTCTCTGACATGACGATAATGGAAGGTTCTAGTAGTGGTGAATAGTTGTGAAGGATTCACTTCAAAGGGAGATACATATATTGGTGGGACATCATAAGGAGTCCCTTCAACATTTTGATTTCACACCTCATTGAGGAGATAGGTGTGTATTAGCAAGAGGGCTTATGGAGTCTTTTTGACACTCTGACGACATTAAACAAAATCTTTTCAGTGAGACTTTGGGATATCGATGTGACTTGTTTCAAAGTCTCTTCAACATGCCAATAAGTGGGACCAGGATAAGAGATGATGACAAAGGGAGATGATGTTATGACTGACAGGTGCTGAAAAAGGATTGAACAGGTGATGTCACAGAGGTTCTTCATCAGGTTGATAGGTGGATTTTTGCAAGACAACAATGTAAGTCCCTTTGACATTTTGATGGGACTTCAGCAACGAGACTTCACCATATCGAAAGGAGTCACTTAGGATTCCCTCCAATGGAGCAATAGGCATAGCAAGGTGACATTGGGAATTCAGAGAGATAAAGTTTCAAGTCCATTTGATACTATTGAAAGGTGAATGACATGTGGCATGGACAAAAAGGTAGAAGGCTTGGTGAGAAATCTAAAGATGAATAGGAGGTTAACACATGGCTACAAGTTACATCGAGATGGTAGTGAATAATGGTAAAGACCTTGGTGGGACAAAAAGGATGGTAATGGTGATGGAGTTCAATTACATGGATAGATAGATGGTGAAATGTGATTGGATGATAGGTCAATTAACATCATTGTTGTGAATTGTGAATGGTGATGAGGATGGCGATGAGGTATTGGCGAGAGAGATCAATATCGGTGAGACTCAAATCTATCTCAACCCAATAATGTAATTTGTTTTTGATAGCATGGAATGATGATTCAAAGTAATGTGGTTTTCATGGTGTAAATGTGGTATGATAGCTCGTGTTGGAGATGATAGAGTAGATGAGGAAACCATTCTTGATTGTTGGTTGGGAAATGGGGGTAGTACTAAGGCAATATGGGTAAAAGAATTAAATGAAGATCAAATTATAGGGGAACACATCTAATGGAGAAGACACCTTAGATGACCATTTGCTAAAAATATGAACTATGATGAATCTAAATAAGGTTACAGTGAAGAAGATGGCTTTCTAGTCAAGATAGAGAGGGAAGATAAAAAATTGGCTGACACGGAAGTGAGAGGAGGTTGGACTGGGGAGAGTTAGTTGTAACAATCTAGTTGCAAGACCTGAGAGCCTGAAGCAGAATCTATTTTAAATTTACAAATGATGTAATTAGAAGTCCCATGTAATCAAGTTAATAATATAATATCGTTGTTTCCTCTTACATTGGTTGTGCTATTTTATATTATGGTTGTGAGTTTTGGTCTATAAGGGGAGTGCCCTTCATCAATATGTCTCGTAAGGAAACTAGCCTTCATGCAATAGTGAACCACATCCATATCTAGTACATTTTTTTCCTAGATAGTAAAGGATGCGATGATGGAAATGTATAAATTTGACACTTTTCATAATGTTTTGATGTATTAACAAAGTCAATAAGAATATAAAAGTTTAAGTAGTGTTGTGATTCTAATGTTAGGTCCTAAAAACTAATCGATAGTGTTGGAACTCCCTTTAATCTTATAAGGTATTCAATAAATGGGTGAATGTTACAAAAGGTTTCTCAACCTTGCACCTCAATGTTAAAAATACAAAACATTTAATTTCTAGGCTATAGTCTATATAAAAACCTAATTTTGGGTCATAGATATTTTTTTTCCTAATTTTTTAGGATGATTCAACATCAATTCCATGATAATCAAGATATGAATTTGTTTTAGATAAATTATTTTTTCAAAATTATGCTCAACCAACATTTTAGATCAAATTTTATGCCCTCCAAAAGTAGGTTCTCCCACATTGAAAATGAAAAACATCTATGAGTTGTAAGAAAGAGGTACACTTGTTTACCAATTTATGACATATGTTATGGAATGTCATACTACATATTTGAATGGGAAAAATGAAGCGCCCAAGTTCGTCAATAGATTATCACAAACTTACATTCAGTGGAAAGAATATGTTAATAATGCGGATTTAGGTTTCATATTTTTTATTATTTTAGCACATTATTTCCTAATTACTATGCTACCAGAAGTACTTCGAATCTATTATTGGTGATACTATTGTAAATTTTTAGAATATAAAAGTGTATTTTAACCATTGATTATTAAATAATACCTTTAATTTTTTTGAAGTGTAATTTTTTCTTCCAAAAGGTTTTTACCCATGTAAATCACTAATGTTATAGTTTATTATTCTTTTGTTTATTTTGTTGTAAAAAGTGTTTTTTTAATTTTTTCACATTCTTCTTCTCATAAATTAGTGTAGGAAGCATATTCCACACATCTATTTTACTTGGTAATCTAATTTTGGATTAGTTATATTTGATGTGTTAAGATGGAAGTAGTTATTACTAGTTTTTACGACATTATTTATTATATAAATCTTGGAAAATTTTGATTGTTGACTTAGTGGGTCTAGGATAGGTCCAAATATGAATTCCCTTATTATGACCTTGATTAACAAGATGTAGATAAATTCTATAGATTATAGTTTTAAGGATGTCTTTCCTATTTGGGGTACATCCAAGAAAAAATGTGGTGCTTGACAAAAAGGGGGTAAGGATAAGTCTAAAAATAAATCTAAATATAAGGGAAGATCCAAAACCCTTTGTAAGAGTAGGTTAAGGTACTAGAGATGTGGTAAATGCAGTCATCTCAAGAAGAAATGTAGAAATAAGAAAAAAAATGATTCTTCTCCTAACAAATTATAATCATGAAGTTGCTAATGATTTTTTGATTTGTGCTATATGTCTTTTAATATCTCTTAATTGACATATTTGGGTGCATCCTACCATATGCCTCCCTACAAGAAAAGGTTCTCAATGTATTAAGCATATGATGGTAGACAAGTTTTTCTCAAGAATAATAACACTTATAATATTGAGAGATAAGGAGAGGAAAATTTGGTATTCAATGATAGGGGAGTGAACACTCTCATGGATGGTTCTCAATATTTAAAGCATATGATGGTGGGAAATTTTTCTCAAGAATAATAAAAGTTGTAATATTGAGAGATAAGGAGATGTAAAATTGGCATTCAATGATACCCAAATTTAGCAAGTAATTTATTTTTTCTTCTAAACTTATTGCAATGCATATCTATATGCATTTCATTCTGATAAACAACATAACAATTCTAATTTTATTATTTTTTATTTTAAATTAAAATTAAATTTATTTTCAAAATAACATGTTATTAAATAATTTTGATATTAAAAAAAAATTATAGTTGTAAAAAGAAAAATACAAATTTTGGTCCCTTGGGGGTTTGGATTTTGAATTTCTAAAGACAATGTTGAGTACTATGCATTTTGGGACAGTTGTTTCAGACTGAATGTTGTAGAGAGGTAATCTATAGATGCTTTTCTTTGTTTTTCCCTTCATGACCTGTGACTTATTGAGATTTGAAGCATTTATTTTTATTTAAGATTAAAAGAAAATGTTTAGGCCTTTAGTCTTTTATAAAAAAAAAAGAATACTATGAAATTTTAAAAGAAATATTCAACCTTAAACCTTTATAAAAAATCAACATATTTATATTTTTTTATAAAATTTATGCAATAAAATATAAATAGAACATCGTAATTAGTACCATATATTTTTCCCTGGTTAAAAAAATTAAATTAAATTGTTACCATCAATAATATTTGAATTTTTTTTCTAAAACTATATAATAATATGCCAAAATATTTGCGCTTTATCATCCATTCTATGTAATATTATAATATTTGTAGTGTATTTTTTTTATAATTGACTTCGTCGTAAATATCTCCCTCCCTGCGGCAATTAGGGGAGAGGGCCCAATAGTCATGTGGGGTCTAATAGTCGTGCACCCAATCGTACATATAATACCCAATAGTCGTTTATATAATGTCTAGTAGTTGTGAATTGACTACCCATAATTAAACAAAATGTATGCTTTTGATCTAAAAAACAACCAATCATGTGATACCACATCAGCATTCAACTACTCATGATGTAATGCACGAGAATTGGTCTCACTATTTTTTGGGCCTTTTTGGACACCTTGACAAAAACAAATGCTGATGTGGCATCATATTTGATGACGTGGCCCTGAAACCTTAGTTATAAGCAGAGAACTTGCCAAGTAAGCTACTGTAAAAAATTGGGAGTGATTTGAAATTTTGACGTAGGATAATTAGAAGCACAAAGTTAGGGTGCACGACTACTGGGCCCTCTCCCCTACAATGCTTTGCTCTTTCCTGGCCAAGGAAAGGAATTCTAATTGGCCACCGCTTTCGCTATAACGACAAGGAATGCCCAAAATGCAGCTTATTTAAGCCACACTTTTCATTCAAACTACTCACCAAACAAAATGGGAAAGAAATATTATTTGGTATTATTAATGTTTCTTTATCTTATTTATATCTTATATTTGTTTCTTAATTTCATTCTTGATAATTTAGTTAATCTAATTTAAATCTAATTTGTATAATTAGAATCAAATGTTAGATTTAATCTTTTTTATATAATTTTTTTTTTTAACATTTAATGAGCTTGAAGATGACGATAAAAGAAAAGAGTTTGGGACTCTATTTCTAAGCTAAGTTCATAATAACTTTAAATTACTAACTTTAATGTTAGAAGAATTCTTCATCTCTATTTTCAGTTCTTACCACTAAACTAAAGGGGAGGGACAACTTTAAACTAGTAATTAAATGTTTTACTTTAGTTAATCAAAATTTAACTTTTAAATTTTTTTAAATTTTTTTTATAAGCATAATTTTTTTTATCCAATTGTTCAAGGCATTTTTCCACAAAGACCACAATAATAAAAAAAAGTTAAATCTTATTCATTTCAATAGACTATTACCATAAATATTTACACAAATTCTAAAATGTTGCTTTCCTCCTCTCCACAATTAATTGTTTGTTATTCTATCTTTCCTTTACACAAGTCAAACAAAAATATTCTTCATTCTAAACATTTATTTTCTTGTTATATCTTAAAATATAATTAAAATATTATCTAGTATATAAATAATCTAATAACAAATATATATATATATGAACATCTAATATACAAATTAATATATTTTTAAATAATATATAATTTAATAAATTGGGGTGGGGGCCCTAGCTCGGTTGGCTAAATCTTTTGTGTTGTAGGAGGTTGGTCACGAGGTCTAGTCTCCCCCACCCTCGTGGTATAGTTTATAGGGGGTCATGCTACCCGATTCCCTGCAGTCTAAAAAAAAAATTAATAAATTTTTAGTATATTATATTATTAAATTATTTTTCCATTAATTTAAAAAAATATATTATTCAAATAATTCATATGTTTAGTCTAAACATTAAAATATAATAATGAAGAAGTATATTATTTCTTTTTGTTTTATTTTTTGATTATTTAACTATTTAAAAAAAATTAATATGTAAATATCATTAATCTTTTATTTTATTTTTTTATTAAATATTATAAAGAAACATTTAAAAATATAATAATTAGTAATTAAGAATTTAAAAATGACGGAATGAAGAAGTGTGGGATGTGGATATGTAGGTTTGTGGCCTGTAGCAAGTTGCAGCTTGCATGTTGCAATCCTTCCTTGCATGCAAGTGGGCAGAGAATATCCATTGTGTGGGGGTGAGTTCAAGCTTGGGGTGGGGTTTTTATTGCGATTGAGGGGTTATTGTGTTGAAATTTTTCTTATTCTCTTTGTGTTTTTGTTGTTCGGTGTTTACAAGGTTCAAAGGTTTTGGGGAAATATAAGGAGGATTTCTTGCTTTCATTTATACCGACTATGGCTTCATCTAAAGCAGTTAGTTTTAAATCCAGTATGGATTTTTTAGCATCACTGCTTGCAAATTATCTATCTTCATCAAGCTTTGATGATGACAGTAATTTCTTTAATAAGGCTTTGGGGGTTGTGGGCATGGCTCCATTTGGTGGTCCTTGTATCCTAAAAACTAATGGTTGAGTTCAATTAAAAATGAGGTTGAGTTCTTTCTTAAGCATGTTTTAATATGAAAACTCATGGGGAAGTGTGTTTTTCTTCAATTTTTAGAGCCCTAGGAAAGAAAAATATGGAACCTTGAGGGTAAAATAGAGATGATGCTGATAGCCAACAACTTTTTTATGGTTGTTATTGAAACCTAAAAAATAGTGGCTCTATGTTTTGGGAGATAGAACCACCAATTTCCTCCAAGTTTCATTCAAGGAAATGTTAGAGATCTCAATCTAGGGATGGAAATGAGGGAAAGAGATATACAATAAGGTGACTAAAGGGTGGGATTGAAGAAGCTCAAACAACGAAAAAAAAAGAATGAGGGTGGATCTGTGCTTTGCCGGCCTAGCTAGGGCGTCCATGCCCTAGCTCGCTCTTTGAGCTCTGTCGACTGTGCGCTGGAGGGGGGGTTCTGTCTATGTTTGGGGCGAAGTTAGGGCCTGGTTGGCCTTTCTTGCGGGGTCAGGTTCCTTTGTTGCGCAGTGGAGGAGTCCTTTTCTTGCCGATTGGGTGTGGTCGGGCGTTCTCTCTGCAACGGGTGGTGTGGTGGCATTTTTGGTGTGTCGTTTCTCCGAAACAACTATCTTTTGGCAAGATCCGTGTGGGGCTTAGTTTTTTGGGTGAGGAGAGTAGGGTTTGGTGTGGCACCGTTTGTTTTTCGTGCTGATTGGTGCCTCGGTTTGGGGTGGAGCTTCCCTTTATCCGTTTATCTTGAATTTTGGTGGGCTGTGGTTTGGTGCCTGAGGGAATTTTCTTTACCTTGCGCAAGTTGTTGTCTGTGCTTTCTCATCTCAGGGGCTTGCATGCCCACTTGCTCTTGTCTTGGATTCATGTCACGTGGGGATTCATCTAGGGGTAGACCTGGGATGGATTTCCAGCTTTCCTTTGGATCTAATCCATCGACACAGGGGACAAAGGTTTTTGATAATAATCTATTTGCTTCATATCAGGAGATGAATAGTTCTGGACTATCTAGAGGACCTAGAGTTACAAAAATTAATGGTTGTTTGGAAAGATGTAAGGAGAGACCGAAACTAGTTATCCCGATGGAGTTGTTGGCAGATGATATTGAGTATTATTCGAAACACTTCTTTTATTGTAAGTTTATGGGTTTAAGAATCTCGTTGCAATTTTTGGAATCTTGGGCTCAGAGGACTTGGTAGCCAGAAGGAGAAATGGAGATTAGACTCCTAGCTAATAATTACTTTATGGTTTCATTTGATTGCATGGCCGATCGGAATAGGATCTTTGAGGGGGGTCCCTATTTCTATAACCAAGTGGGTTTGTTTATGAAGCCATGGCACGCGGGTTTCAATTCGACTGAGGAACTCCCAAATAGGGTTCCAGTGTGGGTTCGTCTGCCATGGTTTCCTGTCGAATGTTGGCGAGAGGATGTCCTACATTTGGTGGCTTCACTACTTGGTAAACCAGTTGGATCTTCGCAACAGACGCAGTTTAAAAAGGTAATGACTTATGCATGTGTCTGTGTAGAAATTGATTTAAGCATGCCATTGCCAGATTCTGTGGAGGTGAGTGCAAGATCATATACATGGGTGCAACAAATAGATTATGAAACTCTACCTTTTCGGTGTCGATTTTGTCATGAGTATGGGCACTTGCAGTGCAGGTGCCCTAAGGCTAAGCCAATAGGGACCCATTCTGGCCAAACTCCTCGCAACCCACCTGGGGTGGATAAGGGGAAGGGGTCTATTTCGGGTGATGATATGGCAGAGGATGGATTTATTCCTGTCAAAGCTCACAACAGAAATTGGGGGCAGAAGAGGACTCTGGGGGAGCGGCAAGATGATGTTTCTTTTAACAGGTTTGAGGTGTTGGATGATCTCAACCAACAAGAAGAGAATCCAGGTTTGATGGACTTGGATCAAGGAGCTTTCGGTTTAGGAAAGAATGGGCCTCCTTTGGAGGTTATTCAGGTTGTGCAGGACTCGGGTGCTGGGCAGATGGACTCGGATCAGCAGTTGATTGTTTCAGCTGGTCTAGATCCTGTGCATGGGACTTTGACAAATGAGGGAGAGGGTTCTCCTTTGCCTATAAATACTGGTGTGGAAGTTGGAAAGAGCTCCAGTTCCTCTTCTCACTTGGGTATTCTGCAAAAGGACCTAAAGAAAGGGGTTGGTGAGAAAAACTCCAAGCTAGGTAGGAAAAAGGATTTAGAGAAGATTAAGTCTATTGGGGAGACTCTGGTGGAGTCAGGGGCAGTTAAGCCCCTGGATTCTCACTTCTTGTGTACCCAAAAATGATTGTTATATCTTGGAATGTGCGGGGCTTGAACAGTGGCCCCCGACAAAAAGTTGTTCGTGATTTGGTTAGGAATCAATCTCTGGATGTTCTTTTTCTTCAGGAAACTAAGCTTTTCGTGGACTATGGTGAGTATGGTACCTAAGTTGTGGAAGTATGGTGAGTTTCAGTGTGTTGGAGCTCATGGTGCGTCTGGGGGGGTGGCTTGCTTAAGGAATCCACAGAGGATTAGCCCTCTCTGGTGGTTGTCTTCAAGATCGGCTATTTCATTGGTGGCCTCTTGCTCGGTGACTAGAGAATGTATTCTCCTCTCCAATGTGTATGCACCTGTTGAGTATTAGGGTAAATAGCTTCTTTGGTCTCATCTTCGATATGTTCGTAGCCAGGCTCCTTTCCACCCATGGATTCTGGCTGGGGATTTCAACGCTATTGTGGAGTTGTCTGAGAAAAGGGGTGGAATTGTTCGATTGGAGCCTTCTGCTTTGCTTCTCAGGGATAGCATTTTTGATCTAAATCTTATGGACGTTCAGCCCAGTAATGGTCATTTCACTTGGAATAATAGGTGAACTGGTGAAGACTGTGTTGCTAAGAAGCTTGATCGGTTCTTGGTCTCTTGTTATTGGGTTGGTGACCTATGGTCTACCTCCTCTAAAATTTTGGATTGGAGGGTTTCAGACCACTGGCCTATCAAGCTTAGCATCATCTCTGCTCGTGCTCCTCATTCTCCTTCCTTCATAATCCAGCTTATGTGGTTATGGGACTCTACTCTTTTTGACCAAGTAGGTGTGTGGTGGAGGATTGGTAGACCACCTTTTGGTACTGCAATGTATATCTTTGCTAAGCTTCTTCAATTTGTCAAGTATTAGCTTAAAAGGTGGAATCGTCGGTGTTTCGGCAATATTTTTCATGATAAGGCCACTGCCCAAGAAGAGTTAAATAATGTTACAAGATGGATTCAGGATATTGGGGTTACGGAGGATCTTTTGAAAGAAGAGGCTAGAACTTTGAAGGTGGTCGAGGAATGTGAGTTATGGGAGGAGATATATTGGAAGCAAAAGGCTCGGATTGACTAGTTGCAGGAACGGGACAAAAATACTGCTTTTTTCTTTAATTCTGTAAAGACTAGGAGGCATGGTAACTCTATCTATGTGTTATTAAATGACAGAGGGGATCGTATTGTCTCGTTTCAGGAAATCATGACTGAAGCTTCACAGTATTTTGCTGCCCTTTTCAAAGAGGATTCTCAAGGAGGTTCGGTCGAGGAGGAACAGGTTCTTTCGTGTGTCCCTCAATTGGTCTCCAGGGAGGCGAATGAGGATCTGATGAGGGAGATTTCTCTAGAGGAGCTAGAGGAGATTGTGTTTTAGATTAAGAGGGGTAAAGCTCCTGGCCCAGATGGTTTCCCAATAGAGTTCTTCCAAGAGTTTTGGGAAATCATAAAGTTGGACCTTCTAGCGGTTGTTCAGGAATCCCAGAGGAACAAGCAGATGTTGCTTGCTCTTAATTCCACTTTCATTGCCCTCATTCCCAAGTGTGAAGGTGTAGATAGGTTAACTCAGTTTAGGCCTATCTCCCTTTGCAATGTGGCTTATAAGATTATTGCGAAGTTAATGGCAGAGAGATTGAAGAAGTGGCTTAAAGTGTTGATCTCGGAGGAACAAAGTGGGTTTGTTACTGGTCGACAAATTTTGGATGGGGTTGTTATTGCTACTGAGACCATCCACTCCATGGCCTGCTCCAATGAGAAGACTATGTTTATTAAATTGGATATGGCTAAGGCCTATGATAGGGTTAGATGGTCCTTCCTTCGGAAGATCCTTCGTGCTTTTGGATTTTGTGCTGAATGGATCCAATGGGTTATGAGTTGTGTTACGTCTGTATCCTTCTTAGTTCTGATAAATGGAGATCACTCTGAACTTTTTGGAGCATCTCGGGGTCTTCGCCAAGGGGACCCTCTGTCCCCGTACCTATTTCTTCTTTTTGTTGAAGGTCTTGGACGGTTGCTGAGAAGAAATGTTGGGTTAGGCAGCATTCAGGGTTGGCATTGGGGTGGAGACTTGCCTCTGCAGTCTCATTTACAGTTTGTGGATGACACTGCCTTGATGGGGATGGCTACTATCAAGGAAGCTACTTTTTTGAGACAGTTGTTGGATGTTTACTTGGTGGCATCGGGGCAAATGATTAATGAAGATAAGTCTTCCATCTTCTTCTTCAATACGCCTGCCCCCATTTAGAGAAGAATTGCTAACATTTTGAGATTTCAGATAGGGGTTCTCCCTTTTATGTATTTAGGCATTCCAATTTCTATTGGTCATCTTCCCAAGGGTTCTTGGTAGAATATCATTGATAAGTTCCAGGTGAAATTCAATCATTGGACTCATAGATGGTTGTCTTTTGCTGGAAGGGTTCAGCTTCTTAAATCTATTGTACAAGCTCTCCCTATTTACAGGTGTATGCTTCAAGTGGCTCCGGTTGGGTTTCTTAAGGAGTTGGACTCTCTTGAGAGACAGTTTTTATGGGCTAGATGCTTGTCGTCCTCCAAGTGGAGCCTGGTCAAGTGGGAAGAGGTGTGTAGTCCTAAGCAGTATGGTGGTTTGGGACTTCATCAATCTTCTTTGTTTGGAGTGGCTGTGGCTGCTAAGCTTTTCTAGCGTTGGTGTGTGGAGCAGGATCAGGTGTGGGCCAGGATAATATCTCATAAGTATTTCCCTGGCATTCCTCGGCATGATCTCCTTAGGTATCCTCTTGAGGGTAAAGGGTCGGTGATTTGGAGTACTCTTCAGAAGGGTTGGAAGCTCATTAAGGAGGGTTTATTTTGGATTTGTCGTTAGGGTTCAAAAGCTCTCTTTTGTTCTGACTCTTGGGATGGTTTCCCTCCACTTATCTCTCAGTTTCCTCACCTGATTCCGTTGAGCCAAAGTTTTCTTGCAGTTGGATGGTCTCGGGTGAGTGACTTCAAGTCCTTTTCTTCTTATGGGCGGTTGGAGAAGGCTTGTTGGAAGGATCCCACCCTGTGGCCGGATGTGGGTGTGGAGGAAGGCAAGGTTGAGCTTAACGTGATTCTTTGTAGTAGGCGTTGTAGTTCTCTACGGGAAGAGGATATAATTGCTTGGGCTCATAATCCCAAGGGGAGTTATTCTATTGCTTGGGGCTATCAGGTGTTGCTGGATCAAAAGTTGGCTAGGGCTGAGGTTCAGTGGTGGAAGAGGGTGTGGAGTAAGCTATCATGGCCTAAATGTAATTGTTTTGTTTGGACTTTAGCGTGGAATAGATGCTTGACCTGGGATAACATTCATAAGCAGGGTTTCCAGGGGCCTTCAGTTTGTGCTCTTTGTGGAAAGGTGGAAGAGGAATCCTCACACTTGTTCTTCCAATGTCCCTTTTTTGTTCAACTTTGGCATTGGTGGTGGGAGGTTTGGAAGAAACCGTCTGTTCATGCTTCTTCTTTGGTGGAGTTCTGGGATAGTATGGGAAGACCCCCCTCGTCGGCCTCCTTTTTGCAGGAAGTCTGGTATGCGGGCCCTACTTTTCTTCTTTGGCAGACCTGGTTGGAGAGGAATCGTAGAGTTTTCCATGGTGTTAATTTGGTGGTTCAGCAGGTGTGGATTCGTATATTAGGTATGATACAGGAGTCGATTGTGGCTAAGTACGAAGTGTCTTTCCCCCTGGGGAAAGAGGATGCTGAGCTGGTTGATAGATTGGGACTTCAGGGGAGACATTCTTCTTCTGGGGGTTCCAAGAGATGCAGACTTGGAGCCAAGAGAGTGCAGCGGCTGGGTAGATGGCTTCCTCCTCCAACTGGAGTCTTGAAGATCAATTTGGATGGATCTTCTAGAGGTAACCATGGGCCTGCTAGGATTGGTGGGGTTGGCAGAGATTCAGGGGGTTCAGTGATTTTTATTTTCTCTATTCATGAGGGGGAGAAGATGGTCAATCACATGGAGGGCTTGGCGATTCTTTATGCTGTGGAATGGGCCCTTGCTTTGGGATGGCATAAGTTTATTTGTGAGGCTGATTCACAAATCTTGATTAATCTGTTGAATAAGAGGAAGATATCTGATATTAATTGGCAGTTGGCTTCAGTTGTTCAAAGTATTCTTTAGGTTTGCTCCAGGATGGAGGCGGTTTCTTTTGTTCATATCTCGAGGGAGTGGAATCGGGTTGCTGACTGCTTGGCTAAATGGGCTTCTGAGCATGATACTAGCTGGAAGATTGAGGATTGGAGGCAGGTCTCCCCTGAGTTACGTCGGGAATTAGATAGAGTCCTTAAAGAGGATAAAAAGATATTGGAAGATAGTTGATTTTGTTTTTGTTTCTGCTTTGGTGTTCCTTTGGTTTTCTGGGGCTTGCCCCTTGGTTTTGTTGTAATTCTCTCTTTTGATTTTCAATAAAGTTTTTACCCCCTTTTTATAAAATAAAAAAAAGGTGTCTAAAGGGTGTGATTAAAGATGAAAAGGGAGTTCACCACCAAGCAAAGGCTAGGAAAGACATGAAATTTAAATGACATGCAAAACCTAACTATGCAACCTAAGATATGAAACTAAAAATTAGAATAACAGACTCTAAATGAACAAAGGGGCACTTGGAAGAAAGATTTGGTCAAAAAAAGCTTTGAAACCCTAGAATTTTGACTTTTGATGCTCACTGGGACTCAGATGCCAGACTGGGTGATTTAGCCCTAGTATAGGGTTTCTGGGCAGGGTTTGGAGCCTCTTGATGACTATTCTAGATCTACTAAAGACTAGAAAAAAAAAACAATACTAGGACTCATATGCACAGACTATTGCAAAGTGTCTCATTTTGTCGTGAAGTATTTGAAGGTTAGAATTTTGAAGCAAAAATTTGTGAACCTCTAAGTATGGATTAAATAAGCCTTTTCCCACTAATTTCATGCAGATAGGTTGGATATCTTGCTCTAGATATAATTTTTTGTGTGTTGAGATTATGGATGCACAGTCCCTGAAGCTGGACTATTCAATGCAGGACCTTTGCCAGGAAAGATAATCAATCACAAAGGAAGTGTTGCGACTAGGCATGCACAATGGAGATTCTATATTGATCTACATTATGAGATTACATTGAATACAAATGTACAAGATGCCTTGAATATATAGGAAAAAGAGAAAACCTAAAACGCATGAGATGTTGCCATGTGTCATGATCTAACAACATGTGACAACATGTCAACCCTATCTAGAAAATTATTAAATGTTGAGATAAGTTCTAGAAACACAACTCATCTTCTAGAAGGAATCTTATCCCTACAAACAAGGAAGGGAATATTATCCCATTTATTAAATGATTTATTAAAATATAACCTAGGACTAAATGATGCATGACCTAAGTTAACTTATGCTAATGTAATAATTAATTAATTAATTACACTAACACCTCCCCATAAGTTCAAATTAGGGAGGAAAATGCAATGATTATGCAAGATGATGAGATGATGATGGGTCCTAGCTACGAGGCACTGTTAGGTACCCATGTACATGATAGATGCGGAAAATCCCCCACAACTAGAGGAAAGGGGAAAACCCAGTGGGAACAAAACCCCTCTCCAAAAAGGAGATGAAAAAAAAAATGTGAGATAGGATGGCAAGGATGGAGAATGATGCACAGTCCCTAAAGCTCTGGAATCTTCAACAGAGGACCCTTGCCAGGAAAGATAATCAACCACACAAAAAGTGTTGCAACTAGGCACACACAATGGATATTCTATATTGATCTACATAATGAGATTGGATTATTACAAATGTACAAGTTGCTTGATTATATAGGAAAGAGAGAAAACCTAAGATGCATGAGATGTTGCCATATGTCATGATCTAACAACATGTGACAACATGTGAACCCTATCTAGGAAATTATTAAATGTTGAGATAAGTTCTAGAAGGACAACTCATCTTCTAGAAGGAATCTTATCCCTACAAACAAGGAAGGGAATATTACCCCATTTATTAAATGATTTATTAAAATATAACCTAGGAATAAATGATGCATGACCAAAGTTAACTTATGCTAGTGTAATAATTAATTAATTACACTAACACCCCCCCCATAAGTTTAACTTAGGGATAAAATGCAATTATTATGTAGAGATGATGATCGATGATGGGTCCCAACTACAAGGCCATGTTAGGTACCCATTTATATGAAAAGATGCAAAAAATATCCTACAATCGAAGAAAAGGGGAAAACCCAATGGGAACAAAACCCCTCTCCAAAAAGGCGATGAAAAAGAAAAAATGTGAGATAGGATGGGAAGGATGGAGGACTCCAAAATACCCCCCAAGTACACCATCTCTCACATGGATACAATAAAATAGGCCCCCCATCAGAGGGAAAGAGAGAGACTATATATCCTCCCCAGAAGATGTGATCACCTGCAAAGATAGTAAATGTCTGAAGACAAAACATGATCCAATGTCGACAAACAACTTGTCTCCCTTTTAGAAGAAACAAAACCAAGTGCAAGTGTAGAGATGCTTCAAATTTTAGATAGGAATTGAAGGAAGGA
This sequence comes from Sequoia sempervirens, assembly GCA_007258455.2. Lineage (NCBI taxonomy): Eukaryota > Viridiplantae > Streptophyta > Pinopsida > Cupressales > Cupressaceae > Sequoia > Sequoia sempervirens. The sequence goes on along the minus strand of VDFB02000003.1, from coordinate 521,768,271 downwards.
AGGATGAAGATGGATGTTGATGATGTCTCTGAACTCTACTCAAATGTCTCCTTTCATAAAGATGAAGATGCCACAATCAATGAACAGGGTGACAAATTAGGATGATGCAAAAATTGATGTTGAACAATATCCAAAGATAGTGTGATGGATATGATTAATGTGATGGAGACTTGATAGCCCCCCCTGAATGAAGTTTCCTCAAAACCACTGAAAGAAGTCTGAAGCAACAAATGTGTCCAAACTATAAGTTTCCCACTAAGAAGAAGCAAATCCAATGGTGGATGTTGAAGAAACCTCAAATCCTAAATGGAGTGATAGGGAAGAAGTCTCATACATGAAATATTTGGAGAGAGACTAAGTGCGTCCAAGATAGTCTCTGGATTCCCAATCAAGGTCGAGACAAAGGGATGGGGAGAATCAACAGAACTCTCCAAAGTGGAATTTGAATAGAGGAGTGATACCCCCACAAGAATGTCCTTCAAAACCTATATAAGTATCCAAGTTAGTGATACCTAAAAAGAAGCCATCCTGTGATGTCAAGTCTGAAAAACTGAAGGTGTCCTGATGAATGATGATGGTGGAAGCCTCAATCAATGAATCTAGAAAAGGAATCAATGATGTGAAAGGATACAAACTGTCTCTAATGGAGAAGAAGCATCTAAGGGAACCTTGTCAACCTCTTCAGAAGATTCGAGTCAATCAACCTCCTATAGAACAATATCATCATGGGGTACTTGATCTAAAGAATGACAGTTTGAATCATGACCATCGGAGAATGGTGGAGAATCTGAATCTCCATATATCTCCCAAAGCTTAGGCCAAAGGATATCAGGACAATCACAATGATCAATATATCTCAATACATCACAATCAACTTGTATAGTGATGATCTCCAAGACTGTGTATCTACAAAAACTCCAAGCAAGTTCATGAATACCTTCACTTAGATGGGGAACTATACCAAAAATATGACTCAATAGATCAAGTGATTCGAGATGGTGGTTGATCCCATCTCACCATTGCCTATAGTTTCCCTTGTGCAACATAACCAAAGAAGGAGTATATGCAAGCCCCATAATTAAATTTCTCCAAAAATACAAAGAAAAATGACCTTCAACAACAATTAGAAGCTTCCAAATATGATGTGCAACTGAAGTGATGCTACCTAGATCAAAAATTATTTTCCCAAGCTTTAGGATGTCCAAGTTATTGAACAAATGCACCAAACTAAAAAAAATCAATGTAAGAGTACATGGAGCTGAAATTGATCAAGGGGTCTGGACTGATGAAAAAAACTCTAAAAATACTTCTTGATGCCGCTAGAATCACCAAAATCTGACAGTTTGATGAGAAGATATGAGACTTCAATTCCAAAGTAGGGTTTTGACTTCAATTGACTATAGAATTTTCTACAAGAAAAATTTTATAGAATGGATGTCACCACTAGAAATTACTCAAAATTCCCTTTCTGACGATATCTCGTTTGTCGATTTTGGATACCTTAGTGAAAAGTTATGATAAAACAAAAAAAATGCCTATATTAGGCACTCTGTAGGCTAATAGGGTGCAAAAATTAAGCCCCTCCGGGCTGGCACCTGGTCGTTCATATGAACATAGGTGAAAAAAAGAAAAAAAAAAGTGCCACATTGATAGTCTTCAAAAGGTACAGGGAGGAACCCCACCACCACATCTGACAGAGGGAAGTTCATTGACCATCGGCTGCAGTACCTGTCCACCGACCTATTTTATTCTAGACCACCGCCGGTCCATATATTTCCTTTGCCTCCACCCACAGGTGTTTTTCCCTGCCACCAGCTTCACTTTCTATCATCGACCAACCATTGGCGATTGCTTTCCATCCGTTGTTTGACACTGATGCCCGAGATCTTTAAGCCCCACCGAAATCCTTGGTCCCATCAACAACCAAGGGGGTTGCCTAATCCAAACGAAGCCTCTAAGTACTGCCATCTCAACTGCTCATCCTCAGCCCTACCACTGCTCCATGAGGGGGTGTATTTTTTTTCCTTTTTTACCGACAAGGTCATATCAATGACCATGTCCTAGCACCCAATTGCTTATTTTTTGCACCTTATTAGCCTGTAGAGTGCCTCCTATAGGCCTTTTTTTTCATTTTATCACAACTTTCACCCACAGTGTCAAAAATCAACAAACAAGATACTATCAGAAAGGTAATTTAGTCTACTTTTCAGTGGTGACATCCATTCTATGAAATTTTACACGTATAAATTTCTACAACTAATTGAAGACAAAACCCTAAGATGGACTTAGAGGCTCATATCTTCACAACCGTTCATCAGATTTCAGTGATTCCAGCAGCATCAAGAAGGTGATTCAAATATTTTTTCATCGCTCTAGACTCCTTGATCAGTTTCTACTCTAGGTACTCTTACATTGATTTTTTTAGTTTGGTGCATTTGTTCAATAACCTGGACATCTTGAAGCTTGGAAAATTATTTTTTGATTCAGGTAGCATCACTTCAGTTGCACATCATCCTTGGAAGTCTTTATTTGTTGTTGAAGGTCATTTTTCTTTGTATTTATGGAGAAATTTCATTATGGGGCTTGCATATACTCCTTCTCTGGTTGTCTTGCATAAGGGTAACTATAAACAATGGCGGGATGGGATCAACCACCATCTCCAATCACCTGATCTATTGCCACATCTATATGGTATAGTTCTTCATCCAAGTGAAGGTATTCATGAACTTTCTTGGAGTTGCAGTAGATACATTATTTTGGGGATCATTTCTATGCAAGTTGATTATGATATTTTGATTACTATTGATCATTGTGATTGTCCTCAAATCCTTTGGACTAAGCTTTGGGAGATATATGGAGGATCAGACACTCCACTCTTCCCTGATAGTCATGATTCAGAATGTCATTCCTTAGATCAAGTACCGCACGATGATATTGTTGTGTATGAAGTTGATTTCCTTGAATCTTCCAAAGAGTTTGACAAGGTTCCTACAGGTGCTTCTTCTCCATCAGAGATAGTTGGTATACCTTCACATTCAGTGATTCCTTTTCTAGATCCATTGATTGAGGCTTCCATCATCATCATCACCCATTAGGACACATTTAGTTTTCTAGACTTGACATCATAGGATGGCTTCGTTTCAGGTATCACTGACTTGGCTACTTCTACAGGTTTGGAGGACATTCTTGAGGGGATATCACTCCTCTATTCAGATCCTACTTTGGAGAGTTTCCTTGAGTCTCCTCATCCTTTTGTCTCAACCATGCTTGGGGATATTGAGACTATCTTGGAGGAACTGGTATTTCTCTTTAGATATTTCATGTTTGGGACTTCTTCCCTATCATTCCATTCAAGATTTGAGGTTTCTTCAACATCTACCATTGATTGGCTTCAGGATTCTTTCAATGGTTTTTAGGACACTTCATTCAGGGGGGGCTATCAAGTCTCCATCATATTCATCACATCATTATCTTTGGATATTGTTGAGCATCAGTTTCTGTATCATCCCAGTTTGTCACATTCTTTATTGTTTGGGCTGATTGTGGAATCTTCATCATCAGGCAAGGAGACACATGAGAAAAGCTCAGAGAAATCATCATCCACCTTCATCCTTCCTTCCTTCAATACCTATCTGAAATGGGAATCATCAGTACACTTGCACTTGGTTATGTTTCTTCCAAAAGGGAGACAAGTTGTTTGTCAACATTGGATCATGTTCTATCTTCAGACACTTACCATCTCTACAGGTCATCTCATCTTCTAGGGAGGCTATACAGTCTCTCTATCTCCCTCCTATTGGGGGGCTATTGTATTTTATCTATGTGATATATGGTGTAATTGTGGGGTATTTTGGAGTCCTCCATCCTTCCCATCCTATCTCACATTTTTTCTTTTTTATCTCCTTTTTGGAGAGGGGTTTTGTCCCCACTAGGTTTTCCCCTTTTCTCTGTTAGTGGGATATTTTATGCATCTATCATGTACATGGGTACCTAACATGGCCTCGTAGCTGGGACCCATCATCATCTTGCATAATCATTGCATTTTCCTCCCTAAGTTGAACTTATGGGGGGTTTTAGTGTAATTAATTAACTAATTAATTATTACACTAGCATAAGTTAACTTAGGTCATGCATCATTTAGTCCTAGGTTAGATTTTAATAAATCACTTAATAAATGTGATAATATTCCCTTCTTTGTTTGTAGGGATTAGATTCCTTCTAGAAGATGAGTTGTCCTTCTATAACTTATCTCAACATTTAATAATTTTCTAGATAGGGTTGACATGTTGTCACATGTTGTTAGATCATGACACATGGCAACATATCATGCATTTTAGGTTTTCTATTTTTCCTAGATATTCAAGGAATCTTGTATGTTTGTATTCAATCTAATCTCATAATGTAGATCAATATAGAATCTCCATTGTGCATGCCTAGTTGCAACACTTTATGTTTGGTTGATTATCTTTCCTAGCAAAGGTCCTCCATTGAAGACTACAACTTCAAGGACCCTATCCATCCATAATCTCAGCACTGTGAGCCTTGACAACTTTTCATGACAACTCTAGCAAGTTTTATATCTTTGCTATCTTGATACTTTTGAAGGCTTCAAATCAACTTTTTCTTCAACCTATCAAACTGTAATCACACAAAGAGAGAGAGAGAAAAAGTGTTGTTTTGTTAGGGAATTTGGGTTTTCCTTGGTCAAACCCCATTTTTGTAATCAAACCTTAATGAGAAATGAAACATGAATAGAATGATACATGAAACATAAGATGAAACAATAGAACCTTGTTTGAAATGCTTATAGATCTGCAAACAAGCATGAAGTGGCCTCAATGGATGTATGTCTTGATCATGATTTTTGGGGAAGGATAATTCCTTTGAATAGTTAAATATACCTTGAACAATACATCAAATTTTTAGGTCAAAACCACATGCATGATGCATCAACCCTTTGACATGATAATGGATCTTGAGTTTCTACAATAATATTCTATAAATCTACCCTTGAATGCCTTAGAAATTCTCTTGAATACTTTGTAATTTTGTTGTAAAGTCTTAGGAAAATTAACTCTTGATAGCTTAGTGAAATAATTATTTGAAACCTTTTTTATATAAGCACTCCATCTAATTTACCATTTATTAGATCCCAAATGCCGAGACTCATGAAATTTGAATTCAAAACCTTGATTTCTTGCTCAAAACCTTTAAAATACCTCATTTAGGACTCATACACCCAAGGTGGTGTTTGGGTCCCACCTAGGGGGACTCATATTCCCAAGGTAGTGTATGAGTCCCACCCTAGATTTTCTAGGCGAGAGAATATCAAGGGTTTAGAAAATTGAATGTATTTGATGACTATGTTAGGATTTTGGTTGAAATAAGCCTTGAGATGCATAAAAGGGGATCCTAAGGGCCTATTGATGATGATGTGAAGGTAATAAATGCAATAGGGCCAAAAACTTAATGTGAAGGTGTAAATAAATACACTTTACAACACTAAATTAAGAAAAAATTAGATCTAATTAGTAAAAAAGGGGCCCTAAAACTAATTTGAATGTGTAAAACACATTACAACACTAAATTAAGGAAACCTTAGGTTAATTTTAATTTTAATCATTTCAAAATTAGGTGTGAAAATTTAAAGGGATACATTTTTGTACACTACATTTAGCCCCCACTTTAGTGAGAGGATGAACTTTCTTCAAACTCTCACTAAAGTAGAGGTTCAAGAGGGGTCCAATTGTACCAATGTGGATTGTATAGAATGAAAAATATCAAGAGGGTGGTCAAGTCCCTAGGATCCAAGATCCTATGTTGAACCAATATAAGCCCAAAGGGACAAACACAAGGTGTATGATATGCAGTAGCAAGACAAGATATGCTAACATGCAATGCCAAAGAAATAAAAAGGAGAAAAAGGGAAAGAAAAGGTGGATCAAGCTTTTGTTGTATTTCCTACATGTTGTGGATTAGATTTTTTTTTTTTCCTATAATGCACGCTCACTCTGAGGCAACAAAACTTTAGGTTGTTTGTTGGGTGAGTATCCAAAGGGTGGATTACAAGTAAAACAAATTGTCCACTATGCAAATTGAATGCATGCTCACAAGGGCCAGTGGAACCTGAGGCCATCCACTAGGTGAGACCCTGGAGAGGTGAGAAAAATATGCATGTGTTTGGTATGCACTCACACACACAATAAAGTGGCTATGGGAAAGTCGTGCCTAAGTATAATTTTAAATCAATTTAATTTTATTATTATATTTATTTTTTATTTCTTGTGAATGTAGGTTTTTCACTAAAAATCAAGCTCTTTGTTCTGCACATGTGGAAAAGTAACAAATTATCAAAAAAATAAAAATTAGTGCACTAGATATTAAAGTCCTTGATCCAACAAAAAAAATTGAATTTCAATACATACAAAAAAAGTTATGTTGTATACAATCCGCCTATGTCTGAATCAGAATTGTTTTGACTTTGAAACTTGATTAAGGAAAAATTATTCAATAAAACACTATGAAACCAAATGAAAGTGCTAGATATCATACTTACAAATTTAAATTTGAAAAAAAGTAGAATTTTATCCTTCATGGAAAAAAAATTATGTTGTATACAGTGAGCATCACTCCTTAAAAATGGTGTTTACTAAAAAAAACTAGTTTTTGAAGGAGATGGAAAAAGAAGTGTAATATGATTCAAAGAGTTTTGATAAAAATATATTTAGAATCTATAGACAAAATGTCACAAATCACAATTTTGCATCATCTTCAAATTCCTTACAGTTTAGCCGCTAGAGGTTTCTGAAAGTGAAGATTAAGTTAGAAAAAATTAGTTAAGTGTCTAGTTTGGCCAAATATTGTCAACCAGTATTGTGGGATCACCCTCATCAAAATTCAATTTTATAGAAGTTAACTGACTAGTAATCATATTAAACTCATTTAAATAACCTATCAGAGATCCACCTTCAATCATTTTCAAATTAAACAATCGCTTCATGAGAAATACCTTATTTCAAGCTGAGGTTTTTTCATATAATTTACCCAAATCTTTCATCAGATCCTCTAGTGTCTTTCATTTTGTTATATTGAATGCCACAAATGGTACCAGGAACAAACAAATGGTTCCCAGTGGCTTTCTATCCAAAATCTCCCATTCTTCATAAGACATTTCAATATCTTTTTTTGATTTTCCTTGCAATGGCCACCATTGATCCTTTTGATACAAATAGTCTCCCATATGCATCTTCCATAATTAATAATTTTGGTCATTTAACTTCACAACCTTGAATTTTCCTTCTTCCATTTCTCACATTCAAATCTAGCAGTTTCCTACCAATTGACTAAAATACACAGGGCTCTAATACTAGTTGTTAGGGTTCAGGAAGATCAGAGCAATAAACATTGACAATTATATGCACATTAAATAACCAAGAAATAACAATGAAGAATAACACAAAATAGATCAACATAAAATTTTAACATGGTTCACCCAATATGAGCTACATCCAAAGAAACTTATCCATTCAATGATTTAATTATCAAGTACAAAATAGATTACAATATCATGAATACCATGCCACAAAATACATCCTAGCTGCTTATAACAAGCTTTGTGGAAGCTTCTAGAATTAGGGTTTTACAAAGTCATTTTTCATTTCTTCAGTGAACAAAAATTAACTATCAACCCCTTGATGTGCAAAACAAGGGAAAAAAATTAGGGGTTGTGCCCGCGAACCGCTACTCTTGGAGGTTGCTAACCTTGAACCCCCAATTGGGGCCCAACCCGACCCTGAACCCCTACAAGGATACATTAAGAATGTATAGTATTTGTATGATCAATCACCACTTACCAACACAGTAATGGGCCTAACCTTAAATGAAAGACTATCATTCATAGAGGTTGCTAACCAACATTATGGAACCCATGAATAACAAGAGAAGAAGTAACTAGAGAAGAAGAATTAATATTAACATTAGTCAATAGATCAATGCTCCATACATTGAGCACTGAACTGACATCAACGAGAGTATGTCTAATTTTTATTTTATTAATGTTAATTATAATCATTAGAGGGTCCTCTTACTTTTGTACTTCTGGACGTAGAACTTCTTACATATAAAATGTACTATTCTGTGAATCCACATGAATATGAGCTATTAATAGATTAACATTTGTCATCCTAGCAAAAGAAGGCAAGAGGATATTTTGCTAGGCTTCCTAAAGCATACCTTGATAAAATAGAGTATATTGAAGCAAGTCCCACAATGATATCTTAGTCAAAGTAACATGGAGTTTCTTGATAATATCATTATATCAGGAGGTGCTTTAGTTGTAGGTTTAGGTCTCAAAGGATGACTTGGTTGAGAAGTACGTTGATCAACATTTTATTCATTCCTTGTAATCTTGTAAGTATGGGGTACCACTCTATAAGAGGGAGCCTTACAAAGATCAGGAGAATCACTATTAAATGAAACAACATTAATAAAACTAATCCTTCTAGGAGAAGAACTAGCTGAGGTCAAATAATTGATTGGTATCTTAGGCCTTTTATGGGAAGCAAAGACATAGATGATATTAATGAATTCCTTACAACTTATAGAGGAATAATTTGAAGAAATATGCTCAACATCCATCCTTGAAGGATCTGATGTGAGAGGAGCTTCATCATTCACAATTGCATCATCTCTAGAAGAGAGTGCTTTAGAATGAAGAGAAGGTACAGTAACATTAATAAAAGTATTAATGGTTTTATCTTCTTGCACCAAAATATCCTTATAAGGAATTTCAAGAGAGAGGTCAACAAAGAATAATAAGAAAGGATAGAACTCACTTTCACACACTTGGAAGAGAACTTAAAGATTCTTAACAAGGCTAGATAAAGAGAAGGAAGAAAGATGGAAGGTACATTTTGAAATAGAGATATAGACAATTCATTGAAAGGCTGGTGTATCACTCTGATAGTAAGAAATGGGGTTTTTGAAAATCTAGAGAAGGGGCATTCACTACTCACAAGTCTCTTTATTCTCAAGAGATTCAAACAAAATACACTAAACTACCTTAGACTAAAAAGGTGAGAGTTCCAAAATAAAAATGGGTAGATAACAAAGATTTTCTTGATAGATTAACGAGTTCTTAGAAAAAGGACATTAGCATGGTGAATGGATGAAAGTGTGGCATGTTGGAGTCTCAAAGCTATGCTAGCATTTTGTACAAACTGAAAAATGAGAATATCACAAAAAACACAAAGTAGCTACCTCTATTTTGATTGCTAAGACATCTTTGAATGTGAGAATGTAATTATAGAAAAGTTAAAATAAAATAAAGTAAACTAAGTAAAAAGTAAATGATAAAGTTAAGTAGAAGAAATAAAATATTTATAATAACCCAGGTAATGAAGCCTCTAACAAGAGAAAATCTCCAATACCTATACACATAATATCAAGGGAAAATGTTAGGGTTGTTTAGGGGTTTTCCTCAGTCAAAACCCTATTTTTTATGTTTCCACCTCCACATACAGCCAGAGAGATAGAGAGAAATAATAATAAAAAAGTGAAATGAAGGCAAGAGTGATAAAAGAAAACCCTGGTCAAGAAGGAGAAATTGTATCATGAAATTGAGGTACAATAAGGAGGGTATGTGAGAAATCTTGAGATTATGAAAGATATAAGATAAGAAAGATATCACATGCAAGGCTTAAGGAATCCAAAGAGAAGGAGAAATAGCTACAAGAGCTAAGAGAGTAGCAAAGAGTGTTGTAAGAATGTGAGAGTGTTGTTAAAAGTTGGTTGTAGAGAGTTGTGCAAGAAAGAGATCAAGGAAGATGTGAGAGAATGATAAAGCCAACAAGACAAGACCAAGAGATATCAATAGAATGGAAGAGATTGATTTAAAAGAGAGACGAGGGGGAAAAGACGGTTCCCGAACTGTTACAAGGCATCTTGGGTTGTTACCACCAACAAAAGGAGCTGACAAGTGGAAAGGAACTTTGAAATGGTCATTTTCACATCTAAATGTTGTGAGACCATAGCGAAGTGTGTAGACATCCATGTTGTATGCTAGTGTCTAGAAACATCACGCTACAAAATGATGGGAACAAGGAAAACACAAGGTTTGATGCACAAAGCTGATGCGTGAGGGTAGCTATTGAAAAGGGGCGCTAAGAATCCTGAGAGGGGAAAAGGGCTGATGTAGGGGCTAAAATGAGCCTACACAAGTACTAAGGGAGTGGACACTAAAGCAGATACAAAAGTCTAAGTGAAATTGCAAGCGGTGCAATTTTAGACATTAGAGAGCATTTGATTATTTATGAAATTGATAATTGGTGCATATTAGGTAGATTTTGATATTTATTTAATTTATTAATGGATAATAGCTGAAGATAAATGAGTGCATTTAATTGATTAATATGTTAATGTTATGTTATAGGAATTGAGAGCATCCACATACATAATTTGAAGTAATATCATTTATCTTGAGTTCAATAGAGAATTTTTTTGGTACATTTCCTCTCATCACTCAATCAAATATTTTCTTAGATAGAGTAATTATATTTTTAAACTCTATTTTTAATTTTTATAGTACCTATAAGTACTATATTGTTACCATGATGATTTTACAGGGTACTAGCACTTACTAAGTATATATGGATTTATGGATTCATGTTGTATAGATGATATTTACAAAAAGAGATCCATCTATGGTTCTATCTTAACTTTATTCAATGGTGCTATCAATTGGATGAGAGAATGGAAGGCTATGGCAACATTTCCACTAAAAAGTTAGATAAATGGTAGCTACTTATTCCTATAAATGATCTATATCTAGCTTAATTTTTTTTATATAGATATGGGGATAATTCAAGGAGTTATTATAGTTTTATTTTATATTCAAAGTTGCAAATGTCTAGAAAAGAAACTAACCTTCATGTATAGCTAAGAAAATTCATGTCTAATACCACTTTTTTACAACATAGTAAAGGATAATGTAGAGTGGTGAAATAGATTTGAGACTTAACTAAGATCAACTATTTTCACATGATCTGCACATTCGAACACAAAACCAACTAGGGTTGATGATTGGCTTACTACAACAATGGAGAACCAAGCTCCTATAGTTTTTTCCTTTTGAGTTGCAAAGAGGATAATTTTAATAGGTGATTTAATTCACCTATTTGACATATAACCTAGATATGAAAATATAATTTATCGCACAAACAAAAACATAAACTAACTCTGAACAAACAAAGATCTCGAAAATGGTGATAGAGAAGAATCTATGACTAAAATTTGAGCCTAAATTACAAGGATAAGCACATGGGTTCCCTATACCTACATTTCTACCTTTTCAAGATCTACAAACTTAAGAAGGAAGGTTGCAGTTTTCTTTATATTTCCTATGACTACCTATTGATGTAACCTTCGCATCTAACCTCCACACATGGAAAGAGGGAGAAAGGTTGTGTCATATAGGGGATTTCTTAATTCAAATCCCATTTCGTTGTTTCCACCTCCATGTATAGAAAATAATGATGATAAGGAGGGAATTTTCTAGGTTGAAAAGAGGCCAAGACAATAATTTATTGAAAAGAAAAATGATAAATGATATTATTACCTTAGGCATGAAACCTTTGTCGAAGTGATGTTCACACTATAAGTCAGCACAAAGTTAATTGGTGGATTCTTGGATTGCTTGATAGACTTGCAATAGGTTAGTCCATAAAACACAGTAGATTGATTTAGCTATCATGTATAAGATAACTCAATACATCTTCACAATTTGCTTTTAATAGCTCCTTATTCATCCTTACTTCTTTCTAATGTTCAAATGAGAATAATTTTTTTTTTTTTTATGTATGCATCCTAGTTCTAATATTTTTTATTATAGGCTAACCTAGGATCCCTTTTATTCTCCAAATATTGAGAGAAAAATATAAATTTGAAATAGGACACAACTATGTTAAGGGTTTCCCACACCCTAGACTAGGTGCTTTTACCCAAGTTTATCAATATGTTAGGGAATTTGATATATTTTCATAATCTCACCCCAAAATGAATAATTTATTAATATAATTAATGTTGTAGGTATAGTAGGGTGTCCATGTAGTGTGAAATTTTCAAGTGTGAAAATTTATGACAATATATATGTCGTGTTTCTAATTTTTTAGGATGATTCAACAGCAATTCCATAATAATCAAGATGTGGACCTATTTTATATTTATATTTTGTCAAAATTTGTCTCAAACCAAATTTTTAGATCAAATTTTATGGCCTCCAAAAGTAGGGTCTCCCACATTGGAAATTAAAACATCTATTGTTTCTAAGAAAGAGTTACATTTATTGAGCAATTTATAACATATGTTATGAAATGTCATACATATTTGAATGGGGATAATGGAGCACCCAATTTGGTCAATATATTATCACAAACATACACCAAGTGAAAATAATATGTTAATGAATGGGGATTCAGGTTTTATATTTTGGGTTATTTTAGCACATGATGTCCTAACTGTTATTTTATAGTTTAATATAATTATTTCTCTATTTCTTTAGTGATTAATAAGTACTATTATGCTACTAGAATTACTCGAAATCTCTTATTGATGATACTTTTGTAAAGTTGTAGAATCTACAAGTGTATTGTAACCATTGATTACTAAATAATATCTAATGTATTTTCTGGGGTGTAATTTTTTTCTTTCAAAAGGCTTTTACACACATAAATTACTATGTTATAGTTTATTATTTTTGTGTTTATTTTGTTGTAAATAAATTATTGTTTTAATTTTTTCACTTAATTCCTCTCATAAATTAATGTAGGAAGAATATTCTACACCTTTAATTTATTTCATAATCTAATCTTGGATCAATTATATTTAATAGATGTTAAGATGGAAGAAGATGATTAATAATTTTTACTATATTGTTTATTACATAAATCTTGAAAAAAATTTATTGTTGAATTAGTGGGTCTCAAATAGACCCAAATATGAATTTGCTTGTTGTGACCTTTATTAACAAGAAGATGTAGAGAAAATATATAGAATATGGTTTTAAGGATTCCTTGCATAATAGGGTATGTCCAAGAAAAAATATGGTGGTGAGAACAAAAGGGGGTAAGGATAAGTTTGCACAACCTCCTTTAATCGCCCCTATGAAATTAACTCTTGACATAGTTTGAAATTTAATTTGAAAGGAGCAGGCCAATGATTCTCCTCTCCATGGCTTGTGCTACACAAAACATTGATTTCCTATCATGGCTCTTCACCAACACAACCACCCTAACTTCCCCTACCTCCATGCCTTATCTCATACCATATGTTTAATCAATGCCCCCTTCATGGAAGTTGGAAGGTGAAACACACATGCTACAAACACCTGAATCAACCCAAGGTAATGAATAGACTCTGAAAGAAAGAAACTCATAAACTTTCCATCATGGAGAATACATGGAATTTGAAATGAATTATATGATAGAAATAACTAGTTGAATAAACTTACGAATATCTTGTGAATGAATATTCTTTTCAAACTGATCACATAAACCTTGTTGTGTCTCTACCATTTTCATGATGCAAGAAGACTCCTTCAAGAATTTTCAAAGATGATTCTTTCAATTCAATCTAACTATTGAATATAATTGCAGAATCAAATGAAAAGAAATTGTAGAAATTAAAAGATTAAAAAATAATCACAAAACAAGAACACAAAATTCAATGTGGTTCACCATTACTAAATGGATATGTACACACTCTGGGATTATGTCTTATTATTCTCAAGTTCTCAATTGAATTACATATTCAACTAGTAGTTGTATTTATAAATCAATCTTCACTCCAATATATGGAAAAATCTATTCAAAATAGACTTCTAAATTGGCGAACACATGCCAATAGAAGTTATTACAAAGAAAGAAAGCATTTCGAATTGTGAGAGAAACTTGCTAATTTGGGCTTCACTAAACCCAAAAATCTCCCACTTGAAGACCAAATTGCTTCTCAAAGATATCCCACTGCTGCAGATTTATTATCAGAGCTACACAAGTCTGAGAGAAGCTTTACAAAATTTCAACTTCTCCCTGGGAACTACCTTTGTCAACATGTTAGTTGGATTCAAATTCGTATCAATTTTCTCCACCTACAGCTTACCCTCTTCAATACAATGGTGAATTAAATGATATCACAGCTCTATATGCTTTGTCTGATTGTGAAAGACAGATTTTTTGGACAAGTGAATAGCACTATTACTATAAAAAAGAGAGTAAAAACTAATTACTTAAACCATAAATCACCTAACAACTACTGTAACCATATCCTTTCCTTTGCTCCTTCAAAAAGAGAAATATATTCTGCCTCTGTAGATGAAAGTGCAACCACCTGTTGCAATTGAGAAACCTAACTGATCGTTGCCCCAACAAAAGTGAATACATAACTGGTCGTAGAACACCATTTATCCAGATCTCTAGCCATATTTGAATGAACATTACCTTGTAGATGAATGTCCTTACAACCAAAGAATAAAACACGATCATAGGTGCCTTTAAAATACTTGAATATCCATTGTACTGCTTGTCAATGTGGTTTACCCAAATTACTCATAAATCTGCTCACAACTACCGCTACATGAACAACATTCAAACAAGTACAAGTCATGGCGTACATTAAACTACCAATTGCTGATGAATATGGAACACTCTTCATGTGTTCTTTTTCTTCTTTTGTTTTAGGACACATAGCTGAGGATAACTGAAAATGATCAGCCAAAGGAGTACTAACAGATTTGGCATTCTTCATATTGAATCTATCTAAGATTTTAAGAATATATTTTTCTTGAGATAATCTAAGTTCTCTCTTATGTCTATTCTTGATTATATTCATCCCAAGAATCCTCTTTTCTGCCCCAAAATCCTTCATGGAAAATATTTGAAATAAATTTTGTTTTAACTCATGAACTATCCTCATACTATTTCCAACAACCAACTGTGGATGCTAAATCTGCAAAATTTTAGGACTTGACAAGAATTTTCATGGAATTCAATAAAAAAATAAAAAATCTAATATCCCTATGAAATATTGCATCATGTTGCATATGCTAAATAAGACATTAAAACAACAAGAAAAGATAAATGAAGCATATAAACATGAATCAAACCCTATCTCATAGTGGATTGGTGCTACTTTGATGTGGAAAGTAGCCCTTTCCCAATCCTTGCTAAGCTCCTAAATGATGGATGTGGATTCAAATGACTATGATTGTGCAGTCAAGATGAGAAAGTTGTGGAGGAGTAATACAATAGATGAGGCCTTTATTTATAAGTGAGATTGCGAGGAGAGGCAAAATGGATAAATGTGGGACAAAAGAAAAACCAATGACAAGATGCCACTTGTCAACATGTCAATGGAGGAAGGTTCTGCACTTTTTGGTCAGTATGCCAAAGAGGAGAGATTTGAAATTCAAAAGATGGCTTGTTGAAGGGAGAAGAATGAGTCTTAAATGCCAAGTGGGAGACATGTAAGAGAGGAGTTAATGCTATGATGGAGGACAAGACATGTGGGAGGGAAAATTCAAATTTGAAGAATATTCCATCTTGATTCCTTTTTTGAATGAAAAGAAGGAATTAATAAATCAATTAAATTGATTTATGTGCACAAGTTGCAAAATCTAGAGAATTGGAGTGATTATGATTAGCATTAATCATGATTTGATTAATTAAGATGAGGATTAGCTGATTTTGACATTCAACTTAAATATTTGGGTTTATTTAAATTAAATGAGAAGACAAAGAACATTTAGAAATTTAATTAAATATTTGGATTTATTTAATTAAATGAAGGAACTTTAGAAAAATAGTCAAATAAAAATGATTTATTTAATTAAAGAGATAACTTTGGGAGATAATTAAATAAACTTCATTTATTTAATTAAAGAGATGAATATGATTTGATACATAAAGATTATTTGATTAAAATGGTTAGAACAAGGATAATTAAGGAAAAAATGAAATTAGTGATTCCAGATTAGGTACATGCATATTTCATGTGTCTACATTTTTCCCCTCTTTGAAGCAATGTATTTGCTGGGTTGGTTCAAAGAATAATCTTGTCGTGGTCAAATTTCAAAAAAAAAAAAAAAATTTTGGATGCCCCAGTGGAAAGAAGTATACTGGCACATTCCCTAGCAGAAAGAAGTATACTAGTACATTTCCCCCTTGAGAGATCGAGTGAAAGATTTGATTTGAGGGTTGATCTCGTGACAAAGAGGTTCAAGATGGATGTATGGATGGTGATGCAAATGAGACGGTTTTAAGATGCTTAGAATAACCAATCTATATTATCCTAAACAACTTAAGTGACGATGCAATGCATGTGAGATTGATGATGTGATGATGCCTACATGATTATGCAATGGATTTTTTATGCATTTGTATGGTTTATGAGATGCTTAGACTAACAGATCTATATTATGATGGAAATATGATTTTTTTAAGATGCTTAGAATAACGAATCTATATTATCCTAAACAAATTAAATGATTATGAGATGTATGTAATACATTTTGTGGATGCAAGATGAATGCATTAGAGATGTAATGTTAGCATGGAGAGAATAAAAAATAAATGAGATGAAGACAAGAGGATCCAAGAAAACTTTATTAGAGATGATGAGAGATGGATAATGTTTTGCTTATCAAGGATTGGGATCTAAAAAGGGCTACTTACCTTATGTTTGATAACACACATAGGTACAATGCATCAAGGTATAAAGAACCAAGATGGCATTGCACCTAGTGAGATGGATTTTGACTCGAGAAATAGGTAGGAGTATCCTTGTTCACACCTAACATACATAGACCTTGCTAGGATGCACTTCAAAGTTTCAAACATCTTGGACCAAAACACGGAAAGGTATAACCTATCAATGCAATATTCAACAAGTTTTCCAAACCACCTTCCATACACATCTAACAAAGAAAGTATTTTCCAAGGTTATATTACAAGAACATCCAACAAGCACAATAGACAAAAGATACTGATCATTCCCCCATCCCTTTCTCTCAAAATCATTTTGAGTAGACATCATCGAGAGGTCATTGGAATGAGCACAATAAGATAAATCAAAAGAAAAGATCAAGCAAATAAACATTCCAATTTTCGTCATACCTATAGCCAAAGGGATGTGTTTAGATAGGATACGAATTCAAAGTGATATCCAAAATGATGCCCATTTTTGAAACGATATATCCTAGGCTTTTGATGATGGGTTGATAAGTTGTTTGATAGGCTTTTGATCTAAAGTTGATTGACATGTTTGCGAATGATCAAGAGTTTTATTTTGCATTTAAAGGTTTGAAGTTTGCTTTTGATTTTGCTATTGAAATTTTCTTTTGCAATTGTTGTGGTTGTTTTTGTTTGTATTGCCAAAGGATGAAGGTGACGATTGATTTATTTTGGATGATTGATTATTGTGGGTGAAGCGAAATGGGACGAGTGGATTTTTTCAAATATTTGGATGTTTTTGATGTTTTTGAAATGTTTTGATAATGTTTTTTTGTTTTTATGAGATTTTATGATTTTTTTTGGATTTTGTGTCTTGGGGGCCAATCAAAGATTAGCCTTGCCTACATTTAAGCTCAGAGACAACGTAGTTTGAATAGCATGTTTTTAATGTTTTCTATTTTTATGATTTTTTTTGGATTTTTGATATGTTTTGGATGTTTTTGGATTTTTTGCATGATTTTGACATTTTGGATATGGATGTTTTTTATGGTATTAGTGCTCTGTTTTGGGATTCTGTTGAAAACCAATCTAAGGTTGATTGATTGGATTGATGATGATAACATTGTTGAGGATACATAAAAATTCAAGGATAGTGTTAAGAAACACAAGGACTAGGAAGGATATCCCAAGATGATGATGATAACATTGTTGAGGATGCACAAAAATGCAAGGATAGTGTTAAGAAACACAAGGATTGGGAAGGATATCCCAAGATGATGATGATAACATTGTTGAGGATGTACAACAATGCAAGGATAGTGTTAAGAAAGACAAGGATTAGGATGGATATCCCAAGATGATGATAATAACATTATTGAGGATGCACAACAATGCAAGGATAGTGTTAAGAAACACAAGGACTAGGATGGATATCCCAAGATGATGATGGGATTGATGATGATAACATTGTTAAGGATACACAACAATGCACATATTTGATTGATGATGATTTTGAAGCTTGGTTTGGAACAAAAGTTGTTTTTCGATGATTTGATACAATGTTTCAAATGCAACTTAGATGTGACGGATAGTGATTGTTTGTATTGATGTTTGATTAAAGATGAAACTTGATAAGGAAAATTTTCTCATCAAAAGATTCCATGGGCTAGTGATTTGGATTTTTGCTCACAAGTGGTGGACCAATTTGATTTCACATTTACTAATGTTCAGATCACCACATAAGTTGGAAGATATAGATCAAGTTTTATTCCTGAAGCAAGATGTATGGATGGATGGATATGGATTATATTGCAATAAGATAAGGTGTTCGGATAGAGGATGGTCATTGGCTAATGCTTCATGGCTCAGATAATCTTGTATAGGATATGATCAATGAAAATGACCCATGTCAAGATGTTTACCATAAGCAAGTGTAAAGTGTGCACCAAAATTTTACCAAGATCAAGATAATTTGGACTATGGATGTAGATGGATGAAATGGATTGGATAAATGGTTTATTGATTGATGGATTTATTATGGATAAGATGGATGGAATGTTGGATTTATTACGGATGGGATGAGATGCTTTCATCTGAATTGGCACACATAGATGCTCGATTCTACTCATGATGCTTGTTTTCCAGGTTTTCATCATAGTACCTGCCCAAAGGGCCACCATAGTGGTTTTCACTAGAGGATGATTTTTATCTTTACTATTTTCATGATATTTGATTTTTTTGGATTTTCACATTTTTGGATTTTTTTTGGTTTTTTTGAAAGATTTTAAGCTCATGCTAAAGCACCTTATGGTGTTGATGTAGATTCTTATATCATAATGTGTCATTGATAATCTTCCTAAAGAAGTTGTTTTTCCAAGATACGTGCACTTGAATAGAACTTTTGAGATTTCTGATCTGCTTCATTGATACCAGAGTTAACTTTATCTTGTGTGCACATCATGATATAGTGCCTTCTGAATCTTTATGATGAAGGGTTTTTGCCACTACATGGTTAATGTGAGAATTGGATATCATGCATGGAGGCGTGGATGATGTTGTTTGTTTAGGAATAGGAGATGGATTGGTCGATAGTTTGGAACCTTTTACTCTCCAAACTTGGGAAGATGAGCAATGATGGGTCGATACAGAAGTGTGCATGGAATTAGGACCAACTGCTTGATATACTTTGTATGTCGCTTGGAAAGCCTAATTTTTCCTTTATGGACATCTTTGATGGATAATTTTCCCATTTTTATTTTGCCCCATAGTTTCTTTGACTAATGGAGTTTGATAGGGATAATCTTTCTTTATATTTTTTGGTATCCATGTGTATTTGATTTGTCCATTATGCTTCTTAGCTTCTCTTGCTTTGATAACGTTTAGTGTGTTTTGATTCAAATCTTTCTTTTGATGCTGGTCCCAATTCGTGGATGGGGTGATGGGTGGATGAAGATTCATTATGTGGTTGGTTGTAGTATTGGCATCGATTTCATCATAAGGATTCTTTGTGCTCCCTATGTTGACATTTTCTTGAGACATAGTTGCCCCCAGTATTGTGGAAGTAGTGCCTTCATGCTTTGATTTCATCTATTCCAAGAGCTCTTGTTTAGAATGCATTCTCTGATAAATGACCACTATAGATGATGTTATTGGAATTTGTTGTTTTTCTAACTTTGGAATATCCTGTTTTGTTTGACATGTTTCCTTGAGTGGATAATACTGGATATTTTTATATATGATGTCCTTATTCTAAATTTGGGATATATCTAATTCTAATG
The DNA here is from genome assembly GCA_007258455.2 of Sequoia sempervirens. Lineage (NCBI taxonomy): Eukaryota > Viridiplantae > Streptophyta > Pinopsida > Cupressales > Cupressaceae > Sequoia > Sequoia sempervirens. Next base: position 521,748,275 of record VDFB02000003.1, on the reverse strand, counting down.
TTGACAACTCAGTTTGACCATAGGAATCAATAACCTACTCTTTTAGTGTAATAATGTTAGGAGTAAAGGAATCCTATTTTGAATGAAGATCATCTACGTGTCCATCCACATAAAGCATCTCATGGGTAGATGGAGGAGTATGTACTATATGGATGTGACCATCATTTGCGACATCTTGTATAGATAGGAGAGTGTTCATTAGATCATTGCAGTAACTTGGGGATATGAATTCTTGATCTTGAATGATTTTGAAATTTCTTTTGACATGCTTTGGATCAAGTTTCTGACATGGGTTAGTTTCAAAGGATGGATTGCTTATAAAGGGTTCTTGGATGTCATCATTAGGCATGGGAAGCGACTCAATATCCTCTTGATCATTGAGTGGACTTGGGTCAAATTTTGAGTTGAGGATCCCTTCAGTATCTGTAACCCTGAGGTCAAAGGATATGTCTTGGAAATGACCATTACTAGACTTTGGTGAAAGATGTTGATTATGCTTTGGGATAAATTCTTGAGATATGTCCTCTAACTCATAAGGCGATGTAGAGACATGATCATTGATCAATAGATCGTAGATTATGCCAGTGGGATCAAATAATTCTAACACTTCTTGAAATAGATCACTAAAAAGTGGCTCTTGATGTATGGTGAGTTGATCCTCAAATGGGGTAGAAACATCTTCAATGTGCTCATTAATGGAGAGATCTTGAACATTATTTTCAACAATTGTGGTGGGGAGATTGTCAATGCTATTGGTGGTGGTTAAATTTTCACCATGATTGTCCCCAATAGTTATTATATTTTTATCAATAAGGTCTTGGATGACATTTTTGAGTCAAATGCAATTTGATGTTGTGTGTCCCTTTATTTTGTGATAATTACAAAGGTAATTTTCATTGTACCATGGCAGTTTCACTAAGGGTTCTTTATAGTTCGCATAAATGGAGATTTTGATGAGATTTTTTTCTACCAACTGTTACATGACTGATTCGATTGGTTTCCCAAGTGGTGTGTATTCTCATTTGTTACATTGTGAGATTTTTACTTTGAATTGACCTTGTGGTGATTGATTTTGGAGATGTGGTTATTGATCTTGGCACAATGAATCAACTAATTTGGCAAGTGAAGCATGTTGATCTAGAGAATTTTGATTTTGATTTTGACACCCTTGATATAGCTGATTTGGCTTTTGTTCAAGTAGATTTGCAATGTATGCCGGTGGTGTTTGTATGGGATTATGGAAAATTTGATTTTGGATAATGTTATGATTTGGGATGATGTTTAGATTTGGCATGATAGGTTGAAATTGAACATTGTTGGTGTTGGGGATCATATGGGCTTTATTTAGGTAACTTTGATTTTGCATGGTGTTACCTTGACTTGGATCATTACATGGAGTCATTAGCATCTTGTTTGGACCTTGAACAATATTTGTATGATTCACAAACATATTTATCCAAAAGTTTTCCATGTGTGGATTTGAAACATTCATGTTTGGAAAACTCGTACTTGGCTTATTCACATTTGGTATGTATGGATTTGGTGGGATGATTTTTTTTTAGGAAACTCATGCATTGGGTGTTTGGTTGATAGATTTGTATGTTTGGACTTGGATTTAAATCTACCATCGAGAAAGGTGTTCCAAACTTTTGAATGGGCATACTCAGATTTGTTATACCATTAGGAGAAAATGATGGACCATGTATGGATTGTATAAGTGTGAGCTTTGATAATCCATTGGTTTGGTAAGGCTTTGATAGTTTGGTTGTCTTAGATCACTCATGATGTATGGAGAAAGTGTATATTCCATGTTCCTCTTGTGTTAAGGTCTTGTTTGGACCGTAAAATAAGGATCAATCTTTAAGAATGTGGGAGGTGAGCCTCTAATTCTTTGGATTGATCTAAATTCTAGGTACAAAAAATAAAGTCTAAGATTTTAAGGATCAAAAGGATGGAGATGAGATATGAAAGATGGATGATTGGTGAATGATTGGAACTCTTAGGAAACCTTGAAGAGGATACTAAACTTTAGGACTTGGATTGATATTTTATTTCAATTGGGGTTGGTTTCATTTTATTTGGATAGTGAACTCATAAACTCTAAGAGGTTGGATGTTTTCCTAGAGTAAATTTGTCCACAAGATGCTAATTTGACTAAATGTGTAAAGAAGGATTCATCTACACACATCTAACCAAACAAGATGATTTTCATTTGATTTGATTTTGGATTTTGGATAGTGAACTCATAAACCACAAGATGTTGTATAATGATCTATGGGATAAATTGGCTCACAAATGATAATTTGATTAGAGGTGAGAAGAAGGATGCATCTACTCACATCTAATCAAATGAAATGATTTTTATTTGGTTCAAATGATTTGCCCAAATTTTAGCATGAGGGACTTTTTCAAGATTTCCAAAAATTGTTTGTGAGGTGATTTTGATTTTAATGTTTGGGAGATGGATGAAATTTTTTGTTTTGATCCTAGGAGACTTAGAGGCTTTGTTTACTAGACCAAGATATTGAATAAAATTCTTTTATCTAAGAGTATTTCAAAGCAAAAGATTGATGTTTTCTTAGAAAACTATAAGACAAGATAAACAAGCACATGTGTGGGGTCCAATTGATTTAATCTTGTTTAATGAATTTATTTTACCACAAACACACTTCTTGTTTTAGCTTTCAAACTGAATGTCTATGTCTCAATTTCTTTTCATCCCACAAAGTACATTATGTGGAAATCAAGAAAAACAAGGTGATAGTTCCCTAATGTTGACTTTAGGAAAAGAAAATTGAGATATGAATCCAAATACTTAGAAGCCTTTAAGGATGAGAATCACAAGGGAAAGCAATAGCACGTGAATTTTTCAAAGATATTTTCTCTTCCAAAGGGTTTGAAATTTGAATGATTTTTTTAATGTTTGTCTCAATGTTTTGAATCCCAGCACTGCATTTTCAAACTGACTCACAAGGATTATAACATCCTAGCTCAATTGGTATGTTTTTCTTGGTGGGCTTTCCTCATGCCCTTTGTAGTAGAAGAGATTATTTTACATGCAACCAAGGAAAGAATATAAAGGTATGTTAAGAATGAAGTCTTAACCTTTACATTTTAACCAAGATCAGACATGGAAAGTAACTTCTTGGAATCTAAGTTCCAATGCACCACTTTGATAAACTCGTTGGATGGACTTGTTGGTTACTACAAACAAGGTTCTTAATGACAACAAACGATGAACATCAGAACAAAAATTCACCCGCTTGGCCACTTAAGGCCTTTCAACTGTTCCTGTTCCACTTAAGGAGTGGGATTAGGTGCAATTTTTTGTTGGCACGGATTGTTGCTAATTTCTCATGATTTCACACCATTTGATATAGCCCACAGTAAATGTGCTTGCAAGAACTTTCCTATAAGTTCCTGTTGCGAGGTGTTTGTCATAGTAAGCCCTCTCTTAAAGGTGACTCAAAGCAATTAAATTATTTTGAGTGTTTCTCTTACACCCACGATTGCACGAAGCGCAAGGGGAGAGGATACGCAGTCAAAATGCACCAAATATGAGATCACACAATCCAAACACTTGTTTGTTTTAAGCCCAAATAAATATGACTTCTTTTTAAAGCACCAATATCAAGTGTAAATTTTTTTTGTTCAATTTTTAGCCAAATCCAAAAGCTAGTGAGTTTCTAAGTTCAATTTTAGCCCAACTTAAAAAAAAATCAAAACAATGGTTGATTTTAAACCCAAATATGAAGTAAGTTGTCTTAAAACAAAAAACAAAAGCAGTAATGGGATGCTCTAGATCATTACACTAAGCATTTTAAAATGATTTTTTTTCAAGTTCAATGTTAATGCCTACTTTTTGAACTTAAATCTTCTTGCTTTTGATTCTCATGTGTGAGAAACTGCCATTGTTTCTTGATGCCAACCTTCAAATGTTATAAAATAATCACAAATAATATTTATGCATACATTGCAAAATTATAGGAGTATGCACAAGGCATGTTATCAATTTGAATAATGCACAAACCAACCAAATTAAAAGAAATAATTTGAAAGACCAAGCAGATTTTAACAATAAATTGATAGGTAAATGTTACACAAAGATTGCACCTGACTTTACCCGAGCAATGGAGGAAATTTGTGAGGGATATGATGAGTTAGAATAAGAAAAGAGAATCTAATCTGAGAGATTCATAAATTTAAAGCTAGAACATGCATTGATGGTTCAAGTGACTCTACAGAGATGTCAGTAGTACTGTGTGCATAGCTTGGGCATGATAAAAGATCAATCACTTACAAATATGATTTGAAATGGAAACTTTAAATCTAAATCATGACAAAGGATAATTAATGACATCGATTCCAAATATCTAATAGTAGCTCTCAGATCTCAAAGTTCCACTTTCAGAATATCTAGTCATGCCTTGCAGATTGGTTGGATATATATATTCTCCACAATTTTACCCAGATCAAATCTAATCGTATATGCAGACAAAAATTTATATGCGATCACTATACCAATTAGTATACTAAAATATTTCATTTATGAGTCTTGTCTAGTCATGAATATTAGTTAGCACTCACAATGATTCCAAATCTCTACTAATAATAACCACGACTCCAAATCTACATAAATCATAATATATGCTGCACAAAGAAACATGTTAAGCATTAATAAATAAATGGCATTAAATATATCGCAGTGACCCTAGGACCAAAATAAAAGTTTTACAATTTCTCCTTCTGAATAACTCCACCGTAAAGTAGTAACTGTATCTCTTCAATGAATCAAGAAAGATATCATTCCATTAAAGGGACAATAACTAGACAAAATTCATGGATCAATCCCAATGAAATCAACGAAATTTCAATGGTCAGTCCAAAGTAGAACATCCATGTTTTATATGTTTTTGGAAGAGTTTCCAAGTAAGAAATAATACAAGACAACTAAATAGAGCATTCATTAATAAATAGGCCTTTTCAAAAGTACTGCCAGCATAATTCTTATCTTAATCTGTCTTACATTTTCTAGTTAATGGATTGGAGTGAGCTTAACCACTAGTGGACAAAGGAAATAGGAACTTCTCATGCCGACGCTTTGGTTGTGGCTAACAGGTATGTAAGGGAGACAAGATTTTGCATAAATATCTTGTGGATGAAGAAGATTATTACACAACTAACAAGGAGTCAAAGAATATTGACAAGTATATGTATCATGATATGTTCATGAGAGTCAAGAGTAATGTGTTCAAGAACAAGAATCTTGATGGAGAGTATTCACAACTCCATGGCAGAAAAGGAAAGAGAAAAGACATTTTTTGATCAGTTTGAGAGGCACGTATACAAGCGAAGTATAAAGGATGGGGAGATTTTAAAAGAGTTTGTATTTGTAACTACCCTGATAGACATTGTATAGAAAATGTGAAGGCATGGGAACTGTGTGATTAAATGCCTCAAATAAATGATTTCATGGACCAACATAATTGTAGGAAATGCAAACAAAATACCTCAACAAAATGTCATCTCATGGAATGAAATTATTGTAGGATATACTTAAAGTATATTTATTATAAGAAATTTTAAAGAAAATGCATTTATCAGGTCCAAAAGTTGTGCCCACAATCCTTTGAGAAACTTCCAAAAAATTTAATGCAATTTGCAGGTGTAAAAGTGATTTCCAGAACCATTGAATAACATTCTTCTAGCTTGTGTCAAAATGGGAGCTTAAAAGCATAGACAATACATGTGATCAACATACCTCCCAGAAATGTGGTCACATGGAATGCAATATTTACAGGATACGCATAGAATGGATTTGTTGAAAGGATTTAGAAATGTTCAACCAAGTGCATTTAGCTGGTGTAAAGTTGAATGCAATGATTGCTGGGTTTGCACCAAGAAAAGGTCTATTGAGAAGGCGTAAGAAACTTTCAATCAAATTCCATTTGTAGGCATTAAAAAAATTGAAGCCTAAAAAACCTTTAGGCTAATGTAATTGGTAGGTATAAAGACAAATTCCTCAGCCTTTTTCACATCCTCCCTCCCTGGTAGATGTCTATAACACATAGAAGCATAGACAAGTCACATGAATAGTTTGATAGAATTCCTAAAAAAAATTAATCTCAAGGAGTACCATGATTGCAACATAAACACAAAATGGGTTTGTTAAAAAGGATTTTGAATCTTTTCACCAAATGCAACTATCAGGTGTAAAACCGAACTCCCCAATCGTTTTAGCATCCTCCCTGCCTATGCATAAATGAGAACTTTGGAAACAGATATGGACATTCATCAAAGCATAACAGAATGGGGATTTTTTTTATTTTTTTTAGATATTGTGATTGCAAATGATCTATGAGAAAGAAACAAAAAGTGACTACCAAATCATTTTTAACTGACATGTAGAAGTTGGTTTCAAGACCAGAAATAATGTAGGCATATTAAGAATCAAACTATTCATGAATGGAAAAGCACTTGTTAGCAATTGGCATAACAGAATAATGTTTTCCTTACACTACTTAAAGCCCAAAAGCATTTTCTATATGAATATTTAAAATGTCAAAAGTTGCAAACGAGAAACAAACATGAAGTTTCTAATGAAGAACAAAATATAACTGTGAGGTTAAGTAACATGGATAAGTAGATTGATCATCAAACATGAATCTTTTGAATTAACATTTTTTTTGACATAAGACCGATGAAAGTCCAACCCTCCTTCTAGTGCCATTTTGTGGATGCTAAATCTACAAAATGTTAGGCCTTGACTAGAATTTTCATGGAAGTCAAACAAAACATAACAAATCTAATATCCCTATGAAATATTACATCATGTTAGATATGCTAAATAAGAGATTAAAACAACAAGAAAAGCTAAATAAATCATATACACATGAATCAAACCCTATCTCATAGTGGATTGGTGCTACTTTGATGTGGAAAGTAGCCCTTTCCCAATCCTTTCTAAGCTCTTGATGGATGGATGTGGATTCAAATGACTATGATTTTGTAGTCAAGATGAGAAACCTGTGGAGGATTAATACAATAGAGGAGGCCTCTATTTATAAGTGAGATTGAGAGAAGGAGAGGAAAACTGGATGAATGAGGGAAAAAAGACAAACCAATGAAAAGATTCCACTTGTCAACATGTCAATGGAGGAAGGTTCTGCACATTTTGGTCAATGTGCCAAAGAGGGGGAGGTTTGAAATTCAAAAGATGGCTTCTTGGAGGGAGAATAAAGTCTTAAATGCCAAGTGGGAGACATGTAAGAGAAAAGTTAATGCTATGTTGGAGGACAGGACGTGGGAGGGAAAAATCAAATTTGAAGAATATTCCATCTTAATGCCTTTTTTGAATGAAAAGGAGGAATTAATAAATCAATTAAATTGATTTATGTGCACAAGTTGCAAAATCTAGAGAATTGGAGTGATTATGATTAGAATTAATCATGATTTGATTAATTAAGATGAGGATTAGCTGATTTTGACATTCAACTTAAATATTTGGGTTTATTTAAATTAAATGAGAATATAAAGAACATTTAAAAATTTAATTAAATATTTGGATTTATTTAATTAAATGAAGGAACTTCAGAAAAATAATTAAATAACATTGATTTATTTAATTAAAGAGATAACTTTGGGAGATAATTAAAGAAACTTGATTTATTTAATTAAAGATATGAATATGATTTGATACATAAATATTATTTGGTTAAAATGGTTAGAAGAAGGATAAGTAAGGACTAAAATGCCCTTGGTTACTTTTCGATTGTCTAAAAAAAAATTAACATTTCACCAAGAAGCAATAAGTTGACTTACAAAAATTAAATTTATTTTCAACAAAGGAACATATCTCACATTCTTTAAAATTCATTGATTTCCATTTTTAAAATTTAAAATTATATCACCCTTACAATAATTTCACATTACTTATTGTCACCAAGAAAAACCTTATCAAAATTACCTTCTTTAAAATTTGTAAAAGCTTGTCTGCATGAAGTAGTATGGAAAGAAGCCCTGAAATCAAGTACCCAAGAGTCTGTAGTTGTGTCTCAAGCAGCCAAGACCAAAACACTGTCATATTTTTCAGCTACAGTGTTTGCTTCATTGTTACTGACTTTATCATGTGCCTTCTTATAATTCTAGCAATTTTTCTTTGTGTGGCCCAGTTTCCCACAAAACTAATAGGCACCATTCTATCCTCTTGACTATGATCTATGTGTAGATTTTGACCCTCTTCTATTATTATGTTTCCCTCTTTCTCTACTTCTACCTCTATTACCAGTACTTGCAGTGGTTAATGCCTCACCAAGTGAGGGTTTCTGAGTTTTTCTCTGCATATCTTCACTCAAAAGAGTGGCTGCAACATCATTGAATTTCAATTTTATTTTGGTAGCCACCAAAGTGCTCACTTCCATTACCATACCTTCCCAACTATTTGGTAAAGAATACAACAATAAAATAGCTTTGATCTCATCATCCAAATTAATGCCTATAGAAATCAACTGGGTGACTAATGTATTAAATTCATTTAAATTATTTGACATAATCTGTCTAAGCATTTTTAAATTATATACCTTTTTCAAAATGAATACTATATTGGAAGTTGATGCCATCTCCTACATTGAAGAGAGTTTGTCCCACAACTCATGTGTTGTCTTCTCAATGGAGGCATTAAATAAAACATTACTGGACAATGAAAGGAAAATTGTAGCTCTTTCCTTTTTTCTAGCTTCTCTCAATCTTCATTAGATAAAGATCCTTGCCCTTTGGCTTTTCCAACCAATGCATTTGAAAGATCTTCCTTCATTAGCAATGAATCCATCTACACTTTCCACGGACAAAATTTTGTCCTACAAATTTTTTAATTTTCCATTTGTCTGCATCTTCCATGGCTCCAAAAATTCTTCACCGATTTCCTACACCAAATTTCTCCAACCGAATTTTGATACCAATTGTTGAATATAATTGTAGAATCAAATGAAAAGAAATTGCAGAAATAAAAAGATTAAAAAATAATCACAAAATAAGAACACATAATTTATCATGGTTCACCATTAATAAGTGGTTATGTCCACACTCAAGGATTATCTCTTATTATTCTCAAGTTCTCAATTGAATTACATATTAAGCCAATAGTTGTATTTCTAAATCAGTCTCCACTACAATATATGGAAAAATCTATTTGAAATTGATAACTTCTAAATTGGCGAACACATGCCAATAGAAGTTATTGCAAAGAAAGAAAGTGTTTCAAATTGTGAGAGAAACTTGCTAATTTGGGCTTCACTGAACCCAATACTAACTTCCCACCAAACCATTTTCCCTCAAATATCATGGATTTCAAAATTTTAACTATCTCACCAGATTGTCAATTGATGTCACAAAATGGTTTAATCTCCCAAACTATTAATGCTTTGATCTCAAGACTTTCACCATCAAATTTAGAATACAACTTAAATTCTGTCTAAAGAAAGGATTCCATGAAATCTTACCAAAACTTCAGAACAACAATTTTTTTTATGTGATGCAGGATTGCGCATGGACCCAAATGCTCCTACATCAATGTATTATAAATTGGAAAAATTAGGCATCACTAAATGCATTGCCTTACAAATTTGGTTTAGCGGTAACACAAACTTTACCAAATAACACTACCTTATCTACAACAAATTCAAAGTATGTATATATATGTAATTAAAAAGTGGTACAAACACCATGGCATTTTTAAGTAAATTTATAACTTAAACAAGATGTGGCTTACCTGAAAATGTAAAATGACTTGATTTCCAAACAAAAATCCAATAAGAACTATCTAATAATCAAAGATATTTCTCTTATTATTCTTTACTCCACAATAGGGTATGTGCAGGATCATCATGGAAAAACTAGACCCTTAAGTGGCAAAAAAATTCAGAAAAATCAGAGTTAGGAAACTTGACATAAAACTTTGAATAAGTTATCTATATTATTTCAAAAATATTTAAGAATAGAATCTATAGCAAATTGAATGTAGTTTCTAAACTACTAGGTTTATTTTTAAAAAAAAAACTATTTGGTGAAAATTTAAAATTTCAATGCAATAGTACTTAAATTTCAGGAAAAAAATAAGAAGTAGGTGGCTATCTAACCACCCTAACCATAATAAAATAATAATATTTTTTATAATATTTTAGATATAAGTAGAGGACTCATGTCCCAATGTGATGCATATTTTTTTATAATATTTTTCCAAGTAAATAATTAATTATGAATTTTTTATTACAAATTTTAAAAAATATAAAAACTCGTATATTTGACCACCTTAACTTGGTCAAAAATTCATGAAATTAATTTTTATTTTTATTTTAATCCTATAGTATATGAAGCATAGAATGTGATGCATATTTCGGATTCAAAAAATGTGATATCGTTTGAAAGCTATAGATAATTTTCAATCAGCCTATCAATGAAGACTTTAGTCATAATTCAAATAGAAAATGAATAATAATTATTTATTAAATTCAAAGTAAGACATAATTTATATTGGTGAAAATCTACGAATCTCTTTTAAAAACCCTTTTTATTTTATCAATTTTGGGTAAGAAAAAGTCATCAGCCACATACCCTACAAATACCCATCATATCGCCATTTTTTGGCCCATCATGATCCTGCACATACCCAATAGCTTCTCAATTTTTAGAATATAAATATAAATTTACATAATAATTTATTGATTATTTTATATTAAATAAATTATAAATCAAATCAAATGATAATATAATATATCTATAAGAAACGAACAAATGATTATTATGCAAAAACAATTGTTAAATACTAATATTTATAATATAATATACATTTTACTATTTTAACTCTTAATTAAATATTTAAATTTCTTTAAATTGAAAAATATTGAGATTTATATAATAATTATGTAATAAAACAATAATGTGTACAATAATTATTTTGACTAATAAACAATGAATAATATAATATTTAAATTTAATATAATATTATATAAAGATAATTTAAAATGGCATTCAAACTTATTGTAATTAATTTGAAATTATAATTTGAATACTATAATAGTATTATATGAAACTCATCATATATACTTAGTAGTTAATAATATTAATATAAGAAACTTTTAAATGAAATAAGAATATAATTCCTATTGTTTTCCTTCCTACTATATATGATGATTAGATAATATTATTTACTTTAATTATAATTAATATAAGAAGCTTCTAATTGAAATTTGTACCATCAATAAAATTTGATTTTTTTTTCTAAAACTATATAATAATTTGTGCTTTATAATATTTGCAGTGCATTTTGTTTATAATTGACTTCATCGTAAATATCTCCCTCCCAGCGGCAATTCCAATGCTTTGCTCTTTCCTGGCCGAGGAAAGGAATTCCAACTGGCCACCGTTTTCGCTATAACGACAAGCAATGGCCAAAAAACAGCTCATTTAAGCCATGCTTTGCATTCAAACTACTCACCAAACAATTTGGGATTTTATTTTAGACAAGGTCCATAATTACTTTAAATTACGAACTTTAAAGTTATAAGAATTCTTCAACTCTATTTTTAGTTCCTACCATTAAGTGGTAGAATTTAGCTAGTGATTAAATGTTTTACTTTAATTTAATCAAAATTTAATATATTTTTGATACATTATATTATAATTTTATTTAAATAAAATGCAAGATTTTGAATTTTTAAATTTCTAAAAAAAAACATTCAATCTCATTGATTTAAAAAATTAAAGGAATTTTAAGCATAAATTTTTTTATCTAATTTTTCAAGGCATTTTATCTCAAAGACCATAATAAAAAAAAGAGCAGCGAAGTTTCTGCCAAAATGTTCAAGAATAGACGTCATTTAAATTGTTGTGTTTGCTTAGTGTTAGCAACAATGTTGATAATAGAATAACTTTATATTAATCTTGAAATTTGTTAACTTTTTGGTTTAAGTTAGAATTGACAATGTTGTGATATTTGCACTAAATGCTGAAAATTGAAGAACTTTGAGATGGAAGACAAAGTGTCCAAATGAGAACACAGAACAAAAAGACAACTATCATATCAAGAACCGCCATAGAAATAAGGCAAAAATGTTTTGAGGATGTTGTATTAGATGTCATATCAGAGAACAACAAAAATGAAATGGGTGGAAGGGAGAGGAGTTGAAAAAATGAAAAGAAATTACTGAACAACTTCCCCATGAATAAAATTTGATTTGAAGTCGGCAATTCAACATTTTTTTTCAATAAATACATGTATCAATTTTGTAAAATGGTCAATGGTTCGAAGCTTACTCTATTGTTGGAAATGGCTCTGCATCTTGATCCGTTATTAGGGAACTTTGGAATATCCATGTAAATATAAAGTTTTTGATATATATGACAAAAACTTTGGTTTTTGTATTGATGTTGGTGTGATAACCGATTAGGTATTAAAAATCAAAATGTTGCGATACTTTCTACAACAGTGAAAAGTTGACTAGGTAAAGAAAAGTTATAAAATTCAATATTAGGAGCTCTTAGTACCAATCCATGCCATAAAAGACATGGAAGTTTTGCATCAAAAACAGTGATTCAGAAGTTCTGAGTGACTATGGTCTTTATTATGCTCTCTAGTTAAGAAGAATTGTGTTCCTGACAATATGGATTGGCCATGCTCTTTAAGGAGTTTAATTCAAAGTTATCTTATAATGGTAGGACGAAAATTGTCGTGGATAATATCTAGAGGATTAATAAGTACAAGGAACATTGGGGAAACATGTGAATCAAGTACAAGATAGGACAAGTGGTGTTAGCAAACAACAGGATTCTTAAAGCAAGACAAGCTTCATTTTAAATTATAAAATAGAAAATGATATAGTATGGAACAATCATAAAATAGTCATTTTGGATGTAGTCAAATTGAAAGATAAAATCCTGATTTTTGGTAATGAAATTGTTAGCTATCTATTGAAAAGGACAAAATATATAAAGCTTTCGGATTTCAAGTTGCCAAAGGATTCCTTTTTCTTGTGTTTTTCATTAGTGGGGATGAAACGCCATGACTTTGATTACACAATTGAGGCACCTGACATACTATTCCATCTCAATCACCCAAGGCTTTCATTTGTTTTGTGCAGTTTGTCAATATTGTTAGATATTTCCATAAGACACAACATTAAAGGGGAAAAAGGAAATTAACGAAGCACATTCATGCAAAGCAAGTTGGCAGAGCAACAACCAATTTTCCATTTGTGTCGGCCTTATGTTTGAATACCAGCTTGTCCATCTTTTCTAGAATTCTAGCAGAGCATGTTTTGGCTTAGAGGACAGCCAGTATATGGCTTTATAGCAAATGTCATCGCGAAAAGGCAAGTAGTTTAACAGTACAACAACTAGTTGGTTGTTTATCGTAGTCCTAGTTTTGAATCCAATCTTTATTTAGGTAAGCTTGGTCATGAAAAGGCCAGTGCCTCAATTGTGCTTCGATTGTTCAGTAACAACCATATTGCTAGTCTTGGATTTGTCTCCTGTCATATTCATGTTTTCCCATATGGTGTCAATCCAATCTTGGCTTGAACAATAGCTGGGGTCTCAATCAAAGGGGAAGCTGGCAGCCTGAAAGGGCAAATAGCTCAATGGTAGAAAAGCCAATTGGTTGTATTTGGCAAGAATACCAAATATGGTTCACTCCGGTGTTTTCAAAATAGATTGACTTGTCCAGTTATGTTTGGAATTTTCAATTGCTGTAGAAATTTTTCCAAACCTTTTTTTGAAGATTCCTAATTTTTGAATTATGTTGACCTCCTGAACAAATTGAAATTCTCAAATCTGATAACTACGGTATTTGGTGTTCCTAAGTTTTATACTTAAAGAGAGAAGTCGAGTTTCGAAAGGGAAAGTACCTCAGTTGTAGAATAACAAACCATCAGCCATTGTGCTGGTCTTGAATTTTTATCTTATCCTAACTTTGTTTTCTTAAATGATGTCAAAGCCAATCATGGATTAGTAGGAGTCGGGGATTTCAAATGTAGCGTAGATTGAAGGGGAGTGTAGTCTTGAAAAGGCAAGGAATTCTGTGATAAAGCAGCCTGTTGATTGTATTACATGATCCAGGGTGTAGCAGTGTAGCTTAAGAGAAACTGCAGTTATGAAAGGGCAAGTAGCTCAAATTACAACACCTTTTCGGCTGTTGTGAATGGCCTTGAGTTTGAGTCCTTACTTTATCAATTCAAAATTTAATCAATGACAATGTGTTTGTATCATCTACTCATACTATTTTATGGAAGTTATTAAAGAAAATTTGTGGACAGGTTCAAGGCATTATTTAAACCCTACCTCTAAAAGCAAAGCCAATAACCACTGCAAGAGGAATTTTTGCAGTGACCCAACTTAATCTTGGAACACGTGCAAGGCCTGATAACAAGGATGCAATAAGCCCTGAAATACGTTGAACTTTTATCTCACTTTGGCACTCCTGGCTTTCCAAATCAATGCTTTTGGCATGTGTGAGAACTTGGACATGCTTTAGGCTCTGTTTGCATACATAGCAGCTGAAATGTTTAAGATCTTTCAACACTGTAGATAAGCCTAACCATCAATTTTGTGATTTCGGAAAGGTCTCATGTTTGATTTGTTTAGAGCACTTTACCTGAAAGAAAAGACCCAGCAGAAAGGAAGCCCAAATAACCCACACACTAGTACAAGAGAGGGTAAGATACATATATCCCAGCTTCTCGATCTGCTCCTCCTAGAATCCAAGCTGATTTCATTGAAATGGAAAAACTTTAATCTTATAATTTACAACCCCATTTTCCTACTTTCTGTGTACTAGTTTTCTTTATGAATAAGCTAATTTACAACAAAATTGTGGTCGAATTTTCAATATTTATGAAAATTAAATTAAAAAAAACTAATAAGATTGAAAAATCCCCTTCCCATACTCTGCAGTGTCAATTTGCTGTTCAGTTTAATAAAACCCTAAAAATCATTTAACCTGATTTCCAGCCAGACGCAAATGTTAAAAAATACTCTCTATTTTGCGTCCAATGATTCAAACCAGCGACACAGAAACTTCCAAGATTTTCAAGCAAATTCAACTTTAATCAAAGTATGAACTACAAGATATGTACTTGATGAAATAATAATTTGAGAGTTTAAATTTTTGAATACATGACGAAGGCGGATAATCTAATGCAACTGAGGCTAAATCTGAGGAAACTGAAGAGAGGGAAAGAAGGGCTAAAATTTTGCAAAGTATCTAAAATGGGGGACATAAACAGTAAGAGAAAATATGACCAACAACTACTTCCAAGTATTGAAAGGCCATGGTTGAAGCTGGTGTTGCAAGTGTAACCTGCCTAAGAGAAATAAAACAGCACAGTAACAAAATGCATATAACACTAGAGAAAATACATAAAGAAAAACATGCGGTTCCAATTAGTTACGAAAGAGTCTGCCACTCCCTTTCCATAAGCCAATATTATCGCCATTATTGTAATGGATGCGCATTAATAGCCCTTATCGGGTAAAAGTTTTCTGCCAATTAGATTAAAGAAAAATAAATTTTCAAATATAATATGTTATAATATTTGCATCTATACAATAGCAATAGCTAAATATTTTTGAAATAAAAAAAAGTATTTCAGTTCTCATTGGTTGCAAATAGAATTATTAATAACTAGTTAAGAAGAGGCCTTGCCTATAGTTTCCTCGCAGAAACTAAAAAGGGGTTAAATCTTATCCATTTCAATAGATTACCACAAATATTTAATCAAATTTTGAAAATTTGTTTTCCTCCTTTCCACCATTATTCACTTGTTATTTTATCTTTCCTTTATACAAAGAAAACAAAAATATTCTTCATTCTAAACGTTATATATGAAATTAACTTATAATATATTAACTTTAACATAATATTATAATATATGTACTATATAACATGTAACATATATAACATCTAATATACAATTTAATATATTAGATAATAAATAATAATTATATTATAATTTAATTTTTATTAGTGTAATATTTTTTTTTAGTAATTTAATATATTATGTTATTAGATTATTTTTAATATAAATTCTATTTGATTATATACTATATTAAATTAATATATAATATATCAAATTAATCTTGTGATGAAAGACAAGATTGTCTTAATTTATTACTTATATTTAGAATATGTTTATTTAGTTTTTTGTTAAACTTAAAAAAAAAACAAATACTCTTCAAATAATTCATATGTTTAGTTTAAACATTAAAATATAATAATCAAGAAGTAGATTATTACTTTTTTTATTATTATTTAATTATTTTTCAATGTTAATATTTAAAATATAATTAATTTTATTTTTTTTAAATTCTAAATATTATAAAGAAAATTTTTAAAATATAATTATTATTAATTAAGAACTTAAAAATGACAGAATGAAGAAAGTATGGGTTGGATATTTTTAGCCTATAGCAAGTTCTAGCCCACATGGTGCAATCCTTCTTGGCATGCGAGTGGGGGGAGAATATCTGGTGTGCGGGGGTGAGTTCAAGCTTGGGGTGGATTTTGTATTGGGATTGAGGGTTTTTGTGTTCAAATTTGTTGTATTCTCTTTGTTTTTGTTGTTGTTCGGTGTTTGCAAGGTTCAAGGGTTTTGGGGAAGCATAAGGAGGATTTATTGCCTACTCTATATCAATTATGGCTTTAGGTGAAGCAACTAGTTTTAAACCCAATGTGGATTTTTGAGAATCACTACATGCAAATTATCCATATTCATCAAGGCTTGATGATGAGAGTAATTTCTTCAATAAGGCTTCAGGAGTTGTGGGGATGGCTCCATTTGGTGGTCATTGTATCCTACAAACTAATGGTTATTTGGAGAGGAGCCAGGATAGGCATGTCCTAGTGATTCAACCTAATTCAATTATGGATGAGGTTGAATATTTTTTGAAGCATGCTTTAATATGAAAATTCATGGGAATGTGTGTTTCTCTTCATTTTTTGGAGGCCTGGGGAAGAAAAACATGAAACCTTGAATGTGAAATGAAGGTGTTGTTCATATCCAACAACTTTTTTATGGTTGTCTTTAATTGCATGGTTGATCACAACAAGTTTTTTGAGGGTGGGGCTTATTCTCATAACTAGATTGGTTAGTTCATGAAGCCATGGCATATTGATTTTAACCCTTTGTAGGAGCTTCAAAATTGTGTCCATGTCTGGTGTGCCTTCCTTGGTTCTTTTTTAAATTTTGGTGGAACGATATTCTACATATTGTTGCTTTGTTGTTGGGAAATCCAGTGGGTCCCTCTAGCAAACAAAAGATAAAAAGGTACTTAATTTTTCATGTATTATGTTGAAATAGATTTGAGTAACCCTCTTCTGGATTCTATATAAATTTATGTGGGTTCTTCTTCATGGGTCGAGTAGCTTTATTATGAGGCTCTTCTCATTCTCTACTGATTATTTCATGAGAGTGGCCACTAGTAGAAATGATGTCCTAGGATCTACTCTTTAGAGCCCTATCCTAATCAACCCTCTTACACAACCCTTTTAAGGAGGTGAAGGGAAAGGCTCTTATTTTGGGTAAAGTGGCCAAAAAGGAACTTTTCATTCCTGTCAAGCCCCATAACAAGAATCAAGTTAAAAATAAAACTTTCAAGGAGAAATAGGAGGAGGAAATTTTTAATTTTTTTGAGGTGTTGGATGATCTTAGACAATAGGAGGTGAACCCTAGTATGATAGCTTTAGATCAGGGTTTTTTGGAGGTGGCTTAGGAGGGTACTAAGACCAATGACTTTTAGAACATTCAGGAGAATGGTATGTCACTAGTTCAAATGGATATAGAGATCAAAGCCTCATGGTTTCGAATTTTCCTTTAGAACCAATTGATGTGGAAAGGCTTGAGGTTGTGAATACTTCACCTCTGGAGAAGATAGTGTTTGATTCAAAAAAAAGGTAACAAGTCTTCTCTTCCCTTAGGGATTCCTTAGAAAAATACAAAGAAAGAGGCTACTAAGAATCCCTCCAAGGATGGGCATAGGGACTTGGATAAAATTAAGATGATGGGTGAGACACTAGTGGAGTCAAGGTTTGTAAAAACTCTTGAATCTCTATTCTCAAAATCTTAGAGATGATTATTCTCTCATGGAATGTGAGGGACTTGAAGAATGGCCCTAAAATAAAAGGTTTTTGAGATTTGGGGAGAAGTCATTTACCGGATATTCTATTTATTCAAGAAGCTAAACTTTCTATGGAGATTATGGGTATTTTAGTGCCAAAACTTTCATGGCGGGGTCAATGTTAGTGTATTGGTACACAAGGTAATACTGCAGGTGTAGATTACTTATAAGATCCTCTAAAGGTATTCCCTCTTTGGTTTATTTCTAGAAGTTTTCTATCTTTGTGGTTGCTTTGAGTTTCGAGTCTAAGGAGATTATTCTTCTATCTAATATTTATACACCAATTGAGTTACTTGGTAAGTAGCATCTTTTGTATCATATTCAACATATTTAGAGGTATCTCTATTGTATCCTTGGATTATTGTTGGAGATTTTATGCTATTATTTAGTTGGAGGAAAAGAGCGAAATATTTTTGAAGTTGGAGCCATCTAATTTTCTTTTGAGAGATCTTTTTTTTTTTTCTTAAATTTGGTGGATATAAAACATAGTAATGGTCTTTATTCATAGAATAACAAGAGGTCTGATAAAGACCGTATTGCTGAGAGGCTTGATACGTTCTTGGTTTATTTTTTATGGATAAGTGGATTATGGACTATCAGTTCAGATATTTTAGACTGGAAGGGGTCTAACCATTGGCCAATTAAGCTCTTACCTTCTCTGGTTGGTGTTGCTCACAACCCCTCTTTCAAGTTTCAACTTATATGGTTGTAGGACCCCTCTCTATAGGATCATAGTGCTGAGAGGTCGCATCATGGTAGATATTATTTTGGTATGGTGATGTATTCTTTTGTAAAGCAACTATAATTTGTGAAATTATATCAACTCAATAGGTGGAATGCATTGTCTTGGAAACATATTTAAGATAATCCTATTGCTCATGCTAATTTGGATGCTATTACTCAAGGAATTAGGGAACATGAACTTTTAGAAGAATCTCTCAAGGAGGAGTTGAAGACTTTGAAATATTTTGAGGAGTGTGAGCCATAAGAGGATATTTATTGGAAATAGAAGGCAAGGGTTGAGTGGTTGCAAGGAGATAGAAACATTACTTTTTCCTTCAACTTTTTGAAGGCTAAGAGACATTGTAATTCAATTCCTTATCTTGTGAATTATAGGGGTGATCATTTGACCGAGCTTGTGGGGAGATTTCTAGTGAGGCTTCTTTATATTTTTCCTCTTTGTTCAAGGAGGATTCCCTTGAAGTGAGAGAGGAAGAAAATCATATTATTTCCTGTATTCCTTCTCTAGTTTCTATGGAAATGAATGAGTGCCTCATGAGATGAATTTCTCTAGAGGAATTAGAGGCCACTTTTTTCTAGATGAAGAAAGGGAAGGCTCCTAGGATGGATGGATTTCTAGTAGAATTCTTTCAAGAATTCTAGGAAATCATAAATTTGGATTTATTAGAAGTGGTGTGTGAGTCTCATAGTAACAAATAGATGTTGAAGTCCTTGAAATCTACTTTTTTAGCCCTAATCACCAAATATGATAGGGTTGAAAGGCTGAGTTTATTCCATCCTTAAACGCTTTGTAATGTATGGTCTATAATATTTTGTCCAAGTTTTTTGTGGAAAGACTAAAGTATTGGATCAATAGGCTTGTCGCTAAGGAATGAGGGGATTTGTATCTTATAGGAAAATTTTGGATGTAGAACTTTTTCATCATGATTGAAACTATTCAGTATATGGTTACTTGAAAATAGAAAGTCATGTTTATGAAATTAGATATGACCAAGGCTTGTGATAGGTTCAAATGGTCCTTCCTTTAGAAAGTGCTTGGCACTTTTGGTTTCGTTCAGGAGTGAATTACTTGGGTAATGAGATGAATAACGATCACTTCTTTCTTTATGTTGGTTAATGGAGAGCTTCCCTCCCTATTTGGTAGTTTTAGAGGTCTGTGGAAAGGGTACCCCATTATTTATTCTCTTGGATGAGGGGCTAGGGAGATTTATTAAGAGTCGTGTTAATTGTGGCTTGATCTAAGGGTGGAATTTGGGTAATGGTTTACCTCCCCAATAACTCTTGAAATTTGTTGATAATATCACTCTGATGGGTGTGGCTATAGTCAAAGAGGCTACTAATATTTGTAAGGTTTTGAATGCTTATATAATAGCTTCATAGCAATAGATCAATGATGGTAAATAGTTTATCTACTTCTTTAACACGCATATGTCTATTCAATAGTGAATTGATTTTATTCTTAGATTTGGGATTGGGCATCTAGCTTTGAACTATCTTGGAATTATTTTCTCCACTAGAACCCTTCCTAGGGGTTCTTGGTAGATTATTTTAGAAAAATTTTGTGTGAAAGTGAACCATTGGATTCACAGATGGTTATCCTTTGTGGGTTAGGTTCCACTTCTTATGTCACTAGTGTAGGCTCTTCCTAATTATAAGTGTATGCTTCTTGGGTGGATCCTTCAAGTTTTATTAAGAATCTAGATTCTCTATCTAGGAAATTTCTTTGGGCTGGTAGACTAGCATCCTCAAAGTGGATTCATGTGAAGTGGGAGACCATTTTTATACAAAAATAGCTTGGAGGTCTTAGATTGCGATAAACCAGTCTTATTGATTTGGGTTTATCTACCAAGGTTTATTAGAGATGGTGCTATGAAAAATACCATGTCTGGGTCAGGATTATCTTTAACAAATACCTGAATGGGGTAGTGAAGAAGGAGGTTCCTCAATTTTCACTTCTAGCTAAAGGCTCTATGATTTGGGAGAAACTAAAAAAGGTGCTAAGTTGATGAAGGATGATTTCTTCCCAATTTGTAACAGGGGTTTTGAAACTCTCTTTTAGTATGATTCTTGGGATGTTTGTCCCCTATCATGACCAGGTGTCCTAATATGGGTTAGTGTAGGATCATGATGGTCCAAACTAGGCTGTTAACTAGCAATAAAAATTTAGAAAAATAGAGTTAGGCAACTTGACATAAAATTTGTATTACTTATCAACATTATTTGTAAAATATGTAATAAAAAAAATTGTAGCAAATTGAATGTAGTTTCTAAGATACTATTCCTCTTTTAGAAAAAAAACTAAATTGATTCTTGATGGTGAAAATTTAAAATTTCCTTGTAGTAGTACTAAATTTTCAGGAAAAAATAAAAAGGTGTATGTCTTACCAACCTTTTTTTTTTAAAAGAAGGGGATAAAAAATTATTAAATCAGCCAGCAAAGCACAAATAGTAGGGGCCTTCAACCCGAAAGAGAAAACAACACCTAAAAACCAACAAAAAATCCCTCGAAAGGGCCACAACTAATCATCCATATCTTCCTTGACCAAACTCTCGAGATCATCAACAAATTCCAGAGGTAGGTGAACCCAATCTCCCACCTTCCATCCCTCCAAGTGATCGGAAGCCCACTTAGCTAGGCAATCAACAGTCCTATTCCACTAGCAGGGAACATAGCAGAAAGAGAGTCCTACATCGAGAGAAGTACTTAGACTAAGAATCTATCTAGCCACCATAGCCAAGTGCCATTCCATATCTTCCAGTCATTACAGATTCAACATATCCACCACAACCTAAGAATAAGACTCAAAAATAATCTTACTCCATCCAAGAGAACATTCTCTTTCAAGAGCCAAGAGGACAACAAGAGCCTCCATGTAGTTATTGGTCTGTAACCCCTTATATTCTGAAAAGAAGAAAATAACCTTACTAGAGCTATCCCTGCCAATTCCCCAAACCCCAGCATGCTTTGGATTTCACCTAGAAGACCTATCAGTATTGATCTTAAGAGTCCCTAGGGGGGGGGAACCACTTTCCCTACCTACAAACCTTCCTTTTTGCTTGCCTACTTCGAACCAGTTGTTTCTTACAAAGAGCATCACTAAAGCCTACACAAAAAATGTTCAAAGTTTGAACCACTTGCACCATTTTCAGCTTATCCTGAAATACCATGTGGTTCCTTTCCAACCACACCTACTAGATAATAAAACCTGGACCAATATCCCATGCAATGTCAAGAAAGGGAGTCTTAGAAGGTCTTCCAAGACTATTCTAGAACTCAAACTAGAGAGATAGAATTAACATAAGCATGCGTCCAAGCTCCACACCACCAATGCCAAATAAATCTGGTGAAAGAGCAATGGAAAAAGAGGTGTGAGCTATTTTCTTCACTTTTATTACATAAAACACAAATAGAAGGCCCATGAAAGCCCCTCTTCTAAAGATTCTCCTAGGTAAGACATTTATTTTGCACCACAAGCCACAAGAAAAAATTACATTTGGGCCAAGCTGACTTCTTCCAAACATGCTTCCACCAAGAAATGTCCATCCTATCAAAAGTTTTTCTTTCCAACTCTTGATTTAACCAGAAGCCACATAAAACTTTCCTTTCGAATTAGGTCCCCAAGAAAAGATATCAGCTCATCTCGAAGAGTTGCACATTCTACTTGCAAGAATCCTAGCAAGAGCCTCCTCTTCCTCAGAACCCCCTTGAGGTAATTCATGAGTTTCTTTCCATCTAGCTACCTCACCATGACCCACCCTTAAAGTCACCTTGAAATCCTCAACCTTACTCCAGTCCGCAACAAGAAATCTATCACAAAGAGGTTGAAGATGAGGGTACTAAGACAAGATAGGAGGGAACCCATTCCAAGAATCCTCCCAAAACAAAGCTTCATAGCCCCTATTACAAATTTAGAAAAGACCAGGATTTTTAACTAATTGTGCTCTTCTCCTCAAAGTACTCCAAATAATGGACCCCCTTCCTGTCAAATTGTATCTTGCTACATCTTTCCCTTCCACTCCACCAAGATACTTAACATTAAGGATTTTGGCCCATCCTTGATCTTGGCTTATGGAACATCTCCAAAAGAGCTTAGCAGCTAGAGCACTACCATTCAAGCTTGTTTTCCACAAACCAAGGCCACCATCCTTCTTTGATCTACAAACACAGTCCCATTTGACCAGACTCCAGTTAGAGGAGAGAAAGCTACCTATCCATAAGAACTGCTTGGAAAGAGCATCAAAGTCCTTAATGAAGCCAGCTGAGGCAACTACACAAAACACCTATAAATAGGAAGTTCCCGGACCACATAATTCAAAAGAGTCATTCTACCAGTAGTTGAAAGCCACCTATGGGTCCAATATGTCACCTTACTCTGAAACTTATCCAAAATTTCATGCCATAGATCCCTTGGAAATCTATGGTCTAAAAGAGGAATTCCAAGGTATACAAAAGGAATATTTCCAATTTTAAACCTCAATATCCAAGCAATCCGAGCTTGAATAAGAGTAGGGCTATTGAAGAAAAAATATGAGACTTTTCTTCATTAATCTTTCTTCCTAAAGCTTTCACATAAATATACAAAGCTCTTCAAAAAATGACCACCTCTTGAATTCTAGCCACACCCATCAAGGAAGTTTCATCCACAAATTGGAGGTGGGAAGAAGGAGGAATGCCATGCCCCCACTTCCAACCCTAAATCAAACCCTACCTAACTTGAGACTTGAGAAACTCCCCAAACCTTTAGCCATCAGAATGAATAAGTAAGAGGATAGAGGATCTCCTTTCCTAAGACCTCTGGCTGCACCAAATAAGTTTGTAGGCTCACCATAGATCAGGACAATAAAAGAAGGTGAGGTGATACAACTCATTACCCAGCTAATCCACTCACTCCCAAAACCAAAGGCCTTGAGAAATTTTTGCAAGAAACTCCATCTAACCCTATCATAAGCCTTGGCAATGTCCAACTTTATGAAAATAGCTTTCTCCTTAGAGGTAGCCATAGAAGGCACAACTTCAACAACTATGATAATCCCATCGAAAATCTATCTTCTACTAACAAATCCCCCTTTCTCCTCAAATATTAATTTACTAAGCCATGGATTTAACCGTCCAACAATAAATTTTGTGATTATTTTGTAAGTCACATTGCACAAGGGAATAGGTCTAAAGAAGCTAAGAGAATTAGATCCTTCCCTTTTTTGAATGAGGGAAAGGAAGGTTGCATTCAAATCCTTAAGCATCTACTTATTTCTAAAAGACTCCTGCACCACTTCAAAGAGGTCCATCTTGACTATATCCCAAAATTCTTGAAAAAACTCTATAGGAAAACTATCCGACCTTAGAGCTTTCCCCCTTTTCATTCCAAACACCACTACTTCTATCTCAGATAGTGAAATAGGCTTCATGAGAGCCTCATTCATTTCAGGAGTGACAATGGAAGGAATGCAATCAAGTACCAAATCCTCCTCAATCCTAGCAAGATCAGAATCTTCAAAAAATAGAATCCCAAAAAAGCTAGTGGCCTCTTGAGCAATCTCCCTATGACGGGAAACTAAAGTCCCTTCAGTCATCATGAGAGAGTTGAGAACACTACCATGTCTTCTATCCTTTACATTATTGTGGAAGAACTTAGTGTTTTTGTCCCCTTCCTAGAGCTAATCAATCCAAGCCTTCTGCTTCCTATAAATCTCCTCGCGTAGCTCCCATTCCTCCAATTCTCTCAACATAGTAGGGTATGTGCAGGATCATGATGGGCCAAAAAGTGGCAATATGATGGGAATGTGGCTGACGACTTTTGTTTTTTACCCAAAACTGATGAAACAAAAAGGGTTTTTAAAGGAGATTCTCAGTTTTCCACCAATATAAATTATGCTTTACTTTGAATTTAATAAGTAACTATTATTCATTTTCTATTAAAATTACGACTAAATTCCTAATTGATAGACTGATTGAAAAACATCTATAGCTTTCAAACAGTATCATATTTTTTGAATCCAAAACATGTGTCACATTCTATGCTTCACATACTATAGGATTAAAAAAAAGAAAATTGAATTTCACGAAGTTTTGACCAAGTGAAGGTGGTTAGACATATGAGTTTTTTTATATTTTTTAAATGTTGTAATAAAAAAATCATAATTAATTATTTACTTGGAAAAAATTACAGAAAAATATGCATCACATTAGGACATGAGTCCTCTACTTATATCTAAAATCTTATACAAAAATATTATCATTTTATTGTGGTTAGGGTGATCAAACAAACACCTACTTCTTATTTTTTCTCTAAAATTTAAGTACTACTGCCTTGAAATTTAAAATTTTCACCAAAGAGATTTCTTTTTTTTTTAAAACAAACTTAGCAGTTTAGAAACTAAATTCAATTTTCTATAGATTCTATTCTTACATATTTTTGAAATAATATATAGATAACTTATTCAAATTTTTATGTCAAGTTCCCTAACTCTGATTTTTCTAATTTTTTTGCCACTTAAGGGCCTATTTTTTCCATTATGATCCTACACATACCTAGTAACTTCTTCTCTATATAAAACATTAGACAAACACTTCTCTCTAATTTGATGATTAATGGTGTCCACCCTCATCTGAGCATTTCTTTTAGCTACGAAGAGGTTGCCAAAGTACATCATGTTCCACCTTTTCAACTTAAACTTAACATATTGCAATTGCTTGACAAAGGAAAACATAGCAGTATCGTAAGAAGGCTTCCCTTCCCTCCACCAAGCAAGCATATGATCTTGAAGAGAAACATCCCTTAATGACATAAGTTGAAACTCAAAATATGGATTCTTTGTTATTCGAAACTTAGTAGCAGACAAAATGATTGGCTAGTGATTTAAACCGAGCTCAAGTCCAAATTCTCTAACTTGGTATTCCAACTATCTGCCATCCAAAAGAAAGACACAAGAAAATTTTCTAATCTCTCTGCTATAGCCTCTGCCCCACATCTTCTATTATTCTAGGTGAACAAACCATTGGATGGTATAACATCCACAACCTTCAAAATTTCAATGTTACCCCTCAAAAGTCCCACAAAAGGGTAGAGCCTGGGATTACCTCCTCACTTCTCTTCCAAACTTAAGACTGCATTAAAGTCTCCTTCCAAAATCTATGGTTACAAAGGAACAAGAGAATGAACATATCCTATATGTAACCAAAGCAAGGCTTTTCCCATGAAATTAGTTGGAGCATAAACATTAGTGAATAGAAGATCCTCACTAGTCTCACAAAAAGTGCCCACCAAGGAGATAGAAGACCTATTATAGATCCATCGAAGTGGAACCATCTTGGGAGGATCCCATAACAAATCTAAGTCTCTAGAACATCATTGAGCTCCAATTCATTGATAGTGACATCTAGACCAAATATTACTAGTTGTGTTTAACATCAAATTAGTAGATAACTTAGTTTCCTAAATAAAAACCACATCGGGAGAATAAGACTTAATCAATTCTCGAATAGCCTTTTTTCTAGGGATGCTATTCAACCCCTTTACATTCCATGAAAGAACAATTATTTCTGAGATAGAGAAAAGTGGAAATCAATGGTCATCACTAAACCAAACTCCACTAAAGTCTCTCCAACTAACTTCACCTTTTCCTAGTCTTTCTTCCTTCCCACCCTAATAGGCTTATCTAAAGCATCTCTTTTAAAGGCTTTTGATGATTGCCTAAAACAGAAGTAGTACCATTTCCTTTGCTCCCCTCCTACCAATCCTTCCTAGAGAAAGACATAGAGCTCAGGTAGAAGCTGAACTCTCCTACAATTCTTTGCATCTAGTTGCTCCCAACTCATCCATAGGCCCTGTTAAGGTATCATTGTCGATTTGCACCCTAACCACTTCCTCATGTAGATCAATCTTAATGACAATGTTTTCATCCCCTTCTATTTCCCCTACCTCCAAAAAAGTCGGCCAGTAGGAATATTACTAATGGTTCTATCAAACCATTCCAGATCATCTAGAGCATCAAACCTATTGAACACATCATCTGCCTCTCTATCCTTAAAGGTCCTCTTTTGGCCCCGAACCTTATTATGAGCCCTAACATGAATGGAACCCTCCTTATCCTCCCTCATGGGAGCTTTCCCTTTATCTTGATTAGGAGGTACACTGGCCAACCCCAATTTTGAATCCCCTGAAGGTTTAGATATCGAACACATCCTCTATAAATGCCCATATTCATGAAAAAATCAACAACAAAATAGTAACATTTCATAATCAAGTTGTTGAATCCATGACAAGGGAGCAAACCTGAGACACATAAAATGATGCCAACAACCAGAGAAATTTTATTATTATTTAGAGTGAAACTTCTTACATGCAGAGGATCACAAATCCCCAAGCTCTGCAATACATGCAAATTATAGAACTTACAAAAAATTGCAAAAGACCCCCTTTCGTAGCATGTGAACTCTTTTGCCCAAAAAGCTACCAAAAATTAGAAATATTGCCCATAAATAGAGCTCCTTTCCAATTTGGAGCGAAAACAACATTCAAATTTGAGTTTTGGCGGTTTGGTGCCCAAATTACAATTTGAAATTCATATTTGAACTCACATTCAAAAATTAGCACATTTCTAAAAATGCACCAACTTCCGGAAACCATAAATTTTAATCCAACTATTGGATTTTCAATGATAATATATTTTCAGAAATCTCTCAAAAAGACGATGTGGTGCAAAGTAGGGCCTATGGCCAATATTTTGGGCTTTTCTCAAATTTATGGGCCCATCCGGGACCTCTAAGGGCCTCAAATTTGGCTTCAAATATTTTAATATCTAGAGGGGTATCCAGAAATGCAAAAACATCTAAGAAACAACCAATAAAATATTAAAATCATTCTTTTTTTGGGTGATGTAGGATTGCCCTCACACCACTGGATGCTCCTGCATTACACACCTAGGGTAATTTGAGAAGTGACCCGATCACATCTCAGATGGTTGAGGAAAACCCAAACGGTCAACCTATGCCTTAGAAAGCCAAGATGAATCTTCCACAGGCCTTCCTCTCCACTTCACCAGATATTCTTCATACTACTTGTTTCTGGTACTCCTTCCCACACGGCTATCCAGGATTGCTTCAATCTCCTCCTTCTCTGAAGTAGGTGCTGGAATGTTACACTGTTCTATTGTTGGACCATTCTCTATGCCACCTTCATGATACTCTGTCAAATCTGAATGTTGAACACAGGGGAAATGTTGACTCCATCTGGCAAGTCTACCTCATATGTGTTCCCTAAATAATGTCTCTTCAAAATTTTACAGGGACCAAACTTCTTCATCTTCAATTTGTTATAGGTTCCCACTAGAAATCTTTCTTTCCTCAAGTGGACCATCACTTCATCACCATTTTGAAACTCCTTATACCTCCCCTTATGATCTACCTTAGTCTTATACTGCATAGTCATCTTGTTAATATTTTCTCTTACCTTCTCATGTATATTCTTGATGTGCTCTGCAAAGTCTTCAGCTTCATCCTTGTCTTCTTCTCTTGGTTCATCTTTCTGAATTCTGGAGCGGTCCTGAGACTGCCTCCATACACAATCTGGAATGGTGATCTACCAGTGCTTCTGTTGACATAATTATTGTAAGAAAATTCTTCCCAGGGCAAGATTTAGTCCCATCCCTTGGGTTTATCTCCTACCAAGCATCTCAGTAGGTTACCCAGACTTCTATTCACAACCTCAGTCTGCCCATCAGTTTGTGGATGGTGTGCATAACTGATATTCAACTCTATTCTCAACTTCTTCCACAAGGTCCTCCAAAATTACCCAACAAATTTTGTGTCACGATCTGAGACTATACTCTTTGGAAAACCATGTAGCCTCACCACCTCTCTAAAGAACAAGTCAGCAATGTGGACTGCATCATGGGTCTTCTGGCATGGGATGAAATGTACCATCTTTGAAAACCTGTCAACTACCATAAATACTGAATCATTCCCTCTTTGTGTCCTTGGCAAACTAAGAACAAAGTCCATACTTATATCCTCCCATGGCCTCTCTAGTATATGTAAGGGCTGATACAACCCAGTATTCTAGCTCACTCATTTAGCCATCTGGCATACACTGCAACTCTGCACAGACTTCTTCACATCTTGTGATAACTGAGGCCAATAATAATGCTCACTGATAATGGAAATGGTCTTATCCTAACCAAAATGTCCTGTCATTCCTCCACTATGCTTCTCCTTTATCAAGTTCTCCCTCATGGAACTCCTTGGAATACACAACTGGCTTCCCTTAAATAACATGCCATCCTGGATTATGAAATCTAGCCACTTCATCCTGTCAATTGTAACAAGATCCTTGCAAGCTTTCCAAGCCTCTGCGAAATCAGGATCTTCAGGGTACAATGTCTTGAGTTCATTGAACCCAACCACTTCAATCTGCATCTCTGTCAACAATGTTTGCCTCCTACTTAAGGCATCTACAACCCTATTCGACTTGCCACTCCTATGCTTTAAAACAAAGGTATAACTACGTAAAAATTCTACCCATTTCATATGCCTCTAATTTAATTTTCCCTGACTACTCAGGTACTGTAATGCTTGATTATCAGTATACAAAACAAATTTCTTCGGCAACAAATAATGTCTCCATTTCTTTAATGCTTGAACTATTGTATAAAATTCTTGATCATATACAAAGAACTTTCTCTTTGCATCATTTAACTTTTCATGGAAATAGGCAATGGGCTTACCTTCTTGACTCATCACTGCTCCAATGGCACAACCACTAGCATCACAATCAACCTAAAACACCTTATTGAAATTTGGGAGGGCTAAAACTAGTTGCTCTGTCACCTTCTTCTTCAACAGATCAAAACTCTTTGCTACTCCAGTGCTCCACTTGAACTCTTTTCTATCCACTCTCATTGTCTTAGTTAGGGGTACATAAATACTACTAAATTTTCTAATGAAATTTCTGTAAAAGTTGGCCAAACCATGGAAAGATCTCACTTCAGTAGCAGTTCTTGGGGTAGGCCATTCCAGAATAGCCTTCACCTTCTCTAGGTCCATCTTGAGACCTTCTGCCGAGACAACAAACCCCAAGTACACTAAATCCTTCTTCACAAAACTACACTTCTTCAGATTAATCAACTATTTCTCATCTCTCAACTTTTCAAAGACTTTATGAATATGCATCAAATGCTCACCCAAGGACTTAGTGAATATTAAAATATCATCTAAGTACACAATAACAAAATTCCCCAGAAACTCTTTCAATACCTCATTCATGAGCCTCATGAATGTGCTCGGTGCATTGGTTAGCCCAAAGGGCATGACTAACCACTCGTACAGGCCCTCCTTGGTCTTGAAGATACTCTTCCATTCATCACCCTCTCGAATATGAATCTAGTGATATCCACTCTTCAGATCAATCTTTGTGAAGTGCTGTGCCGCACTCAAATAGTCCATCAGGTCATCCATCCTTGGCAGGCGAAATCTATACTTGATTGTTATCTTATTTATGGCCCAAGAGTATGTACACATCCTCCACTCCCCATCCTTCTTCGGTGCTAGTACTGCTAGTACTGCACATGGGCTCATACTCTCTCAAATCAAACCCTTTCTCAACAACTCCTGAACCTGTTTGTTCAACTCCTCATTTTCCATAGGAATCATTCTGTGAGCTTCCTTATTTGGAAAATTGGCTCCAGGGATCAAGTCAATCTTATGACTAATCTTCCTCACTAGTGGTAAACCCTTAGGTATGTTATCAGAAATAATCTCCTGAAACTCATCCAATAGTCCAAAAACTTCTACTAGCACGTTCTCACTATATTCCTTATCCATTCTAGGAATCAATGCATAACACATACGCTCATGCTTCATGCCTTCTAAAAAATTCCTTCCATCGAAAAAAAAAATTCTAGCACTATTGCATACCTTTTCTTCGTCCTTCTTCAAGGGTTTCAACTTATGACGGACTCCATCCTTCATCAAGGAATAAGTGTTTGCATGGCCATCATGTACAACACACCTATCGAACTACCACGGCCTCCCCAACAACATGTGACATGCATCCATGGGGATGATATCACAGAGTACCTCATCACGATAGCTTTCGATCTTCAACTTCACCAGGCACTGCTCATTGACCAGAACTTTGTGGTCTTTCTGTAACCAAGCAATCTGATATGGATGTGGATGCCTTCCCCTTTTTAGCTTCAACTTTGTAACCATCTCTTCTGACACAAGATTATTGGTGCTCCCACTATCAATAATGACATCACAACATTTTTCTTCACACTTGCACCTTGTACAAAATAGATTCTTCATCTATTTTAGTTCCTTCTCTTCAGTCACCAAGGCTCTTCTAACCACTAGGGCTTCTCCCCTTTCTACATCATCTGAATGTTCGGATTGAGCCTCCTCATCTGCATATGCAACCTTTCCATGACCTTCTGGCCTTCTGTCTGTCCTTCCTTGGTGTTGTGGACATTCATAGGCTCGATGCCCTTCTTCACCACAATGGAAACAAGTTCCTCTAAAACTACCTCTTTCGGGTCCTAGCCCAGATCTTCCTTTTCCTCTACCTCTTTGATCACCACTATTTTGATCACGAGGGCGGTAGAAGTTATCATTCTTCTAGCTTTGACTGGTACCCACATCTTCATTTTTCCTTTCATCCTCATTTTGGCTTCCAAAAGATCTTCCACTACCCCTTCCACTTTGACCTCCTCGTCCTTTTTGCTTGCTGTCAAATCTTTTTTTCAGTTTCTCCTCAACTTTCATAGAAAACTAGTACGCATTCTCAATGGTGGTCATTCTGACCAGGCTTAGCTCCTCTTGAATGCTCAGTCATAACCCATTAAGATAGCGGGCTACCTTCTCCTTGTTGGCCACTGCATGGCCCATTTTGATGATCATCTTGTGAAAATATTCTGTGTATTCTTTCACAGATCGACTTCCTTGCTTCAACCCTTTTAATTTCTTCAGCAGATCTAACTCGTAGTCCACTAGTATGAACTGCTTCTTCAGTTTCTCCACCATGCAATCCCAGCTGCTGATATTTCCTTTTCCTCTTCGATTCCTCTCCAACTGGACCTCTTTCCACCAAATATTGGCATGGCCCTTCAGCTTCATTTTTGAAAACTTAACGCTATCTGGGTCCTCTACTTTTTCATACTCAAAATACTCTTCTAGCTTGTTGATCCAGTCGATCAACTCTTCCGGATTCAAACTTCCAAAATAACTGGGGACTTCCATTCTGGGTCTTTTTCGATCTTCGAAATGGCCCTTATCATCCGCATTTGATCTTGATCAATTGCTTCTTCTTCCTCTTCAATGTCTTAATCTTCCACCTCTTCTTCATCCTCGCTTTCTCCTCTCCTTCCAGGGTTTAACCCTCTTCTCATTTGTTTCTGCAATGCATCAATTTTTCTCTGAAGGGCTCTAAAACCCTCAGCTGCTAATGGATCTCTTCCACCAGCATTTCTGCCACCTATGGCACTACCATGCCTACCAGCAATCACTCTTGGAGGAATCTTGAATATCTTGAATCCAAAACCACAGTCTTGGTACAAACTACCTCATGATCGGCGATCTGTCCACACACTCAAGAAAACCCGCTCTGATACCACCTGACAAGGGAGAAAACCCGAGACACAGAAAATGATGCCAACAACCAGAGAACTTTTATTATTATTTAGAATAGAACTTCTTACATGCAAAGGATCACAAATCCTCAAGCTCTGCAATACATGCAAATTACAGAAATTACAGAAAATTACAAAAGACCCCCTTTCAAAGCATGCAAACTCTTTTCCCCAAAAAGCTACCAAAAATAAGAAATCTTGCCCATAAATAGAGCTCCTTTCCAATTTGGAGCCGAAAAAACATTCAAATTTGTGTTTTGGCAGTTTGGTGCCCAAATTACAATTTGAAATTCACATTTGAATTCACATTCAAAAATTAGCACATTTCTAAAAATGCACCAACTTCCAGAAGCCATAACTTTTAATCTGACTGTTGGATTTTCAATGATAATACCTTTTCGGAAAGCTCTCAAAAAGATGATGTGGCACAAAGTTTTTCACAAATTTTTGGGCCCATCTGGGACCTCTAAGGGCCTCAAATTCGGCTTTGAATATTTTAATAGCTAGAGGGGTATCCAGAAATGCAAAAACATCTAAGAAACAACCAACATAAAATTAAAATCATTCTTTTTTTGGGTGATGTAGGATTTCCCTCACACCACTAGATGCTCCTGCATCAATCCATGAGCTTGATCCAAACCAAATTTCTATGGAGTCAAGCAAGGGGGTGATCCCATAATAGTGGTTTACAATTTTTGGCCAAACTGCACTCTGAAATTATTATTTTTAACTAAATCTTCACATTCAGGCACCTATAGCGGCTAAACTGTGAGCAATTTGAAGATCGTGCAAACTAGAGTCTCATCAAATTTTGTCTATAGATTCTAAAAAAAAAAAATTCAAAATTTTTGGAATCAAATTGCACTTCTTTTTCCATCTCCCATGAAAATAGATTTTTTTTTAGAAAACAAGATTTTTAAAAAGTGATGCACACCGTATAATGCATAATTTTTTTCCATGAAGGATAAAATTCTAATTCTTTCAAATTTAAATTTGTAACTCTGATATCTAGTGCTTCCACTTGGTTAGATAGTTTTTATTGAATTTTTTTTCCTTAATCAAGTTTGAAAGTGAAACAAATTACAATTTAGACACAACGCGACTATAACGCGTAACTTTTTTTGTATATGTCAAAATTTAATTTAATTTTTTTTGTTGGATCAAGGACTTCAATATCTGATGCACTCATATTTTTAAAATTTTTTTTTGATAATCTTCTATTTTTCCACATGTCAAGAACAAAGAAATTCATTTTGATGAAAAACCTATGTTTAATAAAACTTAAAAAACAAATACATAACAAAACCAAAACATATTAAAATTATATTCATTGGATAGCTTGTTCTGAGGAATACCTTAATCATTTGAAATAAATTTTAAATGAATTCATTTGATCCCCCAAAATCTAAATGAAAAGTGATTTTTTATCAGCATTTTAGGTGTAAAGGAGACGCATTTATAGGTAAGGTTTAAAACTAGCGAGGTTCTATCCAAGGGGGTTTGATCTAAGGTGATTTGATTAAACCCTCTTCAATTGGAATCCTTAAAATGGAACTTTTTAAGGCTTAAATCATTATATTTTCTAAAAATATATGATTTCAGCTAAAATTCGTTCCTCTTAGGAATTGTAAACCACTATTATGACAGCACCCAAGGGCTTATTCAAATCAATGTCTACACATACCCGAGGATAGGTAGTTACCATCTTTTCCATAGTTTGTCTTGAAGGACCAATTGGTTTTCCAAGTTGGCTTGCAACTAAATTGAAAATGTCCTCTCTCCAAAATTCCAAAGGAAGCCATGGTAACCTCGCCCAAACCGGAATCCATGAAGGAAGATCTTCTATAGGATTAAATCCAACTTGTCAAGGCTTGATGAAAAGGCTAACTTGATTATAGAAATAGGGGCCCCCTTCAAATAATTTATTTTTATCTGACATGCAAGTAAAAACCACCTAAAAATAGCCATTGGTCGCTAGCATTATGTCCATATCCCCCTCTGGACACCATGTACGTTGAGCCCACGACTCTAGAAAGGGAAAAGACACTTGGATCCCCAAAAACTTACACATCAAAGCATTTTTTGATAGATAATTGATGTTATCCACAACAAACTCAGGATGGATCTCAAGAACAGGCTTATTATCACTTTTGGTGAGGAACCCATTCACCTTTGAAGGCCTAAAACCTTTAGGCAGAGGAGAAGGGGTATGTGTAGGATCATGACAGGCCAAAAAGTGGCAATATGATGGGTATGTTGCTGATGAATTTTTTTTAACCCAAGATTGATGAAAGGAGATTCTCAACTTTACACCAATGTAAATTATG
This sequence comes from Sequoia sempervirens, assembly GCA_007258455.2. Classification (NCBI taxonomy): domain Eukaryota; kingdom Viridiplantae; phylum Streptophyta; class Pinopsida; order Cupressales; family Cupressaceae; genus Sequoia; species Sequoia sempervirens. The sequence goes on along the minus strand of VDFB02000003.1, from coordinate 521,713,419 downwards.
CTTTACTTTGAATTTAATAAGTAATTATTATTCATTTTCTATTCAAATTACGACTAAAGTCTTGATTGATAGGCTAATTGAAAAACATCTATAGATTTCAAAAAGTATCACATTTTTTGAATCCAAAGCATGCATCACATTCTATGCTTCGCATACTATAGTATTAAAAAAAGAAAAATTGAATTTCATGAAGTTTTGACCAAGTTAAAATGGTCAGACATATGAGTTTTTTATATTTTTTTAATGTTGTAATAAAAAATTCATAATTAATTATTTACTTGGAGAAAAAATACAAAATAATATGCATCACATTAGGACATGAGTCCTCTACTTATATCTCAAATCTTATAAAAAAATATTATCATTTTATTGTGGTTAGGGTGGTCAGACAGACGCCTACTTTTTTTTTCCCAAAATTTAAGTACTACTGCATTGAAATTTCAAATTTTCACCAAATAGATTTTTTTTTTAAACAAACCTAGTAGTTTAGAAACGACATTCAATTTGCTATAGATTTTATTCTTACATATTTTTGAAATAATATAGATAACTTATTCAAATTTTTACGTCAAGTTTCCTAACTTTGATTTTTCTAAATTTTTTGCCACTTAAGGGCCTGTTTTTTCCATGATGATACTGTACATACCCGAAGGTTCTCCCATACTAGAACTATTCTCACCAAAATATGGATTCTCATGCAAAAACACTGATGGACTACTTCCTGCCACTGTATCCTTAAAAGACATACTCATCCTACTAGATGAAACCCCTCTCGAAGCCATGAAAGGCCCCAAACTAAGAACCTTAAAGAGGCCAAACCACACTTGGGAAAAGCACAAAAGAGAATCACTAGACCACCCTTCTCTATGAATCAGACACCAAAAAATACAAAAGGCCACCCTCAAGCACCATAAAGCACCCCAAGCGCCACCTACAACCAAAGAAGAGCTTATGCAAAGATAGATAAACACAAAAAGAAGCAACAAAATAAACCCCCCTTGAATGCAAAAACACCCCCCACACCCCAACACAACTTAACCACCATCGATCTACAGAAGATAAAGTGCTTGCAAACAGAGAAAGCTAGCATGCAGCCACAACCTTCACAGGTTGAGGGCTACCATGCCCACACAACACCGATATTCCTTAGACCGCAACATCATTCAATCCAACATATCATTCTCAAATGTAGATGTTCTATGTTTGACCAACTTAAGTACAAGAAAAAAAAAAAAAAAATTGAAACTTTCAATATAAGTAGAGGACACATGCTTGGATGTGCTACATTCTTTTTGTAATTTTTTTCCAAGTAAATAATTATGTATGAATTTTATTTATTTATTTTTAAATATTAAAACATATTTTTATGATCATCATAACTTGGTAAAAAAATTGTGAAATTCAATATATCTTTGTTAATCCTATAGTATGTGAAGCATAGAATGTGACACATCTTTTGGATTTAAAAAATGTGAAATCATTTAAGAATTATAGATGTTTTTCAATGAGCCTATCAATCAAGACTTTAGTCAAAATGTATGTAGAAAATTAATAATAATTATCTATTTAATTCTCAAATGGGAATATCTTATATTTTTGGAAATATAGAAATTTTCTCAATAAAACCTTTTTATTTTATCAAATTTGGATTAAAAATGTCATCAACCACTATTTTGTCATATCACAACTTTTTTAACCCCTATGATCCTATACTCATCCATATGTAGGATTTATGTCATCACTTCCTGGAGGCTGGTTGGTCCCGAGTTGAGGACTTCAAATCTTCTTAGTATGTGGGAAAGAAGAGGTGTCCAAATGGAATAACACTAGTGAGTGGCATTTTTTGGGCTCAAAAGAGGATTGTGTTATCCTAAGTAATATTCTTTCTGATAGAGAGTGTAGCTCCATCAGGGAGAAGGATATTTTGGATTGGATTCCTGACCCTAAGTGGTCTACATGGTGGCTAGTGGTTATCAAGAGTTGATTTCTTTGAAGTATGAGGGCTTAGACATTTCATCATTGAAAAATGTCTAGTTTTCTTGGCCTAAGTGTCATTGCTTCTTATGGAATTTTTCCTGTAATAGATTTTTGACTTGGGGCAACCTTTGTAAGCGTAATTTTTAGGTTCCATCTGTATTTTCTCTATGTTGTTGTTGTGAGGAGGATTTTTCTCACTTGTTATTCTTGTTCCTTTTTCTACGCTTGTTTGGAACATTTGGTGGGGTATATGGAGACACTCTATATTAATGCATCTTCTCTAACTAAAGTCTAGATTAGTTTGGGTAGGCCCCTAACAAAGCCTTCTTTCCATCAGATTTTCTAAAACATTGGCCTCACTTTTATCCTATGATAGATTTGGCTTGGGAGGAATCGTATAATTCTTCATGGAATTAAGTTGATGATTCAATAGGCTTGGAAGAGAGTTATTGGTATCATTCAAGAGACTGTAAAAGCCATGTGTGAAGTTTCTTTCCCTTTGGAGAGGGGTGATGAAGATATTATGAATAGAATAGGTATGCATAGCTCAACATTTGACTCTTTCTATGTTCAGAGAGGTCACCATGCCAAAAAGAAGGTTTAAACAGGTGAAGGTGGGTCCCCTCCTTTTGTGTATGTTCTAAAGATCAATACTAATGGACCTTCAAGGGGAGATCTTAGGATTGTTGAGATTGGTGGAATTAGTAGAGATAGCTCTAGCAAGGTCATTTTCTTCTTCTTCTTTATTCATAAGGGGAAGCAAACCAACAACTCTATGGAAGGTTTGGTAATTCTTGTTGTTATTGAGTGATCTTACACTCTTGGATGGTTCAAGATCATCTCCAAAACTGACTCTTAAATTTTGGTCAATTTTTTATTCGAGAGGAGGTTGTATAGGGTTATTTGGAAACTTTCCTTTTTTGTTAGGCATATCTTGTGGTTGAGTTCTATTCTTGATTTTTTTTCCTTCTCTTAGGTTCATTAGGAGTGGAAGAGGTTTGTTGATTGTCTAGTCAAATGGGCTTCAGAGTAGATTGTTGGTTGGAACGTTGAGGGCTGGGAGGAGTTATTGTAGGATTATTTCCAAGTTCTTGAGTGGCTAATTGTTGTGTGGTCTCAAAAAAACCCCATTTATCCCCTTGAAAAAATGTGGACCCCATCTTTTTTTCGTTTCTTTTTCCCTTCCTTTGCTTATCACTTACTTTGGTGTGTTGATTTTAGAAAAAATGCTAAAATGATAAGGTATTGATCCAAATTTCTTGACCCCTCACTTAATTTTGTGTTTTTCTAGACTTGGAGTGTTTACAAAATATTTTCCTCAGCCTTATTAACTAGAGGTATCCCTTGATCTCTGCTATCAGGTGTCTTTACTCTAAGGATAGTGTATCTTCTACAAGTTTCGCTTGTTGCTCAACTAGTCTTCATATTCAATAAGTTGTCACCTAGGTAAAATTATCCCAAGTTTTCACATGTTGGCCTTTTTCCTTGGATAGCTTGGTAGTGGATTTTCTTTTCTTTTGAACCGAAGATGTGAATTTTTTGCACAAATTTCATTTCAAACCAAATTGGTCTCATTTACACCTAGCCCTGGGTATCCTTTGCTTCTAGTTCTCAAAGATCAGGTAAGAAAAAGTGTCAATCCCTCATAATTCTTCAAAGCCAATTGTTGGATGATTCTAACCTTATTGATGGTCAATTGTTTAGCATCCAACCTACACACTTCCTCTAAGGTCTTTTTCCCCATAAGAGTTAAAGTGAAACAAAAGTGTGCCATGTTGACCACCTGCGACGATTTGCTCTCAAAGGTGGTCCCCTACATAGGAATCAAGGAGTTCATAATTTGAACCCTAATCTTCCATTGTTAAACCTTTACTTAGGGTAGTTAATTCATAGTAAAGGAAATTAATGAAGGTGGAAAATAGCACACGTACTTGGCACCACCTCGAGTATGTAGTTGCTTCAATAAAACACTACCTCATGCTAGGCCATTCATTTGTAAGGATATCAAAGAATTAAAACCAAGATTGTAGTACACAAAGAAGGGAAAGTTTCAAAATGTTGAGGAATATGGCTACCAAGATTTGAACCTACATTTATTCAATCACATTATAAGTGAAACTAGGAAATTAAGAAAAATATGAGCACTTCTAGAAGGATGAAAATAAATGCAAAATTTGAATTCCCTATTTCACAAGTCATAACAGTTGGTGGGATAGTTATAGATACCCATCCAGGAGGCTTCAAAGAGCATGAATTTGCTATGAGGACTCAACCAGAAGGTGTCTCTCAGTGCACCAAGAATATTATTGCAAGTGGACTACATTTGGAAAGAGGGTTATCATTAGTGATGGATGCCATTGATTTGGTATTGGAATGAATGAGATGGTATGACCCAAACAAGAGGGTCGTTGAGAAAGAAGGAAGAATATATGTAGACCTCTCAATAGAGGGTAGTGTGTATACATTTGGGCTCCCTACATCAAGACAAATGAATTCATTAGATACAAAGGTTCTTGCCACAACATACCTAGATGTAGAATAACAAAACATGAAGTTTATAATTTTGACATGGTTCTCAGAGAATCCCACAAAGTAGATGAAGAAAATCTCAAGGTTGACATTTAATCAGGAAGTTGGGACATAATAACCCTATTAAGAGGGATAGCTATATGCAAAGATACCAACAAGTTTAAACCTTGGATGTTTGAGATTATAATGAAAATGATGGAAAGCCCCATGCAGATTCATTGGGGGAATTTTATCAACAAAAAGCTACATGAATAGATATTGACATTCCTAGACACCTAATGGTTCACCATGTCTTCATATGTCATCTCTTCTTATTCCCTAAGGGAAAATATACAAGGACTGAATAGATTTGGTACCCTAGGAAAAAAATGAGGGAATAATTTGATTTATGCTCACTGCCCCAAACTACTATCAACCAGTACTAAGAGCCTTACTGGATGGTAAATGATGTCTTTTGAATGAAGCTAGTGAGGTTGATGAAAGGGTACAAAGCCAAGAGATTATGTCTTGAAGCATAGAGTGTTATCTAGTCTATTGGGCACTAGTATATTCAATTCCCTACTTTGACATATATAAAGGTGGAATGATTTAAGGAATGCCCCTTCTTGCTACCCAGGTACCCAACAGACAAAATGTTGTTAGGGGAACTTGTGAGATGGGTGTAACTATCTCATTCTCTTTTTTTAGAAGCATGTAAGAAATGTTCTATTATATTCTCTATGACCATTGGGAATTATAAATGCATTGCAATCAAAAGTGTTGATATGTGTGCAGAGGAGTTGAAACTCTATTGGTTATATTTCTTTACACTCTGGCGGGAAAACTATAATATAGTGGATGGCCTTGTCAAGAAAATAAGGAATAAGTACCCCAATTTTTATCATCTAGAGGACTTTTGGCATAATTGTGATGATGATCATGATGTGAGGAAGAGGTCATACAAGATGTTTTCATTAGGAGCAATAAAGATTCTCATAATTCATGATGTTCCAAAACAATTGGACATTGACAATGTAAAGGTGTTGAATCTAGTTTATGATTAAGAAATGTTTTTTGATGAACCTATCCTAGACCCAAATCATACAAAGAAAGAGTTTGTAACCATTAAATAAATTTATAAATAGGTATTGACATTTACTCAGTACTAGACTAATGATTACATCAAGAGAATGATGGAATCTAGGATAGAACCCACATACCCGTGCAACATTAATAGAAAATAAAGTTGGTGAATCAATTGGGGGTATGGTGGGGGTCTTAAAAAGAAGACAAAGGTTGTAGAAACAATGGAAGTTGAGCAAGGTGAGGAGGAAGCTCTCAATACTTCATTCGAGGGAATTTTAATGGCATCACGATTAATTAGATAGTGGAAAGAAACTATGGCCACTCCAATCAATGTAATGGAAATGCCATAGGAGACATTTTCTTCCATAGAAAAGCTAAGAGTTGAGCCTTTGATCAGTGAATATGTGAGAATGATAACATAGGTACGTGCTAAGACAATGTCTACATCATAGAAAGAAGCAAACATATTTACTTCTCCACCCTCTTTGAATACAAAGGCAATGAGACAAGCCTTGGGAGGGAATCCTATCATTCAAGAGGAAGGTATTGACCTAACTGAAAAAAAATGTAAGAGAAATAGGAGGAACAATAGTGTGGAGCGCTATTCCTATTGTTGATGAAGAATCTATATAATTAAGGACCAACTTTCGTAAGGAAGAACTAAAAAGACTATTGAGCAATTGAAAATTTATGAAGAACCAGAACAAAGATAGGATAAGAACAAAGGTATCGAGTCCTCATAGACCTTGGGTGATGAACTAGGAAATGAAGAGAATCCTTATGTTTTAGGACAATAGGAAAAGACTAATCCAAGGGATAATCCTAAAAAATAGGGTAAGATCGGAAAATGTAGGTTTGAGATAGTGACAAACCAAAGTAATCCAAAATTCATGTTGATGAGGTCAAAGAACATTAAGGTGTTGGAGGTTGTGACATACAATGTTGAAAGATTGAGAGAGGAAGTTCTTGAACATGTCAATCATTAGGAGCAAGGCATTATTGAAGAGGAAGTACAGAATGAAGAAGCACTTGACTAGTTTGTCAAGTAATTGGCTCAATCTTTGGAGGTGGAATTAGTGTTGCTAGATTTCAAAAGTCTAATACAAGAAATAGAAACCCCTAAACCTAGAGCTAGAGATAAGACAAGACATGTTATAAAATGGAATGTAGATGGAGGAAAAACTCTCCAGATAGCTACACTGGTAGGAGAGAAGAGAAAGCATAAAATGATAGCTAGGGATTATATGGTGATGAAAATTGATGTAGGACATTCATCAAGGGGATAGGAGTTAGAAGAGATGAAGCAAAATTTAGAAATGAATTTCACCCGAGAGAAGAAGAATAAACAAAAGAAAATATAATTAAAATAATGGATTGCTTGCCTAAATAATTTCATCTAGTCACTAGCCCATGCTATCCAATCACAGACTGAATTGCTATAGAATCTAATGTTAATGTCCAAACAATAGGTAGATGTTATTACAACACTTCGACATAAGGTAAGTTTGTTTGAAGAATTGATGGATTACTTAGTGAGGCAAGGTGAAGAATCAATAAGGGATGCAATTGGGAAGTGTAAGGAAGCATACATGGTATGTGCAGGATCATCATGGAAAAAACAGGCCCTTAAGTGGCAAAAAATTCAAAAAAATTAGAGTTAGGCAACTTGACGTAAAAATTTGAGTATTGTTTCAAAAATATGTAAGAATAGAATCTGTAGAAAATTGAATGTAGTTTCTAAACTACTAGGTTTGTTTAAAAAATAAAAATCTATTTGGTAAAATTAGAAATTTCAATGGGTACTTAAATTTGAGAAAAAATAAGTAGGTGTCAAACCCCCTAACCACAATAAAATGATAATATTTTTTAAGATTTTCAATATAAGTAGAGGACTCATGCCCAGATGTGATATTTTTTTTTGTAATTTTTTGAAGTAAATAATTAATTATAAATTTTTATTTCACTTTTTTAAAAATATAAAACTTCGTATGTCTAACCACCTTAACTTGGTCAAAAATTTATGAAATTCAATTTTTATTTTTTTAATCCTATAGTATGTGAAGCATAGAATGTGAAACATATTTTGGATTAAAAAAAAGTGATACCGTTTGAAAGTTATAGATGTTTTCCAACCAGCCTATCAATCGGGAATTTAGTCATAATTTGAATAGAAAATGAATAATAATTACTTATTAAATTGAAAGTAGAGAATAATTTATATCAGTGGAAATCTAAGAATCTCCTTTAAAAACCCTTTTCGTTTCATCAATTTTGGGTAAAAAAATAGTCATCAGCCATATACCCATCATATTGCAACTTTTTGGCCCATCATGATCCTGCACATACCCTACAGTTGGTATGATAAGTCCAGAAGACTTGGAGTGAATGTCAATTTTTCCAAGAAAAAAATGATGCAAAAGGGTGAAGGCTAAAGGTTCTTTTTGAGATAGATGTTTGAGAGAGTTGATAAATAAGTAGATAGTCATGGAATAAGAAGTTTTGATGTATGAGATATGGAGGATACAATTGATTTGGTACTTGGTGAAATTTTATGAAAATGTTTAAGTGGACTAGAAAAGCTCACTAAAATATGTAAGAAATTGATAGATAAATATGATAGCTTCATTCAAATATTAGCTTGAAAAAGCTATGATCCTTGGACATTAAGATAGTATGACAAGGAAGTAAAAGGTTTCAAGGAATAGATCGAAAAGGTGAATAAGGATCTTCTTCAGTCATTAAGTTGAGAGGTCATTGATGATATCATAAGATTAAGAATTGCTATGAGAAAATATGGGACAAAAGTAATGCATAGAAGTGAAAATATCATTCAACTATCAGAACAATATTCTAGGCATAAATATAGTTGGAAGGTAATTCAAGGAATTACAAAAGAACGTATACATAAAGTGTTAATTTCTTTCTGAGAATATCAGCAGAGAACAAGTGAAGATGAGCTTTTGGACCAAGAGTCCAATGAAGAAGAATGGGTAGACAGGTAGTAGAAGACCAAAAGTTTTGTTCATGAGTAGAGTTTTGAAATGAATTTTGCAAGTTTACTCCCAAACTCAGTGAAGACAATTAATCCCAAAGGTTTTGAAAAGTGCCAACATTTTTATTTTTTGTGGAAAGTACCCATGACTCAGAGCCTAAAGTTGAAGATTGATGTTGAAGAAAAGTCAATATCTTTGACTTTGCCTAGAAAATTTTATGCCAACTATCACCTACCATGTTGTACATAATTTTCAAAAAAAAAATCTGATTCTCTTTGATGGGATTAAGTTTAAACTCTTTGGGGCCTTGTTTCTACCAAAACCCATTAGTTGCTTTATTTTATTTTTTTCAAAATTTGTGGATTCTAGAGAAATAATTTTTTTTCAAGTTTTACACTTTTTCTTATTTTTTTTCCATTTCAGACTAAAAACTTGTATGTTTCATTAGAAGTTGTAAACACAAGTTTTGGAACCCTAATGTGCACTTACCCTTCTAGGGTTTTTCACCTAAAAGGGAAGGATTAGTGTAAAACCAAGTATGTTTACACTCAAGATTGAGTTGAAATAGATGTAATATGCCTAGACTAAATGTAGAAAGCACAAAGATACTATTGATTATGAATGAAAAACTAAGCAATATGCAATGTTTGATAACACATTGTGATATGCAAGAACACTTGGAAATGAAGGTAAATGGCAACATAATTGAATGAAACTAAATGTGTGCACTTAATAAATCGATGGAGACTAGAAAAAACTTTTGGAATGCTGTTGATGCTAAAAATTTAGCCTATAGTGACTCATTCGCCATTCTGGGTGAATTGGTCCCAGATTCAGGAAACTATTTTGGAACCCATTTTAGACGAATGGGTATCCAAAAATGCAGAAAACCCTATTTAGGTTTGGCAGTGGGACTCATTCGTCACTAATTGTGAATGAGTACACTTTTGAATTTCTTCAGATTTAAAGGTGGAAACAAGAGCTTTCGGTTTGCACTTTTTTTTTCTTATGTGTTCAGTTCTGAAACTATCAAATTTGGGCTTGAAAGTGACTTTTTGTTGATATTTTTCCTTATCCAATGAAAATATAACTTGAACAATTTTGCAACTTGATTTTTAATGATTTCCAAGTCTTCAAGATGCCTAAATCTACAAACACAGAAGAAGAAAATAAGAAATGTTGGATGTTAGGGCATGGAGGTTTGCCTTGGTCGAAACCCTTTTAGGTAATTAAACCAAAATATAGGAAGAAGTAATGAAGCATGAAACAATGGAGTTAATACCTTGCCATGATGATTGATTTTGATTTGTTGTAGTAATGGATGAAGAATCTGCCTTTCAATGTCCTTGGTAGCTGTCTTGATGACTTAGAATGCAAAAACCCTAACTTGCTTGACTTGAAGTGGAAGAAAAATGATGAATGAATGGTGAGAGATATAAATTAGGGTTTAGAGACTTATATATATAGGAAATTCACCTTATTTTCCTATTAATTGGATCCCTAAGGCCGATATACAAAAAAAAAACTTAAAACCTAATTTTTCTTGCTCAAACCCCAAAAATGTCTCAAATGGGACTCATTCGCCACTAATGGTAAATGGGTCCCACTTGGATGGGACTAATTCACCCCTAATGGCGAATGCATCCAACAAAAGCCATTTTTGCTAGATGGAATGTCGAGAAGTAAGAATATCAAGTTTATATGATGATTTAATCGATTATTTGATCAATTTAAACCTCAAAATGCATAATATGGTGTCATAGGAGCCTATTAATGATGATGTAAAGAGTAATTATGGCTTGAGACAAAAAAAATTCAATGTGAAAATGTAATTAAATACACTTTACAACACTAAAATGAGGTCCGCATAGCCTAGAAAGACACAACATCCAATGTGAATTTGTAAAACACATTACAACATTAGATTAACATTAAGTTTAATTTACAAGCCTTCTAGATTGATAGGATAATGTAATTAAATACATTTTATAGTGTTGAATTAAGGGGAGATGGGTTCATTAAGCCTAGAGAGGCGTGAGTGTTTTACAACACTTTACAACACCTTTACAAGACATCAATAAATGCATTTTATTCAATTTGGAAGGGTCCAAGATCTAGTGTGGATGCATAAAATGCCTCACAACACTAAATCAAGGCCTCATTATGTCCCATTTATCGTCAAGCAATAAACGTCCATTTTTCTATGTCACAAAAGCTAACTAATATTAGATCCAAATTCAAAGGTATTCATGATATGAAATCTTACATTGTTGATTGTTTATTCCTGTTAGAAAAGAATGTGTGCTACACTATTTAAGGGTGCATTCTAACACTATTCAGTGGTAAATGATTCGCTTTTCTTTAAACTCTTGCATTATTCTATGCCTAGTTGTGAAACAATCTGGTGATGTATATAATGGTTTGCTCTACTTTAGTTATTTCTTGATGCATGCATGGATAATACCCAGGAGAAATTTTACATTTGACTAAATTTTTATGCTTTATTTTAAAGTGGATGCTTTGTATTCAGAAAAAAATGTTCCAAAAATGATACATACATGAAATTTTATTATAAATCTATTCATTCCATAATTTTTTTGAATTCTTAATGCTAAATCTACTTGTATGTATGCAAGTTATTTGAGCTTCAAGAGGGAGAAGGTGTGTATGCTTGTTACATTATGCAACGAGGCCGCTGATGAATTTGTCAATCCTCTATGCAAAAGGGAATATGGACAGTTACAAGGAAGGGGAAGAACAGCGAAAGATAGCAGATTTATGACTGCTATGGAGGAGGCGCTATCCTTACTCATAATCTTGGTAGTGCACAGTGGATGGTGTGTGGCAGGATATTACATTCGGTTGATTGAAACACTCATAAGAATAGAAACGGTGCATGAGAGGAAAAGGAAATAAATCAACGCAGAGTATTTGAACGATGGGCAGGTTGCACCAATAGCCACGAAGAACTAAAATTGGATTAACTAGCAACTGTGTGTGGGAGAGCCATATGGAGGGGTCGTCAGAATATGAGCACGTGTTGGACGACGACGAGCCTGGGTACTGTATGAAGAGGTCAATTGAGGTAAGCGAGGATGCTGTGTTTTAAGAAATCAGTTTCATAAACTGAAATGCAAACATTTGAAGAAGGTGTGGCTTTCGAAACAAGCCATTGCATATAAGGGACTCAATTAGAATCAAACAAAGTTATAGTGTTGGAAAGAAACTTCTAATTTCTCCCACACTTTCCGCAGTACTCCCGCAATTCCTAAAATTTGTTTTAGAATCTGCAAAATCAAACTGATGTGTTAATTTAGTTTGTTTCCTCCATACTTTGTTGTTATGGTTAGGAGTTTATTGATTTCAAAGTCTTCTGTAATCTAAATTTTGTGAATTGGATGTGAAATTAGAAGAGTTGATTTTTCTCGTCTCCATCACAAATTTTACAAGTAATTTAATTTTTTCTCCAAACTTCTTTCAATACATGTCTATATGCATTTCATTTTGATAAAAAAAACATAACTATTCTAATTATTTTTTATTTTAAATTAAAAAAAATCAAAATAATATATTATTAAATAATTTAGATTAAAAAAAAGTGTAATTATAAAAAAGAAAATACTATTATGAAGTAATCCAAATTTCTTATTGGTGATATTTTTTTAAAGGTTTAAAATAAAAAAGTTTATTGTAACCATTGATCATTAAATAATATTTATTTTTCTTCCAAAACATTTTTAGCTATGCAAATCAGTAATGTTATAGTGTATTAATTTTTTGTTTATTTTGTTGCAAAAAAATGGTTTTTAAATATTTTCACATACTTCCTCTCATAAATTAGTGTAGGAAGCATAATCGACACCTCTACTTTATTCCATGATGTAATTTTAGATCAACTATATTTAGTATGCGTTTTTGATTAGGTAAGCAAGGATTTTGAAAGGGTCCTCACCCTTTTACAAATAGAAAGATAGATCGTTCAGCTCAACAAAACAACAGAAACCAACAAAGCACAACAAGACAACACAAAACAACAATCAATTGAAACCATAGTAGCTCCATCGAAATGAAGCAGAAAAACAACACACCCAGCTCAAGCTGGTTTAAAAAATTGTTCCAACGATTTTTACTGAACCATTATACAAGGGTTCTTTTCCACATATCTTTTCATGTTTTTATGGCAAGGATAAGAAACATAACCACACATGGGACTAAAAAACCTGGGGTATCATTAGAGGGACTCTTTGGATCTTCAATATGAGGATTTTGAAGGAGTGAGGTGTGATCTTCTGCAACAACATACATCTTCTCAGGCTGTGGAAAAAGTGTGGTGTGATCTTCCATATCAACAGGCATCTTCTCTTTTTTCTTCCAAACAAATTGTTGCTTCTTTCTCCTAAGGCAAGCAAATGATGCATGACCAACTTTTCCACAAGAATGATAAATTATGGGAGAATTTTGATATTCAATCTGCTGCACCCACTTGCCAAATTTTGAAGATAAGGTAATCTGAGTAGGAAGAATAAGGTTATTCTCAACTAACACATAAAACTTAGCAGACAATAGCCTCTTCATCGATTTTGTGATCTTATCAGTAGAACAAAACTTCCCAAAAGAATTAGCAATACACATAAAAAACTTTTCATGCCAAAACTCCAAAGGTAGCTTTGGCAAACAGACCCAAAGATGAATTCCCTTGTTGTGATTTTTACTAACAAGAAGGTGTAGATAAATTCTACAAACTATAGTTTTAAGGATGTCTTTCCTATTTGGGGTACATACAAGAAAAAATGTGGTGTTTGAGAAAAAGGGGGTAAGGATAAGTCTAAAAATACTTCTTCTATATGAATATCCAAAACCCTTTGTAAGAGTAGGCTAAGATGCTAGATATGTGGTAAATGCAGTCATCTCAAGAAGAAATCTAGAAATTAAAAAAAAAATGATTCTTCTCCCAACAAATTATGATGATGAAGTTGCTAATGCTTTCTTGATTAGTGCTAATATATCTTTTAATATCTCTATATATTTGGGTGCATCCTACCATATGCCTCCCTATAGGAAGTGGTTCTCAATGTATAAAGCATATGATGGTGGACAAGTTTTTCTCAAGAATAATAACACTTGTAATATTGAGAGATAAGAAGAGGTAAAATTGGTATTCAGTGATAGGAGAGCTAACGCTCTCATGGATGGTTCTCAAAATTTAAAGAATATGATGGTGGACAAGTTTTTCTCAAGAATAATAACACTTGTAATATTGAGAGATAAGGAGATGTAAAATTGGTATTCAATGATAGGGGAGTGAAAACTCTCATGGATGTATTGCATATCCTAAATTTAGCAAGTAATTTAATTTTTCCTCTAAACTTCTTGCAATACATGTCTATATCTATTTCATTCATAAACAACATGACAATTCTAATTTTATCATTTCTATTTTTAAATTAAAAATAAAAAATAAAAAATAAAATAACTTATTATTAAATAATTTTGATAAAAGATATGTTATAATTGTAAAGAGGAAAATACTACGAAATTTTAAAAGAACAAAATAGTCAACCTTAATTGTTATAAAAATAAATTGAATATAATACTTGATCAATATAAATAGAACATTGTAGTTTTTTCTTTTTTTGATATTGAACAATGGAAAGAAAAAGTTCAAAGAATAGGACAGTCAAAGGACTCTCAAGAATAGATGAAATCAGCTGTCAAACAGCAAAACAGGCTTACAAAGAACTGGAACAAAACAAGACAACACTCATAACGAACTGCCAATAGTAAAACTAGACCATCAAAAAAATTAAATTGCATCACATATTTTCCCTGGTTAAAAATAAATAAATTAAATTGTTACCATCAATAAAATTTGAAAAGTTTTTCTAAAACTATATAATAATATGCCAAAATATTTGCGCTTTATCATCCATTCTTTGTAATATTATACTATTTGCTGTGTATTTTGTTTGTAAGTGACTTCATCGTAAATACCTCCCTCCCTGCTGCAATTCCAATGCTTTGCTCTTTCCTGGCCGAGGAAAGGAATTCTAACTGGGCACCGTTTTCGCTATAACGACAAGGAATGCCCAAAATGCAGCTTATTTAAGCCATGCCTTGCATTCAAACTACTCACAAACAAAATGGGAAAGAAATATTATTTGGTATCATTAATGATAATCATGATGCTCATATTTGGAGTGTCGTCGGTGGTTTCATATGATTACTGCAATCACAGCAGATTTTGGTGCCAGACATATGAAGATTGTCGTGCATATTTGGAGTGTCGACGGTGGATTTATTAAGAAGATTTTGCTTTGATGTGAGTACCAATGGAAATTTATATGCATATTGTTTATTTTCCATTTATGAATTGTAGTTTGTATTCCGTTTGCTGAATTCATTTAGTTTCTTAACTAAAAAATGTCGATGGCGGTTTCACATGATTACTGCAATGGATATTTGGTGTGCCAGACAGATGCAGATTGTAATGGATATCTTGACCAGTGCTGCAACATTAGATTATGGGGGGAAGGTTATGGCAATTGCTGGGTTGATGGATGTGGATAGTAGTTTGTATTCTGTTTGCTGAATTCATGCAGTTTTTTAATAAAAGAATGAATGGTCTGTTGGTTTTATTAAGAAGATTTTTCTTTGATGTGAGTACCAATGGAAATTTATATGTATATTGTTTATTTTCCATTTGTTAATTGTAGTTTATATGCTGTTTCCTGAATTCTCTCTCTTTCTGAACTAAAAAATGTATGGTGTTGGTTTTATTAAAGTTGTTCTGATATGTCTGGATCAATGGGAGTTTTAAGATGTAGTTGTCTTATATTTTATCAGTAAACTAGAGGGGACTGACAACTTTAAACTAGTAATTAAATGTTTTATTTTAGTTAATCAAAATTTATTATTTCCTTTTGATATATTATATTTTAATTTTCTTTAAATAAAATTGAAGATTTTTAACTTTTTAAAATTTCAATTATTATTTTTTTAAGCATAAATTTTTTTATTCAATTGTTCAACGCATTTTTTCCACAAAGACCACAATATTAATAATAAAGGTAAAATCTTATTCATTTCAATTTCAATAGACTATTACCATAAATATTTTCACAAATTCTAAAATGTTGTTTTCCTCCTCTTCACAATTAATTGCTTGTTATTCTATCTTTCCTTTACACAAGTCAAACAAAAATATTCTTCATTCTAAACATTTATTTTCTTGTTATATCTTAAAATATAATTAAACTAGAGTGTAGTGTAGTAACACACAACAATGAGCCGATAGGTGGAGAGCAGGAAAGGCAAGTGATGTGCAGACAATGTCTGTGGAAAAACATTAGAATTTGAATGGCATGAGTGGGTAGAGTAGCTATATGCAGATGTAGATAATATAGTTACACATTAGGGAATCTAATGAACAATACAATGGATTGCTAGATATATTATGGGTGATAATTAAAGTGATTGAGTGGCAACAATATTGTATCCCATTTTTACCTTATAGTTTAGCAACATTATTTTATTTTAAATTATAATGGGGACCGAAGGAAGGTGTTAACCCTAATTGGTTGAAAGGAGGATATGTATATAAAGGATAAAGTGTGTAAGGAATAGTTGGTGAAAAAGTAAATTTGTAGAATAAATATATATACATATAGAGGTTTGGTTGAAGAAAAATTGTATTAACATTCAATTAATTATTTGGTCATAACATCATTATTACTGGTAATTGGTTTGATGGGGTAAATAATAATATTATGTAGTTAAGTTGTTTATTAAAGGAAAATATTATTATTAAATTTGAAATGATTTCATTAAGTAATACCAATATCGTTAAGTTTTATTAGTTAATCAAAATATAATATTATTATGGATAAGGTTCAATGTCTAAATTGATGACAATACTAATGTGTAATTAGTTGGGAAATAATAATGTTGACATGAAATTAGTTGAATTCATCATTATATAAGCCCACCCCATAATTTATCCATTGCATCAATTCTTTATGATAAAAACTAAGGAATTTTTCGTAGCTAGTAACAAAGAACCCTACATCAATTATAGTAAAAACAATCTAAAAATAATACCAATATCATTAAGTTTCATTAGTTAATCAAAATATAATATTATTATGGATAAGGTTGAATGTCTAAATAATTGAACGATCTTTTCATAGCTATTAACAAACAACCCTACATCAATTATAGTTAAAACAATCTAAAAATAATACCAATATCATTAAGTTTCATTAGTTAATCAAAATATAATATTATTATGGATAAGGTTGTATATCTACATTATTGATGACATTACTAATGTGTATTTAGATAGGAAATAATAATTGTGGCATACTATTAGTTGAATTCATGATTATATAAGGACACCCCATAATTTGGAAACTACATCAATTCTTAATGATACAAAATAAGGATCTTTTCATAGCTAGCAAAAAAGTACCGTAGACAAATTTTGGTTAAAACAATTTAATTATTTGTGTGATGTAGAGTATAAGCAAGAGAAGAATAATTAACAATTCCCAATGGAATCTAACATAAAGTGTATAATATCAACTATTTTACTCCATTGTAACCATAAGCTTAAACATATGATTTTTTGTTTGATTCCTACGTCAGAAAGATAGTGATCTATACATATAAAATATAAAGTAAAAGTCAACACAATGAGGCCTACTCTCCACCCTACCATATTGGGTCATGGAGCCTCATGGACCCTCACCAAACCCCCGAGCAAGAATATAGATTGGCCACCATTATAATTAGTGGTGAAATGAATATGGGGTATTACAATCAATATAGAGTACATTAGGATATGATTGTCTATTTGACCATTGTTGTTGATTTTACAGTCACTATCATTATTCAGGAAGGTTTTTTGTAACACATTATTTTAGGAAACATCGTATTATTGTTGGAGCATGGCCTGCAAGAATAACAAAAAAGTGTTAGTGTGACAAACATGAACCATTGGTACACAATAAATAAATCAGAAAATATAAAGACTTATACAATTAATTACAAAGATGATGCAGTACAGTTGCAGTAGAACACAGTAAGTAAATTAAATCTAAGAATACCTTCTATAGGGAATGGATTGAAGTTTGGACATACAAAAGTAGGTCTGCTCTCCACCCTAGCATATTGGCTCATGGAGTGTCATCGAATATTCTCCCTTGGGAAAAAGAGTTCAAAAACTAGGATGTTGATTCATAACCATAATTACAATCACTTCATCTTCACAGTTGGTTGAACTTTATTTGCAAAGACCATCCATCTGTTTACCATATAAACTGGAATACCAACACCCAAGTTATTGTACTATCTCTCCCAAGGGAGAAGAGCAATCAGATGAGCTATGAGGTAATTTAAAAATTCAAGCATAAAGGGAGAGCAAGAGGAAAATGACAGTAACTCAACACAACCCTATAAAAAATTGAAACAACACAGCCTTTTTTACAACACCTTCTCAATAATTGAATGCTATATCTTAGGCAAGAGAACAATAATCAACAATTCCCAATGGAATCTAACATAAAGTGTATAAGATCAACTAGTTCACTATGTTGTAAGCATAACCTAAAGCATATGATTTTTTTATGAATCCTACGTCAAAAAAATAGCAATTTCTACATAAAAAAATATAAAATAAAACTCAATACAATAAGGCCTGCTCTCCACCCTACCATATTGGGTCATGGAGCCTCGTGGACTCTCAGAAAACCCATGATCAATAATATACATTGCACACCACTCTGATCAGTGGTGAAATGAATATTGCTTATTACAATCAATATAGAGTACATTAGGATCTAATTGTGTAATTGACCATTGTTACTGATTTTCCAACCACTATCATTATTGTGAAAAGTTGTTTGTAAGACATTAGTCCATCAAATACTGCAATATGGCTCAAACATGGTCTACAAGAATAAAAAAAAATTGTGAAGTTTAGTATGTTGATTATGAAAAAATAGAATGAACTGGATAAAATTAACTATTTTATTCCATTATAGCCATCATGATAGAAAGCTAAAAACTAATACCCACGTTCCTATGCAAAAAATTTACTACAAAGGCAAGACCTTCTAGTCGCAATGCATTGAAGTCTAGACACATGAAAGGTTCCATCCTCTCCACCCTACCATTTTGGATCATGGAGCATCATTGACTATCACTAGACCCCTCCAATTATTGACCATAAAGTACAACAACTTTCCATGATGATGCCAATGAATAGAATTGTTCAGGTGAGAAATTCAGTTGCACACATAGCAAATATAAAATGGAAGAGAATGAAATGAGGCCTACTCTCTAATATTGGGTGGCCACTACTGTGATGAATGGTGAAATCAATATTCTTTGGAGCAACTACAAATGTTACTTGCATCATCACCACTACACGAAAACCATACAACAATTAATGTTGATGATATTTCGCTGGCCTCCATAGCTACCTTCAACAACAATATAAACCCAAACAATGAAACCTAAAAATATGTTATCAATAACTGCACATACATTTTTTTTTGTTTTCTAAGGACTTTAAAATAGATGTTACTTGCACGATCACCACTACATGAAAACCATACAACAACCAATGATGATGACATTTCGCTAGCCTCCTGTATAGATGTGCTATTTTCCCAGACTCCTCTATGGAATGATATAGCTTAAGAAAGAGATCAATTATCAACAATGGCCAATGCAAGCTAACATAAAAGTACATAAGATGAACTATTTTAGTATGTTGTAACCACAACCTAAAACATTTTTTTTTTTTTGTGAATCCTATCACTAACTCATTTGACTACAAAATACGATGAAATTTTCTGACGAAAGATGTATAATTGGATGTATCATCGGGTTCCTATGTATTTAATGTGAAATTTTAATTTTTTTTTTTTAAATTGTGCCCAACGTTTGTCAAAATTGTGATGCTGCATGATTTTCATTGCTATTTCGACGGGGTTCCAATGAATGCTTTTAATAAATAAAAGTGAGTTCAATAATTTATCTATACTTGCGATAGTGTTTTGCTATACTTGCGAATTTTCTATACTTGCAAACTTTCTATACTTGTGACAGTTTGTGGAGATTATAGGCTGAATTCTTTTGGTGTAAAATATCAAAATTATTAGATTTTGTTACCTATCTATGATTAAAAATTATTGGAGTGTGAGTTTGATATTTTTTGAAGATCTAAATATTCAAGCGTGGTAAAGAAAAATCATGTCAGATAATATTAGTGCAAAAAAAAATGAAGAGACACTTGCTAGATTGTGGGCTAGATTGAAAAGAAAGGGTGATGGGAAATGTTATTGTCCTTGCAATAATTGCAAGGGCTTAAAGACAAGAAGACTTTTAATAAAAATAGTTGAGAAGCATTGTAGGCAACATGGTCACGTTGAAGGGGGGAAAGATTATCATCCATTGGTAAGTTGTTCATTATATGTCTTTATATTGATTGAATTTGTAAATGTTTATATTGTTTTAACATTTTTTATATATATAAAAAATTACTTGATAATGATCATGGTTTATCTGTGTCGATCATTATTATAAAGGTGGGGCACCCTAGGGCACATGATATGGATTATCACGACCTGGAGAATTTGGTTTTACAAGTGGAGGAACATGGAGCTATGAATATCGAAAATGAAGTTAATGATCCTATGGAAGAAGATGATCATGTGCCAGAAAACGTAGTTGAAGATGATAGTACAAATACATTGATCCTTGACACATTTAGTGGCATAGCTGATCATGATGACCGAGATGACTTTGATGATGTTCATGATTTACCTACATACTTGAGAAGGCATACGAGCCCTTTATGAAGGATCCCAAACAACACTTCTCTTTGTTGTATTGTTCCTTGTGAACTTGAAGGTTATGAATGGTTTTTCCAACATAGAAATGTCATAGATGTTAAGGTATGCCATATAAGTCATCTTTTTTCATCTTTTTTTGTTGTTAGTTCATCACTAGTAAATTAAGGATGAAATATGTACCATTAATATTCTTTATATTAACAATTTTTTATTTTTTTTGTAGATTGATAGGTGAATTTTGGTTACCACCATGAAATATTCTACCTCACTCATACCGAGATTTATCTACCATTATGAAAGATATTGGAATGGAGTATCAAGCAATATATGCATGCCCCAATGATCATATTATATATCATAAACAACATGAATTTGCAACAGAATGCCTAGAATGTCATATCAATAGATATCGAATAGATTAACTAACAAAAAAAATGTCTCGCATGGTTCTTCGTTATATTCCCATTATTCCACGTATGCAATGATTATTTAGGTGTGAAAGCCTAGAGCAATTTATGGATTACCATGCATGAAATGGAATTGGAAATGACATTCTTTGAATTCCTTTCGATGGTTCTACATTTAGGGACATGGAGGAAAAATGGACACACTTTAAAGAAGAACCTGGTAATCTCAGGCTCTCATTGCTAGCAGACGGTGTCAATCCATTTAGAGAGCTGAGATCTATTTACTTGGTGTGGCCTATTTTTGTTATCAACAATAACATTCCTCCATGGATGTCAATAAAGAGGGAGCACATAATGTTGGAAATGATCATTCTAGGTATTTGTTTACATCGATTTTCTTTAATGTAGTAGCATCTCATTTGTCTTATTTGTTGCATAATGACTTATATATTTAATAGTCATGTACAATAATTTATATATATTGCAATAAAATGGTTATAATAATTATGTAATGTTTATGTTCATTCAACTAGGTAAGTGCCAAGTTAAAGATATGAATGTATATATTGAGCCTCTTATCGATGAGTTAATAATGTTATGGAATGGTGTCACTATGTATGATGTCTCTAGACCAATAGGACAAAGTCAATTTCAATTCCATGCAATGCTTGTATGGACAATTCATGATGCCCCATGGCTAACACATTTTTGTGGTATGCTATAACATTTGATTGCACTTTAACAATATTTAATTTTATGAAGTAGATATCATGCATGTTTTTTAAATAATCTATTAATTATATATAATTATAAAAATTGACATATTTAATCCAATTATATATGATTTTGCAGATCTTCAAATAGAGGGAAAATTTGCATGTCCAGTTTGTGGTCCAAAGATGAAATCTCATGATTCAACAAGTTTAGGAAAGTAGGTGTTTGATGACTATAGGAACTTCCTCCATAGAAATCATAAGTATCGAACTACTAAAAAAAATATTTTCAATGGAAAAGAAGAGAATACATCAAAACCACGAAGAATGGCACCTCGCCTATGGAAGTGAGCCCTATGTTCTTCCAAGCCAATGTGAGCAAGTATTTTACCCAGAGGTTCCAGGTAATCTGGGTTGTTCATTTGTTTTTAGACATGATCCAAGAGGAAGGTCGGTAAAGTATAATGTGGTGGAAGAAGAATATACTAAAGAACTAGAAGATGATGTAGATGATGATCAGGATCAATAGTTGGTTGATGATGTGCCTTGCGAAGATATTGAAGAAGAGGAACTAGATCATGATGATGTAGGAGTTAATGTTCATGAAGTTTATATCTGTGTGGATGATGACATTATCAAAACTGATATCAATGACGATGATGATGATATGACGAATCCTTACAATGTCGAATCTAGATTGGATGATACAGATAAAGACTTGGATGAAGAAGAAGATCAATGACACTGAAATGTATGAGTTATACAATTATATTATCTATTTGATATTGATTTCTTGATAGAATTATATTTGACTTATATGGTTACATAATTAATTCATGTACCTTTTAATGTTGTTAATTCATGATGTTACAACTATTGTAGCTCTCCTAGAAATTTCCATATGATCAAATCCTAATTACTCTATGAATATTTATAATTAGATATTATTTTGTCATATCTTTGGTTATTTCATTGCCAAAAAATTAGTGTTTCCTCATGTTGACCCTGCATAGTGACATGTGAATGGGGCCAACATTGAATTTTTTTCAATTTGTGCTTGTATGGAGTGAAACTTGACATGGTTAGCCTAGACGCATGTGTTGACGATATGGGAGGGTGTTGAGACTCAAAAATGTTGTCATGCCATATAAAGGCATCTCATCCTTCCTAGTAATAAAAGTTTCCTTATTCTTCGTCTCTTTCATATATTGTTCCTAATTATCAAATGGTGGTAAGTGATTATTCCCTTATATATCATTGTATAATTATTTTTTTTCTATATATTAATTTATATATTTTTATTATATTATGTGGAGCTCCAAAAAGCTAGAGAGGATTTCAAGTTAGTAGGTTCAAAATAAAAATATCATCCCTTGTCTCTCTATCTACTCAATAATAAAAAGACCATCAACTCTTCCATTCTAGTTGAGAAGACTGATTATATTATGATTTTTTTATGTTCTTATATAGCTTTCTTGTACATGTATTTTTTATTACTAACATGTGAAATTGTATGCATATATTGCTTTCTTATATATATTATAGTTTTACCAACATATACTATTGTATTCTTACATGGCTTCTTATTTAATATATATTTTTTTATTATTGATCTTTTTGATATTTTCTATAAGTTATTATTAGATGATACACATTGGATTCCTTTTATTTTTTTATATTTGAAGATACATAAATAATTACAAGGATAATATAAAGAAGATATATCTATATATGTATCGTTTATGAGTTTCTAAAATATTTTACTTCCATATCAACCACTTTCTTTACTTCAACTAGATTTACCCATAAAATTAGACCCCTATCTTTGTAGGGTGATAAAACTTATGGATAGAGAATATTTCAAGCCTCATAAACTAAGTTCATCCTTGAAGAACTATAAACATACTTATAAATTTTTAAAGAAACAAATTAACTTATTATTTTTGTTAAAATATCAAGCTATCTATGGATTCAACTAAAAATGGCCTTAAAATGTGAATCTCAACATTTCCTCGAGTCTAAGGGTTTAGTTGAGTAACATAATATAGGTTCAGTTGAGAAACATAATACCTTTATAATCTTTCATTTATCAAGTGCCAATAAAATAAAATTCAAGTACTTAGCTATCAATTTTCTCTTGATTGATCTAGTAATAATATACTAGCCAACTAATACTCATCAAATGATATCTTCTTGCATTAATTTGTGTTACTTGACCATCACATAATTGAACCTGTGGACATCAAATCTGAAAATGGTTAACAATTTTAACATAATATCATCATGTTAGTCCTTTGAAAAACAGTAGATTTGAAATCCCTATGAAATATGTAATACCCATCATGTTACTGCTTGATTCTTGACATTCTCTGTGGTTTTTGTTTGGCACATTGTGATTTTGATGACACTGTTGATATTATGTTGTGGTAGCTTAGACTGTTACTGATTATATACTCTCATGTTACCATCGATATTATGATGATATTTTATTACGATTGTTTTGATGACATTATTTGGAATGCAGTAGTCTAGAGGATAGTAATTGATGATATTCATGCAAATTAATGTAAATTTATAATGCTCTAGATGATGATATGTTTTGATGAGGGGACAGGTAGCATCACTCATTCATGAGCACCCTGCTACACTGCGAATCCTTCTCATGATGCTTTGTAATCGATTATATGTATATATGTGGTGTATCACCTTGTTGGATGCAGGCTTTGCAGGAATAAGACTCGATTCCACCTATTTCGATAGGTCTGGGCGAGCATTGTACCAACCCAATGGCAAGAAGTTGAACAAAGGTGACATGGAAGTAACTCCGTTCCAAGGTGTCAACAGTCTTGTACCTTCTTGGTTTGTGCATCTTAGTCACAGTCATTGTGTTGTTGCATTGGTCTTTGTATGTTATTGTGCTTTCATGACCTATTTAATGTGGTGTATTATTTTATATTGTGATTTAAATAATTAAACAATTAATAAAATAAAGTATAAAGTAATTAATAAATAAATAAATGTTGTAGTAGTTTCCGAAAATATTAAATGTGTTTTGAAGAAAATTTTGCAAATGGTTGTTTTTAATTATTTTACTGTGCATGTATTTATTTAATTTGGTTGTGGAAATGATAAATAAATAAACAAATAAAAAGCTCAATCTTTTGTGGATTTGAATGTATTTGAATTTTATTTTATTTGGAGAAGTGACTTTTGGTATTCACAGGAAGAGGAATGGAAGAGACTTTTGTGTGTGATTTTATTTAGCAGATTTTTGTTGGTAAGGGGTGGCATTCCCTTTCCAATAGATTTTGGAGAAATTTGGCCGTTAATTTTCTGTTATAGTATTGCATTCTTTTATTATTATGAGAATTCATTGAGGAGTAAGGTTTGATTTTAGGGAGGATCTTGGAGCTACTGCTGGGAAACAATCGTTGGTGGAGGATTGGAACAGCAAGAGGGATAGAGCTTCTATAGATCTTCTTCAAACACAGGACACCGGGTTCTTTTCTTATTTATTTGTTGTAGCATCAAATAAAATAGCAATTGATAGGAATTCTTTCGCTGTGTAAGAAATTTTCATCTGGGTTGGAATTCAAATGTTTGTGGAAAGAAAATCTATTGGGTTGTTGTTTAATCAACGGAAATTTAACTGGGGATTGGGTTTGTTGTTTGTTAAAATGGAATTTGGTTGGGTTCTGGACTGTCAATTATTAGATTGAAATTTCTGGGAGCTTGGGACTATTGTTTATTTAAATGAAATTATTTGTTGGGTTTTACTGTTGATTATTTAAATGAAACTATGTTTGGAATTCTGGAAATAACTAGTAGTACTGTAACTTTGTCTGGAAAATATAATAACTTAACTTAAGAATAATCTCTCACTGGGAATTTGGGGTTGTGTAAATCCTCACTTGTAGATAAATTTTACAAAATTTATTCAGTATGTAAATTTATGTTCAAACATTAACTTGTATAATTGAGTGCTATTTCTCTGTATTCGAATTATTTTTATATACAATATATATATGTATCTATATATATATATCAGATATATATATGTATATATATATGTATACACATGATATATATATATTTATAAAAATGTAGATATAGAATTAAAAAAAAAAAGAGATTTTAAAGTTCAAATTTCGTCGGATTAAATTGTTTGAATTTATTTAAAAATGTTGACTGGGTGATGGTTCGGCCTCGACCGTACCCACCACCCAGCTGGCTGAAGTGTTGGTGTCGCAGCCTATGGGCTACCACGGTAGTCCGTCAGACTGCTATGATAATTCGCAGACTGTCGTGATAGTCCGCAGACTGTCCGCAGCCGGGCATTTTTCCGTGCGTTGTATGGAATTAATCTCCATTTAAAAATGTATATGTTAATTGTTGGCTTAAAACAAAAATTTCATATAATTTTAAACGCACGTATATATATATATATATATATATGTATTAATTTATTTAATTAGATATCATTAATTTAACTGGTAATTTTATTAATTAATTATGTCTGTAATCAGTTTGGTTATTTTTCTAATATGATCAAAATAAAATTTTATTATAGTGAAGATATGGGAATAGAAAGGAACTTCTATTAATTTGTTAAATTGGGAACTTGAATAAGATAATATAAGGGAAATTTGTGAATATATATATATATATATATCAACATTGATTGTTTTATTTTAAATGTATATATGGTGGAAATAGAATTTAACATAGAATCGAATAAGTTATCTTTTTTATTCTTATTGTGTGAAGTTGTCTTGTAGACTTGTGGGTTTGGGGCATTGTTAGTTCTTTGATGTGGGAACCCTTTTTGTGTTAACGCTTTTGTCTTCCAGAGGATTGTGATTTTGTTGAATTTATATCTCTTCACTTTGAGTTTCTGTTAAGTTAAGAATGGGGTGTACCGAATTATGAGATTTTGTTATGGTACTTAATTTGCGAGATGAGTTATGCCTCGTATAATATTTTTTTGTTGCATTTCGATCTTTAAGATTGGAATGGTACAACCCCTGTTTCTTTTTGGTTTTTGGTTGGGTCTCTAAGGAGAGTG
This sequence comes from Sequoia sempervirens, assembly GCA_007258455.2. NCBI lineage: Eukaryota > Viridiplantae > Streptophyta > Pinopsida > Cupressales > Cupressaceae > Sequoia > Sequoia sempervirens. Next base: position 521,686,812 of record VDFB02000003.1, on the reverse strand, counting down.
GCTCCTCGTGGGGGCCGACGCCCCATTAAAGGGGAAGGGCTCAGGATAACCCATTAGTGAGTTAGTAAACAAGTGAACACCTAATAATTAACTTAGGAGGGTTGGGTAGTAATATCATTACAAGATTTTAAAAAGGATGCATCGTCTTCATTAGTGCTTCCGTAGACTAAAGGAGGGCTAAGAAGGTTGTGGTTGGCAAGGTTGTGACCTCATTTTCACGAAAGGTCTACGGCTCCGCATGAGTCACCTTATGGACCGGCACCTCCAGTTGGGAGGAAGGGCACATGATAGCCATAGATGGGACCGGCACCTCTAGTTGGGAGGAAGAGCACAGGATAGCCCATGTAGGACTATGCGATGACACTCTCCCCTAGTTGCCCATGTGTTTTATTTTATTGTGTTCCTCTGGAAGGGGGTTATGGGAGTTGGTTTGGATTGTTGATTAAATGAATTTAAATTGATTTATGATTTAATGTCTTAATATGTACTCTGTGGTTTTGTATGATCTAATTGTTATTCAGATCTTGTACTCTTATGGTATTATTGTACAATGTTATTATTTGTTTCATTGTAATTTGGAGTATTGTGTTATGGTTCTACGTTGGTACTTTTTGTATTCTTGTGCGTAAGTCTTGGTCAGTTGACATTCTTGGTCAGAGTTACTTCTTTGTCACCTCTTAGCATGAGGGTGGTTGGGTGGAACGTCCTCCGCACACCGTTGGATTCCCCATCAGCGTTCATTGGCACAGTCTCATCCTTTTGAAGAATTGTACAAGTTGGTCTTCATGTATTTTGATAATCTTGTATATTGTATTCATCCCACATGATTGGGAATCATGGTGTAAATTATGTATGGATATGTTGTGCAATTAAAAGAAGTTGTAATATAAATTTCAATCTTGTATCCTTATTTGGTTATGTTATTCCTCATGGTTTTACCTTATGATGGAATCTATATATATATATATATATATATATATATATATATATATATATATATATATATATATATATATATATATATATATATATATATATATATATATATATATATATATATATATATATCTAATGTTGTGATTATTAGTTCCTTTTGATATCTCATGATTTGATGTTTTGCAATGTTTATTTTTGATGTGACCTCGTGTGCCCCAAAGAACATAGTCAGTTAAGTTATTGTATTATAATGAAGATTGTGTTCATATACATGATTATTTGATATTGGTTATATTGATTATTGTTGTTCTTTTTAAAAAAAATATATTTGCATTCTTTATTTGTTTGTTCTTTGGGGCTTGCACAACAGGTGTTACAACTTGGTATCAGAGCGAAGGTTGCAAATGCTGGGGTCTCTGGGTAGTATTGTCCATTAGGCAACCTTTTTGTTTTTCTCTTGAGCTCTTATATACCTTTGTCTTGTTGTGCAGGAACATGCCTAGAGGCAAAGGTAGAGGTAGGGGTAGAGGTCGAGGAAGAGGCCGAGGTGGTGGCTGTGGGGTCAACCAACCGAATCCTTCACCGCCAAGTTCTCACAGTCCTGAGTCTGAGGAGCAACATAATTCTCAGAAAAATCTATCAGGTGGTGGACAAAATCCAGAACAGCCAGGGTTGGATGGTCAATTGCAGCATCTTCTGGGTGAGCTTCTTGATAGATTGGGTCCTAGACCTGATGGGGATTAGCCGGTTGAGAGAGAAAGAGAAAGGTCTCCAAGGCATAGGGGAGCTGCAGTTGAGTAGGATGCATTATTAGCGGGTCATATGAGGGATTTAATGAGAGCTCATCCACCTACCTTCGATGGCTCTGGAGGAGGGTTGGAAGCTGAGACTTGGTTAATTGATTTGGGCCGATGCTTCGCAATGCACCCCTATGGTAGTAATACCAAGGCTCAATGTGCTGTTATGCATTTGCAGGGTTTCGCATCCACTTGGTGGTAGCTTGAGGAGCAGAAGTTGCATATGGATATTAGTCTGGTCACTTGGGAGGTTTTCTTGGAAAGGTTCAGGGCTCGCTTCCTCTCAGATCATTGGAGGTAGCGTAGGGAAGATGAATTCCATGATTTTAAACAAATGGAAATGTCAGTAGAACAGTATGAATGACGCTTCTATGAACTAAAATAGTATGCAGGGATTAGCCATGATGAAGGGATGTTGGTTCAGCACTTTGTTCGGGGTTTGAACGCACGCATCGGTGGTGGTGTAAGGCTCTTCGAACCTAAGACAATGGAAGTTGTTGTTGAGAAGGCTCGCTTGGTAGAGGAAAACTTGGCTATGGCCTTGGGTGGTCATGTAGGAGTACAGATTGGTAGTGTGCCCACTCCTCGAGCTGGCTCTCAAGGGGGTCAAACACAATTAGCAAGACCTTCTAAGAGTCATTATGGGCCTTCAAGAGGGGGTCAGTAGCAGCAATCTCAACCAAAGCACAAGAATTCTACTTCTCAGCAGGGTGGTCACTTTCAGTTTCGTAGGGATCAGAACCGGAATCGTGCATGTCAGGAGCAGCCTGCTTTGAATTTTCAGTCTCCACCTAGTTGTGGGAGCTTTCAGCAATCGAATGCTCCATCTGAGGGAAGAGGTTTTGGTCAAGGTTCTGGATGTTTCTCATGTGGGCAGTAGGGGCATATTGCTAGGATGTGTCCTCAGAAGAGCACTTCAAAATTTAGTCAGAAACTAGCTATGTCTGAGCCGACAGTGGAAGAAACAGGGAGATCTCACCGAGTCTTTGCAATAGTGGATAATCGGTAGGCGGATCATCAGAGCACCGTCATTGAGACTACAAGTTCATTACATAAGTTTAACATTTCAGTACTTTTTGATTCTGGTGCATCTAATTCTTTTATCTCTCCTTTAGTTGTTGAGCGATGTAAGCTAGGGGCAATAAAGCAAACCAAAAAGTGCCAGGTTGAATTAGCTTCAGGATCCAAGGTTGTGGTCGAGAAGTTGGTACAGGGTTGTAGGTTAGAGTTAGGGGCAATGTCAACTAAGGTGGACCTCATAATTCTTCCACTTGGTTCTTATGATGTGGTCTTGGGCATGGATTGGTTAAGCTCTCATCGTGCTTTGATAGATTGTCATCGTAAAGCAGTGCAGTGTGTGGATGATTTTGGTAAAGAGGTGGAAATTGTGGGTGTTCAGAGGCCTGTTTCCTTGTGAATGATCTCAGCTATGCAGTTAAAAAGGTGTTTTCATTAGGGTTGTTAGCTCTTTTCCATATCGGTTAGTGACCTTGAGTCTGAGGTTAGCCGTGAAGTGTCTTTGAATGATTACCCTCTCCTTATAGAATTTTTTGATGTTTTTCCTAGTGAGATTCCTGGTATGCCTCCTAGGCGAGAGGTGGATTTCAAGATAGATCTGGTGCCTAGAGCTGAGCCTATCTCTTGGGCTCCATACAGGATGACCACGCAGGAACTCCAAGAACTTCATCTGCAGTTAGAAGAATTGTTAGCTAAGGGATTTATCTGCCCTAGTGTCTCTCCTTGGGGAGCACCAGTGATCTTTGTCAAAAAGAAGGATGGTTCTCTCCGTCTTTGTATCGATTATCGACAATTGAACAAGGTAACAGTAAAGAATCGTTATCCCCTTCCCAAGATTGATGATCTCTTTGATCAGATAAAAGGGGCAAAGGTATTTTCCAAAATTGACCTCAAATCAGGGTATCATTAGTTGCGGATAGCAGAGGTCGACATTCATAAAACTGCATTTCATACTCGGTACGGGCACTACAAGTTCACAGTGATGTCGTTTGGGTTAACGAATGCACCTTGAGTCTTTATGAGTCTAATGAATGGGGTGTTTCGAACCTACTTAGATAGGTTTGTCCTCATGTTTCTTGATGATATTTTGATTTATTCTAAGTCCATGGAGGAACATGAGGTGCACCTAAAGTAGGTTTTGCAGTGCTTAAGAGATAACCAGTTGTATGCCAATCTGGCAAAGTGTGACTTTTATAAGACTGAAGTTCAGTATTTGGGTCATGTGATTTTTGGTGAGGGAATTTTTGTTGATCCTGCTAAAATCCAGGCTATCATGGATTGGCCCGTGCCTACTAATGTCTCAGAGGTTCGTAGTTTCATGGGATTAGCTGGGTATTATCGATGGTTCGTGTAGGGATTTTCAAGAATTGCACATCCTATCACATCACTTCAGAGGAAAGGAAAGAAATTTCTTTGGACTGAGCAGTGTCAGCTAGCTTTCCAAACTCTTAAGGAAAAACTGACTAGTGCTCCAATTTTGGCAATGCCAAATCCTTCAGGTGATTTCGTGGTTTGTACGGATGCCTCTTTGGAAGGTCTCGGAGCCGTATTGATGCATGATGGGAGAGTGATTGCCTATGAATCTCAGAAACTGAAAGATCACGAACTCAATTATCCCACACATGATCTTGAGTTGGCCGCAGTTGTTCATGCTCTTGTGAGATGGAGGCACTTCTTGCTAGGACACTGATTTGAGTTGTATACAGATCATCGAAGTTTGCAATACATCTTTATGCAGCCGAATTTGAATGCAAGGCAGAGGAGGTGGATGGAATTTTTGTGTGAGTATGATTTTAAGGTTAAGTATATTTAGGGTAAGGAAAATGTGGTGGCTGACGCTCTAAGTCGGCGTAGGCATGAGGTTTCTGCAATGTCTCTTGAGGTAGATTTCAAGAGTCAGATTCTCACGGCCTTTCCTTCAGATAGTTGGTATTTAGAGGTAAAAGCTGAGGTAGAATTAGGTAGAGCTTTGGAGGGGAAATTTGCTAGTTATTCGTTAGATTCATATCGTGCTTTACGGTTCTCTAGACAATTGTATGTACATTCTGCAGAGGGCCTTTGTACCTTGATTTTGATAGAAGGTCATCGAGCACCTTACGTGGCACATCCTGGAGTTAAGAAAATGTATGCGGATCTGCGTGTGCTCTATTTTTGGTCAGGAATGAAGTAGGATATCGCTGACTTTGTGGCTCGATGTCTTGAATCTCAGAGAGTAAAGGCTGAACATCATCATCTAGTAGGATTGCTACAACCTCACCTTATTCCGAAGTGGAAATGGGATGTTATTTCCATGGATTTCATTGTTGGGTTGCCTATGTCATCTAGACAACATGATGCTATTATGGTCACTGTTGATAGATTGACTAAGGTAGCTCATTTTTCTCTTGTTCGATCTTCGTATACGACATCTTATGTTGCTAAGGTGTTCATGAATGATATAGTTAGATTGCATGGGATACCATGGAGGATCATTTCTGACAGAGATCCGGTATTCACATCTGCATTGTGGACATCTTTCCAGCAGTCTTTGGGAACTAAGTTGAATTTCAACTCTGTCTATCATCCTGAGACTGATGGTCAAACTGAGAGAGTTAACTAGGTGCTAGAGGATATGCTTCGTATGTATGTCATGGATCAGCAATCATGTTGGGAGGACTATCTGCACTTGGTTGAGTTTGCATATAACAATGGGTACCATAGCTCTATTGGTATGGCTCCTTTTCAGGCTTTGTACGGTCGTCCTTGTTGTACTCCTTTGAGTTGGGATCGATTGGAGGACAGGGTGCTTCTTGGACCCGAAATGCTTAAAGATATGGAGCAGCAGGTGGCTCGCATTCGGGAGCATCTTGTAGCTGCTCAGGATAGATAGAAGAAGTATGCTGAAGCTCATAGAGTTGATCGGCAGTTTGCAGTTGGTGATCAGGTGTTCCTTCGAGTGCGCCCGTGGAAGAGCCCAATTCGTTATGAAAAGGGTTTGAAGCTTGTGCCTTGCTTCATGGGGCCTTTTGAGGTGTTGGAGTGGATTGGACCTGTTGCTTACATTTAGCTTTGACACCCAGTTTGTCACGGATCCATGATGTATTTCATGTTTCTGTTCTTAGACCATATTTTCCTGATGTTACTCATGTTCTAGATTGGAATGCTCTTCAGGTTGAGGATGGGTAGCTGGCACTCGAGCCCGTGGTTGTGCTTCATTGGTGGTGACTTACCCTCAGAGGCAGGGAGATTGATCAGGTGCGGGTTCAGTGGGACCCTAATGATGAGACTTCAGCTACATGGGAGGATGCCTCTTGTATTAGGGATTCTTATCCTTATCTTTTCACTGGCTTCCAGGAGTAAGCCGAATTTTAAGGGAGGAGGATGTAATACCCCTCATGTTACTGCTTGATTCTTAACATTCTCTGTGGTTTTTGTTTGGCACATTGTGATTTTGATGACACTATTGATATTATGTTGTGGTAGCTTAGACTGTTACTGATTATATACTCTTATGTTACCATGAATATTATGATGATATTTTATTACGATTGTTTTGATGAAATTATTTGGAATACAGTAGTCTAGAGGATAGTAATTGATGTTATTGATGCAAATTAATGTAAATTTATAATGCTTTAGATGATGATATGTTTTGGTGAGGGGACAGGTAGCATCACTTGTTTGCGAGCACCCTGCTACACTGTGAATCCTTCTCACGATGCTTTGTAATTGATTATATGTATATATGTGGTGTATCACCTTGTTGGATGCAGGATTTGTAGGAATAAGACTCGATTCCACCTATTTTGATAGGTCTAGGCGAGCATCGTACCAACCCAACAGCAGGAAGTTGTACAAAGGTGACATGGAAGTAACTCCATTCCAAGGTGTCAATAGTCTTATACCTTCTTGGTTTGTGCGTCTTAGTCACATTCATTGTGTTGTTGCATTGGTCTTTGTATGTTATTGTGCTTTCATGACCTATTTAATGTGGTGTATGATTTTATATTGTGATTTAAATAATTAAACAATTAATAAAATAAAGTATAAAGTAATTAATAAATAAATAAATAAATAAATGTTGTAGTAGTTTGCAAAAATATTAAATGTGTTTTGAAGAAAATTTTGCAAATGGTTGTTTTTAATTATTTTACTGTGCATGTATTTCTTTAATTTGGTTGTGGAAATGATAAATAAATAAACAAATAAAAAGCTCAATCTTTTTTGGATTTGAATGTATTTGAATTTTATTTTATTTGGAGAAGTGACTTTTGGTATTCACAGGAAGAGGAATGGAAGAGACTTTTGTGTGTGATTTTATTTAGGGGATTTTTGTTGGTAAGGGGTGGCATTCTCTTTCCAATAGATTTTGGAGAAATTTGGCAGTCAATTTTCTATCATAGTATTGCATTCTTTTATTATTCTAAGAATTCATTGAGGAGTAAGGTTTGAGTTGAGGGAGGATCTTGGAACTACTGCTGGGAAACAATCGTTGGTGGAGGATTGGAACGGCAAGAGGGATAGAGCTTCTACAGATCTTCTTCAAATGCAGGATGCCAGGTTGTTTTCTTATTTATTTGTTGTAGCATCAAATAAAATAGCAATTGATAGGAATTGTTTCGCTGTGTAAGAAATTTTCATCTAGGTTGCAATTCAAATGTTTGTGGAAAGAAAATCTATTAGGTTGTTGTATAATCAATGGAAATTTAACTGGGGATCGGGTTTGCTATTTGTTAAAATGGAATTTGGTTGGGTTCTGGACTGTCAATTATTAGATTGAAATTTCTGGGAGCTTGGGAGTGTTGTTTATTTAAATGAAATTATTTGTTGGGTTTTACTGTTGATTAGTAAAATGAAACTATGTTTGGAATTCTGGAAATAACCAGTAGTACTTTAACTTTGTCTGGAAAATATAATAACTCAACTTAAGAATAATCTCTCACTGGGAATTTGGGGTTGTGTAAGTCCTCACTTGTAGATAAATTTTACAAAATTTATTTTGTATATAAATTTATGTTGAAAGAGTAACATGTATAATTGAGTGCTATTTCTCTGTATTCGAATTATTTTCATATATAATATATATATATACATATACATATATATATACATATATATATATACATATATATATATATGTATATATATATATCAGATATATATATGTATATATATTTATACACATATATATGTAAATGTAGATATAAAAAAAAAAGAAAGAGAGAGATTTTAAAGTTCAAACTTCGCGAGATTAAATTGTTTGAATTTATTGAAAAATGCTAATTGGGTGATGGTTCGGCCTCGGCCATACCCACCACCCAGCCGGCCGAAGTGTTGGTGCAGCAGCCTACGGGCTACCATGGCAGTCCGTCAGACTGCTGTGACAGTTCGTAGACTGTCCACGACAGTCCTACGGACTACCATGACAGTCCGCAGACTGTCCGCTGTCGGGCGTTTGTCTATGTGTTGTATGGAAATTAATCTCCATTTAAAATCGTATATGTTAATTGTTGGCTTAAAACAAAAATTTCATATAATTTTTAAGGCACATATATATAATGTTATATAAATATATATATTTATATTTATATTTATATATATGTATTAATTTATTTAATTAGATATCATTAATTTAACTGGTAATTTTATTAATTAATTATGTCTGTAATCAGTTTGGTTATTTTTCTAATATGTTCAAAATAAAATTTTATTATAGTGAAGATATGGGAATAGAAAGGAACTTCTATTAATTTGTTAAATTGGGAACTTGAATAAGATAATATAAGGGAAATTTGTGAATATATATATATATATATCAGCATTGATTGTTTTATTTTAAATGTATATATGGTGGAAATAGAATTTAACATAGAATCAAATAAGTTATCTTTTTTATTCTTATTGTGTGAAGTTGTAGTCTTGTAGACTCGTGAGCTTGGGACATTGTTAGTTCTTTGATGCGGGAACCCTTTTTGTGTTAACGCTTTTGTCTTCCAAAGGATTGTGATTTTGTTGAATTTATATCTCTTCACTTTGAGTTTCTGTTAAGTTAAGAATGGGGTGTACCGAATTATGAGATTTTGTTATGGTACTTAATTTGCGAGATGAGTTATGCCTCGTATAATATTTTTATTTTTCATTTCGATGTTTAAGATTGGAATGGTACAACCCCTGTTTCTTTTTGGTTTTTGGTTGGGTCTCTAGGGAGAGTAGCTCCTCGTGGGGGTCGGCGCCCTGTTAAAGGGGAAGGGCTTAGGATAACCTACGAGTGAGTTAGTAAACAAGTGAAAACCTAATAATTAACTTAGGAGGGTTGGGTAGTAATATCATTACAAGATTTTAAAATTGATGCCTCATCTTCATTAGTGCTTCCGCAGACTAAAGGAAGGTTGAGAAGGCTGTGGTTGGCAAGGTCGTGACCTCATCTTCATGAGAGGTCTACGGCTCCGCATGAGTCACCCTATGGACCGGCACCTCCAGTTGGGAGGAAGGGCACAAGATAGCCATAGATGGGACCGCACCTCTAGTTGGGAGGAAGATTACAGGATGGCCCATGTAGGACTATGCGATGAAACTCTCCCCTAGTTGCCCATGTGTTTTATTTTATTGTGTTCCTCTAGAAGGGGGTTATGGGAGTTGGTTTGGATTGTTGATTAAATGAATTTAAATTGATTTATGATTTAATGTCTTAATATGTACTATGTGGTTTTGTATGATCTCATTGTTATTCAGATCTTGTACTCTTATGGTATTACTGTATGATGTTATTATTTGTTTCATTGTAATTTGGAGTATTGTGTTATGGCTCTATGTTGGTAATTTTTGTATTCTTGTGCGTCAGTCTTGGTCAGTTGACATTCTTGGTCGGAGTTACTTCTCTGTCACCTCTTAGCACGGGGTGGTCGGGTGGAACGTGCTCCGTACACAATTGGGTTCCCCATCAGCGTTCGTTGGCACAGTCTCATCCTTTTGAAGAATTTTACAAGTTGATCTTCATGTATTTTGATAATCTTGTATATTGTATTCATCGCACATGATTGGGAATCATGATGTAAATTATGTATGGATATGTTGTGTAATTAAAAGAAGTTGTAATATAAATTTCAATCTTTTATCCTTATTTGGTTATGTTATTCCTCATGGTTTTACCTTATGATGGAATCTATATATAAATCTAATGTTGTGATTATTAGTTCCTTTTGATATCTCATGAGTTGATGTTTTCCAATGTTTATTTTTGATGTGACCTTGTCTGCCCCAAAGAACATAGTCGGTTAAGTTATTGTATTATAATGAAGATTGTGTTCATATACATGATTATTTGATTTTGGTTATATTGATTATTGTTGTTCTTTTAAAAATATATATATTTGCGTTCTTTATTTGTTTGTTCTATGGGGCTTGCACGGTAGGCGTTACAAAATACTTGACTATGATGAAACATGCAAATTAGATAAACAAAGATAATCAAATGTAAGCATATAAAAAAACATAGTGAAAACTTTATTCCATATTGGATTGGTGTTACATGTGCTAGTAACCCTTTCCCAACCCTTGATTAATAAGCTTAGATGATGATGATAAGATGGACAAGATTAGCTCTCCATTGAAGAAAGTAACCTTGTATGAGATTGGAGATGAAAATGCTAAGATTGTGGAGTGGATGAACAAAATCAATTCTTAGTTTAAGAGAATGACTTTGCATAAAGTTTGTGAAGGATTTGCTTGAGGATGAAGCTTCTCATTTAAATATTTTCAAAATGCTATGTGTTGAAGAGAGACCAATGTGGGACTAAGATTGGACTAATGAAAGGACACTTGTCATCATGTGATAGGCCAATGGATGTGCAAGATTAGGGAAATGTGCCCATGAGAGGGAGAATTTGAATTCAAATTTGAGAGTAATTGCTAAGTGGGGGACAATAAAATGAGCAATAAATGCAATGTTGGAGGGACAAATCAACTTGCCTTTGAATTCAAAGTTGAGGAAATATTCCCCATAAATGCCATGTTGATGGAAAATCTTGAATTTAATAAATCAATAAATTGATTTATATGTGCAAGTGGCTAAATCTAGAGAATGCAAGTGGTTGAGATTAGCATTAGATTTAATCAGGATTAATTAGCTAGGATGATGATTAGGATGCATTGACTTTTATGACTTAAATATTATTTATTTAAATTAGAAAAAGGATGGAAAATGATTTGGATTTAATTAAATAAAAAGTTTGATTTATTTAATTAAAATGAGGGTGATGGGATCAAGTTGATTTATTTGATTTAAACTAATGACTTTAGGAGATTGATAAATAAACTTGATTTATTTTCCAAATGGATGAATATGACCTAGTTGAATGCATTATGTCAATTTGACGTGTCTACATTTTGCCCCTCTTTGAAGCAATGTACTTGTTGCGTTGGTTCAAAGAATAACTTGCCGCGATCAAAATAAAATAAAAAATTTGATTTTTCAGATGCCCCAGTGGAAAGAAGTACAATGGTACATTGCCCCCTCGAGAGATTGAGCGAAAAGATTTGATTTAAGGGTCAATCTCGCGATAAAGAGGTTCAAAATGGATGGTTATGGATGATGATGTAAATGAGATGATTTCAAGATGCTTAGAATAACAAATCTATATTATCCTAAACAACTTAAATGATGATATGATATGAGATGGATGAGATTGATGATGTGATATGCTATGGATGATTTATTAGATGCTTAGACTAACAGATCTATGTTATGATGATGGTATGAATGCATGATGGATGCATGATGGATGAACTAGTGATGAATTGGTGTTAGTATGGAAATGAGATGATGACAAGAGGATCCAACAAGTCCATGATCCGATGAGACTTTATTTAGAGATGATGACAATGATAGATGATGATGATGATGATAAATGATGATGATTTGCTTATCAAGGATTGGGATTTTCAAAGGTTCACTTACTTTATGTTTGATAACACGCCTAAGTATGATGCATCAAGGTATGAAGGACCAGGATGGCGTTGTACTTAGTGTGATGGACTTTGACTCAACAAACAGATAGGAGTATTCCTATTCACACCTGACATACGGAAACCTTGCTAGGATGCACTTTAGAAGTTTTAAACACCTTAGACCAAAACATAGAAAGGTGTAACCAATCAATCCCATAGTCAACAAGCTATCCATAACATCCTCTAGACATATCTAACAAAGAAAGTATTCGCCAAGTTATTTTACAAGAACGTCCAACAAGCATAAAAGATAATGATTGTTGCCCCATTCCTATCTCTCCAAATCCTTCATTTAGATATCATCGAGAGGTCCTTGGAATGAGCGCAATAAGATAAATCAAAAGAAAAGATCAAGTACATAAACAACCCAATGTTCTTCATACCTTCGGCCAAAGGGATGTGTTTTGATAGGATAAGAATCCAGGGTGATATCCAAAATGATGCACATTGTCAGAACGATATATCCTAGGACATGCATTGTATAGGATGATGATGGTTTGATAAGCTGATTGATAGGCTATCGCTATAAGGTCGATTGACATATTTGTGAATGATCAAGATTTTGATTTTGTTTTAAAGGTTTGTTGTTTGCTTTTGATTTTACGATTGAAGCTTGTTTTTGCTAACTGCTATGATTGTTTTTGTTTGTGTTGCCAAAGAATGAAGATGGTGATAAGTTATTATGGATGATTGATTATTGCGGGTGAAAGTGAGATGAGGCTAATGGATTTTTTCAAATATTTGGATGTTTTTGATGTTTTGCAATGTTTTGAGGCTGTTTTTGGTATTTTCAAGATTTTACAAATGTTTTGATTTTTTATTTTCTAAATGTTTTTGGATTTTGATGTTTTTCAAATGTTTTTGGATTTTGATGTTTTTTGAATGTTTTTGGATTTTGATGTTTTTTTAATATTTTTGGATTTTGATGTTTTTCGAATGTTTTTGGATTTTGATGCTTTTTGAATGTTTTTGGATTTTGATGTTTTTTAAATGTTTTTGGATTTTGATGTCTCAGGGGCTGATCAAATATTAGCCTTGCCTATGTTTAAGCTCAGAGAAGACATAGTTCGGATTCCAATGTTTTTGATATTTTTCTGATTTTTGAGTGTTTTTGGATTCTTTTATATGATTTGGATGTTTTTGGATTTTCTGATTTTCTAATGTTTTTGGATTTTTGCATGATTTTGATGATTTGGATATGGATATGTGTGATGATATAAGTGCTTTGTTTGGGATTTTTTTGAAGACCAAGCTAAGGTTGATTGATCAAATCAATGGATTGATGATAATGATAACATTGTTGATGATACACAACAATGTAAGGACCAGATTGATGAGGATTGATTAGGATTGATGATGATAACATTATTGAGCATGCACAACAATGCAAGGGTGGAGATGTTGATGGGATTGATGATAATAACATTGTTGAGGATGCACAACAATGCAAAGATAGTGTTAAGCAACATAAGGATTGGGAAAGATATCCCTAAGATGATAAGGGATTGATTGGATTTGATTGATCAAGATTTTGAAGCTTGGTTTAAAACAAAAGATGTTCGAATGATTTGATGTGACGTTTGAAGGGTGTGTTTGATGCGATTGATAGTGATTGTTTGGATCGATGTTCGATGAAAGTTGAAGACTGATAATGAATTTCTTCTCGTCAAAATATGCTATGGGCTAGTGATTCAGATTTTGGATTGTAGATGCTTGACCAATTTGATTTCATGTTTTCCAATGTTTGGATCGCCACATAAGTCAAAGGATACATATCAAGATTTATTCTCAAAGCAAGATGTACATATCTGCCCCCATTGTCTAGCAATGTATGGAATGTGATGGGATGGATGCTTGGATAGGTGTATGGATGGATGGATAAGGTAAGTACGCAAAGGATGGCAAGGATTATCTTGCGATAAGATAAGGTGCTTGGATAAAGAATACTCATTTGGATAATGCTTCATAGCTTAGATAATGCAGCATAGGAGAGGATTAATGAAAATGTCCCATGTCAAGATGTTTACCAGAAGCAAGTGTAAAGTGTGCCCCAAAATTTCATCAAGATCAAGATAACTTGGACTATGGATCATGAAGATGGATAAAAATGGATTGGATAAATGGTGTGTGGATGAGTGGATTTATTATGGATAAGATGGATGGAATGCTTGATTTATTATGGAAGGGATGAGATGCTTTCATCTGAATTGGCACACATAGATGCTCGATTCTACACATGACGCTTGTTTGCCAGGTTTTTTTCATGGTCTTTCCCAAAGTGCCACCCATGCAGTTTTCACTATAGGACAATTTTTTTCTCTTTACTGTTTTCAATCCATTTTCTATTTTTTTTGGATTTTCAATTTTTTTTATTTTTTATTTTATTTTTCTGAAAGATTCATGCTAAACTACCTGGTGGTGTTGACGTAGATGCCCCTATCATAATGTGCCATTGATATCCTACTTGAAGGAGTTTCTTTGCTAAGATATGTGTACTTGAATGCAACTTTTGGGATTCTTGATTTGCTTTGTTGATACCGGAGTTGACTTTGTCTTTGTGTGCACATAATGATAGATTTCCTTCTAAATCCTTATGATGAACGGTTGCTACCAATACACGGTCAAATGTAAGCATGCTTTTCAAAATCTGCAAACACTAATCTCAAACAAGGGTTAGTACCTACAAATCCTTCAAGAACACTCCTATGAAATACCCTGCAAATGCTTCAAAATGCTACAAAGGATAAAAGAAAACCACAAGCATAATGAAAACACTCAACAAGTTACCTATTCCATAGTGGATTGGTGTCACATGTGCTAGTGACCCTTTCCCAATCCTTGATCAAAGCTCAAGATGATGTAAATACAATGGAAATGATGAGCAAGATGAGTTCTCAAATTAAGAGAGTAACCTTGCCTAAAAGTTGTGGAGGCCTTGCTCAAATTTGAAGCTTTTATTTAAGGATTTTCAAAATGCTAAGTGTTGAAGAGAGACCAATGTGGGACTAAGATTGGACCAATGGAAGGACACTTGTCATCATGTGATAGGCCAATGGATGTGCAAGATTAGGGAAATGTTCCCATGAGAGGGAGAATTTGAATTCAAATTTGAGAGTAAATGAGCAATAAATGCAATGTTGGAGGGACAAATCAACTTTCCTTTGAATTCAAAGTTGAGGGAATATTCCCCATAATTGCCATGTTGATGGAAAATCTTAAATTTAATAAATCAATAAATTGATTTATATGTGCAAGTGGCTAAATCTAGAGAATGCAAGTGGTTGATATTAGCATTAGATTTAATCAGGATTAATCAGCTAGGATGATGATTAGGATGCATTGACTTTTATGACATAAATATTTGATTTATTTAAATCAGAAAAGGATGGAAAATGATTTGGATTTAATTAAATAAAAGGTTTGATTTATTTAATTAAAATGAGGGTGATGGGATCAAGTTGATTTATTTGATTTAAACTAATGACTTTAAGAGATTGATAAATAAACTTGATTTATTTTCTGAATGGATGAATATGACCTAGTTGAATGCATTATCTCAATTTGACATGTCTACAAAACCAAGTACCACTTTAGAAATATGACATACATAGTCTTCTCTTTCTACAAATCCCCCATTGTATTCATAAGGGTTTTATTGTAGGTCCCATCAAATACTATGCCCTAATCATGTAACAAGTAGATAAGTCATCTTTACTAAGGTCAAACAAGGTTGTTTAATCACAAAATACAATAATTTTTAGAACTTTTTAAGTGTTAGATTTATGTTTTGATTATAAGGTTTATCTTATAGGTTTAAGGTATGAATTTAAGGTTCTTGCAATTAATTTTCAACCAATAGTATTATTCTATCATATCTCTACCATTCTAGTTCTAAAATAAAACATACAAATCAAACTTAAATATTAATTTGGCTTATATAGTTATTTTTCAAATATATTAATTTTACTTATATATGGTCAAGGTTAGATAATCTTCTTGCATTATAATCCATAAATATTATTTTCCACTAAATCATTATTATTTTAAGTTATTTCAAATGAACCTTGATAAAACCCTTGCTTAAAGTTTCATTAAAAAAAACATAAGAGCAATAAATTCAAGATAGTTCAAATCTTGTATAACAAACCAAACCCTCTTCTACAATATCAAAATATATAAGTTTTAAGATAAAAAATTCCCTTGTTCATGTTTACATAAACAAAATGCACAAGTTCTTCTTGATCAAATGAATAACATTATATATTACACAAAAAATAAAATTAAATACATAATTAGAAATATTTTTTAAATATTGTCTCAAGATAACTTTTACATATAAAAAGAATAAGCATAATGACCTTCCCTAAATGATTATACATGATATATCTTTGGTCCTATGCATTTTCTGACTTATTTTTAATTAAGGCTACATATAAAACTACCATGAGAAGGCTTAGTGATAGTCTTTAGACCCTCCTAGTACAATATGGCATGGTTTATTCTCAAATATTCATTTAAATTTCACATGTTATTTTGATTTTTGGCCCTGCACGCATAGGAGCATGACATAGCATACTGCACCGAGATGCTAACTGGAGAGTTGCACCAAGAACCACTACATCCAACCCTTGAGTGGAGAGTTGCGAGACTTCACTAGATGAGTGTTACAAGGATATTGAGTCAAGGAGGAAGACTATGAACCATTTGGCAAGAGGAAATCCAGAGCAAGGGTGAGGGCACCCAAAAAGGGAAAATTGACCAAGCGACAATGACTGTAAGTGATTTTTCCCCCACATTGTTCATTCAACATGAAAATTTTGTTCTTTTTCTTCCATAAGTGAGGCTTCAACAACCACAATGGTATTGTTCACAAATTGATAATGGGAAATGGTGACACTAGTTGAAGTGGGTTTCTCACCTTAAATTTCCTTGAATAATCGCTTATTGAAGGATTCTTCCCAAAGCTTCTGCTAGAATAATAAATGAGAAGGGGGATACAAGGTTCTCTTGTTGGATCCCTCTAGATTCCTTAAAGAAGCCATAAGAGATACCACTAATGATGATAGAAAATTTGGAACTGTAAAATATTTTAGGAACTTTTTTCCCAACTCAAAAAATTTCTAGAACTTTATTGAGAAACTCCCATGAAACATGATTGTAAGCCTTCATCAAATCTAACTTTAGAAGAAACCTTTCCTTTTTATCGAGTTCCATAGAATGGAGCACTTTGTGAATGGTAATGATACAATCCAAAATATTCTTACCATGGAAAAATCTACTAGATGCTATGGAGAGATCAACTTTGGGAGAATTTGTTGCACTTTTAAGGAAATGATTTTTACAAAAAAATTATACATCGAGTTACAATGGTTGATTGGTTGGAATATCAAGGAGAAAAACCTAGCCTTTTTTGGGATAAGAACCAAAAATTTAGTTTTCAAATCCTTTAGTAATCTTCCACTCCTAAAGAACTCCCTAGTTGCAACTACCATGTCATCAATGTTCAACAATATCCCAAAGCACTTAGAAGAAGTGAGGGAACTTGTTAGGGTTAGGGTCCTTACTTCCTTAAAAAGAGAAAAAAAAATTTTTTGCTTCTTCCTCCACTATAGGCTTCATCAACTCCATATTATCTTGCTCATCAAAAATTGCGGGGATAAGCTTTAGGATAACATTATAATTCATAGGACCAAAAACATTGTTTTTATTGAAGAGATTGTTGAATTTTTGTTGCTCTCTCCCTTATATAGGCTTCATTAGAGATTTGGTTACCATCCAACCAAATCTCTTTCAATTTTTTAGGTGAGTTGTGTTTTAGAGGCCTCATATACAAAAACTTAGTATTCCTACCCCCAACCTTTAACCAAATCGTTCTCGATCTTTAGCCCCAAAAGATTTTTTTAGAAATTAATGACTGGAGCTCACATAAAACACCTTTCTCTTTCACTGTCATCTCTTAACTCATTCCTAGAATGTGGATTTAATTTTATGAGGTTTATAGTTGAGCCATAACTTTAGATTTCTTTTAAAAATGTTACCAAGTGAGTTCTTATTCCATCTTCTAACATTAAGCTTGACATTGTTTAGCTTCCCAACAATTTGGAACATAGGCAATCCTTCCACTTTTATGTTCCATGATTTAGCTATTTTATCAGCCAAATCGGGTGTTGAGTCCATATTTTTTCAAATTTAAAAGGAAAACCTCTTTTTGTTCCTCTTTTTCAACATAGAAAAAATAAATCCAATAGTTTTGTTCATTACAATGCAACCCTTCATTAGAGACAACATTAACAACTGAGTTACCTCTAAAGATATGGTTAATTTTGGTTTTAGACCAACCCATAATCATACTTATGTAGTCATCCATCATGTTTTTGATCCTCCAAGGTGAGAAAAAATTACCTTTCAATATTTGTATAATCAAATTTGAGTTACCTTCAATTGCAACATTAAAATAACCCTTATCCTTCATTCTTATTAATCCCTACTAGGAAGCAATAGTTTCAGCCTCATTATTGGATTTTTTGTCGATATATGTAATGCATCCAAGCCAAGACACCAACACAATTAAAATTTTCAAGACTAATGTAGACCTAGGGGTGTGACTAAATATCCAACCTCAATTTGATTCAAATACAAACAAAGTGTCTATTTTCAACACAATACCCTCACTAGGCTACTAGGCCTCAAATCACATCCTTTGATGACATTATTGAAACAGGCTATACACAAGCCACCAAATCATGTATTAAGCACTAACACAAGTCCCTAAACACTATCCCAACCAATTCCACAAGGTTATTTCACAACATTCATGTGTTGCATTAGTTTGTCCTACCAAAAAGGCCACAAAATTACCCTTGTTTTACAAAGGAATGCCTTTCCAACCACTTGGTTCTATTCCAAAACCTATTTTCAGAGATTTTTTATGACAAAAAACATTAGATTTCACCATTTTTTTGGTAAGCCATGCCCCTTTTGTCACTATTCTATAAAACCCATCATCTTTCCTCAATACGCTAGGGTTTTAAAGAAACACAATATACTAGACTCCCAAACTCAAATATTGTCTTCAAAACATTAAAATAATCTTGAAATAGGACAAAAAACCTTCATTCATACTATTTCATCCATAAAATTGACAAACCATGACTTAACAATCACAAATTCATAAGGAAATTTCCCCTATCAGCCTTAGGGTGTCACTTCAATGCCAAGTTTCTTGCTTTAACAAACCCCTAAATAAAATTAACCTCTATCCTACCATGTTTCACACCAATCCATCGAGTTACTATTCCAAGACAGTGGGTGGATTAGTGGATCTCATTTGCTTTTAGCCCTCAAACCCTTACATAGGAAAAATAGGGCAGTCCTTGTATTTGATTATTTTCTCCCACAAAACAATGATTTAGCACTTCAAAACAAATGAAAATGGAAGGGAAAACATATATTTATCTACACAAATGATCTTAGAGTATTTCAAGCTTGTATGGATCCATACAACACAAAAGAACTTCAGAAAAATAGTAAAAACACATAAAATTGCTTCAAGAACGTGGTATTTGATATGAAATTTTGGTATCAACTCCTCCAAAAACCTTTTCTCAGGCATTGTAAGTATTTTTAAATCATCTCAAACCCAAAATACCTTCAACAAACATCCATAACTGACTTAGAAACACTTAACAACCCACTATTTTCCAAAATTGCAATTTTGACAACTTTTAATGTCAACAATTGCAACTTTTTACACTATCAACTAGATGTCTTCCAAGCATCCTAAACACATTGAAAATTATATTGTTAGACATTATTCACCTTTAATACATGACTCCCTACAAGAAAACCTATTCTACCTACTTTGACAATATTTGACCATCATTGATAATTTCTTCACATATTTGATCTTGTTTACAATATGGATCAATGAAACAATAAATGGTATTTTAGACCTTATTAAAAGATCAAACAACTTTTTAAAACTCCCTAGAAACTTCTATGATCAACCTATAATGCTCCAGTTGTGAACATAAGGTGTAGGTGCTCCTACACCAGACACTCCCCAATGAGCTATGCCAGTATCACATGGAGTCATCTTCCATTGATTGTAGAACATATTATTGACCCCCATTCACAAAGAAATAATATGGTTGCTTGGGAAAAAAAGTGGAGAAACTCAAAGATAGTATCTTAGCAAAATTTAAAATTTAAAATTTCATTCTTCCTTTCTTATCATGCAAACTTGTGACTCAACAAAACAAGTATGCAAGGCTAACAACTTCAAAGATAAGAATGGAAGATTGCTAAATGTTTAAGGGTATGTGCAGGATCATGATGGGCCAAAAACTGGCGATATGATGGGTATTTGTAGGGTATGTGGCTGACGACTTTTTTTTTACCCAAAATTAATGGAACAAAAAGGGTTTTATACTAGATTCTTAGATTTCCAAAAATATAAATTATTCTTTACTTTGAATTTAACAAATAATTATTATTCATTTTCTATTTGAATTACGAATAAAGTCTTATTTGATAGGCTTATTGAAAAACATCTATAGCTTTCAAACAGTATCACATTTTTTGAATCTGAAACACATGTCACATTCTATGCTTCACATACTATAGGATTAAAAAAGGAAAAAATGAATTTCATGAAGTTTTGACTAAGTTAAGGTGGTCAGACATACGAGTTTTTATATTTTTTTAAATTTGTACTAAAAAATTCATAATTAACTATTTACTTGGAAAAAAATTACAAAAAAATATGCATCACATTAGGACATGAGTCCTCTACTTATATCTAAAATATTATAAAAAAATATTATCATTTTATTATGGTTAGGGTGGTTAGACAAACACCTACTTCTTATTTTTCCCTAAAATTTAAGTGCTACTATATTGAAATTTCAAATTTTCACCAAATAGATTTTTTTTTTTTTTAAATAAACCTAGTAGTTTAGAAACTACATTCAATTTTCTACAGATTCTATTCTGACATATGTTTTAAATAATATAGATAACTTATTCAATTTTTTATGTCAAGTTGCCTAGCTCTAATTTTTTTGAATTTTATTGCCACTTAAGGGCATGTTTTTTCCATGATGATCTTGCACATACCCTTAACCTTTTTTCTTTGCAATGGGATGGGAATACAATATGATAGAAGTGGGATAATAAATGCATCATTTGAAGCATCAAACCAATATGCACAAATGAAAGAAAGTGCTAACCCCTTAGACTAAAAAAAATTCTTTTAACTTTAAGTTTGTTGGGTAGCCAATTCTTTTAAGTTATCAAATGCCACCATCATACATAATCAAAATGTTGTTGTTTCAAATGACTATGAGCACTAACTTTCACTATTTGAAGATGTTGTTAAAACCTTGTCATAGAGAACTAGAACATTGATGCAACCAGTCATCCTACCTTAAAAAATACCAAAAGTCTCCTAGCAATTAGACATAGGAAGATTTAAGATGACTTAAATATTTTTTTATCTCCAAAGCATAAACTTATGATGACTTAACCAAGCCTAGTACACACTCCCTCCCTATTCACCACTTAGACATATGGAGTTTATCAGTGAATAGCTAAACCACCTCACACATGCACCTAAACTATGTCTATTAGTGTTCTAATTCTTCTTTTTCAAGACAAATTATACCAAAATATTATGTATGGTGAAATCATTCTTCTGCACACTATAGAAAATTTCAATGGAAATTTGCATTAAATTTGCATTAAATGTAAATTTGCTACTATTTTTAGTCATGGAGGTGTCCAATAAACCAATTGGTTGTGTTTCCCTTCAAATTTATTTACTTGAAAGAAGAGAAAAAGTCCTTTGATTACAAGTAGAGAATACATTTGAGGCCTTTCTTGTGTAACTCATGGACCATAGTCACATTTAATACTTGTTACAAAGTTTGGAAGTTAAAATGTTAAGTAGAAGTCTAGTAAATCAAATAACTTGGATTAAGAGAATATATAACGTGAATTTATACCTTTCAAAGGTTGCATATGAGGTTGCATGGTACTTTACAATAGAGAATAGCATTAGTTGTCTAACTCTTTTCATTGTAGTATACACTATTATTTGTTACCCAAATTAAGAAAGACTAAGTTTTTTAGGTTTCTTAGCAGCAACATAATGGATCAAGAGAAATTATTGCCACCAAGGTCCTTGTGTTGGAGCTTAGATAGTAACTACAATAATGTGCTATGCTTAGTGCTAATAGGTTGCATGTGCTATGCTTAGTGCTAAATAAGCGAACAATGAAAATGAAAGCAATGAGAGTGATAAGGAAAAAGAAGAATACAATCTTGAAATTTTGAAACAAAATGAAATTCCTTTTGGACATACAATCAACATACCAATGGATATAAATAATGAGGAAAGAGTGATTCGAATAGGAAAGTTCCTATTACTAATTGTAGAACATGTTATTGACCTCCATTCACAAAAATATAATAGATGTTTGAATGAATAATTTAAACAAAAAAACTAAGCGCTATTACACAAGTCTATCCACACTTTTCAATTCCCTCATTGAAAATCTAAACATATTCAAAACGGGTATCAAAACTTTTACAACACAAGCTTCAAATATTGTTGTCTCAAACAAATTTAGGCCTAATTAGGCCTGATTTGCATAAGGGTTTGTTGCTTTACTAACTCTTAAAACATCACCATGAAAGAACTTCATCCAACATCCTTATGAGTGTAGGTACCATCAAATAGGTATTTGTTAGATCTATCTTCCTCGAGCGAGGGAAAGTTAGGAAGAGAAGAGGAAAGTGAGACATGTAGTAGGTCAAAAAGAGGGAGATCAACTAGAGATCAAAATATTAGAAGAAAATTCCATAAATGCATGGAATTTTCTCTTGCTAGAGGGGGGTCATTTTCTTATGATTATGAGAGCATAGGAAACATCGAGGTGCCCTTCAGGTACAAAAATCTATGGAAACAATGGGTACCCAAAGAACTTCCTCCAATAAAAACTAATTTTTGTTTCAATGAGAGGATATATCACATAGCACCATCCTAATTACATGGTTTGGGCCTATTTTGCATGGATGGCATAAGGGTCTATTATGACAGTTATGGAATTAATGGAGTATGTCAAACCCTATTATAGTTACAAAGATTGGATGTAGTTGGTTCGATATACACAAAGTATGCATAGGTATGCATTGTCAGTAAATTATATACAGCTAAAAGATAAGGATCAAAATAAAGGAGTGGTTATGTAGATTGATGGAAGGCTAAAAGCATCAAGGAATATTGCAAGGTTTATAAATAGTACATGACCTAGGTAAACAAATAAGCAACCCAATTGCATATTCGAGGCACGTGAGGGAAACTATGTATTTGTATGTGTGATAAATCAATAACTGCAAGGGAATATTTGCTAATCAATTACAATTTGAATCACATAGATACAAACACAATTACTATGTGGGTGGTACATACTATATACCATTTTACCCAACCTCCAATTAATGACTCCAATATACCCTTTTATTATTATTTTTTTTTTCATAAGTCTATTGGTTTCATTTTAGTAATGTTTTTTTATATTTAATTTTTGTCACAGCAGGACATTTATTGTACAGGGAAGGCTCTGGCCCATAGCATAGATCATGATGTATCTTTAGGCACTTCTAACTGACAAGTTTACCTCATTGTAATTGTACAAATTAGATACAAGAAAAATGTTTTATTCTTATCGCAGTCGCATGATTGGGGAAAGGCACCAGCAATAGAGGAAAGCATCCATAGGGAGGTGCAATCACTATTATGTGATGATGACATCGCATATTCCGCTAACCCTTTGGATATGATAAGGAAAACTAAAAAAAAATTCAATGAAGAAATCCTTCAGTTGTTATTTGAATAGTGCCTCAAACAGATGAGATAAGAGAAAGGGTTTAAATATTAACTGAGAGAGCACGAAACTTGCAAGTAAGTTGTCATGAGATCTTTAATTATAATATAAGTTCATTCATGGTTTTATATTTTGTACTCTTTTATGTCATGAACTAAAATATGTGTTGTTTTTATAAAAAAAATTGTGTCCTCGTGATGCTACTAGCCATGATTAGGGTACTCTAGGTGCTTCCTGAGGAGTAGGAGTTGGTACAAGTGTCAATCCTGATTTTCCTATGCATACATCACATCATCTGACCCCATCATCCATGCCTATATTATCGACTGAAATGTCAGCAACACATAGTATGCAGGCATTAGGTAGTGCACCCTCTAGCAGCGAACACATGCTAGAACATGCATCAGGACATGTACCTGGGGATGCAAAGGCCACTAGTATGTGTGATGTTTTAGTAGCATTTCCTAGATCTTCCCGTATTACTAGCATGGTAAAATTTCCAATCACATTTGTGGTGACCGAGGATTTTGTTCCCATAAAGATAGAGAAGATCCCAAGTACTTTAAAATGTTTTAATTATTATTATATATAATCCAATTGAAATTTACTTATTGATCACTCTTTTTAGACTAATGATTCCATGATCATTTTGTAGGAATTTTTTTTTATAAGCATCTAATTGATATTACATCAGAGATCTTTGGGCCCACCATACATACATAGTGGAATGCCCAAAATCAAGATTTAAAAGATGAGCTCATTAACTGTTTAGTTGTGTTGTTCAGTAATAACACATTCAACCGAACCAAGGTCCTTAAGAAAGTTGGTACCTATCTAAAGTATGTGAGGGACAAATATAGGTCACATTTAGAGAAGAAAAAAAAGTATGAGCATCCCCCCATGATTCCAAAGAGGGAGTGAAAGGACCTGGTGTCAAATGGAAAAGAGAAGGTTGAAAAGAAAAAAGGAAAGATACCACCAGGCCAAGGAAGGTATGTGATACTATCAACAATGTAATTATATACTGATTACTCTTTCTTTTTATATAATCTAACATATTTCAAATTTTTCATAGGCTTCCCAACACATCGAAGGAAACAAAGGAAAGACTAGAAAAACACTGGCCACACAAACTTGGCTCTGGTGGTTATATGAAATTAGCCACATGAATTGTAAGTATCAATAAATGAAATATTGCATGAAAATAATAAATTGCAAACAATTTTGGTTTTATCACACCATAGAAGCAAAATTCATGATCTTATGTAAAAATGCATGGCTTTGAATTCAATAGAGTTCCCATAGAAAAGGACCTAAAGATTTCCTTCCAACAAGGCTATGGAGTCGTGGTTAAACACCTAAGACTCTTGACTGGGAAAACACAAGCTTTCAATGCATCTGACATGTAGGTAAATAAACTCAATGAAGTTTATTTAAAATTGAATACTTGTGCAATCTATTCAATATTAATTTACACCATAAACTAATTATGTGCCTATTTGTTTTAAACAGACAAAAAATGATAATACTGCACATGACATTAGAATGTAGCCTAGTGAGGGTGGAACACAGCCTATAGCTGAAGGTCATGGTGTGCATCCCAGTACTCGATGTGTTCATGTGCTATACAAAAAGCAGTATGGATTAATATAATTAAAATTCTTTAATTGCAATTGGTGTATTAATTAATGTAACCTTTCATGTTTCAACTTTAGAGCATGTAGAGCATGATCAACATGTTAAGCATGATCAAGCTAGAAAATATCATGAACATGATGTGGCCCCATTAGGTAAAAAGGACCACTCTAATGTTTTTTTAAATATATTTAATTGCTATTGGTATATTAACTAATGTAACCTTTCATGTTTCAACTCTAGAGGATTTAGAGGTTGTTCAGCATGTTGAGCTTGATGTTATAAGACAATATTAGGAACATGATGTGACCCCATCAAGTAAAGAGCACTACTCTAATGTTCTTTTAATTAATGAAATACTTGTAACAATAATAATAAAACATATCAATTTAATACTTCTTTGTTATTGCAGCAGACCCCACCTTGGAATGGCCTCCACATTGTGAGCACACGACTAGGCATACATTAAGATCATGAGTAGAGGGAAGAACAACTAAAGGGGAGACAGATGATTTAGAAAATAATAGTCCACTTATTTTTTAAGCTACAAAAAAGAAACAAAAAAAAAGTGATTGTAATCATATTATGACAACCATATTTTTGATAGTATGTAAAAACTAAAAGAATGAATGTTATATGTTAATGAATGAATTCTATATGTTATTAATAGATGAATGAATGAATGTGAATATGTTAATGAATGAATGTTATATGTTATTAATGGATGAATGAATGATTAATTTTATATGATCGGGTATGGGGAATTGAGAGTGATGCAAATGTGGGGGAGGGGCCAAATGAGCTTCTAGCATCACATGGTTGGCCCTGTTAAGTAGATAATATTATAAGTATTCTCGAAACAAAGAGAAGCTCAATAAGGTAATGCACTTTTCAATATAATTTTTAAACAAATAATTTATCTTTTTAAAACAATAGGGTTTCGTCACAATTTTGATGAACACAGTCCGACGAACCACAAAAAATTGTGATGAGGTTTTTGTACACATGACGTAGTTTTTGTCGTAAACATTGTTGTACATTCGTTGGAAAATGGATGAATGTTTGGTGTTTTTTTGGCACTTTCAAATGGGTGTTCTGCAATGTTTTGTGATTTTTTTCATCGATAGATAGATGGAGTTACATCGATGTTGCGATGGACACTGCCAACATTTTCCATGGCACCAACCGACGATGATGAGTCATGATTTCGATGTATAAAAATTGGTTGTTAAAGCGATGAAATTCCAAATAGTGTTGCATTGGTAATTCAACAATATTTTATCGATATGTCACCAAACATTCATCAGAATTTGTAGTCAAATACAGTAGTGTGTGTGAGAAACATAGCAACCTATACATAAAAACTATAAAATAAAACTGAACACAATAAGGCTTGTTCTCCAGCCTACCATACTATTTCATGGAGCCTCATGGACTGTCACCAAACACCTGAGAAAGAATATACTTTTCCCACCACTCTAATCAATGGTGAAATGAATATTGCTTATTACAATCAATATAGCATACATGAGGATATGATTGTCTATTTGACAATTGTCACTGATTTTCTAGTCACTATCATTATTTTGAAAGGTTGTTTGTAACACATTAGTTCATCAAACACCACATTATGGTTGGAATATGGTCTACAAGAATAACAAAAAAGTATGAAGTTTACTGTGGAGATTATGCAAAAAATAGAATGAAGCACATAACATTAACTATTTTATTCCATTACAGCCATCGCAATGGAAAGGAAAAACTCACAGCTATAGTCCTATGAAAAACTTTTAGTGCAAAGGTTACACCATATACAATGTATGTATATACAAAGAATGAATTCTAGTGTAGTGATGAAGCTTTATTGATAGACGATATGTCAATCAAAATATATCAAATTTGTATATTTTATAATAGATAAGTTGCTCTCTACTTGCAATGGGATGAATGGAGTAATTATAATTTATCCATACCTAGTGTGTGTGACACAATTCACTATGCCCAAAACAAAACAAGGTCTGATTTCCACCCTACCATATTGGCTCATGGAGCATCGTGTGCTCTCACCAAACCCTCGAGCAAGAAAATAAGTTGTCCACTACTATGATAAATGGTGAGAGTAATGTTTCAACTCCCAATGACTCAATACACTTGATCTAATTGCATGAAAAGGCTTGCGAAGGACAATTGTTTCGATAGGTAGACAATAAGAAAATAAAAAAATATAAACACTTATAGAATTAATTACAAATGAGATGCAATGGAGTTGCAGTAGAACAAAGTATGTAAATAAAATCTAGAAATGACTTGTGTATGAAATAGATTGGAGTTTGGACACAGAAAAGGAATCTTTCTCTCCACCCTACCATATTAGGTCATGGAGCATCATTGGCTATGACCAAACCCCCAAGTAGTAACGTTGATTTTCTACCACTTTGGTGAATGTTGAAGATAATGCTATGGCACCTGAGGGAATCTATTAAGTGGAAATCAATGTTATACATTTTTTTATAATTTTACATGGAGTTGTGAAATGATAAATAGAAAAAAAGATATGTAGGTTTACATTTTATATAGATGGAATATAGGTGAAGGACATACAACATGTGAATGTGGAATCATAAAGCTGTTTAGCATTTATGGGGAGCCCTACATTTTGTATACGAATACAATGTAGTTGTAATCTAAAACCGTTTCAGTGGGATAAACATACATAGAAGCAAACTGTGAACTTTGGTATTGTCAACATGTTTTATTAGCATGAAATATCTAAAACATGATTTTTAAGTGGCTGTATAATTTACAAGCAAAATATATGTAATAGAAAAATTACATGTCACATATAAAAAATGAATATGAAGTGAATTGAGAGAGGGTGTAGATTCTATATGCATAGAGGTGAAGAGGAAAGGAGAAGAAATTCACTTACCATGAAGAAGAGAAATTTTTTTGATGATGATGATGATAATGAACAGTTTTGTTGGAGAAGATCATCTTGTTTGATTTACAGTGCACTATAATTGTTGGTATGTATCCTGCAGTTTCTAGAAAAATACAAAGGCGGGTCTACACAGTTCAAGTGAGCAATTCAGTTGCTTGCTATTCACTGTAATGTTTTTGAAGAGGCACATGTATATGCATTATTGATTGCACAAAGCACAAAAAGATTGTGACTGGAAAACCAATGGGTAAGAAAAACCCAGGGTAGTGAGCAACATACCACAAAAAGAAAACCAGATTATGTTAAGAATTTTATTCTGTTGCAAACAAAAACAAAAAATTAAGGCCATAAAAAGAAGCATAGAAAGAAATCCATGTTGGGAAGCCCATGTAAACTGCTCACTTTTTTTCGAAGAGAAGAACTGGAAAAAAATTATCATAGGGGACGTGCTGGAAAAGCCAATCCATGAATGAAAGAATATTAGTTTGAATAAAATATATAGTCTATCGCAATACAACCTTACCAAAAAGAGGAAGATATAACCTAAGTCAGAGAACAACAATCAACTCTCCCTTACAGAAAATAAGGAAACTTGTATAACTTGAGTTATTTGATTTGCATGCACATTGGAAACAAGCATCACTTTGCAAAGCTTACCATGTGAACATTGTCTCATGTATGTGCTACATATATTGCCAATGGTTGCAATAATAATTTGCATTTAAAATTCAGCAAACTAATTGAGCACTTTGTGGTAGTTTCAAAAATGCATTATTCAGCACTGGGTCATGGATTGAGCTACATAATGTACATAGTAGGCATTATAGGTAAGAACCATACTACCTCCACATCCAGCATGGCGAGCTCTCATTAGGGATCACAAAGTAGTCGCAAGAAGACTTGGTAAGGATTAGATGGTTAGCCAAACATGATAGTTACATAGACAAATATATCTTGGACACATATATTTACACAAAACTCTTTCAAGATATGCTATGCACTAAGAACATTGTAAACAAATAAAAACAACATTCTCTTTAAAATAACTCACAAATAGTTGTAAATATTGAATTGTGTATGTATATATGAATAGATATCCAACACACAAACAAACATTGACACACATCTATACCAACAAGTTGTATAACATAGGGAAATTTCAATTACATGCATGTATATTTATCTATATATGCATATGTAAATGTACACATACATAAAACTATGTCGACAAGTAGATATATGAGTAGGTGTAGACAACAATACATCTCCTAAAAAGGACAAGAACTCTATATAAATAAACAGTATAAAATTAAATAAAAAATATACACTTAAAATGTAAGGAAATTATAACCAACATAAATAATAGTAAATAAAACAATTGCATCTATTTTACTTAAACATTATAAGTTATACTTCATTGTCTTAATATATAACCACTCAAACAAAAAAGAAAGCAATAGCAGTAGAAAGGAAAGGTCTTTTTGATGCAACAAGTAGTGCGAGGGTATTCAAAAAACTAAATGTCCAGCCAACATGAACTAAAAGAAATATGCAAAGTCCCAATTAGCCATGGTTGTTTTGGTGTTCAAGGAAGTACAACAAATATCTCCCAAGCCTACTGCACGGTGGGAAAAATAGCAGACAAATTTGATAGTAAGAGCTTGCACTCAGCTTCAAAGTTAAGCTTTTCAACCTTCACTATTGTTTTTTTCAGTCTTGTTTTTGAATTATAAGTTTGAGTTTTGATTAGAATTGTGAAAGAAAATGATGTGTAGGTGACAACTTTGATAACAAACTTAGCACTCATTTTAGCAATAGACTCATATTGCAACATGTATTTTTTTATTGAAATTTGTAATAGGCTTGTTGGAGCCTCATCGAAAATAGTTTCCCAAAGCTCACCTATGTGGTATTCAATCTTTAGTTGCAATAAATATTGAAAGTCACAGTTAGCTATTGTTTTCTAGCATTTTGGGCAGAAACATGTATTTTTCTCAGATTTTTCACACTTTTTCTTGCATTTCCTACCATTCACCTCCAATGGACATGTAACATAGCAGAATGCATCAATTTTTTATAAATTTTGTTGTTTCTTTGAGAGTAGCTTGCAAAGTATTTGGCAAGCCAAGGAACTCATCGAACATATATGCAATAGTGACTCTCCCATTTCCCAAAGCAACCTTTTGAGGGACTACACGAAGGGGATCAACAACAAGTGGATCAATATATCCTCTCTCAATCAATGGTTGTGCTGCTAATATGCCAGGATTTATATATAGAAGAGTCTGTGTGGCTGTGTTTAGAATAGTTCCATTGAAGTACCCAACACGTGCATTTTTTACAAGGATGAGAGTTGAACTAGGTGTGTACAACCTCTCTAACTCATGACCCTTTTCTTCCCAGTTTCAGCCCCACAAATTAACATCAATTGAAACAGATGAAAAATCATTAAGTTTAACAGTCCTCTAAATTTTTTTGGATTGATCCTTTCTTTGTATAGTCGAAACCATTCCCACATGCACCACAGTTCTAATAACATCAATTAAACTATTATTAGTTCAATTTGTAATTTCATTTAATGGTGTGAACTTAAATACTTTCACTAGCACAAAGGCCTCATCATCACAACATTTTAACATTGAACTTTGATCCATAATGATTTCCATCTAGCTGTTTAACTTATTAAATTTTTTGTCTGCTTGTCTCACCGATCCCTTTGACACATCATAAGTATGTCCCACCTTGACCTTATCATAATGCACATCTATGATCTCATCATCAATGATATCAAATATAAATACCAACCCCTCGTGCCCTTGCTTTCTATAATG
The DNA here is from genome assembly GCA_007258455.2 of Sequoia sempervirens. Lineage (NCBI taxonomy): Eukaryota > Viridiplantae > Streptophyta > Pinopsida > Cupressales > Cupressaceae > Sequoia > Sequoia sempervirens. Next base: position 521,655,782 of record VDFB02000003.1, on the reverse strand, counting down.
GTGCATATCACTCTTTGTTGTTACATGAACTTTTATTGTCCATTTGGTTTGGTAAACATTCAACCCTTCAACAAGGCTGATTTTTGTAGGAGCATCTTACTACCTTGGTGATGTAGTAACTCCAAAGGTGGATGCTCGTTTGGATGGGGAGGGTGACTCACAGCCAACTTTTTGCTCTTCTTGATCTCTAAACAAATATTTAAGTTTTCCAGTTAGCCAACAATCTATCATTTTCACATCTAGGGACAATATGACAATTTCCCTAGAATGAAGTGAACATTAAATACTTTAAAAGGCATCCCCCACAAACAAGGAAGCAAGAAACTACAAGTACAAGCAAGGAAAAACTATATCAAACCTCGATTCCCACAACTTTCTAGACAAATAGTTTTTCAAGCACATAATCAAACCTATTTTCAATTCTCTTGTAAAAAAAAGGTCGTTGTATTTTTTTGGAAAAGTTCCCATCTACATGTGGGTTTCATCAGATAGGACGAGCTTGTACTGATCGACTGGGCTTTGGTCACCTCCTATTTTTTGGTAAGACATTAGTTGGAGGACTAGAGATGGGACAACATATCCAACATCTATAAAGCATAGTGCATCTCTTGTTAAGGTTGGATTCACATTTGTAGCCTACAAGGAAATTAAATTTAGCATAGTGGTAGCAATGAGATATTTATAACTATGACTCAACTCTAAAAGGAAATAGTAATATTGACACATTTGGAAACTAAGACATTTTCCCCTCTAAGATCTAAGTTACTCCAAAATTGCCAATAAATTGATGGGGAAACAAGATAGAAAGTTCAAATATAATAAGTTAGAACATATATCATAGTAATTGTTAATTCAAATGAAGTATTTTTTTTATTTGTTTGGTGCACTTAAGAAACTGCCAAGTTAATTGGCAGCAGTAATGAATTAAACAAAAAACACACGTACAAGACTATTGCTTGAGGATTGTTCACTAGCCTTGGAAGAGCTCGAGGCCATCAAAATTGTTGTGTCTTATCTTTTAGGAACAAAGAGTTGCAACATCGACGGTTGGCTAGAAGGTCTATGACTTCAAAACACAACATGGGCACTCAATTTTTTTACACATGTATTAACAATATGATAGGAAAGGATTAATAATAACAAGGGCTTTAATGATTCAAATAATACTTAACATACAATTCTTTATTCCAAGTTCATTGTTTCAATTTTAAAATCCCTCCTTTTTTTTCCCTAGAAACACCAAGAGTACAAAGGAAAAGAAATAATTAGGAAAAAGGCTTTAATGTTTTATGTAACAGTTAATATGAAGTATAACATTTGAAGTATGGCATGTCAAGATTTAGAAAAATAACTATTTTGAGAAAATAATAAACATTGGGAAGAATACATATGTACATTGCTTACATCTACTTTGGAATACATACAAATCTACACACAACAAAAATTAATATTGTCTCATTTATGGCTTTTGTTCTATGTAAATGGTTGCAATATATTTAAGTAGTTTGTGTTGTTCTCCACAACACAATCTAATTGTTGTTTGCTAGCTTTGGCTATATTCCACTCTTTGCAATGCATAATCAAATACTTAATATCATATAGTTTATATTGTTATCCAAAACACATTCTTCATTATCAAATATATATATATATATAGATAGATAGATACATAGATACATAGATAGATAAATATAAAATATTGATTCATTAATCATTCACATTTTGTGGCAAAGGCTTTGATTCACTTTGTTACTACAAGTTTTTTGGTGTTTTGAGGGTGGTCCATATGGGCTGTTGTTGCAAGAAATACTTTTGTGGAAATGGTTGGAATGGAATAAAATAGTAAATATTATGCAATTGATATTATTTTGCATAAGGAATTGTTCATTGTTATTGTCTAGACAAGGGTATATTGTGTCATTTTTAGCCTCCATTTAGTGTGGCTAGAAAAGGAAGCTAGCAGATTTTGTTTTTTTTTATATTAAAAAAATTTGTTGCATCAATAGAGAAGGCCAATGAAATGGAATCAACATTAATTGTTGTATGGTTTCCATGTAGTGACAACAGGTATAAGTAGTAGCTTCCTTTTCAATTAGTCACAAAGATAACAATTTCTTGCACAATGTTTGATAGGGAATTTCCCTATAGCTATATTGATTTTTTCTCAGAGGGTCCTACTATCTTAAAAAAATCTATATTGTTTCAATTTCCAATAACAGATTGTTGGATGTCATTCTCTAGGTGTAGCTTATTCTTCAAGATAGCTATCAGCAATGGGGCAATCATGCATTAAATACACATTCCTAGTTGTTATTTCTTCAGCCTTAGAAAATCAGTTGTCAGAGTGATGGACTGAATACTAAGTGTCATAAGGAAAAATTAATAGGCACTTCTCTATAGATGGTTAGAGGATATTTTTTTTGTTTGCAGGAAACGATGTTTGCAAAAGCAAATTGGAAGTGTCACCTGTGATCCTTTCTGTGAACCCTTTTTTCAGATAACAAGGCAGTGGTTTGTATGGGTTTGTGAATGTCAATTTGTTTGTCAGCTTCTTTCTATGACCTCCATTTTCTAGCTATGTTTGCAACAAAATAAAATTCTTAACATAATCTAGTTTTCTTTTGTAGTTTGTTGTTCACTAGCCTAGGTTATTTCTAGCCATTGGTTTGTCAAGCACAATTTTTTTGTCCTTTGTGAGATAAAAAATGAATATATAATTACATATACATACATACATACATACATACATACATATATATATATATATATATATATATATATATATATATATATATATATACACACATATGCATATATATATAGATATACTTACATAAATGTATTCACTAGGACCCTATTAAAAATTCAATAAGTATAGCCACCTGAGCACCACCCTATCGAAAAGAATGTTTTTTTTGGAAAACAACATTAACTCTATAATATCAACTATTTTATAATGCATCATAAATGAAAGTATATAGCCAAATCTAGGAAACAACAATTAGCATTGGTCCATGGGAAACATTGGATGGAATTTTTTCCAACCTTAGCAGTTCTAGGTCTTTGGTACCATGTAGTAGGAGTTGGTTTTTTTTTTTTAAGAATTTTGAAATAATTTAGTGCGGCGATAGAGGAGGCTAGAAAAATGGCATTAGCATTAATAATTGTTTGGTTTTCACATAGTGTTGATGGTGCAAGTAACATCTATGTTTAAATTCCTTGGAGAACAAAGCAAGTTTCTGTGCAAATTTCAATAACGTATTGTGCAAATACACACACACACACATACACATACATATATATATACATATATATACGCATATATATTTATATATACATATATATATATATACACATAAATATATACACACATATATATAGATATATAAGAATTATCAAAACCCACACCTTTTGCAACCATCAAGGCATGCAAAGAACACAAGATAACCTCTAACCACCTTCACAAAATATCCACAGTCGTGGTGGGTTATGATAGTTCTATGTTCATTTTTAGCAAGCCATGGAGAGAGAATGGGGGGAAGAGAAACCAAGTTGGAAGAGGTGTAATTGAAGGAAGTCAAAAGAGGTGCATATTGGAAAACCATTCATGGAGTATTTCTAAAATATTTTATGTTATTTTTCAAAAGGGGATTGTTGATTGTTGCTTTGTAGCTTACTATAAATTTCTTGGTTTATGAGTTTTGCATAGCCACCATTGTGGGAAGGAAATATTGTTTCTTTATTGTGTTTGATGTGCTTATTAACCCCCACCCACCCTCACAAAAGTTTCACAAAGCTTAATCTAGGTTGCACCCTCACAGAAGCTTACCCTCATTGCTCATGGCTCCCATATCAAGTATAGCAAGATAATGACACCAAAAAATTCCTTGTTGAAAATCTTTGAGACATTGTTTTTGTTCCCTGAGGCATTAAAGGATAGCTATCATTATTACCATCACCAATACACGTAAAGCATATAGATATACATATATAGACATTTATTTATGTAGATATATATAGTAGCTATAACCATGAAGGGAAAGCTTGTATGAATATGCAAGTACATGTAGCAGTAATGGTTGGCGTATATACATACACATACACACACACACACATATATATATATATTGAGAGGAACCAATAAAGATTCAAGGAGGAACAAAAGTAGAAGTATACTCATTTCTCAACAAACTATATGTGTGTATATATGTAGATTTCTCTCTCTCTCTATGTATATATATACATACATATATGTGTATATATATATGTAAAGCTTGAATAGTGTTACCAATGTAATTCCCTTGTAGAAATGGCTATAGTGTTGGAGTAAATAGAATCATATACCAAAAAATCGGTGTGTGAAGGCCATGTGAAGACATACTACTTTTTCATCAAAAAAACTTGATTAAAAACTGAAAAAAATTGGGTTTGCCAACATCTTTTTTGTTTTCTGCATTTCTTGTGTTGAGTTTGTGTCTTTATGCGGGTTTTTTCATTTGGTTGACTCTTGAAACCAATATTGTTTGATTGTGCCAATTGTTATTCAAAAGACTATATAGTTTCATGGGTTTTGGAAGGTGGGCCAGTGTTGGCTATATTGTTTCATTTATGGCTTCCATTTTCGGTCAATGGTTCCAAAATACTAAATTTTATATTTCTTTGATGAATCTTGATATCAAGATTTATCCTATTCTATGGGTTTTGTTATGTGGGTGAGACTAGAAAATTAGTGACAATGTTCAAATAGACAATCATATCCTCATGTACGCTATATTGATTGTAATAAGAAATATTCATTTCACCATTGATCAGAGTGGTGGGAAATGTATATTCTTTCTCAAGGTTTTGGTGAGAGCCCATGAGGCTCAATGACTCAATACGGTAGGGTGGAGAGTAAGCTTTATTGTGTTGAGTTTTATTTTATACATATATACATATATACATGCATACATATACATATATATACAAATAAATACATATATGTGCATATATACACATACACATACATATAATTACATATATATACACATATAAACACACACAAATATATATACATATATATAATTACATAATAAATATAAATACATGTATATGCATATATACACATACATATACATATAAATACATATATATACACATATAAACACACACACACACACACACACACACACACACACACACACAAACACACACACACAGACAAACACACACATATATATGTATACATGCATACATACATCAGGGATAACTTTAAGAAACCCCCCCTTGGTGAAGGTGTAAAATCCTAGAGAATCTTTCCTTTTATTTGAAAAAAATTATTAATTTTCCTGGCGAATCTATAGCACATTATTAAAAAAATTGTAAAATCCTGGTGAATCTTAATGAATAAAATTTGGAAAAAATAATAATCACAATGGTGAATCCTAGCGAATAATCACTAAAAAGATTAATTAGAATGGTGAATCTCTCTTTTAAAAAATTGCATAGTTGGTTGGCTCAGTTCCCCCATATTTTTTTTGTCTTTTGTAATATTGAAGTAGGGGCCTAGGGACGGAAGCCACTTGTGGGGTCAAAGGGCAGCACCCCTTGTGGGGCTCAAAGGGGCAGAGCCCCCTTGTGGCCCAAAACAAATTTTGGGCGTTAACAAGCCTTTTAAAATGCATGTGCATATAAACTCACAGAATCAACCTCTAGCCATATGATTAAAATGATAATCAATTGCAATAAATAAAAGCCCTATTCAAGGCTAAAATATCACTAAAATGAAATGGTAATTTATTATTAGTGGCGATTTTGCCCCAAAATTAATGGTAGGAATATAATATTACTGGCGAATATAATTAATATTTGTAATTTGAGTATAAACTACTAGCGAATCAGTTCCAATGATGCGTCATTTAAAGAATAATGCATAGGCGAATTAATCAAGATAAAATTATTTTTTTGTAAAAACCTGGTGATTCTACATCCTTTTTAGCTTGTACTATTCGCCATTTCTAGAGGTCTCGATTTCAATTATTCACCAATTGGCGAAGATTTTCCACTAAATTTTTCCCTGACATACATAAATACATGCATACATAAATACATACATACATATATATATATACACATACACATACACACATATAAATATATATCAAAGACAAATAGCTACACAACAACAAACTAAGCCAAAAAAAGCAACCCAAGCTAGCCATTAGCAATCAATAATTGTGGGTTTTGGCATGTGGGTGACTTCTGGCTATATCACTCCATACATTAAGTACAGTATAAAGCAAGACCAATCATTCATCTCACACTTTATATACAATTGGATAAACAACAACTAAGATCACAAGTATTGCAAACACAGACAAATCATACAACAACTAATCTTGAAACCAGCTAGCATTCAGGAAACCAAACATGCACACAACATTTTACCTCAATTGAATAACTAAGGAGGCTACAAATTCAAAGCTTTTGTTTCCTATAATAACTACTTGCTTTGAGCTACACAATAGATTATAGCCAACAAAAGGTTTGAATTCCTAGCCTTCTTGTTTAGGAAAATGAGGGAAAATCTAGTCTAGATGTTTGTTCTCTTTATAATTATCATCAAGCCAGTTGCATATTGAGGCAAAAATATGGTATACACATCTATTTAGATATAGTTGTCTCTACATAAATAAATATTTACATCTGTACATATAGATATTTATATATCAACCTATATGTGTGTCCTCATGATTGACCCTTAAGGTGTTTATTTTAATATTTGATGGGAAAAAAATTCCCTCTCAACACCTTGTTATCCCAATCAAGCACCATCTGAAGCATCTGTGCAACTTATTTTAATAAGAATTATATATATTAAAAAAGATATTATTTGAAAAGGGAGACAAAGCATTCAAATTTATTGTTTTTGAGAAGATAGTTATTTAGTTTGAAAGAAATTGTTATTTCTTTCATTCTTTAAAAGGAATTCCTATAACAATAGGCTTTGTATTGAACATACCAAAGAACATTAGCTACCACATACATGTGTTCAACACCTTTTTCAACCTATTGAAGGGACAATCCAAAGACTTTTTCTAGGATTGTAGAAATGAAAATGAAACAACATAGCCAACACTAGACAAGGGAAAACAACATAAACCACATTAGTCACCTACTCTATCAACACACAGGGGAACACATGACATATCTCCATCGCAGCCAACAACCGCACTTGGAACCCTTCCCACAACCACTGCAAGGATTAAAATAGTGGGTGTTGGTGAGAATTCCAGCCTAGATTTTTTTAAAGGGAAGGGAATTTGAAACCTTTGCCTCACTTGGAGAGAAGCTCAAAAATCAAAAAGTCTTGCAAAAATTTCCAACCAAAGTTCACACAATAAAACCAAAGGCTAACAATATAGAGGAAAACATTCAACATAGACTATATAACAATGACTATTTCATTGGATTGCAACCATAATGACTAGATAAAAACCATAAATCAAACATTATAGATCTCATAGTTAAAAATCTATGCAAAAAAAATCCTTTAGCACCTCTTCTCCCCAACTTCCTTGCACAAAAATGAGAAAAATATTATCATAGGTTACACTTTTATATTGCATTTCCAACCATCTGCCCATGCGAAAAACACAAAATAACCTCCACCCACCTTTGAAGAAGTTGTACAAAGCCTAATCCAACTTGCACCTCACAGAAGCTTACCCTCATTGCTCACAACTGCCATATTAGGTATAGCAACAGAATGACACCAAAAAATGACTTATTGAAAATTTCCCAGACACTCATTTTGTTTCCCAAGGTGCTTAACAACAGCTGTTATTATGACCATCCCTAGTACATGCAAAGCATACAACAATTAATGTTGGTCCAAACTAGCATTTAATTTAAGAAGCATTGTCTATCCACACAACACGACAAATGCCAACCTATTCCCAAAGCAGCCAACAACCACCTCTACCACCTTTTCATGACCATCAGAAGGAAAAAAATATAGGAGGATAATGAAAATTCTGACCAAAGCTATAACCCATCCACCACCCTTTTTCTAGATTACAATAAGCCTGAAACACTAGGAGGCTGATCAAAATTCCAAGAAAAGTTGACACAAATAGCCATATTTATACATATGCATATATATACATATACATATACATATACATATATATACATATATGGATGTACATACTACACATACTATAGATATACATATGTATACATACTATACATATACACATATATAAATATATGTATGTACATATATATACATATACATATATATATACCTATATATACATACACATATATATACCAAAATCTATGAACATTATATATACATGTAAATATACATGTATATACATATATACATATATACACAAAAATCTACATATACATATATATGTATACATATTTAAGTTGTATATGGACCACCCTTTCACACGAAAGGTTTTGCATAGGTCTATGACTATGATTTTCAGCATTGTATGGCAATGGTTGCAATGGAATAAAATAGTTAATGTTATGCAATTCACTCTATTGATGTCCACCTTAGGCTATATTGTCCCATTTGTGGCTTCCATTTACCATCTATAGTTGCAACACAACAAAATAGTCAATGTTTTGGATGTTATGTATACATATACATATACATACATATATGTACACATATCTATTCCTAGATATATAGATACATATACATATATATACATATATTTATACATATATATACATATAAATACATATATACACATACATATACATATAAATACATATATATACACATACACACACACACACACACACACACACACACATATATATATATACTGTATCTATACATATATGTATACATATATATATAGATACACACACACACACACACACACACACACACACACACAAATAAATATAAATATATATCAAAGCACAAAAAAATTGCACATGAACAAACTAACCCAAAGAAAACAATCCAAGTTAGCCATCAACAATCGACAATTGTGGGTTCTGGCATGTGGGTGACTGATGGCTATATTGTTACATTTATGGCTTTGGTTTTGTGTGAATGGTTGCAAAATAATTAATCTAGTGTGTTTTTGGTGAATCTTCAAATCAAGATTTCTTGTGTTTTGTGTGTTTTGGCATCTACATGAATGTTGGCAATATTGTTTCATTTATGGCTTTTGGTTTGTGTGAATGGTTGCAAAATAGTTCATCTGTTATTTTTTTTTGGTGAATCTTCACATCTTGGCTACCATTGAAACCACTATTGATTCATTTAGGGTTCGTGTTATCTGGGTGAAGGTTTTGAGTCGATCTGTTATAGGGAGATTTTTGTGTTTTCTAGGTTTTCCATGTGAGCTACGGTTGGAAGCCACACTTTTTTCTGTGATAGTTGCAACACAATGAAAAAGTTAATGTTATACATGTTCCATTTTTTTAGGGTCTATTGTTTCCTTTTTGATAGGGTTCCATTGAAAAGAGAGTATATAGTTTCTTCGCAACAATATTGTTCAATTTATGGTTCAACTTTTGTGTGGATATTTTTGGATGGATTTCTCACTGTGATTTTTAGTGTTTAGCACCTTTGGCCATCTAGGTGACTACTAATAACAATATTGTTTCAAATGTTTACATATTTTGTTTTGTGAGGATGGTTGCAATGCAATAAAATAGTTAATGTTATGTATTTCATGTTGCTTTGCATAAGGAATTGTTCACTGTTTCCATCTACCTTATGCTAATTTTTTTGATTTATGCCTTCCATTTACCACACCAACCCTTGCCTTCTTATTCCTCATTCTAGTTAGGCTATGTATACATACATATTTTTGTGAAATGAATGTCTATGTAGTTATCAAAAATGTATTTTTGGATGACATTCTTTGGGTTTATGTTGTTCTTAAACGTAGCTATGAGTGAGGATGGAAAGCTTCTGTAAAGGTGAAAGTGCATTCATCAACTATGGAATATATGTGAAGGTGGTTGGATGTTATCTTTTGTTTTTAATGCAATAAAATTATAGTTAATGTTGTGTAGTTCATGTTGCTTTGCATGAGGCATTGTTCACTATTGTCATCTTCCTTAGGCTACATTGTTCAATTTATGGCTTCCATTTTCCATAGCAGCCCTTGTCTTGTTCTTCCTCATTCCAGTAAACCTATATATACATATGTGTGTTTGTGGAATGAATGTCTATGTAGTTATTGAAAACATATCGTTCGGTGTCATTCCATGGGTCTATCTTGTTGTTGAAGGTAGCTTTTCGTAAGGATGGGAATCTTATACGAAGGTGCAAGTGCATTCATTGGCTATGGAATCTATCTGAAGGTGGTTGGAATGCGTTCATGGCAGCAAAAGGTGCAAACATGTATCTATCTAAAATGAGATGTATATATATGTATATGTTCAAGTTTTTTATTTTTGGAAAGTGGTAATATTCATCAAGTTTGGTATCCTGGTAGCTTAAGGATATATTCTTCTATTTTGGAGAAGATGTTGAAAAGGGTGTATTGTTTTAAATTTTATTCCTATCCAAAGGTGATGTTGCATAACAGCAACAATTTTATTTTGTTCCAAACATATTTACAAAATGGTCGCCATAAACATAAATATAATCAATAGCAACAAATTGAAATGTATATAAATATATGTATATATGTACACATATATATGTATATATATACACATATATATGTATATATATACACATATATATTAATATTACAATACACTAAATGCAAGCCATAAAGAGAGACCCACAGACTATATATATATATATTGTAAGATTTGATGAAAAGAAAATCTATTAAGCCCAAGAAAACTACATGCAAAAACCTATCACAAGGAAGAAATCTGTAGGAAAAAAAACAAGGGTTTTGCTTTGACAATATGCAAGAATGTATTATCAAACTAAAACAAGAACATCAAGAAGTGAATACAATACAAGAGATCAATCCTTATAAAAGGAGATCAAAACAGAAAAGAAAACCTAACCCTAAGGTGAGTGCATTTAATAATTAATATTAATTATTAAATGACTAATATATGTGCATAAAGTGAAGTCTTAAGAGGAGAGTAAAGTTAATTAATTACTTTACTCTAACACCCCCCCTTAAGATGAGCTACAATGCAGCTACAAACAATGCAAAAGAAAGCAACAAAACTACAATGCAACTGTGGGTCCCAGCAACATGGCCTGATTAGGTACCAAAATACAAAAAAATCTCTATAAAGTGAAGTAAAGAAGAAAACCCAGTGGGAAAAAACTCCTCTCCAAAAAGAGATAAAGAAACATGCTGAAAGAAAAAATGAAGGAAGGCCTCACTGAGACCCCCCAGGTACAACTTCCTTCACCCCAAGCATGGAGCACAACTAAAGATAGCATGGAGATGCCAAAGGTTTAGTGAAGATGTCTGCAACCTGCTCCTCTATAGGAATGTACTCCAAGATAAGAGAACCATCCTGAATCAACTGCCTGATGAAGTGCATTTGGATTTCAATGTGCTTGGTCTGATGATGCTCCACTAGGTTGCGAGAAATGTGAATGGCACTTTGATTGTCACACCAAAGAATAGTGGGACTATCTTGAGGAAACCCAAACTCTATCATCAACTGTCGAAGCCATAAAACCTCCTAACTAGCTAATACTGTTGCACGGTACTCAACCTCTATAGATGACAATGCAATAGCAGACTGCTTCTTGCAAGACCATGTGATAGGACTAGAACCAAGGAAAAAAACAAAGCTAGAAACTATAGACTTCTGATCATTGACATCACAAGCCCAATCAGAGTCAGTGAAGCCAATGATGTGAGGGGATCCTAAACTGTAGTGAATTCCATAATGAGTGGTTCCTTGAATGTACCTAAAAATACATTTGGCTGCTTTCCAATGGCTCTCATGAGGTTCATGGGAAAACTGAGAGACAAGGCCAACCGCAAAGGAAAGATCAGGATGAGAATGTGTCAGGTACAACAAACTACCAACCAACTACTTGTATAAAGTGGGATCCAATGAAGGAGTAGAACAAGTGGAAGACAAAACAACACCTGACTGAAATGGAGTGGGGGCAAACTTGCAATCAAGCATGCCAAATTGCTGAAGCATATCAAGAGCATACTTCTCCTGAAATATGGAAATCCCATCTGAATATTGAATAACCTATAGACCTAGAAAGAAGTGTAGAAGACCAAGATCTTTCATCTCAAACTGCTCCATCAAAGCTCTCTGAACACTCTGAATCATGGAGGCTGAGCTACATGTAAGGATGAGATCATCTACATATAGCACAAGAATTAAAATATCACCCTCCTGATGTTGAATATATATTGTGTGATCAGAATGACAGCATGTGAAGTGAGAGGAAAACAAGAAAGAGTACACCTTCTCATACCAAGCCCGAGGGGCTTATTTGAGACCATATCATGAACACTGAAGGCTGCAAACCAAAGAAGTGTCCTACACAAATCCTTGAGGTTGTTCCATATAGATCTCCTTATGTAGGTCTCCATGCAAGAAAGCACTCTTCACATCCATCTGAAACATTGTCCATCCCTATGAAGCTGCAAGTGAAAGTACAAGGCGTATAGAGTTTGTCTTGGTGACAGGAGCAAAGGTCTCAGAGTAGTCAATACCCTCTACTTGAGAAAACCCCTTCACAACAAGATGTGCCTTATACTTAACAATAGAACCATCTACAACATACTTGGTACAGTACACCCACTTGCACCGAACCAACTTTCTTCCCTTAGGAAGAGGACAAATATCCCAAGTATGATTCTTCATCAAAGAAGAATACTCCTCATCCATGGCTCTATCCCACTCAAAGTGACCTGTCACCTCTGAAAATTTTTGAGGATCATCTGAAATGGCATGACTCAAAAGACTAGAACTAGATGTCTGAGCACGAGTACGACGAGTATCTGAAGGATCACATGTCAAAGAACCAGCTGCCTCAATAGTAACACAGGCCCACCAAGGCAAATGCGAAGCAACTGGTGGTGACGGAGATGGTGGATCATCATCTACATCATCCACAAGAGATGAGGAGGAAGGAGTAGGCAATGAGGGTGAAGCTGGTGATGGAGAATCCATCTGAGGATAGTGCTCATCAAACTGAACATCCTGCTGAAACAAGACCTCTCTGGAATCATGATCAAATAACCTGTATGCCTTAACATCTTCATAGTAGCCAACAAATATGAGTGGTCAACTCTTCCTCTCCATGGCTTTCTATTGAACATCAGGAATAAATGCCCAAGCCTCACTACCAAAAACTCAGAATGTAGAAATATCAGGGTTGACATTGGTCCAAGCCTCCTCAGGAGTCATATGTCACAATGCCTTATGAGGCATCTGATTCTAAATATAATTGGCACAATTGACTGCCTCAGCCCAAAATGAAGAACTCATAGCTCGAGACTGTATCATACAATTTGCCATCTCTCGTAAGGTTATGTTCTTTCTCTCAATGACACCATTCTGCTGAGGGGTGTGAGGGACTATAAACTGATGTTGTAAACCATGCTCAGTGCAAAAATCTCTGAAAGCCTGATTAACATACTCCCCCCATTATCTATGCATATCCTCCTGATAGAAAGTCTAGATTACTTCTCCAAAAATGTCTTAAAGGTCCTGAATGAGTGAAAGACATCAAACTTGTACTTAAGAAAGTACACCCATGTACATCTGGAGAAGTCATCAATAAAAGTGAGCACATAGTGGGCCCCTAAAAAGGAAGGAGTCAGAAAGGACATAAGATCACTATGTACCAACTCTAGGGGTGCCCTAGCACGAGTGGCTCGACCCTTAGGAAAAGGATCTCGATGATGTTTTCCAAGGACACAACCTCAACATACACCATCAATACAAGAAATCTATGGGAGCCCAATCACAAGTGCCTGAGTACTCATTTGCTATAGATATCTGTAATTGACATGGCCAAAATGCTCATGCCAAAGCCTGCTAACAGAATCTGCATGTGCTATAAGAGAGGAACCAATAGTGTCTGAACTCTCAAAGCCATCAAATCTGTATAAGCATGATGCAGAATCCATACTCCCAGTAGTCACAACCAAGTTAGGATCATGAAGGTCTCGAATAACCACATCATGTGGTGAGAACTCAATTGTCTTACCAGAGCTAGAGTGGAAAATCTGATAAATAGATAGAAGGTTTGTTGAAATGTCAGGAACTAGAAGCACATCCTAAAGACAACCACCATCCAATGAAACAGTACCTGAACCCTGAACTGAAAGTTGTGTTTAGTCACCAACTACAATATGTCTAGTGCATGTAGGGGCAAGAGCGGTGACCAAATCCTCTGTGTGTGTCATATGGTGAGAGGCACCAAAATATAGAATCCAAGTGGATTCTGAGGACAATGCTCGTGCAGAAAGAGCATGACCTTTCCCTATGGGCTATGAAGGAGGCTGAGCTACACTGATATTATGTTGTCGCATGGCTTCCTCCAAAGCCTCGAAACATTTCCAACACCTGGAAATTGGATGTCCTTCCTTTCCACCAAAACTACAAGGATCACCAGATTTCTTCTTAGTCTTAGAGGAAGACTCACCAGACTATGAATATTTTTGTTTGGGTTGTGGTTTTGAATCAAACCTAGGTGGTGGCTTATAGGGATTCTCACTAGCCCCCGAATCTTTCTTAGGATTTGGTTTCTACTTTTGTTTTCCCTTGGAGAACTGGGCTACCGACGCTTGGTTCTATGAACCTGAAAGTGAATCCATCTGCTTGAGCTTAGCTTGCTCATGAGTCAGACGATCACAAAAGACCTCAAAAGTAGGCATGACATGTCGAGCACCGAAGGCATCCATGGTGGAATGGAAGGTCGAAGAGAAGATCTGAAATGGACCTCGAAGCTTGGAGAGGATTAGGAAGATGCACTTTGTATCAGTCTTAACCTTTCCACAACCCTGCAAGATAGATCTTTGTTGTTTGAACTTCATCAAGAAGTCCTCAATGGAGGGAAACAAATCAGGTACTAAGGAAGTTAGCTTGGCCTCAAGTTGCAAAGCTCTGAACTCATTGACAGTACCAAAAAGTCCATCAAACTTGGTCCAAATGGCTTGAGTAGTGAGACAACCATCAAGATGAAATAGGAGACTGTCGAAAATGTGCAAAGCCATCAATCCCATAGCTTGATCCATATTGTTCCTGTGTTGCATAACCTCAAAGGCACGAGTCAACTAAGGCTGAACCTCATCCAAATGGGACAATAACCCTTGAGATTGGAGAAGATTCATCATGCAACCCTTCCAATCATGATAATTATAAGGTGTGAGAGATTCAATAGATCTATCAGCCATCCTGTGAACTGCGCCTCAACTGCTCTGAATTTTTTTATTGTTATTTAGTGGTCTTTCAGAACTAGATAGAAGATGTAGAAGGGGTTTTTTTGTTTTGGTGTTTATAGATTCTGGTTTTCTAATGTAAATGACAGAAAGCAAGAAAAAACACCCCCCCACAATGAAAAAATCCAATCCCCAATATAAACTAAAAGCTAGAAAACTATAGAAAGCAGTAGATCATTGAGACAAATCTCTGTGTACCTGAAGAATTTACTGATGAAATAGACTGTAGATCTGGATAGCAATCGTCGGTAAAAAAATTTCAAGTCAAAGTATGGTGCCTGTGCAGGTTTAAAGTTCTGCCTTTTCAGATCTGCCAACGCAGAAATCAGCTCATGCACGGTATTCAGAGGAATAAGGTACAATTCTAGTAAATGATACCAAGAAGGACACCATTGTGAATAGCACAAAGAAGGACACCCCAAAAAAATGCCTCTTCACATGCATGCGCTTGTAAAAAACCCTAAAGAAATAAAAAATATTGTTGGGAAAGGAATACCAGATCTAAAAACTACACCTAAAACCTCTCAAATTAGCCAAAGAATCCCAAATCTCTTTTTTCAAACCCTTGCTCCCTTTTTTCTTCAAACATGAACAAGCTACAGCAGATCCAACTCTGATACCATGTAAGATTTGATGAAAAACAAATCTATTAAGCCCAAGAAACCTGCATGCAAAAACCTATCACAAGGAAGAAATCTGTAGGAAACAAAACAAGGGTTTTTCTCTGACAATATGCAAGAATGTATTATCAGATTGAAGAAATAACATCAAGAAGTGAATACAATACAAGAGATTAATCCTTATAAAAGGAGATCAAAACAGAAAGGAAAACCTAACCCTAAGGTGAGTGCATTTAATAATTAATATTAATTATTAAATGACTAATATATGTTCATAAAGTGAAGTCTTAAGAGGAGAGTAAAGTTAATTAATTACTTTACTCTAACATATATATATACATATACACACATATATATTGTTGTAGAATTATACCCAATATAGCCTAAGATAGAAAACAATAATCAATAATACCTAATGTAACAAAACATAGAATCAACAACATTACTTATTTTATTTTATTCCAACCATAACCACAAAATGAAATCCATAAATCAAACAACATTGGTTTCAATAGCCACCCACATGGATAAAGCCACAATATAGCCTAAGGTATACAATAACAATCGACAAACACTCCATAACCTCCATAGTTTTATTCTATTCCAACCATAACCAGAATACAAAAGCCATAAGTCAAACAACATTACTTTCAACAACCACCCACATGCAGAAAGCCACAATATAGAGAGAGCTATACAGTAAGAATTGACAAAAACTCCATGACCTTAACAACTTTAATGTTATATATATATATTGATATTAAAATATACCCAATATAGCCTAAGGCAAAGAACAATAATCAATAATACCTAATGTAACCAAACATAAAATCAACACCGTTAATTATTTTATTTTGTTCCAACCATAACAAGAAAAGGAAAGCCATAAATCAAACAACATTACGTCCAATAGCTAGCCACATGCAGAAAGCCCAATATCGCCCGAGCTATACAATAACAATCGACAAAAACTCCATAACCTTTACAATTTTATTTTGTTGCAAACATACCCACAAAATGCAAACATTAAACACAAACCCTATGAAAATTGACAGTAACAAACCCATACAAAAAACACTCCTTTCTCAACAAAACCTCCTCAAAATTTCAAAAAGTATAGCCTTTTCAACAACACCTCCAAAATGAAAAAATATAGCTTAAGCAACACAACTATAATCGACAATGCTCAATTGAAGCTAACACAAAGTGGATACGATTGACTATTTTATTTGATTGCAACCATAACCACAAACTGGAAGCCATAAACCAAAGAATATTGGTTTAAAGACCGACAAAAATGAAGAAACCCACAAAATGCATTTTCGTGGTGAGGGTTTTGAGTTGGTCTGTTACTGGGAACTTTTTGTGTTTTGTGGGTTTTGTATGTGAGCCACTGTTGGAAGCCGTATTTTTGTGTGTGATGGTTGCAACCCAATGAAATAGTTAATGTTATATAGCTTGTGTTGTTTTATGGTATATTGTTGCATTTTTTATAGGGTTATATTGGAAAAAGAGTATATAGTTTGTTAGGATTTTGCGTGCATGTTTTTCTATGGATAGGTGCAAGTGTGTTGAATAGCTTTAGAATTTCTGTGAAGGTAGTTGGAGGTTATCTTATGTTTTTTGCATGTGTTGATGGTTTCAAAAGGTGTGGGTTGTGATAATTTTGTGGCATTCTTTTCCAAGCCATGGAGAAAGAATGGATGAAAGAGAAAGCAAGTAGGAAGGGGTGTTATTGAAGGAAGCGAGAAGAGGTGCATATTAGAAAAATGAATTTGTCATGTATTTCTAGAATAGTGTATATTATTTTTGAAAGGGGATTGTTGACAATAAGAATCGACCAAAACTCCATAACCTTAACATTTTTAATCTTACCTATATATTGATATTAAAATATACGCAATATACCCTAAGGTAGGGAACAATAATCAATAATACCTAATGTAACCAAACATAGAATCAACAACATTAATTATTTTATTTTGTTCCAACCATAACCGAAATACAAAAGTCATAAATCAAACAAAATTACTTTCAATAGCCACCCACATGTAGAAAGCCACAATATAGCCCGAGCTATACAATAAGAATCAACCAAAACTCCATGACCTTAAAAAATTTAATGTTCCATATATATATATATATATATATATATATATATATATATATATATATATATATATATATGTATGTATATTGGTATTAAAATATACCAAATATAGCCTAAGGCAGAGAACAATAATCAATAATACCTAATGTAACCAAACATAGATTCAACAACACTAATTATTTTATTTTGTTCCAACCATAACTAGAAAATGAAAGCTATAAATCAAACAACATCACTTTCAACAACTACCCACATGCAAAAAGATAGAATATAGCCCAAGCTATAAAATAACAATTGACAAAAACTCCATAACCTCTGTAATTTTATTTTGTTGCAAACATACCCACAAAACAAAAACATTAAACACAAACCCTACAAAAATTGATAGTAACAAACCCATACAAAAATGCTCCTTTCTCAACACAACCTCTTTGAAAATTGAAAAAATACAGCCTTTTCAAAACCATCTTCTCAAAAATGAAACAATATAGCTTAAGCAACACAACTATAATTGACAATGCCTAATGGAAGCTAACACAAAGTGAATATGATTGACTATTTTATTCCATTGCAACCATAACCACAAACCAAAAGACATAAACCAAACAATATTGGTTTCAAGACTGACACAGATGAAGAAACCTAGTAAACACAAAAAATGACAGATAAGAACCCATGCAAAACCATAAACACAAAATGTGAAACTTAAACCAAAAAATACTCATTTTCATAGACAATATAGTCCTTTCTCAACAACCCCTTATCAAAATTAGAAGCAATAAATAGTACCTTATGGTAAATCTAATAAAACAATATGGAAAACATTTTTTTACATATGCACCTCTTGTTGGCTATTTCAAACAAAGCTCTTTCTGCCAGCTTTCTCCAAGCTACCTTGTTTCTCCAAGCCTACAAACATATGTAGATAACTGAAACCATAAACACAAACCAACAAAAAATCATAATATCAAACTCATGCAAAACCATGCACACAAAATGTGAACCATAAATCAGACAAGGTATTTGAAACAGTCAACAGTACCTTATGGAAAATCAAGCAATATAACCACCAACCACAAATCAAATAATATCACCAAGGGTTTCTTCCACATACACCTCTTCCCAGTTGCTTCAAACACACATCTTCTCGCCAACTTTCCTACAAAAAAATAGGACAACTATTATCATAGGTGACACTTTTCTTTTGCATTTCCAACCATCTGCCCTTACAAAAAACATAAAATAGCATCCACCCACCTTCGCAGAAGCTACACAAAGCTTAATCCAGCTTGCACCCTCACAAAAGCTTACCCTAGTTTCTCATGGCTCCAACACCAAGTATAACAATAAAATGACACCAAACAATGCTTCATTGAAAATTTCCTACTAAACATTCATTTTTTCCGCAAGGCATTAAAGGGCAGCTATTATTACAATGATCCCTAGTACACTCAAAGAATACAACAATTATTGTTGACACAAACCAACATTTAATTTCTGCATCCTTCTCTATCCACACGACACATAAAACCCCACCCTATTCCTAAAGCATCCAACAACCGCCTCTGCCACCTTTTCCACAATCATTGGAAGGCCAAAAATTCAGGAGGCTAATGAAAATTCTAACCCAAGTTATAACCCACCGCCACCTTTTCCCCAATCGCCAAAAGCCTGAAAAACGGCGAAGCTGATGAAAATTCTGAGGAAAGTTGACACAAATAGCCAAAGTTATAAGAAGATAAAAATTAATAATATTAGAATAATTTAATATATTAGATAAAAAATAATAATATTATAATTATTATATTTTAATTTTTAATAGTGCAATATTTTTTAATAATTTAATATATATTTTTAAAATAAAAGTGGCTAAGCCACTAAACATTTTATTAATAAGGAAATAATTTACAAGCCCGGGTTCAAAAGGAGCATACCGGTAGGAAAGAACCAGGGAAGAAAACCTTTGGTTATAGCTCTGAAAAATGACAGAAAAAGAGGAACCTAGAACCCCAACCAAAGTGAATGGATATAATTTAACACATAGCACCCTAGAGAAGCCCCCCACTAAAAAAAAAAAAAAAAACCCAGTATAGAATACAAAATTTTGGTACCAGAGACTAGAGCAAGTCATTTTTCCTTATCAGGCGGCAAGCTAGAACCAACATCATAGTATGACAATGGTAGAAAATGATCCCAAGAGATTTTCACTTTTTTCTTAGGAAGAAGATTATCCATAAGTTGATTGCACCCTGAGATAGTTTCCATAGAATTACCATACACAATTCCAAAACCTAAAAACCATAAGAAGATCTCCAAAACAACCGTTGGAAAGAAAATCATTCTTATGAATAAACCCTACAATGGGAAAGGAACCATGATCTAAATTGTACAAATTTAAGGCTTCACGGAGATCTGAAACAAATATCAAATCAGGAAGCACAAAATTGTTAGCAATAATAATAACCCATTCAACCCAAGAGAACATCCAATGTAATAATTTAATATATTATGTTATAATATTTTTTTAATATAAAATATATTTGATTATATATTAAATTAACATATAATATATTAAATTAAATTTGTTATGAAAGACAACATTGTCTTAATTTTTTACTTATAATTATAATATGCTTATTATTTTTTCATTAAACTTAAAAGAAAAATATTATTCAAATAATTCATGTGTTTAGTTTAAACATTAAAATATAATAATGAAGTATATTATTTTTTTTGTTTCATTTTTAAATTATTTAATTTTTTTAAAAAAATTTAATATGTAAATATTATTAAATTATTTTTTTTATTTTTTAATTAAATATTATAAAGAAAAATTTAAAAATATAATAATTAGTATTTAAGAATTTAAAAATGACAGAATGAAGAAAGCGTGGGTTGTGGATATGTAGGTTTGTGGCATGTAGCAGGTGGCGGCTTACATGTGAGTGAGGAGAGAATATCCATTGTGTGGGGGTGAGTTTAAGCTTGAGGTGGGGCTTTTATTGCGATTGAGGGGTTTTTGTGTTGAAATTTTTCTTATTCTCTTTGTGTTTTTGTTGTTCGGCGTTTGCAAGGTTCAAGGGTTTTGGGGAGGAATAAGGAGCATTTCTTGCTTCCATTTATACCAATTATGGCTTCAACTAAAGCAACTAGTTTTAAACCTAGTATGGATTTTTGAGCATCACTACATGCAAATTATCTGTCTTCATCAAGGTTTGATGATGAGAATAATTTCTTCAGTAAGGCTTTGGGGATTGTGGGGATGGCTCCATCTGGTGGTCCTTATATATTCAAAATTAATGGTTGTTTGGAGAGGAGCTAGGATAGGCCTATTCTAGTATTCAACTTGATTCAATTATGAATGAGGTTGATTTTTTTTTCAGCATGCTTTAATACAAAAACTCGTGGGGAAATGTGTTTCTCTTTAGTTTTTAGAGGCCTAGGAAAGAAAAACATGGAGCCTTGACAGTAAAATAGAGATGATGTGATAGCCACAATTTTTTTTATGGTTTTCATCGAAACCTAAAAAATAGTAGCTCTGTGTTTTGGGAGATAGAACCACCAATTTCCTCCAAGTTTCATTCAAGAAAACCTTAGATATATCAATCTAGGGATAGAAATGAGGGAAAGAGTTTTACAACAAGGTGTATGAGTGGTGTGATTAAAGACAAAAAGGAGTTTCACCACCAAGCAAAGGCTTGGAAAGAAAAGAAATGTAAATGGCATGCAAAACCTAACTATGCAACCTATGATATGAAACTAAAAATTAGAATAATAAATCTAAATGAACAGAGGGGAACTTGGAAGAAAGATGTGGTGAAAACAAGCTTTGAAACCCTAAAATTCAGATTTTTGATGCTCACTAGGACTCATATGCTAGATTGGGTGATTTAGCCCTAGTATAAGGTTTTTGGGAAGGGTTTGAAACCTCTTGATGATTATTCTGGATCTACTAAAGACTGGGGAAAAAAGCGGTAGTAGGACTCGTACGCACAGACCATTGCAAAGTGTCTCATTTTGTCGTGAAGTGACCCAAGAGTAGAATTTTGAAGTGAAACTTTGTGAACCTCTGAGTATGGATCAAATAAGCCTTTTCCCACTAATTTCATGCAAATAGGTTGGATTTCTTGCTCTAGATATAAGTTTTCATGAGCCTTGAAAACATTTCATGAAAACTCTAGCAACTTTTATAGCTTTGCAATCTTGATACTTTTGAAGGCTTCAAATCCACTTTTTCTTGAACCTATAAACCTACAATCACACAAAGAGAGAGAAAAGGTGTTGTTTTTTTAGGGAATGGGGGTTTTCCTTGGTCAAACCCCATTTTGGTAATCAAACCTTAATGAGAAATGAAACATGAAACATAAGATGAAACAATAGAACCTTGTTTGAAACCTTATAGATCTATAAACAAGCATGAAGTGTCCTCAATGGATGTATGTCTTGATCATAATTCTTGGTGAAGGATAATTCCTTTGAATAGTTGAATTTACTATGAACAATACATCACAATGTTAGCTCAAAACCACATGCATGATGCATCAAGCCTTTGGCATGATAATGGATCTTGAGTTAATACAATAATCATCTATAAATCTACCCTTGAATGCCTTAGAAATGCTCTTGAATACTCTATAATTCTCTTGTAAAGTCTTAGGATACTAATCTCTTGATAGCTTAGTGAAATAATTACTTGAAACCTTGTTTATATATGCACTCCATCTAATTTACCATTTATTAGATCTCAAATGCTGAGACTCATGAAATTTGAATTCAAAACCTTGATTTCCCACTCAAAACCCTAAAAATTCCCCATATGGGACTCATACACCCAAGGTGGTGAATGGGTCCCACCTAGGGGGGCTCATATGCTCAAGATGATGTATTAGTCTCACCCTAGATTTTGTAGGTGAGAGAATATCAAGGGGTTAGAAAATTGAATGTATTTGATGAGTATGTTAGGATTTCGGTTGAAATAAGCCTCAAGATGCATAATAAAGGGTCCTAAGGACCTATTAATGATGATGTGAAGGTCATAAATGGAAGAGGGGAAAAAAATTAATGTGAAGGTGTAAATAAATACACTTTACAACACTAAATTAAGGAAAAATTAGATCTATTTAGTTAAAAAGGGGCCCTAAACCTAATTTGAATGTGTAAAACACATTACAACACTAGATCAAGGAAACCTTAGGTTCATTTTAAAGTTAATCATTCCCAAATTAGGTTTGAAAATGTAAAGGGATACATTTTTCTACAGTACATTTAGCCCCCACTTTAGTGAGAGGAGGAACTTTCTTCAAACTCACACTAAAGTAGACATTCAAGAGGGGTCATAGTGTACCAATGTGGATGGTATAGAATGCAAAAGATCAAGAGGGTGGTCAAGCCGCCAAGATGCAAGATCCTATTTTGAACTAATAAAATCCCAATGGGATGCACACAAGGTGTATGATATGCAGCAACACAACAAGATATGCAAACATGGAATGTCAAAGACATAAAGAAGAGAGAAAGGGAAAGAAAAGGTGGATGAAAATTTCACCTTATGTCCTGTATGTTTTTGATTATATATAAGCTTGTTTTTTTCTAAAATGCATGCTCACTTTGTGGCAACAAAACTTCAGGCTGTCCATTGGGTGAGTATCCAAAAAGGGTGGCTTACAAGTGGAACACATTGTCAACTATGCAAACCAAATACATGCTCACAAGAGCTAGTGTAATCTTAGCCCATCCACTAGGTGAGCCCTCAGAGAGGTGAGACAAATATGCATGTGGTCAGTATGCACTCACACACATAAGAAAATGGCTATGGGGAAGTCATGCCTAAGTTTGACTCCTATATGCACAACCATACCAAAGCTATAGCTCCTAGTAACTTTGATAAGGCAACACAAAACAATGAAATTTGAGCTCCATGAGGCAAGACAAACTTTGTATGCTTGAAACTCATGAACAAAGAAGATAGCTCTATAAGCAAGCAAAGTTTGTTATGGGTATGTGTAGGATCATGATGGGCCAAAAAGTGATATGATGAGTATGTGTAGGGTATGTAGCTGACGACTTGTTTTTTACCCAAAATTGATGAAACAAAAAGGGTTTTTAAAGGAGATTCTCAAATTTCCACCAATATAAATTAAGCTTTACTTTGAATTTAATAAATAATTATTGTTCATTTTTCTATTTGAATTATGACTAAAGTCCTAATTCATAGCCAAATTGAAAAGCATCTATCTATTTCAAATGGTATCACATTTTTTGAATCCAAAACATGTGTCACATTCTATACTTTGCATACTATATGATTAAAAAAAATGAATTTCATTAATTTTTGACCAAGTTAAGGTGGTCAAACATACAATTTTTTATATTTTTTAAAATTTGTAATAAAAAAATCATAATTAATTATTTACTTGGATAAATTTACAAAAAAATATGCATCACATCGGGACATGAGTCCTCTATTTATATCTAAAATATTATAAAACATATTATAATTTTATTGTGGTTAGGTGAGAAAAGACACCTACTTTTTTCCCTAAAAATTTAAAATATCGCATTGAAATTTCAAATTTTCACCAAATAGATTTTTTAAAATAAACCTAGTAGTTTAGAAACTGCATTCAATTTTCTATAGATTCTATTTTTACATATTTTTAAAATAATATAGATAAATTATTCAAATTTTTACGTGAAGTTTCCTAACTCTGATATTTTTTAATTTTTTGTCACTTAAGGGCCTATTTTTTCCATGATGATCCTACACATACCCTTATGCAAGGTGGTTATATAATGGATATTGTAAATGAAAAATAGTGTAAGGTATATTCAAAGGGATTTTTTTTAGTTCATGTAATGTCTCTTCTTAGGGAACATCGTGCCTAATGTCTCCAAGAGAGGAAATGTCAAAGAAATATCACACTCTCAAAGGAAATCAAACCCAATGACACCACCATGAAAAAGGACGCATCACAAGAGTAAAGAAAATCACACAGTGAAACATGAAACATAGAAAAAAGTGGCTATGATGTCTAACCCCCCTTTCCAATAAGGTTTCACTCAAGAAAGGAGATCCAAAACCTTGAAATAACTATCAACCTAACAGGGTCAATTATGCTTTAAAATCATGAATAAAGAAGATGGCTCTACAAGCAAGAAAAGTGTGTTATGCAAGGTGGCCATATAATAGATATTGTAGATGTGAAATAGTGTAAGGTACATTCAAAGGGGTTTTTCTTAGTTCATGTAAGGTCTATTCTTAGGGAATATCGTGCCTAATTTCTACAAGAGAGGAAAAGTCAAATAAATATCATGCTATTAGAGGAAATCAAACCTAATGAAACCACTAAGAAAAAGGAATCATCACAAGAGTAAAGAAAATCACACAGTGAAAATGAAACATAGAAAAAGGTGCCTATGATGTCTAACCCACTTTTTCACTAAGGTTTCAAGGGCCCTTAAAAACTTGTTTTACACTAATAAAAAACTATCAACCTAAGTGGTGAATGATGTCAAGATTTAGGGATCTTGTAATCTCTCCTTTATACAAGGACAGGTTGGTGAGCTAAATCACAATTTGGGGAGAAAAAATTGAACTAACAAATTAACCCTAATTCTAGGTCTATCACATATAGTGCATGAATCTAATAAAAAATAGAAAGAAACTATAAATTTTCTGGAAAAAAAGAGAGTAGGGAATGTTGTGCACCTGATCAAATCTCATTGTTCTAAAACTCTAACAAAGAATCATTCACCACTATAGGCGAATGGGTCCTGGTACACCTATTCGAAGAGCTTTGCATTTGGAAATGAAGCTTGCACAATTTAAGATATATTTCCCCTCAGACCCTAATAGGGACTCATTCACCACTAAATTTGAATGGGTCTTCTTAGGCCCTTTCAGAGATCTCTAAATTTGATCTTCAAATTCCTAGTTCACACTCAATCCCTACAATTTGAAGCTCTTTCTTTCGGATTTAGATCTATTAATTATCTGCAAGAAATTTTTTGAAGCTTGCAAGTGGATAGGGGTTTGCTTCAATCAAACCCAATGTTGGTAATTAAACCTTTGATGATGAATGAAAATATAAAATATGCAACATGTGTGTGCAATCCTAACCTTAAGTGTGTCTAAGATTAAGGTCCCTAATAAAGTAAAGACAATTATATTCAATTCTGTTAGAATATAACCCTAAAATGAAACATCAATTGTTGAGAAAATGTGTCTCAACCTGCAATTACATAAGCTACTATTGATACATAAGGTATTGTTTGGTCTTGTAGATATTCCTTCGATTGGTAATCCACACATTATGTTTCTTTTATTGATGATTACAGTAGAAGGGAATGGATATATTTTCTAAAGAGTAAATCTAAAGTTTTTGGTAGATTTAAAGAATTTAAAGCAATGGTTGAGTTGTAGACTAGAAAGAAAAAAAAATGTTTGAGGACTGATCATGGCAGTGAAATTTTCTGTAATGATTTTGATAGATTCTATAAATATTGTGGTATTCATAAACATAAGAAAATTCTATAAATTCTCCACAACAAAAAGGAGTTGCAGAAAGAATGAATAGGATACTGATGGAGAAGGCTAGGAGTATGTTGAGTGTTGGTCTAGAACAAAGTTTTTGGGCTGAAGTTTTTGCTACTATTTTTTACCTAATTAACAAGTCTCCTACATTAGCTCTTGTTGATAAGACACCTATAGAGGCATGGTTGGGTCACAAGCCTTCATTAAGAAATCTTAGAGTTTTTGGTTGTGAGGTATATGCACATGTGCCAAAGGAGAAGTGAACAAATCTAGAGAACAATATTGTGAACTGTATTTTCATTGGATATAGATATGGTGTGAAAGGATTCAAGCTTTGGGATCCTATTATAGAAAAGGTAATGGGTGATCCGACAATACTGGTTTACAATTTCTGGCCAAATTGGAAATTGAACTAAACTTTTAAAACTAAATCTTCACTTTCAAGTACCTATAGCGGCTAAAGCATGAAGAATTTGAATATGATACAAACTATTGATTTGTGACATTTTTTCTATAGATTCTAAATACATTTTTTTCAAAAAATTTGGAATCAGTTGCACTTATTTTTCCATCTCCTTCGAAAACTAGTTTTCAATAGTAAAAAACCATTTTTAAAGAGTGGCATTACTGGCTAACACATAATTTTTTTCTATGAAGGATAAAATTCTTTTTTTTTTTAATTTAGATTTACAACTATGATATCTAGTGCATGGAATTGGTTTCATAGCATTTCATTGAATATTTTTTCTTAATTAAGTTTCAAAGTCAAACTAGTTACAATTTAGACATGATTTACTGGCTAAAACATAACTTTTTTTTTATGTATCAAAATTCTTTTTTTTTTTCTAGATCAGGGATATCAATATCTAGTGCACTGATATTTTTCAAAAAAAATTGATAATCTTCTATTTTTCCACATGTATAGAATAGAGAGCTTGATTTTTTTGTGAAAAACCTACATTCACAAGAAATAAAAAATAAATATAATAATAAAATTAAATTTATTTAAAATGATTTTTTGAGGAAGCTTATAATAAGTACTACATACAAAAAATAAATTTTAAATGAATTCATTTGAACCCCCAAAAGGTAAATCAAAAGTGGTTTTTAATCAACATTTTGATAGGTGTAAAGGAGACTTTATTATAGTTATGGTTTAAAATTAGAGAGGTTCTATCCAAGGGGGTTTGATCTAAGGTGGTTTGATCAAACCCTCTTCAATTGGAATCCTTTAAATGGAGCTTTTCAAGGCTCAAATCATTATATTTTCTAAAAATATGTGATTTCAACAAAAAATAGGATCTCCCAAAAATTGAAAACCAGTATTATGGGATCACCCTAATACATAGTAGAAGTGTTATTTTTAGATAAACTAAGCCTTCTTTTGTTACATTGCAACTAGAACAAAGTAAACATGAAGATATCATTCAATTTCCTTCTACACCTAAGAAAGTTGAATCAAGGCCCATGGATAGATAAGAAGTTGAGGAGAGCTCATCTAGCTCTGAATCTTTAGTAGAGGAGGAAGAACCTCCAACTCAACTTGATCGTAGGTCTAAAAGGCATAAAAAACCACCTGAAAGGTATTCACCTAATGATTGGAGATGTACATTTGCTTTCAATACTAACATGGATGAACCTAGACTAGTAGAAGAGGTATTAGGTATGAATGATGTAGAATCTTAGAAGATTGTTATGGATGAAGAAATGACAACTTTGAAAAAGAATGATACATGAGATCTTGTACCATTTCTTGAAGGAAGAAAACTTGTTAGTTGTAAATGGGTGTTCAAGAAAAAGATTGGTTCATATGGAATTAGTGAGAAGTACAAAGCAAGGTTGGTTGCAGAAGGTTACTCTCAAGTTGAGGGTGTTGATTATGGTAAGATATTTTCTCCTGTTGCAAAAATGGCATCCATTAGATTTTTTCTTTCTATTGATGTTGCTTATGATTTAGAGGTTGGGGAAATGGATGTGAAAACTTCTTTCCTTCATGGTGACTTAAAGAAGGATATTTATATAACAGATAGAGCACTAAATGGTGAAAGGTAAAATTAAATTGGTTTGTAAATTGAAGAAATATTTGTATGGTTTAAAACAGAGTCCTAGGATGTGGTACCAAAAATTTGATACATATGTGCTTATTTTGGGATTTGAGCGTTCTAAATAAGATCATTGTGTTTATTATAAAATTGATGGTGAACATTTCTTATTTATTGCATTTTATGTTGATGATATGCTATTCATTGGTAAAGGGAAAGGTATGATTTCAAAACTAAAATCTCAACTTGCTGCTAAGTTTGAAATGAAAGATCTTGGTGCAGCTAAACACATTTTTGGGATGGAAATTAGAAGAGATAGAGTGAATAAAAAGTTATGGCTTGCACAAAGTAAGTATGTCAATTCAATTTTATAGAGGTTTTATATGCAAGATTGTATACCATTGTGTGTTCCTATTTTAGTTTGAACAAATTTATCTATTTCAGATTGTCCAACATCTCCATAAGAGATGGAAGACATGAATAGAGTTCCTTACTAGAGTATAGTTGGAAGCTTAATGTATGCTTTGGTTTGCAGTAGACTAGAAATTTCCCAAGCAGTGGGAGTTCTTTCCATATATATGTCTAATCCTGGTAGAGACCATTGGGATGTAGTTAAAAGGGTCTTTAGATATTTGTAGAGTACCTCAAATTATTCATTATGTTATCATAGTAATATGATTGAATACAAAATTTCCCTTGATATTCATGGTTATGTGGATTTAGACTGGGCAAGTGATGTTGATAGAAAAAAATCCACTAGTGCTTATGTGTTTACTTTATTTAGTGGTGGAATTAGTTGGATGAGTAAGCGACAGGTTCTAGTTGCTTTTTCCACTACTAAATCAGAATATGTGGATTTAGACATGGCAAGTGATGTTGATAGAAAAAAATCCACCAGTGCTTATGTGTTTACTTTATTTAGTGGTGGAATTAGTTGGATGAGTAAGCGATAGGTTCTGGTTGCTTTTTCCACTACTAAATTAGAATATTTGGTAGCTACTCATGCTTGTAAAAAATCCATTTGGCTTAAGAGACTATGTATAGATATTGGAATGAAACAAGGTGTAGTGACAATTTATTCTAACAATCAAAGTGTGATATGTCTAGCCAAGATCCCAAATTTTCATGCTAGGACCAAGCACATTGATATATAGTATCATTTTGTTATAGATATGGTTGAAGATGACAAGGTGAAGTTGGTTAAGGTTGATATTTTGATGAATTTTGTTGATTCTTAATCTAAGCATGTGAGCACAAAGAAGTTCAGATGGTATTTATAGACTATGGGCCTTTCGATCCCTAGAAATTAAGAGATGATGATGACTCCCTTCTGTTTTCCTTGCAAGGTGTTCGACAAGTGGGAGATTTATTGAGAAAATGTGTCTCAACCTTGCAATTACATAAGGTATTGTTGATACATAAGGTACTATTCAATCGACGACGACAGGGGGCATGGGGGGATCCCCCCACAAGGGGTCCAGGGGAATCATCCCATCAGCTGGGGTCTAGGGTTATTGTGCCCTAGTAGGGGCTAGGGGTAGTGCCCCCCAAAAGGAAATTTTTATTTTTATTTTATTATTTTCAATTTGGAACATTCATCATTATGTCTCATATCTGACAACCAATATTTTATTAGCTTGATTTTCCTTAGAAAGTAACCCTATTTTATGAGAGCGTTATATTATCCCTAGGTATTGCGATGTATTCTAAGAGTATGATAGTAGTTGTGTTACCTTTGGATCTCTAAGTTGTGATACTCTTGTGAGAAGATTTCTCTGTAATCCTTGTTATTTATAAATAATTTATTGGGAAGCTTTTGGAGTGTGGGGTTTTTCTCCCAAAATGGTTTTCCCCACATAAATCATTGTGTTGGTACACATGATATTTGTGTTTATTTCTATTTAAGTTTCTACAAATCTTATAGATCTGAAAAAAAAATTCATTATTCTCCTATAGTGTGGGAAGTTGTTCTGCTACCTTAGCTTCCTTACATGAACAATGCAAGTAACTTACTAAAGAAGATCCCAAACCCTCTTAATAAGTCACAAATATGAATATACATCTCTTTAGGCTACAAGTAGGTTGATCATAGAAGATGGAATCACTTAGGAAACATGTCCTTAGGCTTGGTTGTGTGTCTTGTGCATCTCCCAACACCTAGAATCCCTCATGATTATCCATAGGCATCTATCATCAATCCTTCAACAATGATTGATCTTTGACACAAAATGAGCTTGAATTCTTGCAATGCTACTCCAAAACTTCACTCTTTCTTGCTTCCTGAATATGAATTCTAGATATCATAAAAATTCTTTAGACTCATAGATTGCTTCTCTTATCTAGTTGAAAATTATGCAAAATAACCTTATATTTATACATAACTTGAGATCTAACCCCAAAATTCAAATAATCTAAGCTGACATCAGATCTAGGATTGAAAATAATTAAAATATAGCCCAAAATAAATTCAAAAAGGGGTGTCTTGGGTAATGAGGGCCCATTGTCCACCTTGGGCAAATGGATTCTAGCACAATTTCCTAGGGCCAAGCTTCGGGGAGATGAAATAACATAAAAAACCCACCTTAAATATGCCAAGAAAGGGGTGTCCTATGTTAGGATGACCCATTCACCCAAAGTGGCTAATGGGTCCTAGCATAAATTTCTAGGACTTCAATTTTTCCAATGTAAGTGTCATGCAATATCATTAATGGGTGTTAGGATAGATGCTTGAAAAATGCAATTAATAAGGCTTAGATTTGAATTAATGGGCTAATTATGCTCTAATTAACCTCAATTAATTAATTAATCCCTATATTATTGTGAAAGTGTAATAAAAAACTTTACAACACCCTAAATAAGCAAAAATTAAGTACATTTTATCATTATTTGTTAATTTCTAGACTAAGCATGGAAAAGGGTTACTTTTTTTCAACGCTATAATGATTAATTGCATGGTTGATCGCAACAAAGTTTTTATGGGTGGGCCTTATTTTCAGAACCATATTGGTTTGTTCATCAATCCATTGCATATTGGTTTTCATAACTAGATTGGTGTGTATTCCTTGGTTTCTGTTCGAATTTTGGTGGAATGACATTCTACATATGGTTTCTTTGTTTTTGGGAAAGTTGGTGGGTCCCTCTTAGCAAACATAGGATAAAAAAGTACTTACTTTTGCAGGTATTTATGTTGAAATATATTTGAATAACCATCTTTTGGATTCTCTATAAATTCATTTGTTCTTCTTCATGGGTGTAGCTACTTGATTATGAGTCTCTTCCCTTTCACTACTGATTATGTCATGAGAATATCCACCTATAGAAATGATTTCCTAAGATCTACTCTTCAAATTCCGATCCTAATCAACCCTCTATAACCCTTCTAAGGACGAGAAAGGAAATGCTCTTATTTCCTAGGTGATGTGGCTGACAAGGAACATTTTATTTTTTTCAAGCCTCGTAACAAGAATCGAGGTCAGAAAAGAAATTTCAAGGAGAGATATGAGAAGGAAATTTTCAATTTCTTTGAGGTGCTAGATGATCTTAGCCAATAGGAGGTGAACCCTAGTATCATGGCTCTAGATCAAGGTTTTTGGAGGTGGATCAGGAGGGTACTAGTACTAATGATTTTTAGAATATTTAGGAGAGTGGTATGTCACTAGTTCAAATGGATATAGATAAAAACCTCATCATTTCAACTTTTTGCATGGACCCAGTTAATATGTAATGGCTCAAGGTTATGAATACTTCATCTCTAGAGAATATGGCATATGATTCAAAAAAAGGTAACAAGTCTTCTCTTCCCTTAGGGTTTCTTTAGAAAAATTGAAAGAAAGGGGCTACTGATAATCCCTCCAAGGCTAGGAATGAGAAGAACTTGGGTAAAATTAGGATTATGGGTGAGACACTTGTGGAGTTGAGGTCTGTCAAAACTCTTGACTCCATTTTCTCCAAACATCAAAGATGATTCTTCTCTCATGGAATGTGAGGGGGTTGAACAGTGGCCCTAGAAAAAATGTTCAATATTTGGTGAGAATTCATTTACCAAATATGTTATTTATTCAAGAAACTAAACCTTTTGTGGAGAGTATGGGTAGTTTGGTGCCAAAACTTTGGTGGAAGGGTCAATGTTAGTGTACTAGTGCAAAATTTAATCTTTTGGACCATATAGATTTCTTATGAAATCATGTAAAAGTATGCCCTCTTCGCTAGTTTTCTAGTAATTTTTCTATCTCTCTAGTTGCCTTGAATTTGGAGTCTAGGGAGATTATTCTTTGATCTAATATTT
The DNA here is from genome assembly GCA_007258455.2 of Sequoia sempervirens. Lineage (NCBI taxonomy): Eukaryota > Viridiplantae > Streptophyta > Pinopsida > Cupressales > Cupressaceae > Sequoia > Sequoia sempervirens. The sequence goes on along the minus strand of VDFB02000003.1, from coordinate 521,622,821 downwards.
ATGGTCCAAACTACTTTCTTGGTAAGGAACATCTTTGGTCTCATATTCAGAGCTATTTTTTTCTATATCCTTGGATTATTGCTAGAGATTTTAATGTTATTATATGGTTGGAGAAAAAGAGGGGTGTATTTTTGAAGGTGGAGCTATCTTCTTTTCTTTTGAGAGATAGTATTTATTTCTTAGATTTAGTGGTGTGAAAAAAAAAAATGTATTCCTTTTTGCTTGCTTGATTTGGGAATAATTGATCATAAATTGGACTTAACAAGGCATTGATTTAGTGTTGTGAGGTGTTTTAAAGGTCCACATTAGGTCATAGACCCTTGCAAACCAAATAAAATTCATTTATTGATGTCTTGTAAAGGTTTTGTAAAGTGTTGTAAAAGACTTTCACACCTCTCTAGACTTAATGTGCCCATTTTCCCTTAATTCAACAATGTAAAATTTATTTAATTGCATTCTCACATCAATCTAGAAGACTTGTAAAATAAAGTTAATGTTAATCTAGTTTTGTAATTTTTCTTACACATTCACATTGGATGTTGTATCTGTCTAGGTTGTGTGGACCTCATTTTAGTGTTGTAAAGTGTATTTACTCACACTTTCACATTAAATTTTGTGTCCCCTGACCTAATTGACCTTTACATCATCATTAATAGGTCCCTATGACCCCATATTGTACATCTCAAGGCATAATTTGATCAAGTAACCAACATAGTCATCATATAAACCTTATTTTCTTACTTCTTGACATTCTATCTAGCAAAAATTTCCATTGTTGAACCCATTCGCCATTAGGGGTGAATTAGTCCCATTCAGGTCTAACCCATTCGCCCTTGATGGTGAATGAGTCCCACTTGAGTCATTTTCAAGGTTTGAGCGGGAAAAATTAGGTTTCAAGTTTAATTTTTCTCCATGTCGGCCTTAGGGATCCAATTAATGGGAAAATAAGGTGAATTTCCTATAAATACAAGCTTCTAAACCCTAATTTACATCTCATTCATTCACTATTCACTCATCATCCATTATTCCTCTCAAGAAAGCTAGGGTTTTATCATTCTAAATCCTCAAGATTGCATTTTCAAACATTCAAGGGTAGATTCTTCATCCTTTGTTGCAACAAATCAAGACTAATCATCAAGGCAAGGTATTTATTCTATTATTGCATGTCTCATTACTTTGTTTCATCATTATGGTTTAATTACCTAAAAAGGGGTTTGACCAAGGCAAACCCCCATGCCCTAACATTCAACATTTATCTTTCTTGTCTTGTGTGTTTGCATATTTAGGCTTCTTAAAGGCTTATAAATCATTGAATATTGTATTAAAAAGTTGTTAAAGTTATATTTTCATTGGATAAGGAAAAATATCAACAAAAAGTCACTTTCAAACCTGAATTTGATAGTTTCAGAACTGGACACCTAAAGAAACAAAAAGTGTAGGCCTTCAAGACACAAAAAGTGCAAACCGAAGGCTCCCGTTTCCACTTTTGTATCTTTAAAAATTCAAAAGTGGACTCATTCGCCATTAGTGGCGAATGAGTCCCACTTCTAGGCCTAATTTTGGTTTTTTGCATTTTTGGATACCCATGTGTATGAAATAGGCTCTAGAACAATTTCTAAGATCTAGGCCTAATTCACCCATAAAGGTGAATGAGTCTTAGTAGGCTAAATTTCTAGTGTCAAAAGCATTTGAAAATCCATTTCCAATTCCCAAGTGCACACATTCAATTTCATCAATTTCTGTTACAATTTACTTTCATTCCTAAGTGTTCTTATATATCACAAAGTGTTTTCAAAAACTTCATATCTCTTAGTTTTGCATTCATGGACAGTAGTTCCTTTGTGTTTTCAATCTAGAAGTCTTATAAAATTAAATTAATGTTAATCTAGTGTTGTAATGTGTCTTACACATTCACATTGGATGTTGTACCTTTCTTGGTTGTGTGGACCTCATTTTAGTGTTGTAAAGTGCAGTTAATCACACTCACATTGAATTTTGCGTCCCATGCCCTAATTGACCTTTACATAATCATTAATAGGCCCCTATGACTCCATATTGTGCATCATAAGGCATCATTTGATCAAATAACTAACATAGTCATCATATAAACCTGATTTGCTCACTTCCTAACATTCTAGCTAGCAAAAATGGCCCCTATGGGACCCATTCACCATTTGGGGTGAATTAGTCCCATCCATGAGGGACCCATTTGCCCTTAATGGTGAATGAGTCCCTTTTGATTCATTTACAAGGTTTGAGTGGAAAAAAGTAGGTTTTAAGTTTAATTTTTCTCCATGTCAGCCTTATGGATCCAATTAATGGGAAAATAAGGTGAATTTCCTATAAATATGAGTTTCTAAACACTAATTTACATCTCATCCATTCACTATTCACTCATCATCCATTATTCTTTTCAAGCAAGCTAGGTTTTTATCATTCTAAGTCATCAAGATTACAAGGAAGATTCTTCATCCTTTGTTGTAGAAAATCAAGATCAATCGTCAAGGTAAGGTCTTTATTCCATTACTACATGTTTTATTACTTTGTTTCATCATTTTGGTTTAATTACCTAAAAAAGGGTTTGACCAAGGTAAACCCCCCTGCCCTAACACACATTTCTCTTTCTTGTCTTGTGTGTTTGTAGATTTAGGCATCTTAAAGGCTTAGAAATCATTGAATATTGTATTGCAAAGTTGTTCAAGTCATCTTTTCATTGTATAAGGAAAAATATCAACAAAAAGTCACTTTCAGGCCCAAATTTGACAATTTTAAAACTGGACACCTAAAGAAATAGAAAGTGTAGACCAAAGGATCCTATTTCCACTTTTGAATCTTCAAAAATTTAGAAGTGGACTCATTCACCATTAGTGGTGAATGAGTCCCACTACTAGGCCTAATTTTGGTTTTCTGCATTTTTAGATACCCATTTGTCTAAAATGTGCTCTAGAACAGTTTCCTAGATCTGGGACTAATTCGCCCAAAATGGTGAATGAGTCTCAGTAGGCCAAATTTCTAGCCTCAGCATAATTTCAAAAGCCATTTCTAGTTCACAGGTGGACACATTCAATTTCATCAATTTCTGTTACAGTTTACATTCATTTCTAAGTGTTCTTATATATCACAATGTATTAGTTAGTTGAGTTTTTGTAACATGCATTTCAACAAATATAGCTTAATTTGTCTCATTTCATGCATTGCTTAATTTTAAATTTGTATTCCCACATTATTGCATAGCATAATTAGTCAATTATCATCTAAAACTTGCATTTCCTTTTAGCCTTTTACATTGCATTTTTAAAATGTATTGATTGTTATTTCAAAATGTTAGTATCTATCTTTTCCAAGTTTGCAATGAAAAAGTTAGTTAACAAGCATTCTAGTCATTCATTTAATGCATTCCCTAGTTATGAGAGTCTCTTAGTGCAAGAGAATGAAAATTTTAATGCTTTCCTTACACATACACCCTATACTATCTCTCCTATTTGTGAGGATGATGTGATAGAAGAGAATACAAACATAGATACTCATGCTGATAACAATTTTTCTTCTCTGAATACCTCTCCTTTTAGTGATGAAGGTATCTTGGTGAAAGAAGTTACAATCATTGAGCATCATGCAAATCATGCTTGTCCTTCTCCTCATCTCCTTTGGGAATATATTACAACACAAGAGAATGGAATTATAAATGATGAGAATAATAGATTTTTCTAAAATAATCAAATCTTTAAGGTATATAACAATCCTCTTTATGATCCTTCCCCTACCTATCCTATTTTGGAAGACATTAGGGAACAAAGGAATGAACTTATCAATGATCATGATAATCATACTTATTTTTCTCCTAGTGTCTCTCATAGCTATGAAGATGATACTTTGATGTTGGAGAACATGATGGATGAAAATCATGAGAATCTTAGTGATCCCTCTTCAACTAGGACTACCCTTATTGAGCAAGACACTTCAAGCACTAATAATTCCCCTTCTTGTGATGAAGCCAATATGGAAAAACCACACATTGAATGTCAAGAAAATCTAGTTTGTAGTTCTCCTAAACACTCTCGTCATACAAAAGGTATCATGGTACAAGCAAACACCAACAATATCATATGCAAACCAAAAATCAACCTCACTTTGAAACATCCTGAATTGTTGGATATGGATCAAGCCTTGATGCCAATCTTAGGAATTCATGACAACTCACCTTGTACTCCTCAACACAACAAGGTTACATGTGCTATGATTAGTACCAAGTAAAATGATATAGAAATACAAAAGCAAATTGAAGAGCCCACAAGGTTATTGGAAGAGATCTCGAAAACCTTTGAATCCATACCTCTATCCAAGGGAGAATAAAATATCATACCAAAAGAGTCTAACCAATGCAACGAGAAACTGGTAACAACAATACAAACTTCAGTAACATCCTCTTCAACCACCTTACACGCAAAAAGAACATACAAGAAAAACTTTGAGGAAATTGAACAACCACCAAATCAAACAAAGGAAACCAAACAAATTAGGCAAGGATGTGATGTTATAGAACAAATTATTCATGCCCCTCTAGCTCACAAAATGCAAGCACCAAATCATTGTCTTGATGATTTTCCTTTCATAGAAATCAAACCATCCAACAAACCTTCACTCAACATCAATACTATTGCACAAGAATCTTCCAAGACAACTGTAACCTTTGTACATCCTAAACTCATAGACATCTCATTAAACATGTATCAATTAGGTACTTTGTTTACTTATCAAAATAAATAACATTAGTTTTTTCTCCTTGCCATGTAACAGTTATAGGATCATAGTATACTCACTATTGCAAGGAGCAGCACATCGTCATCCATTCCAGGTTCACCTTTGTCCTGCATTAAGTGGGGAAAAGGGGTTAGGTATCCTTGTCCTCATATATCACTTGCCATTATCTCTTTTGGCTATTCATTAACCTTTCATGAACATATAAGAGCAAGCATGGGATCTGTGGACAACATGTCTTAAGTTGATTAGCATGTGGCATACTTCTTCATGATGTAGTTCAATTCATAAACATACGACTTGGCATAGGGCTTTCCAAGTTGGATCTCATGTCTTCTTTCATGTTAGCATTTATCATTGGCTACTTTAAAGCGGGGGCATACATAGACGACATCTTTTGACAAAATTTCATGGTGTGATTTTTTCTTTTTCTTGTGACGTGTCCTCTTCTTTGTGGTGTCATTGGGTTTGATTCCTTCCAAGAGTGTACGATCAAATGAAGTGGCCTAACTGAATGAGGCATCACATGGATAACAATCTAACACGCTAATTTGTCCTCTCTTCGAGACATTAGGCATAATGCTCCCTAAGAAGAAGACCTTACATGAACAAAGCAAAATACCTTTTAACAAAATTTCTACATGACATTCAAAAAAATTTGCAAAAAACATTACATTCTAGTGCCTTATCAATATTATTAGGATGATAACTTTGGCATGGTTAGTATAATGGGAATCTGACACACTGGCATAATTTTCTCATTATACAGCAAGAAGCGGACACAGTAGCATGACTTTCTCACTAAACCACTTCTTTGGGACAGCTCACCCCATGGACAACCTAAAGTTTCATGACGCTAGAGTGAGCATATTGTGCATTACTCACCCCATTGATGACCTTATGTTCCATGGCCCCAAAGTGAGTGCAACTTTCCCACCCCATTTTTATTTCTTGCCATTGTGTGATTATGTATCTTGTTGGTTTGACTTAGAATCTTGGATCATGGGGGCTTGACTGCCATCTTGATATTTTGTCTTCCTTTTTCATCTACATCTGTACACTTAGATCTCTCTTGAATGTCAACTTTAGTGTGAGTTTGAAGCAAGTTCATCCACTCACTAAAGTGGGAGATAAATGTGGACACAGAAAAAGTATCCCTCTTTGTTTACTTGACTTGGGAATAATTGATGATAAATTGGACTTAACAAGGCCTTGATTTAGTGTCGTGACACGTTTTACATGTCCACATTAGGTATTTGACCCTTGCAAACCAAATAAAATGCATTTATTGATGTCTTGTAAAGGTGTTGTAAAGTTTTATAAAAGACCTTCACACCTCTCTAGACTTAATGAACCCATTTTCCCTTAATTAAAAAATTTAAAATATATTTAATTGCATTATCACATCAATCTAGAAGGCTTGCAAAATAAACTTAATGTTAATCTGGTGTTGTAATGTGTCTTACACATTGACATTGGATGTTGTACCTTTCTAGGCTATGTGGACCCCATTTTAGTGTTGTAAAGTGTATTTAATCACACTTTCACATTGAATTTTGTGTCCCAGGCCCTAATTGGCATTTACATAATCATTAATAGGCCCCTATAACTCCATATTGTGCATCCTGAGGCATCATTTGATCAAATAACTGGCATAGTCATTATATAAACCTAATTTTCTTACTTCCCCACATTCTAGCTAGAAAAAATGGCACCTGTGGGACCCATTCACCATTAAGGTAAATTAGTCCCATCCAAGTGGGACCCATTCTCCCTTGATGGCGAATGAGTCCCACCTGAGTCATTTTTGAGGATTGACCGAGAAAAATTAGGTTTTAAGTTTAATTTTTCTCCATGTTGGCTTTAGGGATCCAATTAATGGGAAAATAAGGTGAATTTCCTATAAATACAAGTTTCTAAACCCTAATTTACATCTCATTCATTTACTATTCACTCATCATCCATTATTCTTCTCAAGCAAGCTAGGGTTTTATCATTCTAAGTCATCAAGATTGCATTTTTAGATAGTCAAGGGTAGATTCTTCATCCTTTTTTAAAGAAAATCAAGATCAATCATCATGGAAGGGTATTTATTTCATTATTTCATGTCTCATTACTTTGTTTCATCATTTTGATTTAATTACCTAAAATGGGGTTTGACCGAGGCAAGTCCCCATGCCCTAACATTCAACATTTATCTTTCTTGTCTTGTGTGTTTGTACATTTAGGCATCTTAAAGGCTTAGGAATCATTTAATATTGTATTTCAAATTTTTTCAAGTCATCTTTTCATTGGATAAAGAAAAATATCAACAAAAATTCACTTTCAGGCCCGAATTTAACAGTTTTAGAACTAGACACCTGAAGAAATAGAAAGTGAAAACCAAAGGCTCTTGTTTCCTCTTTTGAATCTTTAGAAATTCAAAAGTGGACTCATTCACCATTAGTGGTGAATGAGTCCCACTACTAGTCCTGATTTTGTTTTTCTACATTTTTGGATACCCATTTTTCTGAAACAGTCTCTAGAATAGTTTCCCAGATCTGGGACTAATTCACCCAAAATGGTGAATGAGTCTCAGTAGGCCAAGTTTCTAGCATCATCATCATTTCAAAAGCCATTTCTAGTTCACAACTTCACTCATTCAATTTCATCAATTTTTTTTTACAGTTTATTTTCATTTCTAAGTGTTCTTGTATATCATAATGTGTTTTCAAACACTTCATATTTGTTAGTTTTGCATTCATAAACAATAGTGTATTTATGTTTTCTACATTTATTTCATCTCATTTAGGCATATGGAATCTATTTCAACTCAATCTTGAGTTTCAACATACTTAGTTTTACCCGAATGCTTACCTTTGAGGTGAAAAACCGTAGAAGTGGATGTGAACATTAGGGTTCCAAAACCAGTGTTTACAAGTGGATACAACCTGAATCTACTAATTTTATATAAGGAGTTAGTCTTTGTTCAAAACAACCTTGCACAAGAATATTATTGGTGTTTCCCTTGTAATTAATCCCATTACTAATCTACTTGCTCAAATCAGGTGATTAACCAAGCCTTAATGGTACAAAATGTGTCAAGTTTGTAGCCCAGTGTGCCTAGTGATGGATATCCATAGCAAAAAAATCTACCTCCAAGTGATACCACTCTCCTAAATTATCAAGGAGAGGGGTTTTGTGGGTTCAATCAGGATGATTCTCTAATAGTAGCTAATACAAGAGTCAAGAAGAGAGCTTTTGAGATTCGACAGTTAGCAAATAAGGAGCTTAACCAAGCTCCTAGAGTAGAAAAATAGGTTGTTTCTCAATATATCTCTAAGGCACCAAATATACTAGAAAGAAATATACAAGGCACTACTAAGGAGTAGCCTAGGAATCAGCCTCAACCAACCCACTTGCAAACAAACTTTGTTGTCGTAAGGACCCACAAAAAGGTAAACACTACAACTTTTAACATTATTGAGCACATGAAGAAAGAAAATGTTAGTTTTTCTATGTGGGATTCTTTTTCTATCCCAGGACAAAGAGATTTATTGCAATCTACATTATCTAATTTGAATGTGTCAAGTGAGATTCCAGTTGATCAAGTCAAAGTTGTTTTTACTAACACACCTCAAAAAAATAGTGGGAAACCAGGTAAGGAAATCAAACCTCCACCCTTTTATGTGTCTTTGATTATAGGGGATAAATTTGTTCACAACTGCATGATTGATTCAAGGGCTAGTAGTTTTGTTATGCCAAAAAAAATTGTTGATAGGTTAAGATTGAAATACCAACCTCTTGAAAAGGGTGTACTTCAGCTTGATGGCACAACTGGTATCAACACTGTAGGGGTCATTAAAGATTTGAGTCTTACTTTACACACATAACCCAAATTTTCAATTCCACAAGACATATTTGTTATTGACTTGCCACCTTATTTTTCCCTTTGTTTATCAAGACATTTTACTACTAAAATAGGTGGTTATTTAGGCTTGGATTGGTCTTGTATGTTGTTTAGGACTAGGTATGGGACAAAAGTATCCATTAAGTTTGAATAAATAGCAAAGGACCATATAGAGACCTATGTACCAAATGTCATAAATGCAAACTGTGTTGTTTTTTATAGTAATGAGCATGCTACTACTCGAGAACCAAGTAATCAAACTGAGAATATCCCAGATATCATTTTGAATGAGTGGTTAGTAGAAAATGTAGAGGATGAACCAAGTAAAAACATTGAGGATAGAGGCCTAGGTGTATACATGATGCATGAGCTAGAATTTTTTATTCCAAACCTTGAAAAGAAGGTTGATCAACAACTTGAGTAGTAGTAGAATGAAGTGTGGAAAATGTTTTTTGATGGTTCAAGAAGAAAAAATGGAGCCAGTGGGGGTGCTATGCTTGTATCTGCACAAGGTGAAAATTACTATTCATCTTTTCATTTTTCATTTTTTTGTATTAATTATACAACTGAATATGAAGGTTTCATTTAGGGATTGGAATGGGCAAGGAAAAGGAAGACTAGCTACCTACATGTATTTGGGGATAGTGAGTAAATATTCAATCAGGTAAGAGGTCTGCATGTGACTAAAAATGATGTTCTTAAGTCTTACAAGCATAGGGTATGCTACATGATAGGGGAGTTTGATGCCTTCAATTTGATTTTTGTACTTAGGAACAAAAATAAGTATGTTGATAGACTAGCTGCTATAGGTCTTCAGTTTGACATTCCTAATGATATTAAGAAAGATAAGGTGCAACAGTATGTTAAATTTGTTGTAAGGCCATCTATTCCTGACAACAATATTCATTGGAATTTTTTTGAGAGTGATGAGCAAGTACTTTTTTTTTTCTTGAAGAATATGAATTTTCAGTGGTACATCAAGAGAAACTCAAGCAACAATATGATGATCAAATCATATAGTTGAAGACAAACAAATTACCCAAGGGATTGGTCACCTTGGAATCCATTTTTTGCATGGATGATCAACTATAGAAAGGGAAAACCAACATGTAGATCAAAGAGGAGTATTATGAAGATCTTGAAATCTTTAAAGGTAGACTTCTTAAAATTGGTAAGAACTTTTCCCAAGAAGATACACAAGCCGTTATTGCACTTTGTCCAAAATTTTATGATGTCTTTGCATGGGAGTATTCTAATTTAAAAGGTTTTGATCCTGAAATTTCCTAACATACCATAGAGCTTGAGAAAAATGTAGAGCTAGCTAGGCAGAAATAAAGGCCTTTAAATCCCAAACTTGAGCCTCTTATGATAAATCTTGAGTTGATTAAGCCAATTAAGGGAGGCATGATTTTTTGAATCAAGCATACATCATGGGTCTCTAACCTTTTCCCAGTTAGAAATAAAAATAGAGAGATTAGGCTCTATGTAGATTTTAGAGACCTCAATAGAGCCTCATTAAAAGATCACTACCCACCACCCTTTATGGAACAGATCCTTCAGGTAGTTGTTGGTTCAGAGAGATTTTTTTTGCTTGATGGTTATTTTGGTTATAACCAAGTAATAGTAAAGGAAGAGGATCAACACAAAATAACATTTACCATAAAATGGGGGACAATGGCCTATAAAATAATTTTTTTTGGCTTGTCCAGCCTTGGTGCCACCTTTTAGAGGGAAATGGAAATGGAATTTCAAGGTTTGATTTATAAACTAGTGCTCATTTACCTTGATGATATAACAGTGTTTTCTAAGAATCTAAATGAACATCTTTCGCATTTGAAACAAGTGTTTAAGAGATGTAGGGAATATGTCATATCCCTCAACCCAAAAAAATATATCTTTGTTTTCCATGAAGGGAAGCTTCTTGGACATGTAGTGTCAAAATAGGGGATTACCATTAATACAAAGAGAGTAAGTGTTATCTTATCCTTACCTTTACCTAGCCATAAGAAGGGGTTGCAAAGCTTCCTTGATAGAATTAACTTTGTGAGAATATTTATACCAAATGTAGCTAATCTTCTAAAGCCACTAATTTCTATGTTGAAAAAGAATGCAAGTTTTAGCTGGACCAGAGAAGCCAAACACAGTTTTGAAGCAATCAAGAAGGCATTAACAACAACTCCCACATTGGTAAACCCCAACTTTGCAAAGGACTTCATTATTTATGATTTTGGTAGCTTAGATACTATTTCTACTATGTTGGTACAACAAAATGATGACAATCTGGAACAAGATAGCTTTTTTCAGTCAAGGCCTAGAGGACTATGAGTAGAGATATACTTTTCTTGAAAAGCATGTACTTAATTTTATTAGAAGTTTGAAGAAATTTAGGAATTTTATTTCTAATAACAAAGTTTAGATAATGGTTTCTTATCCTAGTGTCAAGGAATTTCTTCCTAGTAGAGATCTGAATGAGAAGAGATCTAATTGGATCACAAAATTCATGCAGTATGACATTGACATCAAGATCACAAAGCTGGTTAGGGGTAAAGGGTTGTGTGAACAACTAGCTAATAGGTCTAAAAATGAGAAAGAAAATTAGAAGGAAGTTTTTTTTGTCACCAATGATGAACCTCAAATTACTGCACTGGCATTGGGTGCTAGTTGGATGCAAGAGATGGTCCATTTCTTGTAGATTGGAGAGTGTCCACATGGTTTAAACAGAGTAAAAAGGAGTTACTTCAGGTTACATTCAATTCCTTATGTACTTAATGGTATATTGTTTAGGAAGGGTCATAATGGGATATTACTAAGGTGCATTGATACTAATCAAATTGATAAAATACTCCATGAGTTCCATGATGGTACAACTGGTGAACATTTTTCTCCAAGGACCATAGCTTGGAATATCATAAGGGCTAGCTACTATTTCCCAAGTCTCTTCAAAGATGCCCATGCATGAGAAAGAAAATGTGTTAAGTGTGCCATATTTGTAGGCAAAGAGAGGTTTCCATCTTTTCATTTTCCTCCTATACAAGTGGAACAACCTTTTATGAGGTGGTGCAATGATTTCATAAGACATATTAACCCACCTTCTAGTGCAAGTAATAGATGGGTCCTTACTACAATTGACTATTTTACCAAATTAACTAAAGCTATCACTTTAAAAGAAGCCAATGAAAGTGTTCTTCTAAATTTTTATGATGATTTGATAACCATATTTGGTGTGCATGAGTCAATTATCTCTGATAATGCCTTATCTTTTGTTGGAATGAGGGTTAGTGATTGGGTTGTTAGAAATGGTATTCACTTGAATACATCATCAAACTATTACCCTCAAGGTAATGGTTTGGCATAATCAAAAAATAAGAACCTGATTAGGATCGTTAAGAGAATAATGGAGGATAACAAAAGAACTTGGCATACCAAGTTAAAATCTTCCTTGTGGGAAGATAAAATAACACCAAAGAGATCTATTGGAAACTCCCTTATATGTTGGTATATGGAAAAAAGGAAAGGCTACCCTTGTCTATTGAGCTTCCAGCTCTAGATATTGTTATCCAACTTGAAATTTTTGAAGAAGAAGATCCAATGGAAGTCAGATATGCACAACTCATAGAGATGGAAGAAATAAGAGATAAAGCTATGAAAACTATAGAGTTTTACCAACTCTAGGTGAAGAGAGTTTTTGACAAGAAAGAAACACCAAGGGTGTTTAAAGAAGGGGATGTTGTGCTTAAGTGGGTTGGGCTAAAGAGTAGGCTTGGAAAACACACTAAGTTTGATAGTATGTGGATTGGCATGTTCATCATTATAGAGTGCAAACAACACAATGCTTTCTAGTTGTCAAAAATGGATGGTGAGTTACTGCCTATCCTAGTTAATGGAATACACCTCAAACTCTATTTTGAAGTATGATTACCTTTGTGCATGTTAGTTTAGGATTTTTAATTCAATAAGTGTTTTTGCACATAGTTTAGATGTAGTCTCATTTCCTCTAAGTGTTGTCTTGCATAGTTAGTTGGTTTGGCTTGAGTTTTGGTAGATAGAATAAGTTTTCAAGGTGTTTTACACTGTTTGATGAGTTACAAAAATATAAGTCTTGTCAAGTCTCTATTGACTCTGTGCCCAATGGATAGATTCTGGCAGGTTGTTAATATGTTTAGTAGGAAAACATTTAGTAGATGTTGCCAAAAACATTACCTAATTTTGCTTCTAGCTCAATCAGGTAGAGCTGATTTTTTGTTTGTAAATAAAAGATAAAAGGTATACATTCATTCTTCTAAGTTTTTTTCATATTTATAGAAGTATTATCAAGTGAATTATAGTTCATTATGCAAATGATTACAAGAAGGAATGAAAACCAACAAATCTTGCTTTAAAAACTATCTTTTATTGATAATTACAAATGTATAGAGTTTGACACAAGTCGTGGGATTAACTCTTTCAATGAAATACAAAAGTAAACTATACATTTGAATAAAAGAAGATCATATGAAAATAAAAGGCATCCATCACTACCTAGATGGCGAGGATGGACGTTGATATGCTGCATGTCTAGCTCCTTTCATTGCTGCTCCAAAAATGCCTACAAGAGTTGAGAAAATTTCATGGTGTTAGAGCTCAGGGTACATTTTCTCATCATATACAATTCAATTTCAACAAACATTTAGTGTACTATCATAAGACATTGAAATGGTTTTGAAGCATCTCGGATATCAAGAAGAGTAGAGGAGTATCATCAATTATCATGAGGAATCATTGGAAGCTTTTGAGATTCATTCTTTTATCTAACATGTTTGTTCACTGTACAAGTATAGGTGCATTTTCATTACTAGATTATCTTCTATATTAACATCATAGCATGTGGATTGAAATGTGGCTCCCACAAGGGTTGAGCCCAACATGTTGTCTCATTAAGTAGAAATGTGTCATAATTAAGCTTATCCCAACCCCATTGGCACATTCCTTTGACATTGGTGCCTTTTACTATGAAGGTATCATAATTTGCTGACTTTATGCTCTTAACAAGAGATACATCCATAGGGAAAGGAAACCAATGTCAAAGGAAGTAGCACAAGGGTAGTCAAAGCTTCTTCAATACATAAGATAAATCTCAGTGAGTAGGCACTAGTAGATAATATAGGAAGGAGAGGTATGTTCTTCTTCATAGCACTTTGTTCTATCATAAGCCATGAAAAGTCATAATGTTGTAACAGTATTCAATAAATAGTGAAATAAGGTTGTCACAGTCATATAAAATAGAAAGAAGAGACAACAGTCCTAATCATAAGAAGGTTGTGTTGAAAGTCATAAAGGATGTAGAATCTTGAGAAATAGGTAAGATTCATGAAGTAATTTCATCTTCTGAATCTTATTTATGAAGGAAGATAGTGAAAGAATGTAGAAGAAAAACCTCTGAAAGCTCTTGAGAGGAAACCAAAGAAATATAGAGGTTGATATTTTCAAAAAGTAAAAGAAATGCAACCGAAGATACAAGAACAGTGTAGAAGATTTCAAACCCTACACTTCTTGTAGAAGAAAGTTGTGAAAAATCATATAAAATATAGTGGTCGAGGCTGAGTCATATAGAAAGTAGTTACATCAAGAATAAACCTATGAAGGAAGAAAACAAAGTAAAGTACAATGGCTAAGCCTAGAATGGGTCTCTCATTTTTTTTAGAGAGAATCAACTGCTACAAAGAAAGTTAAAGGTATCTATAGAATGAAAATGGAACTTAGAATGTAAAGATATACAGGTCAAAGCCCTCTTTTATTTGTAGAAGGAGATCAATAGAATTCAAAAAGGTTTTTTATGTCGTGCCATAATGGGATTTTTTCTCTTAGAGAGAAAGAAGCAGAAACCAAGAATAATGAAGAGAAAATATAGAAAATAAACATTTTTTACCATTTTTCTATACAAATGAGCTCAAAACAACACTCTATTCACATGAAGATCTGGCATTTTATGCAATAAATGGAGCATACCACCTGGCTTCAGCATAATTTTTGCAAAAGGAAGCTCCAGTAAATCTCTAGAAATCAAAACCCTTTCATGGTGGTGCCCTCAAAGAAATTTGCAAGTAAAAATGCATTTGGGCCATGGCTTTGAGTTAGGATTTTGAAACTCTAAGTTGGACGACTAAAAAAAGGCATTTTTGGACTTCATTTTTTATTTTTTCTTCTTCAAAACTAATACCTTACATGTTAGGTATGCCTTGTGTTTAGTTTTATTTTTTGCAAATTCCAAATAAAATTTTCCTTTGAATTGTTTTCCAAAGCATGGTTGATGAAGGACTCTTTATTTTTGCATTTGATATAAAATGTAAAACATTTATTAAAGTAGTGTGCTATAAACTACTTTATTAGTGTTGTGTAAATGCAAGATATAGATGCATATTCCTTCAATATATGGTGAAAGGAGATGGTTGAAGGTTGTTTATGGTTTATTCCAAGCATATAGGGAAGTTGAAGGAGTTTATCCAAAAAGTGCCAAGAATATAGGGGGTGGTTTTGACTAAGTTTAAAGGCTTTGGAGAGCATCTAGGAGCAGTTTTGGATGTGTTTATGATAGGTGAGGTCAAGCCTTGACCTTTTCTTCACCTTTGAGTCTTTTTGAAGGGAGTTTGGGGGCTATTTTTTAGGATTTATTGGTTTGTATGACCAAGGTAGTTGGAGGATTCCTATCTTCATGCAGCTTATAAAAAGCATAAAGCAATTTCAAACATCAATTAGCAGTTAGTTCTTTCTTTTTCTAGTAGACATTGTAACTAATTTTGGAGTTTTCTTTTAGTAGGACATAGTATTGTACCTCTTTTATAGGCATGTATAGTCGTGTTTCACCTTTTTATATCAATAAAGTTAAGAAATTTTTTCCTTCTTAGCTTATGTTTCATTGAGTGTGTTTGGATGATTGATGCAATTACTTGTGAATTATCTTATTCCTAGTTAGTGTGTCTCATTAGTAGCACCTTTACGTAGAAGAAATATGTATGTTGAAGGTTATAAGTTGTGTTGGTGATACAAATAGATTTAAATTTGTTAAGAGAGTATATCATACTTCTAGGACTACGAGTATCGTAGCTTTCTTATGAAATATTTATGCAACAACATTCAAGTATTGAGTTGTGCATGTCAACTTTGTTATTGGTTGAAACTATGTGTGTTAGGTAGTTGTGCAAGCTGAGATAACCATTTTGTGCATCACTCTAGGAATTATTTTTCATTTTCATATTTCTTTCTACCCTTTTCCCAACAGGAAGTAGTTTACGTTAGTACCATAAGAGCCAGCTTTCTCTGGAGGTTCTTGTCCACTTTAGGTGACCCAAAGCCTTAGAAAAGTTCCCATGTTTCTCCAATATGGTAAGTTCAACAACTTAGCAAGGGTGCAATGTTAGGAGACAACAATAAGCATAAAGCATGATAGTAAATAAAATATCATCACCTTTCTCTCCAACTAGTTGTGGGAAGCTATCCTTGTCATGTGTAAGGGGCATGTAGGATTTGCTAGCCTCTCCATAGATGTGGATGTTAGTGCCTACTGCAGCTGCTAATCATGATCTAATAACATGACTGGGAGATAGATTTCCCCACTCATGTCCCACTAGATCCTCATTTGTTTCCTCACCACCCTCACTCATGGGTTGATCCTCCTCCTTTTCCTCCTCCTTGTCCTCCTCCTCATAGGCATCATAGTCAAGATCTGCAGTCTTTTCATACTCTTCATCTATCACATCTGTAAATACGTCTACAGCCTTGTAGTGTGTCTCCTTAGCCTAGTCCTCCCCCTCATCTCCTTGATTTGGGAGTGGCCCTACATCACCTATCAAATTGTCCATTGGGAATACAAGGGCCAGCCATGATACTATACACCACCCCTCATAGGCATCTTTGGTACCAAAGTCATCAGCATCAGAGACTGGATGCATATCATGATCTGAATACTCAAATTCATTGTAGAAAAAATCCTCAAAAATGAACTATCTAGAATCACTGGGTCTCTGGGAACTTTTAACTGGTCTCCTAAATAGGGTTATGCCTTGGGTGTTATCTGAACCTGTCCAAATTGTCGCATGACACGATCATAGTAGAAAGTTTGTACTATGTAATTGTGCCCTAGGTGTTATCTGAACCTATCCATTTGCAATCCCCTCATCTTTCAAGTCTCATTCAACCACTGTAGCACAAGCTAGTAAGCTATCCATAGGACCTCATCCTCATATAGTCAGTCGAATCAGACTCTCCAAAAATGTAAGTCACCATACTGCCATAGGTACCACAATGGATAGTTGAAAGTTTTAGGATACCCTAGGGTTGTTGGGAAAGGAAATCCCATCAGTGTGCTACATGTGATATGCTATAGGCACCACACATGCAACAGCATATAGTGTATCATGCTATCAACCTCCCAAAATGAAAACTGTCCAAGATCATAATACAGATGCATTAGGATGCTATGCCCCTAGGCATACACGATCATATGCTATGTTATCCCTCTAATGATGTGTACTATTCCTCCCTATAAGTACACTCCTTGGCCATTAGGGATGATTACTAGTGCTATTGCATGGACATCATAAAACACATAACCAGTGGGGACCATGAGTATAGCAGCATTGCTAGATTGATTTGTGGCCTCACCATCCCATCATGCACTAGACCTCCAAGGAAATACTGCATGTCATATTTCATCTCCCATAATGATTGCTCCACTAGGAATGTACCCTCTCACCTTGAATCAAAACTCAAAGTATGCAATGTATGTCTTCTAGTGTAATGGTCATCTCACTAGTAGTAAGATGAAATGTACATGTGTCTACGTTCCATCACTCTACTAATGCCATCAACATAGAATTGTGGTACCTCATGGGCCACATGAGGTATGACCAGTATAATCTCATAGTCTATAGGATCTTTGTCTCCTCTACTGAAAGAGTGGGGGCGAGGTCTCAATGTTACATGATTTGTCTACCACCTAGATGCTACAATGAATGGGTAGGAATCTAACAAAAAACAAAAAAAAATTCCTATAAGAATTCTAAAATATTCAAATATTTAAATCAAAAATAAAAAAAGTGCACTAAATTTGTCCTAGTGTACTCTCCTAAAGGTCCTAGACAATCTAGACCCCTTTTGGGACACTTTGTGAAGAAATGAGACACTTTGCAAAAAAGTGGGACACTTCGCAAACAAAATGGACACTTTGTGTAAAAAGGGGACACTTTGCGAAAAAAAAGGGAAAATCTGAGAACTTTTTTTCAAGGCCCTAAATTAACCTATAAATGCATATAAATTATAAAATAAATGCATAAGGACAAAGCTACGGAAGAAAAATCAACTCACCTAATGATAATGCTTGTTGTGGGCCACTTGATCTCACAGGATGTCTAGTCTTGTAGGCTCGTAGTCTCATCGGCTTGGCATCTTCACTCACTCTTCAATAACTCTCAAGCTACAAGATGGTAAATGACAAAATAGTTAAATTTACTTCATTTTTTACTCTTATATAAGCTAAAATTAGGGTTTTTACTATATTAGGGTTAAGAAGTGACTTTCATTCAAATTAACATAATGAGTGCTAGAGAACTCTATTTTCAATGTCATTTGTTGCATTGGAATCCCGATTTTACTCATGTTCTCATAAAACATATATCATCATGTGGTATCGTACTTGGAAATACCTTATGATACGACTTACCTTATTTGATGTGGCTAGAATGCTACCTTGATTCCACCTTCGTCAAGAAAGAAAAATTAAGGGGGGGCATACATCTACCCTCAGATTTTATTTCTAGAAGAAGTTAGATAAGAGGATTTTCCTACAACTATCGAATTTGTGTTGTAGGATGTGGTTCCTAACATTGTGGTTTTGTAGATAGCTACAATATGGGCTTCATTCTCCTATACTATGATTGAACTTATTTGTGTATCCTTTTATGAAACAAAGGTTATTATTATAGTCCTTTAGCTTGTATATACACATATATTCATATGGGTGGTAAAGTGGGGGCTAAATGTAGTGTAGAAAATTGCACACCCTTGAAAGCGATGCAATTTCACAATTAATTTGTATCTATTTTGGCACCCTTGCATTAATCACCCTCTAAAATCATCATTAATAGGCCCCTAAGGCCCATTATTTCTGATCTCGAGGCTTATTTCAGCTAAAAACCTGAAAGAATCATTTAAAACATAAAAAATATCAAAAACCCACCTCAAAAATTTAGGGTGGAACTCATTTGCCACCTTGGGTGAATTAGTCCCATTTGGGGATTTTTTCAAATTTGAGTAGGAAAATCACCTTTTTAATTCAAATTTATGATGGATGTCAGACTTTTATATCTAAATATCAGTCAATTAGGTGTTAATTGATATATAAGCAAGTTTTTAAGTCATTATTTCATAACTATGCAAGATAAGAAAGCATTTTCATGAGACAAGTATAAGGAGTCTTCAAGAAATATTTCACAAAGAATTCAAGTTTCAGAAGCAAGCAAAGATGAATTCTTGGAGAAGCATTAAAGTTCTTTTGCAAGTATTCAAGCTCACTTCAATCCAATATCTAGTATTCTCAAGGGTTGATCATGGTTGTCTATGGTGAATCATGATGGATTCTAGGTTAGGTTGATGCAACTAGCCATCAAGCCAAGCCTAAAAACTTATTTCCTAAGTGATTCCATCCTCTATTATCACTCTACATTCAGCCTAAGGAAGCTACAAGCGTTATTGAGGCTCATTTGGGTGATTAGAGATCTCTCAAAGTGAGTCATTTATTGTCATATTTCATTCATGTACATCTCATTCTTACACATTAGAATAGGGTTGCATTTTATTCTAGATGTCCTAGTCTTAGACACATTTAAGGCTAGGGTTTACATTCCTCTTTACATGCATGTTCCTTTATTTTCATCAAGGTTTAATTACAAAACTAGGGGTTTGACTAAGGAAAACCCCCATAAGAAAATCAAGGTTATATTATGTTTTGTGGGTCTTTTTATAGATTCAGATCTGGAATTCAATTTGGAAGGAAAGATCAAGTGTTGAAGTGCAGATCAAAAATTTAAATTCCTAAAAAAATGGAATGAGATTGATTCACCCAAGGTGGCGAATGAGTCCCACTATAGGTTTTTTCCATAACTGTTTGCAAATTCGAATACCCTTTTTTTAAAACAGGTTCCTATGTAGAAATCTAGATTTGAGAGTGATTCTCCCAAGTTGGTGAATGATTCCTCACATTGAATTAGGGTTTAGTGTTGGATCTTTCATTTCATTTATATTTCCAAGTCTAAACTTGGTGGTGAAGCCATTATTAGCTTATATTTAGCCCCTAGAATATCCCTCTTGCAAGATCTCTTTCTCCTTTGCATTGAGATCTCAAGGGTTTGTTCTTGAGTGAAAGTTAGTGAAGATTGTCCTTCTAGGTCCTAAACCCTAGAAGAAAAGAAAGACAATTTTCCACCTTTCCCTAACCTATATACATGGAAAGAGGGGGAAAATTTGTGTTGTAGAGGAACTTTATTAATTAAAACCCTATTTTTGTGTTTCCACCTCCATGTATAGAAAATTATTATGATCAAGAGGGTATGCTCTAGGTTTAACAGAGGCCAAAACAATAACTTATTGAAAATATAAATGATAAATGATAATTCTACCTTACGCATGGAATGGTTTTCAAAGAGATGTTCTTACCATAAGTCACCACAAAAATTGATTGGTGGATTCTCGGATTTCTTTATAGACCTATAATAGGTTAGTCCATAAAACAAAATAGATTGTTATAGCTAGTATGTATAGGATAACTCAATATATTTTCACAATTTTCTCATAATAGCTCCTTATTCATCATTGCTTCTTTCTATTGTTCAAATGAGAATAAAAATTGTTTATGTATGCATCCCTACTACTATTTTTTTATTATAGGCTAACTTGGAATTGTTTTTGATTGTCCAAAGATCAAAACCAAAATTTAAATTTGAAATAGGACACAACTAATGTCAAGGTTTCAGACACCCTAGACTAGGTTCTTTTTGCCTAAGTTTATTGAGATGTCATGGAATTTAATATGTTTTCCTAATTTGGCCCCTAAATGAATAAATTATTATTATAGTTAATGTTGTACATAAAGTAGGGTGTCCATGTAGTGTGAAATTTTGAGGTCAACAGTTTGTGACTATATAGATTTTTTTTCCTAATTTTTTAGGATGATTAAACATCAATTCCCTAATAATCAAGATGCACCTATTTTATATTTGTATTTTTAAAAATTAGGAACCAATATTTTAGATTAAATTTTATGGTTTCCAAAAGTAGGGTCTCCCACATTGGAAAAGAAAAACATCTATGGTTTCTAAGAAAGAGTTACACTTATTGACCAATTTATGAAATATGTTATGACATGTTGTACAACATCTGTGAATGGGGATAATGGAGCACCCAATTTGGTCAATATATTATCACAAACTTATGTGAAGTGAAAAGAATATGTTAATGAATCAAGATTACAGTTTCATGTTTTAGGTTATTTTAGGACATGATTTCCTAACTAGTATTTTATACTTCAATATATTTATTTTTCTATTTCTATTTCTTTAGTGATTAATATGAATGTTTTGATAATGATTTTATAAGTACTGTTATGCTACCAGAATTACTCTAAATCTCTTATTGGTGATACTTTTGTAAAGTTTTAGAATCCAAAAGTGTATTATAATCATTTATTACTAAATAATACCTCGAGTATTTTTTGCAGTATAATTTTTTTATTCCAACAGTTTCTTACACACATAAATTACTATGTAAGATTTTATTATTTTTGTGTATATTTTGTTGTAAATAAATTATTGTTTTAATTTTTTCAAATACTTCCTCTCATAAACTAGTGTAGGAAGCATATTCTACACCTCTAAATTATTTCATAGTCTAATCTTGGGGGTATGTGCAAGATCATGATGGGCCAAAAAGTGGCAATATGATGGGTATTTGTAGGGTATGTGGCTGATGACTTTTTTCTTACCCAAAATTGATGAAATGAAAAGTATTTTTAAAGGATATTCTCAGCTTTCCACCAATATAAATTATGATTTAGTTTGAATTTAATAAAAAACTATTATTCATTTTCTATTTGAATTACGACTAAAGTCCTAATTGATCTAGACTGATTCAAAAACATCTATAGCTTTCAAACACTATCACATTTTTGGAATCCAAAACATAAATCATATTCTATGCTTCACATACTATAGGATTTAAAAATGAAAAATTTAATTTCATGAAGTTTTGACCAAGTTAAGATGGTTAGACATACGAGTTTTTCTATTTTTTAAAATTTGTAATAAAAAAATCATAATTAATTATTTACTTGGAAAAAAATTACAAAAATATATGCATTACATCCAAACATGATTCCTCTACTTATGTCTAAAATAATTTAAAAATATATTATCATTTTATTGTGGTTAGGGTGGTTAGACAAACACCTACCTCTTATTTTTTCCCTCAAATTTAAGTACTATTGCATTAAAATTTGAAATTTTCACCAAATAGTTTTTTGTTTTTAAATATAAACCTAGTAGTTTAAAAACTACATTCAATTTTCTATAGATTCTATTCTTATATATTTTTAAAATAATATAGATAACTTATTCAAATTTTTATGTCAAGTTGCCTAACTCTGTTTTTTCTGAATTATTTGCCACTTAAGGGCCTATTTTTTCCATGATTATCATGTACATACCCTTGGATCAATTATATTTGATAGATGTTAAAATGGAAGAAGGTGATTAATACTTTTTAATTTATTGTTTATTACATCAATCTTGGAAAATTTTGATTGTTGATTTAGCAAGTTTAAAATAGACCCAAATATGAATTCCCTTGTTGTGACCTTTACTGACAATAAGATGTAGATAAAATATATAGATTATGGTTTTAAGGATGCCTTGTATAATTTGGGTATGTCCAAAAAAAATGTGTTGGTGAGAAAAAAGGGCAGGATAAGTCTAAAAATACATCTAAATCTAAGGGAAGATCTAAAACCCTTGGTAAGAGTAGGTTGAGATAATGGAAATGTGGTCATCTCAAGTAGGAATTTTGAAATAAATAAAAATAAAAATTGATTCCTCTCTTAACAAATTCTTTGATAATGAAGTTGCTAATGCTTTCTTTATTTGTGCTAACATGCATTTTAATATCTCTTAATTGATAGACTTGGGTGCATCCTACGTTAAGCGTCCCTGTAAGAAGTGGTTCTCAATATATAAAGCATATGATCATGGGAAAGTTTCCATCAAGAATAATAAGAATTGTAATATTTAGAGATAAGGAGAGGTAAAATTTGTATTCAATGATAGGGGAGTGAACACTTTCATGGATGATTCTCAATATTTAAGACATATGATGGTGGAAAAGTTTTTCTCAAAAATAATTAACACTTGTAATATTGAGAGATAAGGAGAGGCAATATTGGTACTCAATGATAGGGGAGTGAAAACACTCATGGATGTATTGCATATCTCATGTTTAACAAGTAATTTAATTTTGCTTACAAATTTATTGCAATACGTGTCTATATGTATTTCATTCCTCATAAACAACATGACAATTCTAATTTATTTTATTTTTAATTTTAAAAAATAAATTTATTTTTAAAATAAATTGTATATCATTTTGATATAAAAAAGAAAAAGAAAATGTAATTGTAAAATAGAAAATACTATAAAATTTTAAACCAACAAAATACTCAACGTTAACCATTATAAAATAAATTGTATATAATTGCTGATCAACATATTTATAATTTATTTATATATTATATAATTTATACAATAAAATATAAATAGAACTTTGTAATTAGTGTCATAATATTTTCACTAGTTAAATTGTTACCATCAACAAAATATGAAAAGTTTTTCTAAACCTATATAATAATATGCCAAAAGATGTGTGTTTATCATCCATTCTTTATAATATTTTAATATTTGCAGTGCATTGTGTTTATAGTCTGCTTCATCGTAAACATCTCCCTGCAGCAATTCCTATGATTTGCTCTCTTTGCTGGCTCAGAAAAGGAATTCTAACTGGGCGCCGTTTTCGCTATAACGACAAGTAATGTCCAAAATGCAGCTTATTTAAGCCATGCTTTGCATTCGAACTACTCACCAAAGAAAATGGGAAAGAAATATTTGAAATCATTAATGCTAGTAATGATGGTAATGATAATATTTGGAGTGTCGATAGTGGTTTCATATGATTACTGCAATAACAGCGAATTTGTGTGCCAGACAGATGCAGAGTGTGGTGGATATCCTGGCACACCTCCCGACCAGTGCTGTCACATTGGATTATGTGGGGAAGGTTATGGCTATTGCTGGGTTTATGGATGTGGAAACTAGTTTGTATACTGATTGGATGTTAAGATCTTTCTTCTTCTTTTTATCTCAAGATCTGTTTTCTGTTCCAGAGAAGATTTTACTTTGATGTGGGTACCAATGTAATTTATATGCATATTGTCTATTTCCCATTTGTGGATTGTAGTTTGTATTCTGTTTGCTTTCTTAATGAAAAAAGTTTTATTAAAGTTGTCATGATATGTCTGGATCAACGAGAGTTTTAAGATGTAGTTGAAATATGTCTCACGAGGGGGAAGACTAGATCTGGTGACCTCTTTTAACAGAATGCTTTAAGATATAATTAAATTGTTTTATTTTTTACTATAGAATTTTTTATAATATGGTTTTTATTTTTTATTTGTATGAATTGATATTTAGTTTGGTTTAGAGTTAAAAGAAGGTAGAGGAATAGATATTTGTTTTTTGGTTTAAGAATACAATCTTTATTTTGTTATTTATATTATAGATTTCTTTTATACTAAAGGGACAACACCCTAGTTTGTTTTTTTTTAATACCAAAAACATATATAACATCTAATATATAATTTAATATATTATATAATAAATAATAATATTATAACTATTACATTTTTATTTTTAATAATGTAATATATTTTTTTAATAATCTACTATATTTTTAATATATTATTTTATTAAATATTTTCAAT
Source organism: Sequoia sempervirens (assembly GCA_007258455.2). Taxonomy (NCBI): domain Eukaryota; kingdom Viridiplantae; phylum Streptophyta; class Pinopsida; order Cupressales; family Cupressaceae; genus Sequoia; species Sequoia sempervirens. Next base: position 521,598,123 of record VDFB02000003.1, on the reverse strand, counting down.
ATAAATTATATTGATTATATATTATATTAAATTAATATCTAATATATTAGATTATTTGTGTGATGAAAGACAAGATTGTCTTAATTTTTTACTTATAAATTTATTTATTTTTCATTAAACTTTTTAAAAAAAAATTATTGTTCAAATAATTCATATGTTTAGTTTAAACATTAAAATATAATAATGAAGAAGTAGAATATTATTTTCATTTATTTTTTATAATTATTTTATCAAAAAAATTAATATCTAAAATATTATTAAATTTTTTATTAAATTCTTTAATAAATATTATAAAGAGAAATTTAAAAATATAACAATTAGTAATTAAGAATTTAAAAATGGAAAAATGAAGAGTGCGTGGGATGTGGATATGCAGGTATGTGTCCTATAGCAAGCCATAGTCTACATGTTGTAGTTCTCCCTTGCATGCAAGTTGGGGGAAAATATCCTATGTGCGGGGGTGAGTTCAAGCTTGGGGTGGATTTTTAATTGTGATCAAGGGGTTTCTGTGTTGAAAATTGTTGTATGACTCTTTATGTTTTTCTTGTTCGGTGTTTGCAAGGTTCAAGGGTTCTGGGGAGGCACAAGAAGGATTTGTTTCCTCCATTTATACTAATTATGGCTTAAGGTGAAGCATCTAGTTTTAAACCCAATATGGATTTTCAAGCATCATTACATCCAAATTCTCCATCTTCATCAAAGCTTACTAATGAGAGTAATCTATTGAATAAGGCTTTAGGGGTTGTGGGGATGGCTTCGTTTGGTGGTCCTTGTCTCTAAAAAAATATTGGTTGTTTGGAGAGGAGCTAGGATAGGTTTGTCATGATGATTCAACCTGATTCAATTATGGATGAGGTTGAGTATTTTTTGAAGCATGTTTTAATATGAAAATTCATGGGGATGTATGTTTCTCTTCATTTTTTTGAGGCCTAGGCAAGAGGAACATGGTGTAGTACCCCTCCATTTTGCTTATGATTATTGTTTGCATGTTTTCACACTGTTAGACTTTGGTACTTTGGTTTGGATATTTTGATCGCTGACTTTAGAGCAATAGTGGATTCATTTTGTGATATGATAATAAACATTGTATGGTGATAATTAATTTCTGACATGCTTTGTATTAGCGTAGATGTTTTCCTTCAGATCTTATTGCTATATATGTGTTTGTGGTAGATTAGTTGTTATTTAATTGTCACTTTGATGTGATGTGTATTGGTGTGGAGAACGGAGTTACATCACTCACTTGCAAGTGCCCTATGATTTCTGTGATTTTCTCTGCATGGTGTGTTTGTACAATGGATTTTATATATATATGCATGTTATTTATTTGGTTGCAGGATTGCAGGTACATGACACTGACTCCACCTAGTTACTTAGGTCTGAGCATGTCAAGACTCAATGGAAATGTTGATTGAGAGGTAGTAACAAGGTTTATCCTAGTCTAGTCTTAAACCCAGTCAAAGTATGTCGTTAGTTTTAGTCTGAAGTCTTTGGTGGTTTTGTTTGCATCTGATTGGATTAATTGTTTTGAAAGGAAAATTTTGTAAATTTAATGATAGTTTATTATTCCTTAATTTACTGTTTATTTAAATTAATTTTAAATGTTGAAAATAAAGTTTTACATTTTATTTAATTAATTAATTAGTTTGTTTGGTTAAGTAATTTGATCACTGTGATTAAAATTATTTAATTAAATAAATTAATTAATTAAATTAAAATTGCTTTAATTGTGTGAATAGAATTAAATTTAAATTAAATTGTTTTGAGGGAAATGGTATTTTATTTGTTAAATAAATAAATAAAATAAAGAAAAGGGAAATTGCATTTTTAAAAATTTGAATTCTTTAATTCTTGAAAGGCATTCAATTTTTGATAAGGAAGAAGAAAAGAATTGTCATGAGTTGTTGGAAGATATTTTCTTCTCGATAGGTGTGGTAGTGAAATTAATTGCTTTTTGTTTGTTGAGGATTCTCTCAGAAGATTTTTATGGATTTGGTGAAAATAGAAGATTACTTCTTCACGGGAAATGAAAGAAGAGGGTTCTATTAAAAAAATATTAGTTTGAGTAAATTTGGGAATTTTGCTTTGGATTTACTGTATATTTCTGGAAGATCTCTTTGGGTTGGTATTAGCATCCTTCTAGATTTGGGTTTTCTGGAGGAGCTTTGGAGGATTGCACACAATAGGCAACAGAGGTTCTCTTCTACAGACAATTTTTCAAGCTACAGGAAACATGTTTTTTTACTAGCTAATTATTTAATTTATTATTTTGAAAAGTTTATCTATGAATAAGAATTAGTATTGAGAAGTTTTGTTAAAATTGTTTAAAAATTATGTTTATTTGGGAAATTATTTGTGTATTAAATCTATGTTCTTCTCGACAAATTAGCCTGTAGAGAATTTGTTATTTCCTTGTTAAAAGCTTCTTGTAGGAAATAGTTTAAATTAAAATTTGTGAAGGGAAATCATTTGTTTTGGAAATGAAACTAAAACCTCTTGTTGGGAAAAAATTTTGTGGGTACTGTTCAATCCTTCAACTTCCCAATGAAACCTTGTTGAAAATCTATTCCATTGTAAAACTCTGTTGAAATTTCTCATTTTTCCCCATAGGAAAACCCTATTGAATTTGTATATATATTTTATACATATTTACTTTCATATATACATTATATTTTGAAAATCTTATATTCTTTGGAATAATATTGAGAACTCGCCGTACAGGCAGATTTGAGAATTTTATTAAAAATAAACGGAATTAAAATTTCCATCATTTTTATTTTATATAAATTTTATTTCTTTAGAAAATGCATATAAAAAATATATATTGAAAGCCACAGAATTGGGCGGGGCTACCCACGGCCGACCCCGTAGGGGGACAGTAGTGAGGGCTGAGCCTGACGCTTCCCTCATAGGCAGCACTTGGCTCAGTCGCCCATGGTTGAGTCCTGTGGGGAGGGCTGTAGAGGCAGCCCCACCCACAATGGTCATGGCTATGACACCGTGATAGGGCAAGGGCTGTGTAAAAAACCAATGAAACCCTAAAGCAAATATTTAGTGAATAAAACGTATTTCAATTTGTTTACTATAAATTTAAATTGTTAATATATATATAGATATAAATATATATATGTAAATATATCTGTATATATATAATTATATTTTATAGTTTCAGGAAATAAAACATTTAAATGTAGATGAAGAGGAAATTATATTGTTTTATTGTAATAAGGAGTTGAATTTTTAAGCATGATTGTAGAAATTGGGAATTAGAAAATTAGTTCTATTTTATTATTGCACATTGAATCATGTTTGTCTTGAGTAACTGCAAAAGATAAGTGATTGTAATGACTGGATTTAGTAAATCCAAATAGTAGATGTTTATTTTCCCTGATTTGTTTTAAATTGTGTTTCTTTTATTGGGAAAATTGGGAATGTTTTAGATGTACAAGTCTTCCAGACAAGTTGTATAATGTGTAATACCCCTCATACTATTTAGACTTATTAATTACTATGCTTTAACTTGATACGTTGATTCTATGATGATACTATTATTGTTTGATCTGGTTGGTTTGAAGTTTGATGATGTTGTTATTTCTTTAGTGGACATGATCATTTGATATGACATTATTAGTATGACTTATGATACTCTGTGTGTTGATTGGATTATTGTTTATTTGAATAGTTGTTCGTTAATGTTTTATATGTCGATGTGATGATTCTATGGTGATCATGTTATTTGAATTCAGTATTATTTTATAATGCAATGGTTTAATGATTAGTTATGATGCAATAGTTAAGTATCATATTATCTTATGATCAATTTGGTTAGAATTTTTTTTGAAAAGGAAAAAATAGGTTTTATAGGGACCTGAAATGATGAAGTTTAAACAACAAAAGATAAATAGATACAGTACAAACAACCGGACAACTATCCCAAAAAAGGAGACAACAACATCAAAATAATTTGGTTAGAAATGTTAGCTCATCATTGATATTGTAATTGTTAGAATAGAGTAGGTGGGAGGACAGTGTAGCATCACTCGTGCACAAGTGCCCTGCTACACTATAATTCCTTCTCACAATAGGATGTTTGATTATATATATATATACATGTGCTACTTGATGTTTATTTGGATGTAGGATTGCAGGAATAAGTCTCGATTCCACCTGCTTTGGTAGGACAGGGCGAGCAATAAATTAACCCAATGGATAAAATGTTGAAAAAGGGAGTAGGTTTGGAAGTGTCCCCGTCCCAAGTCCATCGTCTGTTGTGAGTCATTGTGTTATGACTGAAGTTTTGTCCTTGTCTTTATGTAGTTTGACTGTTGAGTATTTATTTAATTCTTGGTTAGTGTTTAATTAATTAATTGTATTTCATAAAATAATTAATTAATGTTGCATTGTTAATTGATTTAATTGAGAGTTAGTAAATGGTTAAATTTAAATATATTATAAATTAAAAAGTGATTTAATTAATTAAAAGTGCAAATAATTATAATTAAATTAATATTGTTGAGAATAATTAGATATTATCTTTTTATTAATATTAGATTAGAAAATCATGTGAAGATAATTATATATTATATTTTATTTTAATATTAAATTAGAAAATCTTGCATAGATAATATCTTGTGTAAATAATTAATTTTTAATTAAAAAATTTAGATAATTGTGAGCTTTTAAAAGCTGGAAAAAGGACCAATAAGAAAAGAGGATTTTTGAGAAAAGAAAGAAGAGCTTTATGGAATCTTTATTTTGATTTATTATTTTTATGAGGAGATTATTCACACACATAGAGGTTTTGCTCTGTTGTTTTGGATCTAAAAAAGAAAAATTAAAGGAAAGATAGTTTTGGTTGGTGTTTTCTGGGTAAAAATTATTGTGGTATTGGAAAAAGAAAAGATTGTTCAGAAGAATGTTGCAGGCAGAAGATCGAGAAAAGAGAGCGGCAGGAGGAGATCGAGAGGAGGCTATAGAAGGGATTCTTCTTCAGATGAAGGACTCTAGGTTTTCTCCTTTTAAATTATTAATACTTGGTTGATCTGTAAACAAATCTGGTTACTATGTTTTCAAAAAGTAATTAAATGAGGTTGTGATTTGAAAACGTAGTGTATTTATATTCTTGAATCCTCTATAGAAAACTATAGTAAAATCCTTCAAAATTTATTCAACAAATTTTTTTTGTGAAAAATTTATTTTTTATTGTTTGATTTTATTTGCCCAAATCTATATTGAATTTGTTAGGAAAAACAATTTATTCATATGGATTGTTTGAATTCATTTTTTTTTTTATATATATATATATATATATAAATAAATTTTAATTTAGTTTGAATTTCAAGAAAATTAAATTGAATATATATAAATGTGCATTTAAATATTTTAATGGCGTGTATTTCGAGTTGATTTTGAGTTTTTCCGTAAGAGGAATATTGTGAAAATAATGTTAAAAATATAAATTTAATTTAAAATAATAAAAGGAAAAAAAAAGGGTATTTATTAAATTTTTGTGGGGGTGGGGGTCGAGGCCGCACACCCACGGCCCCACCGTGGTTGGTCGGCCACCATAGGTGTGGGGGCTGCGGCCACCACAGGGTGGTATGCAGACCACCGCCTGTGGGGCTGCGGGCACCACAGGGTGGTACGCAGTACCACCGCCTGTGGGGCTATAGCCTCCCAGGCAGTGGTACCAAAAAAAATTAGTTATTTAATTTTTATTTTTATGTTTTTTTTATTTAGTATTTTTTTTAATTCGGATTTTGGTTTAAAAAAATATTTTTTATAATTCGATTTTTATTTAATTCATATTTGGTTTATAATATATATATATATATATTATTTAATATATATATAAATTAATTGTTAAATTTTATAATATGTTATTTTTGATAAAATGATTGGTTTTATAAAAATGTTTCATTCTTAATATATTGATATAAATAATTTTGAAATGTTTTGAATAAGAATTTCATATGATAATTTTTACGAGTTATAATATTATAGTTTAATCGAGAAAATTAGAAATAAACGAAGTGTTTTGAGTTGAGTTGTATATTCTCAAGTTGTTGATTTATTTAACGGGATGAAGTTGTTTATTATAATACTTCGATTATGAATACAACTATTAAATGTAGATTAAGGGTTGATTATTTTATTCAGATGACTTTATTTATTGGAACGCTTTGGTTAACGAAGTTAATTGTGAAATTTAGAGTAAATGATTGGGTTGTAAATACTTCAATGTTGAGAAATGAATTTGGTGTTTTTGATTGAGTTAATGCAAGATTGGAAATTGTGTTTGACTAGGTTTAGGAAACCCTAACATTAGATAATGAGTTGCCTGGAATGTTGTTCTATCATGTTTCTTTTATTCTCCATGTCGGGCAAATGGGGTTAAGGGTCTATGTAAGTCTTCCAGAGAAGTGCTCTAGAGTGGGATGTTTTGTGTTGAGGTTCAATTTGTGAATCACCTTGGAAATGGTGTAGAGTTGTACTATTATGTTGTACCCAATTTCCATGAATGGGGATTTGTGCCTTTTGGGAAATAGGAGAGGGTAATGAGATTTGTACCTCCTTTCGAAGGAGTGTGTTTTTGTATTTGGTTTCCTCCAATGTTCGGAGTGAGTTTCCTTGTTTTGTTTCCTCCTTGAATTGGAGAGGTTATGTTGTCTAGTTACCTATTGTGGTATTTTACCTTGTGTGTTGTCGATAGGAGAGTGGCTCTTTGTGGGGGTCCGGCACACAAAGGGGCGCCAGGGTAACTCACCTAGAGTTTAACTAAGTGATAATCTAAAAGAATTAATGGGGATCTTTCACACTAATAAAGATAAAGAATGTCTCTCTCGTCAAGCAAGTGAATGATAAGGCTCAAGATGAGATGGGATGCATAGTTTTGCGTGAGGGTCCGGCGGCCAGTAGAGGCAAGCCAGGGTAACCCAGGATGGGGGTCCGGTAGCCTAGGAAGGTTGAGCCAGGGTAACTCATGGCAATTTATGCATGAAACTTTTCCTATGTCGACATTTAATCAGTTATTGTGCGATGTTCATGATCTTTGGTCTCTGGAAGCATTGTAACCTCGTGTTAAGTGATGTTGTGATTGTAGAATTAATCGATATCATGTTTGTAGTTGTTAAGTGACTTTGTGATTATAGTTGTTAAGTGATATTTTGTCTATAGTGGTTAAGTGATTTATTGATTTTTCTTTGGTTATTGTTGGAAGAATTCTTTGTTATTATGCCTTGAGTTTCATTGATGTTGTAAGTGTGACTAGTTGTAATTTGGAAAGGTGTTTTATTGTTACGTCTAGAAGTGATTTGTTGTTGTACCTTTTGGATTTGTCATTGTGAATTTTCTAAGTGGTCTTTGATGTTAAGTTGTCTGTCGGGAGTTAGTATTGTGTTACTGTTAGGCGTGCTTGGTCGGGGATCCTTCCTTGTCTACTCCCAGCACGGGGGTAGTTGGGTGGAATGTGCTTCGCACCCTGTTGGGTTCCCTTTTTGTTGCAGATGTATCTTTTATTGCAGGGTTTTGGAAGATGTTGATGATCCAGTGTTCTTATGTACTAGATGTATGTCATACTTCAGATGTAATGTATTCATTGATGTATTGTCTCCCACGTGTGTTGGGATGACCTTGTTGTAAATTGTATATGTGGTTATTGAGATGTATGTTCAGATAGTTGTATTTTACTATCATTTGGATGTAATGTTTATTTAGGCCATGTATTTATTTAGGAACGATCATTTATAATAGTTGTGTTAAGTTGTGTTATATCTATGGTAATATAAATGCTTCATATCATTATAGTATCTTTCGTTGTCATATATACATATGTCATGAATATGGTTATTGTTTAATGGATATTTAAATGATGTAATGGGAATGAATAGATTTATATAATTGTTTAATTATTGTTTACTCCATTGTCTTGGTTATGGGTTGGAATAGTAATGTCACCCTGTGTACCCCAAGGGAATTAGTCATGCAACTTGGTACTTTGTTATGTTATAATACTTGAGTATGTTATGTTAAAATTTGTTCCATTGTTATTAGTTCCTTTGGGGTTTGCACGGCGGGGTGTTATATAATATGGGAGTTGTTATTGTATAAATAGAATTCTTGTGTTGACTAAGGCTGTGTACATGCTTTTTCACGGTGTTTATACACCTAGTTTTACGAACATAGACTTGATGTTCATTATAAAATGTGTAGAAATATATGTTGAATTCTTGTGCACCTTGTTTACCTTAGTTAGGGAACTTAGATTTCTTATGTTATGTTTAGATGAGTGGCTCTATGTAAGGGACAACACACAAAGAGGTGCCAGGGTAGCTTACGTAGAGTTAGTAAGTCAGTGAAAACTAAACAAAACATTAGATAGTTTAAAATATTTAATTAAGATTAACTAGCCTCACTTATAGACTCAAGGGCTAATCCAGTCTTGAGTATAAGTTGAGAAGGCCTAGAATGGAAAATCGATATCTTGTTACTTTAAAGGATATTCAATTCTGCAACAATTTGCATGTGGGGCAGGGTTTCGCAAGAGGTTACCAGGGTAACCCAAGTTGGGGGCCGGAACCTAGGAAGAAACACCAGGATAACCTATACAACATTGTGATGACACTCCACCTATAATAAAAATTTACCATGTGAACTTATTATGTTTGATTATCCTAAATCTGGAAGCAATGTAACCATCAGTTAAGTATGTACTTGTGTCTAGGGTTACTAGATTATGTCTAGGGAACCTTATTACTATCTCCTAGCATGGGGGGTGGACCTACAAGTACCACATGGTTGGGTGGAACGTGCACCTTACTCCATTGGGTCCCCAGTTTATGATCATGGCAATGAGAGCTTCATGGATGGAGAGCTCGTATTTGGATATATGTGTACTTCCTTAATTGTATCATTGGAAACCTTGTATTTGTAACATCCCTCAATTGTTTATGAGGTGAACATTTAAAATATGTAATTGTAAACTATTATTTGATCTACCTCATTTGAAGAATGAGTATTGTAATGTCATTTCATATGCAATGTAAGAATCTTATTTGTACTATATACTTTCATGAATGGAATTCAAATGTTATGCAATGTTTACTTTTAAGTTTATGTTATCTTATTACATGCAATGCTAAATACTAAAGTCGTCTATGGAATCTCAAGTAGTGTTATGTCGCGTAACTTAAAGAATGTATGCAACTAATAAAGTTAATATTAACACTTTAAAAGAAAATTATTTCACTTTTGTTGACAATTGCAACATTCTTTAGGTTTCAAGACGGGGCATTACAGATTGGTATTAGAGCCAGGTTCTAACACTGGACACTCTGGGTAATTGTGAGCCTATTAGTTTTACCTAGTACATAGTATCAATATCTTTTATCCTTGGTTGATTAGTATTTTAGACTCGTTATTGTTTATGTGTAGGATCATGCCTAGGCAACGTGGTAGAGGTTGAGGTGGAGGCCGAGGGACAATCCCTTAGGTTACTCCCCCTCTGAGTCCTCATCAGAGTGATCAGGCAGAGTAGTTGGATCAGAGGAATGAGGGACAGATTCTAGAACAGTCAGGAGTGGAGGGATCACAATTACACCCTTTATTAGAGGAGGTCCTAGCTTGACTTGGACCAAGATAGGAAGTTGATCAGGAGGTAGTTAGAGAGTGTGATAGATCTCCAAGGAGAGTAGATGATATAGTGCAGCAGGATGCTATTATTACAGGACACATGCGAGATTTGTTGAGGGCACGCCCTCCTACATTTGATGGATCTGGGGGTGGTCTACAAGCTGAAACCTGGTTGTTTGACTTAGGGTAATGCTTTGCAATGCATCCTTATGGTAGCAACACATGTGCTCGTTGTGCCATAATGCATCTTAGAGGCTTTGCCTCTACTTGGTGGTTCCTAGAGAAGCAGAAGCTCCACTTAGAGATTGGGTCAATTTCTTGAGAGATATTCCTAGAGAGGTTTAGAGAACGGTTCTTATTTGAACATTGGAGGCAGCAATGGGCTGACGAGTTCATGATTTATGTCAAATGGCTCTATCTGTGGAGCAATATGAACGTAGATTCTATGAGCTCAAGCAGTATGCAGGAGTTGCTGACGATGAGTCTATGTTCGTTCAGCACTTCATCAGGGGCTTAAATGCCCACATTAGTGGTGGAGTCAGAGTCTTTGAGCCAAAAACTATGGAATTTGTTGTGGAGAAGGCTCATATAGTGGAAGAGAATCTTGTTATGGCGTTAGGTGGTCACACAAGAGTATAGATAGGCAGTGCTCCTGCAACAGGTTTTAGTCCATGGGGTGGACAGGTCTAGATAGGGTGTTCCTCTAGGAACCAACAAACACCCTCTAAGGGTGGGCAATAGTAGCATACACCTCAAAAGAATAATAATCCACAACCACAGCAAGGTAATAGCTTGCAGTCAGGAAAGAATCACAACTGGTGGTGCAACAAGCGCAATAGATAGGATTAGCCTACTCAGAGTGTGCAATCTACTATTAGTAGAGGTAGTTTCCAGCAATCAGAGGAATCGGTAGAGGCACTTGGTGTTACTCGTATGGTCAGCAGGGACACATTGCTAGGTAGTGTCCAATGAGAGGTTCTTCTAGTTTTGGGCCACGACCTACAGTGTCTGAGCCTACAGTTGGTGATGAAGGATGATCTCATATAGTTTATGTTGTGGTTAATGACCGCCAAACCGATCACCAAAACATAGTGGTCGAGACTTCAAGTAAGTTACAGGGTGTTAGTGTTTCCATTCTTTTTGATTCCGGAGCTACCGACTCCTTTATTTCACCTACCATCGTTGAGCAATGTGGTCTTGTGGTAGTAAAGCAAGGCAGTAAGTGGCAAGTAGAATTTTCCTCTGGGGTGAAAGTAGCAGTAGAGAACCTTGTACATAATTGTGAACTTAAGATTGGTACATTAACTACCTTAGTGGATTTACATGTTACTCCGTTAGGATTGTATGACATAGTTTTAGGTATGGATTGGTTAGAATCTCAACATGCTATGATTGACTATTGACTTAAGATAGTTAATTGCATTAATGATTTAGGTGCGAAAGTGGAAATCATAGGTATACAAAGACCTATCTCTTTGTGGATGATATCTGCTATGCAATTAAAGAGATGTCTTCGTCAAGGTTGTCAACTGTTTGCAACAACAGTTACTAATTTAGAAGAAGGTGAGAGTCAAGAGATATCTCTTGATGATCACCCTATCCTTAGGGAATTCACTAACGTGTTTCCTGATGATATACCTGGAATGCCACTGAAGAGAGATATTGATTTTAGAGTCAACCTAGTTCATGGAGTAGAGCCTATATCTCGAGCTCCATATAGAATGACTACTCAGGAGTTAGAGGAGCTTTGTATCCAGTTAGAGGAACTATTAGAAAAAGGTTTTATTCGTCCAAGTGTTTCTCCTTGGGGAGCACCTATCATCTTCATAAAGAAGAAGGATGGGTCACTTAGATTGTGCATTGACTATTGTCAATTGAACAAGGTAACGATTAAGAATCGGTATCCATTGCCTAGAATCGATGATATTTTCAATTAGATCAAGGGAGGTAATGTGTTCTCTAAAATCGATTTGAAATTTGGTTACCATCAATTGTGAATTGCTGAAGTAGACATTCATAAAACTACATTCTATACTCGTTATGGGCACTACAAATTCACAGTAGTACCGTTTGGGTTAACGAATGCACCATCAGTATTCATGAGTTTGATGAATGGTGTTTTTCGTACATATCTTGATCGCTTTGTCCTTGTATTTCTCGATGATATTTTAATCTATTTGAGAAACATGAAGGAGCATGAAGAGCACTTGAGATAGGTATTGCAATGCTTAAGGGAAAATCAGTTGTATGCAAACTTGAAGAAGTGTGATTTCTTTCAAACTGAGGTGAAATACCTTGGTAATGTTATATCTGGAAAGGGTAATGTTGTGGATCCTTCAAAGATTCAAGCTATTGTAGATTGGCCTGTGCCTACTAATGTAGATGAAGTATGTAGTTTCATGGGTCTAGCTGGTTATTATAGGCGGTTTGTTCAAGGATTTTCTAGAATTGGTCATCCTATTACTTCTCTTTAGAGAAAAGGGAAGAAGTTTGTTTGGACAGAGCAATGTCAGTTGGCTTTTTAGACACTTAAGGAAAAGTTGACTAATGCGCCTATATTAGTTGTTCCTGATCCTACTAAGGATTTTGTAGTTTGCACTGATGCATCCTTAGAGGGTTTGGGAGTAGTTCTAATGCAAGATGGCGTATGATAGCTTATGAGTCTCTCAAACTCAAGGATCACGAACTAAACTATCCCACTCATGATTTAGAACTTGCTACAATTGTGCATACATTAGTTTGATGGAGGCATTTCTTATTGGGTCACCGTTTCAAACTTCACACTGATCACTGTAGTCTACAATACATTTTTACGTAGCCTAACTTGAATGCTAGACAGAGATGGTGGATGGAGTTCTTGTGTGAATATGATTTTGAAGTGAAATATGTTCAAGGAAAAGAGAATGTAGTGGCTAACGCTCTTAGTCGTCGTCGACATGAGATTTCTGCTATTACTCTTGAAGTGGATTTGAGGGGTCAAATTATAGCAGCACTTCCTACTGATAGAATGTATCAAGAAGTGAAGTTGAAGATTGAATCTGGTAGACCTTTAGAAGGTCAATTTGTAGGGTATGTCCTTGAACTAGATGGTATATTATGACATTTAGATTGTATCTACGTACCACATTTTGAGGGTCTTCATACATTAAGTATGACTGAAGCACATCGAGCTCCATACTCAGCTCATCCAAGTGTTAAGAAAATGCATGTGGATCTTCAGCAATTGTATTTCAAGCCTGGTATGAAACATGATATTGCTGACTATGTATCGAGATGTCTTGAATGCCAGCGAGTCAAAGCTGAGCATCAACATCCCGCTGGATTATTACAACCACATCTCATTCTTGAATGGAAATGGGATATTATATCTGTAGACTTTATTGTTGGATTACCTACGTCATCACATCGACATGATGCCATTATGGTAACTGTTGACCGATTGACTAAGGTAGCTCATTTTTTCCAGTACAATCAACTTACAATGCTTCATCCATAGCCAGGATATTTATGGAGGACATAGTTGGATTGCATGGGATTCCTCATAGGATTATTTCTGATAGAGATCCCATATTTACATCAGCCCTATGGACTTCATTACAACATGCCCTAGGTACACAGTTGAACTTTAGTTCAGCGTATCATCCTCAAACTAATGGACAAATAGAGAGAGTTAATCAAATATTAGAGGATATGCTTAGGATGTAAGTAATGGACCAACAATCACATTGGGAGGATTATCTGTAATTAGTAGAATTTGCTTACAATAATGGATATCATAGTTCCATAGGTATGCCACCATTTCAAGCTTTATACAGATGCCCTTGTCGAACTCCATTAAGTTGGGATTGACTTGAGGATAGAGTGTTACTCCATCCTAAGATGCTTTGAGACATGGAGCAACAGGTTGACATTATTAGAGAACATTTGATAGCAGCACAGGATAGCCAAAAGAAGTATGTTGATGCACATAGAATAGACTGACAATTTGCAGTTGGTGATAGAGTGTTTCTTCGAGTGCGACCGCGAAAGAGTCCAATCCATTATGGAAAAGGCTCTAAGCTTGCACCTCATTTTGTTGGGCCATTTGAGATCCTAGAGAGGATTGGTCCTATGATGTATCGACTCACCTTACCACCCAGTTTGTCACGTATTCATGATGTTTTCCATGTATCAATACTTAGACCATATCATCCTGACATTTCTCATGTACTTGATTGGAATGTGTTATAGGTAGAGGACATGCAGCTGGCTTTGGAGCCCGTGGCCACTCTACAACATCGGACGCTCAGTCTCAGGGGTCGAGATGTTGATCAGGTGAGGGTCCAATGGGATCCTAGCCATGAGGCTTCTGCTACTTGGGAGGATGCGACATGCATGAGGGAACTTTATCCCTATCCATTCGCAGGCTTTCAGGAGCAAGCCTGATCCTAGGGGGGAAGGATGTAGTACCTCTTCATTTTGCTTATGATTACTGTTTGCATGTTTTCACACTGTTAGACTTTGGTACTTTGGTTTGGATATTTTCATCGCTGACTTTAGAGCGATAGTGGATTCATTTTTTGATATGATGATAAACATTGTATGGTGATAATTAATTTCTGACATGCTTTGTATTAGCGTAGATGTTTTCCTTCAAATGTTATTGCTATATATATGTTTGTGGTAGATTAATTGTTATTTAATTTTTAGTTTGATGTGACGTGTATTGGTGTGGAGAACGGAGTTGCATCACTCACTTGCGAGTGGCCCATTATTTTTGTGATTTTCTCTGCATAGTGTGTTTGTACAATGGATTTTATATATATATGCATGTTATTTATTTGGTTGCAAGCTTGCAGGTACATGACACCGACTCCACCTGGTTACCTAGGTCTGAGTGTGTCAAGAGTCAACAACAATGTTGATTGGGAGGTAATAACAAGGTTTATCCTAGTCTAGTCTTAAACCAAGTCAAAGTATGTCGTCAGTTTTAGTTTGGAGTCTTTGGTGGTTTTGTTTGCATCTAATTGGATTAATTGTTTTGAAAGGAAAATTTTGTAAATTTAATGATAGTTTATTATTCCTTAATTTACTATTTATTTAAATTAATTTTAAATGTTGAAAATAAAGTTTTACATTTTATTTAATTAATTAATTAGTTTGTTTGGTTAAGTAATTTGATCACTGCGATTAAAATTATTTAATTAAATAAATTAATTAATTAAATTAAAATTGCTTTAATTGTGTGAATAGAATTAAATTTAAATTAAATTGTTTTGAGGGAAATGGTATTTTATTTGTTAAATAAATAAATAAAATAAAGAAGAGGGAAATTGCATTTTTAAAAATTTGAATTCTTTAATTCTTGAAAGGCATTCAATTTTTGATAAGGAAGAAGAAAAGAATTTTCGTGAGTTGTTGGAAGATATTTTCTTCTCGACAGGTTTGGTAGTGAAATTAATTGCTTTTTGTTTGTTGAGGATTCTCTCAGAAGATTTTTATGGATTTGGGGAAAATAGAAGATTACTTCTTTGTGGGAAATGAAAGAAGAGGGTTCTGTTAAAAAAAATATCAATTGGTTTAAGTAAATTTGGGAATTTTTCTTTGGATTTACTGTATATTTCTGGAAGATCTCTTTGTGTTGGTATTAGCATCCTTCTAGATTTGGGTTTTCTAGAGGAGCTTTGGAGGATTGCATGCAACAGGGAAAGAGGTTCTGTTCTACGAACAATTTTTCAAGCTAGAGGAAACAGGTTTTTTTACTGGCTAATTATTTAACTTATTCTTTTGAAAAGTTTGTCTCTGAATAAGAATTAGTATTGAGAAGTTTTGTTAAAAAAATTTAAAAATCGTGTTTATTTGGGAAATTATTTGTGTATTAAATCTATGTTCTTCTCAGCAAATTAGCCTGTAGAGAATTTGTTATTTCCTTGTTAAAAGCTTCCTGTAGGAAATAGTTTGAATTAAAATTTGTGAAGGGAAATCATTTATTTTGGAAATGAAACTGAAACCTCTTGTTGGGTAAAAATTTTATGTGTACTATTAAATCCTTCAACTTCCCATTGAAACCTTGTTGAAAATCTATTCCATTGTAAAACTGTATTGCAATTTCTCATTTTTCCCCATAGGAAAACCCTGTTGAATTTGTATATATATTTTATACATATATATACTTTCATATATAAATTGTATTGTGAAAATCTTATATTCTTTGTAAGAATATTGAGAAATCCCTGTGCAAGCGGATTTGAGAATTTTATTAAAAATAAACTGAAATAAAATTGTCGTCGTTTTTATTTTATATAAATTTTATTTCTTTGGAAAATGTATATAAAAAAAAAAATTATTGAAAGCCGCAGAATTGGGTGAGGCTACCCATGGCTGACCCCGCAGGGGGATGGCAGTGAAGGCTGAGCCCAGTGCTTGGCTCAGCCACCCACAACTGAGCCCTGTGGGGAGGGCTACGGAGGCAGCCCCACCCACGGCGGCCATGGCTGTGACGCTGCGACAGGGCAAGGGCTATGTAAACAACCAACAAAACCCTAGCAAATATTTAATGAATAAAACATATTTTGATTTGTTCAATGTAAATTTAAATTGTTAATATATAGATGTAAATATATATGTAAATATATATGTATATATATGTAAATATATATGTATATATCTGTATATATATATATATATATATATATATATATATATATATATATAATTATATTTTATAGTTTGAGGAAATAAAACATTTAAATGTAGATGAAGAGGAAATTATATTGATTTATTGTAATAAGGAGTTGAATTTTTAAGCATGATTGTAGAAATTGGGAATTAGAAAATTAGTTCTATTCTATTATTGCACATTGAATCATGTTTTTTTTGAGTAGCTGCAAAGGATAAGTGATTGTAATGACTGGATTTAGTAAATCCAAATAGTAGATGTTTATTTTCCCTGATTTGTTTTAAATTGTGTTTCTTTTATTGGGCAAATTGGGAATGTTTTAGATGTACAAGTCTTCCAGACAAGTTGTATAATGTGGGAGTTGTTATTGTATAAATAGAATTCTTGTGTTGACTAAGGCTGTGTACATGCTTTTGCATGGTGTTTAGACACCTGGTTTTATGAACATAGACTTGATGTTCGTTATGAAATGTGTAGAAATATATGTTGAATTCTTGTGCAACTTGTTTACCTTAGTTAGTTAGGGAATTTAGATTCCTTATGTTATGTTTAGGGGAGTGGCTCTATGTGAGGGCCAGCACATAAATAGGTGCCAGGGTAACTTACGTAGAGTCAGTAAGTCAGTGAAAACTAAACAAAACATTAGATAGTTTAAAATATTTAATTAAGATTAAGTAGCCTCGCTTATAGACTCAAGGGCTAATTCAGTCTTGAGTATAAGTTGAGAAAGCCTAGAATGGAAAATCCATATCTTGTTACTTTAAAGGATATTCGATTCCACAATAGTTTGCATGTGGGGCTGGGTTTTGTAAGAGGTTACCAGGGTAACCCAAGTTGGGGGCTAGAACCTAGGAAGAAACACCAAGGTAACCTATGCAACTTTGTGATGACACTCCACCTATAATAACAGTTTACCATGTGAACTTAGTATGTTTGATTATCCTAAATCTGGAGGCGATGTAACCATCAGTTAATTATTTACTTGTGTCTAGGGTTAGTGTATGTGCAGGATCATCATGGGAAAAATAGGACCTTAAGTGGCAAAAAAATTAGAAAAATTAGAGTTAGGCAACTTGACGTAAAAATTTGAATAAGTTATCTATATTATTTAAAAATTATGTAAGAATAGAATTTGTAGCAAATTGAATGTAGTTTCTAAACTACTAGGTTTGTTTAACAAACAAAAAAAAACTATTTGGTGAAAATTTGAAATTTCAATGGAGTAGTACCTAAATTTCAGAAAAAAAAATAAGAAGTAGTTATCTGTCTAACCACCCTAACCACAATAAAATGATAATATTTTTTTATAATATTTTAGATATAAGTAGAGGACTCATGTTGCAATATGATGCATATTTTTTTGTAATTTTTTTCCAAGTAAATAATTAATTATGGATTTTTCATTACAACTTTTAAAAAATATAAAAAACTCATGTGTCTGACCACCTTAACTTGGTCAAAACTTCATGAAATTCATTTTTTCTTTTTCTAATATTATAGTATACGAAGCATAGAATGTGATACATGTTTTGGATTCAAAAAATGTGATACCATTTGAAAACTATAGATAATTTTCAATTAGCCTATCAATTAGGACTTTAGTCATAATTCAAGTAGAAAATGAATAGTAATTACTTATTAAATTCAAAGTAACACATAATTTATATTGGTGGAAAGCTAAGAATCTCATTTAAAAACCATTTTTGTTTCATTAATTTTGGGTAAAAAAAATGTCATCGGGCACATACCCATCATATTGCCACTTTTTGGCCCATCATGATCTTGCACATACCCGTTAGTAGATTATGTTTAGGGAACCTTATTACTATCTCCTAGCATAGGGGGTGGACCTACGGGTACCACATGGTTGGGTGGAATGTACACCTTACTCCGTTGGGTCCCTAGTTTATGATCATGGCAACGAGAGCTTCATGGATGGAGAGCTCGTATTTGGATATATGTGTACTTCCTTAATTGTATCATTGGGAACCTTGTATTTGTAACATCCCTCAATTGTTTATGAGGTGAACATTTGAAATATGCAATTGTAAACTATTATTTGATCTACCTCATCTGAAGAATGAGTATTTTAATGTCATTTCATATGCAATGTAAGAATCTTATTTGTACTATATACTTTCATGAATGGAATTCAAATGTTATGCAATGTTTACTTTTAAGTTTATGTTATCTTATTACATGCAATGCTAAATACTAAATTCGACTATGGAATCTCAAGTAGTGTTATGTTGAGTAACTTAAAGAATGTATGCAACTAATAAAGTTAATATTAACACTTTAAAAAAAAATTATTTTACTTTTGTTGACAATTGCAACATTCCTTTGGTTACAAGATGGGGCATTACACATGGAATCATAAGGGTGAAATGGAGATGATGTTCATGGCCAAAAAGTTTTTTATGGTCATATTTAATTGCATGGTTGATCACAATAAAGTTTTGAGGATGGGCCTTATTTCCATATGCAGATTCATTTATTTATCAAGACATGTCATACTAGTTTTAACCCTTTGAAGGATATTTTGAATGGTGTCTTTGTTTGGATGTTCCTTTCTTGGTTCCTTCCAAATTTTGTTAGAATGAAATTCTGCAAATGTTTGCTTTTTTTGATGGGAATGTTGGTGGGTCCCTCTCAGCAAATAGAAGAAAAAAAGGGAGTTACCTTTGCACGTATTTTTGTTGAAATAGATTTGAGTAACCCTCTTTTGGATTCTCTAGAAATTTGTGTATGTTCTTCTTCATGGGTGTCATAGCTTGATTATGAGGCTCTTCCCTTTTATTTTTGATTGTGGCATGAGTATGGCCACCTATAGAAATGATGTCCCAAGATCTTCTCTTTATTGCCTCATCCAAATCATCCCTCTCATAACCCTTCTATGGAGGAGAAAGGAAAGGATCTTATTTTAGGTAATGTTGCTAACAAGGAAATTTGTATTCCTATCAAGCCCTATAATAGGAATTGAGGTCAGAAAAGAACTTTCAAGGATAGACAAGAGGAGGAAATGTTCAATCACTTTGAAATGTTGGATGATCTTAGCTAGAAAGAGGTGAATGTAAGGAAGCTAAGGTAGCAGAACAACTTCCTACACTAATCTTGAGAGGAGGATAATACAAAACTTGTACAAATCTTTAACACTTACCAAAATTTAAACATAAATAAACATAAATATCATGCATACCACAACACAATTACTTGCATGGGGAAAAACTCTCTCGCCCACTTTTAGACACTTAATAAACACAACACAAACTAAGTAATCTATATCGGCTTGAAAATTTTGTAAATTTTCTTTTTTCAAACAGTGGCATGATAAATTAATCTAAGGAAACAATTAATGACTACTTTTAGTTGATAGTCAAGATAAGAGTAATCAATTTTAGAATAATAAATGAATACATCTAATTAATTAACAACACAATGTACCTCCTACTTGCTCAAGTTTCCCTTGCATTCCATGGTGTTGTAATTTCTTTGCTCGCAATACCTATACCCGCAAGTTGTCAACACAAATAGATGCACACGTAAGACAATGAATGATTAGCTATATGATCATCAAGACCAACCATATCATTAATTTAACTAGATAATTAAAAGGTAGTTTATGACTAGATTTTTAATGAGGGGTAGTGTATAAATAACATCAGGAGAGGTTGGTGAGTTCAAGAAATCCTTATAAAGACAAAACATAAGGGTCATACCTAAGCCTCGAGAGCTCATCTCTAATGGCCTTGACTACGTACACGTAGAGAATCCGTAGTTTTGACAACTTGAACTTGGACCATCACATACTTGGTTGGTCAACTAAGAGTGTAACCACTAGGTTAAAATGATATCTTGACACCAATTTCAATATATCTAATTTTCATGATATTATGAGAAATCATATTACTAATATAATATTGTTCCATTAATGGTTAATACCTCAATATTGACACAATAATATAGTTAAAAGGATAACACAATAATGATAATGTCAATAATTTGAATGAAGAACTTGTTAGCAATAGGACCCAAATTATAATTGTTGGACTAGCATCATTGAAGGACTTTACAACTAGCTCACTATAAGGTAGATATATCATAAATTAAAAGTACAAACCAATCATGTAGTAATAATCAATTCAACTCACTCTATCATGTGTTACTAAAGGACAATAGTTTGAGAAAACTAATGGCATTTAAATCATTGAAAATCATAACTAATGTAATCATATTTTTAAATCAAGTGTTATAGAATTTCATTACTATTTGAATCAATGTAACCATGTAACATAACAAAAATAAAAAGGACTTAATGAGGCTTGTAAATTTGAGAATTCAAATAACATTTCTTGATAGAAATATCATTTATAACAATGAATATAAATTATCTTTATAACACCAAATCCTTCTTATATTCAGAATAGCTTATTTATTTCAAAAAAATCTTGTAATAGGTTTTTCATTATCTAAATTAAGGGTGAATCTAAAGATCAAATGATACCAACAAATAAAAATAACAACTTTATTTTAACAAGCAACTTAGTTATTCAAATATTTTCATAAGGCTCAAGATAGACAAAGAAAAACATACTTAGAAAAGTATAGGGAAAAGAAATATAACAAGGATTATGATCAAAGAGGAGTACTCCAATAAGAAAATTATTAATATTTATAAATGTGTAACTCTTAACATACTACCAAATACAAAAGTATCCCCTTGCTATATCACATAGCCTAAAGAATTAAATATTTCTAAATTCAACTATTGAATAATTATCACATTATGTGAGGCATTGGAATATATATGCTTATATTATGCATAATATCTTGATAATAATTGAAAGATGATTGTTGTTCAGTTTGGTTATCACCTACTTGTAAATATAAATTTAATATAAATAATGTGTTAGATCTCATAATAAATAAATTTGAAAATAAGAATGAAACATCTATATATCTTGGATTGCCTTAATTTGTGTGAGCATCTAACTTTACGAGACATATCTAAGCAATATATATATAGATAGATAGATAGATAGATAGATAGATAGATAGTTAGATAGATAGATAGAACTAACTTAATATGTTGACATTTCCTACATTTCATGGAAGCCTTCAATAGCTACAAATCAAAGTAAATGACTACCTACCTACAGGAATAAAAAAAAACTTACAATACCAAGTGTTAATACAACAAAGGTATTTTAATATGCAAATCACCAAGGAAAATTTAAATGTGCAAACCCAACTTATCATTTTTTAGGCCCAAACAAGGACAACAGGAAAAATTTAAATGTATAAATAAAATTTATCAATGTCATACATGAAAAGGAACAACAAAGAATTTAAATTTATAAATTAAATTTTATCAATGAATGACATGAAATAGAGCAACTAGAGAATTTAAATGTACAAATCAAATTTATCAATGCCAAACATAAAATAGAGCAGCATGAGAATTTAAATGCACAAATCAAATTCACTAATGTCAGGCCAGTAGCTAGACAATTTAAATGTATAAATTATATTTATCAATGCCATACATAAAATATAGCAACAAGAGAATGTTAGAATTTTATGCCATACATAAAATAGAGCAACAAGAGAATGTACAAATCAAGTTTATTAAATGTTTGATATGAAAGAGAGAAGTTGGAGAAATTAAATGTACAAATCAAATTTATCAATGCCAAACATAAAATAGGGAGAATTTAAATCTATAAATCAAGTTTATCAAATATGAGACATGAAAGAGAGAAGTTGGAGAATGTAAATGTACAAATTAAATTTATCAATTTCCAGCATAAAATAGAGCAACAAGAGAATTTGAATTTACAAATCAAGTTTATCAATGCAAGGCATCAAAAGGAGTGGCTAGAGAATTTAAATTTATAATTTAAATTCATCAGTTCCAAGAGCTATACTTGCCCAAGACATTAGATCAGAAAATGAGTATAAATAAAAATAATATTTGATCGAGTGGAATTTGTCAAGAAAGTTGTTAGATTTCACAAAATGAATTCATAGATTCAATAAGACATGTTAAGGGAGAGGGGCCTATAGTGGGTGACCCTAACTTTATTCTTCTCAAACTCTTATGTGAAAATTTAAAATCATTCCCAAATTTGTATAGAAGCTTATTTGGCAAGTCCCTTCCTTATAAAAATTGGTTAAGGCCACATCATCAAATATGATGCCACATCAGCTTTATTTTTGTCAAAGTATCCAAAAAGGCCCAAAAAGAAGGTGAGACCAATAGTGGGTCACTATGTCGTGTATTATTGGTTCATTGATGTGGCATCACATGATTTGTCAATTTGTGTACATTTTTATGGATAAAAGTGTTTTGCAGTTGGATATTAAGTGTAAGTTTATTGGATATTAAACCTACCCATGCTATGGGGCCCACTCAAGCAACTTCTATACCCACCATTGGACCGCTACCCACTATGGACCCCTTTCTCTTAGTTCAGATATCAGTTCACTCAAGTTTTTTTTCCTTTTCATAAGAGAATAATTTAAGAACATAAACATGAGTGGGAACCATGACCCAATTTGTTGCCACTCAAGTGGAAATATGTATAGGGAATAGCAATTCACTTCACAAGCCAGTCTGTTAGTCTCATTGCATGTAAGAGAATAATTATACTCCCCTAATGGCTTCAATTTTCATGTGAAGAAACCCAAAACTGCCCCTACTTCAATTTATCCCTTTGCATGAGTAGTATCTTCTCAACTGTCTAAGTTTAAAAGTGGTTTTGTAAAAAGTGTTAATGCATGATTAGAAAGGATAGAGAATGAGAGAAGTAGGAAATATCTGAAAGAAAAAGTTCATGTGTGTGCATTAGAGGCTGTGTTTTTGGGAAATAAGCTACTTTTGTTGATTTTTGTAGCTCAGAAAGTGGGATATGGATTTGCTTTCAAGCAACTCAAGATTAGATTTTCTTTAAAACAATTCGAGTTGGATTTTCAGCAACAGTAGTTTTTATTCTTTAAATAGAATGTTTCTTAGTTTGTGAGGATAAGATAAATCCTAGAGTGATTTTATGTGTAAATAAAGCCAAAGAAAGCAAGGAAAGATTCTTTCCTTGCATGCTAAGTAAAGCAGCTAGGCTCTATAAATGCAAGATTGCTATAGCAAACATATATTATATTTTTGAAAGAAAAGTTTGCTGTTAGGCTGAATAGAAGATCCAACATTTGTAGGTTTTTCCCCACATTGGGGTTTCTTGGGTATATCTGTGTTATTGTCTTTTTATGTTTGACTTCATGTTATTTTTGCTTCCGCTGTTATTAGTTGTTAATTAACCCAGTTGTATTAATTGTTATAAATCAGATTTCTTTCTGTGAATTTGTTGTGCAATTAATCTATTGTTGGGTTATAGAAATTAACATGGTATCAGAGCTCTAAACTCTGAATATGAAGCCAAGATTTGTAACGCAGATTTCAAGAAAAAAAATTCATTAGATTTTCATCTCCAATTCTTTTTGTGGCTATAGCAACTAGCATTCGATACGAGGACAGGCTCGAGGGTGCATCAAACTTCTTGCAGTGGAAGGTTCGGATTACATCTGTTCTCAAGGAGAACATGCTATGGATCTATGCTAGCACAGAAGTGACTCCACCAACAAATGATCCTGTTGCCTTAGATTCGCATGAAGTCAAAGAGGCCAAAGCTTAGAGGATTATCCTAGATGGATAAGAGATCATTTAATTCCTCATTTATTGGGGAAAGAAACCACTAAGGAGAAGTGGGATACGCTCACAAAACTTTATCAGAGCGACTATTAGAGTCATAAAATGATGCTCAAGGATAAATTGCATAGTACCAAGATGTCCAAAGGCGAGAGTGTGACCTCTTACTTGTCCAAGCTGACACTGGTTAGGGATGAGCTTGCTGCTGTTGGAGAGATGATTAAAGAAGATGAGTTGGTGCGTATAGCCTTGAATGGTTTTTCAAAGCACTGGGAATTGTTTGTCAAGTGTGTTGTCGGCAGAGATCGGCTACTTGATTGGGCAAGACTTTGGGATGATTTTGTTCAGGAGGAGATCCGTGAAGGTTCTCATCGAGGAGATCAGACAGAGAAGGTTCAAGATGAAGAAAATATTGCTCTTGCAAGCAAGGGTAAGAAGAAGTTCAATAAAGAGCAATCGGAAGGTTCTTCTTCCAAGAGTGGGAAGAAGAAAGATCTAAGCAAGATTAAATGTTTTTGCTGCCATCAGATGGGTCACTATGCCAGTCAATGTCTGAATAAGAAAAATAAGGACAAGCAGAAGAAGCAATTTGCTGCTACAGCAGAGGTGGACGAGTTTGCATCACGATTTGAAAATGGGTTTTCATTCATTTCCAGTCTCTCAAGTTCAATTGCCAATAGGGTATGGTATATTGACAGTGGGGCTTCTCGCCACATGACGGGAGTCAAAGAATGTTTCACCAAGTTGGAGGAGAAGAAGCTATATTTCTATATTGAGCTCAAAGATAATGCCAAGTACCATGCAACTGGTATTGGCATCGTCAAGTTTCAGAGGGAGTCTGGCAAACCTTTGTTGGTGGAGGATGTGTTGTATGTCCCTGGCATGACAAAGAATTTAATCTCAGTTTCTACCTTGGAAGATAAGGGTCACATCATGACCTTTGAGAGGGGAAAAGTCTATATTCGTCCCAAAGATTCCATGATTGCAAAAGTGATTTGTGTCAGGAATGGTAGCTTGTTTCGGTTACAGTTTGAGCTAGCACATGCGTTGGTTAGTAGTTGTAAAGGGATAGGAGAATTATGGCACAGGAGGATGGCTCACCTTCACTATGGAGCACTTAATATTCTTAAGGAAATAGTGACAGGGCTGCCTGAGATGAAGACAGAAAAGCATGAGGTGTGCAAAGGTTGTGCTCTTGGGAAATATGCCAAGACCAGTTTTCCAATTAGCAACACTAGATCCGAAGGGATTTTGGATCTCATACACTCAAATGTGTGTGGACCTATGTCAACAACATCCTTGAATGGATATGAGTATTATGTTACCTTAAATGATGATTTCTCTAGGAAGACGTGGATATATTTCATGAAGAATAAAGATGAGGTCTTCAGTAGGTTCGAAGAGTTTAAGGCTCTCATGGAGAACCAAACTGGGAAGAAGATCAAGATACTGAGGTCTGATAATGGAGGCGAGTATACCTCAAATTCCTTCAAAGATTTTTGTGCTTAGGAAGGTATCAAGAAAGAGTTGACAGTTTCGTACAACCCTCTGCAGAATGGGGTTGCTGAATGGAAGAATAGAGCTATCGTTGGAGTAGCCAAGGCCATGCTTCATGATCAGGATCTGCCTTGGTTCTTATGGGTAGAAGCTTGCAACACAGCTGTGTATTTACAGAATAGGAGCCCTCACAAAGTGTTGGGAAAATTGACTCCAGAAGAGGCATTCACTGGTAAGAAACCATATTTGGGGCACATTTGCATCTTTGGATGCCTTGTGTATTGTCACATTCCTGTTGAGAAGAGAACCAAGTTGGAACCTACTGTAGAGAAGGGTATCCTTGTTGGGTACAGTGAATCTTCTAAGGATTATCGAGTTTATATTCCTGCTCTCAGGAAAATAGTGGTTCGCAAAGATGTGAAGTTTGAGGAAGAGAGGGCTCTTCAGAAGTCAAGTAACTTGATGAATGAGGAGGAACAAATATCCATAGTTGAGGTAGCACAAATTCCTCAAACTTTAGTCACACAAGCTGGAGAGCAGAACAAGCAAGATGATCAGATAGAGGAACAAATAATTCCTTAGCCTCAGATTCCTATTAGTGAGAAGAGGAGAAATAGGGAAGCTGAGCAAACATTAAGAGAGGCTCAAGAATATGTAGGTGATCCTCAAGATTCAGTCAGATAAAGAAGAGCTCCAAGATGTTATTTAGATCATGTGGCACTTATGAGTGAATTAATTGAAGTAGAGCCTTCCAGCTTTTAGGAGGCATCCAAGCACCAAGTGTGGAGAGATGCCATGGTGGAAGAGTATTCTTCCATCATGAAGAACACTGTGTGGGAGGTAGTACCAAGACCAAAAGATAAGTCTGTGGTGGGCTCGAGATGGTTGTATAAGATTAAGCATGTTGTAGATGGTAGTGTGGAAAAGTTCAAAGCCCGGTTTGTGGCTAAGGGGTTTTCATAGAAGGAAGGAGTCGACTATGATGAGACTTTCGCTCCAATAGCCAGGTACTTATCCATAAGAGCTATCATTTCTATAGCAGCACAGATGGGTTGGAGGATTCATCAGATGGATGTAAAGACGGCCTTCCTCAACAGGGTGATTGACGAAGAGATTTACATAGAGCAACCAAAAGGGTTTGAAGCACATGAGAGGGATTCTCATGTATGTACATTGAAAAGAGCATTGTATGGACTCAAGCAGGCTCCTAGGGCGTGGTATTCACGTATTGATAGTTACTTGCAGAGTGTGGGCTTCATCAAGAGTGAGGCAGATTCGAACCTGTACTATGTTCAGGTGAAGGGTGAACTTCTCATATTGTTGTTATATGTTGATGACCTATTTCTCACAGGGTCAGAGGAGCTCATAGCACACTGCAAGCGGGATCTTGCAGGAGAGTTTGAGATGAAGGACTTGGGGTTGATGCACTACTTTCTGGGATTAGAGTTGTGGCAGAAAGAGGGAGAGATCTTCCTTGGAAAAGGGAAGTACTTAATTGATATCTTGAAGTGATTCAGGATGGAAAACTGTAAGCCTATGTCAACGCCACTTGTGACCAATTGGAAGAAGATTGATGCTTCTAGATCAGAGGCAGTGGACCCAACTTTATACAGACAGTTGATAGGCTCTCTTATGTATCTGGTCAACACCAGGCCAGACATTTGTTTTGTAGTGAACTCACTCAGTCAGTTTATGGTGGAACCTAAATGTGTGCACTAGATAGCTGTGAAGCATGTTTTGAGATATCTCCGAGGCACAGTTGATTATGGGTTGAAGTATGTTCAGCAGGATGGAGTGAAGCTCAAGGGGTTTACTAATGCAAATTGGGCAGGCAGTACAGATGATCGAAAGAGCACTTCAGGGTGTAGTTTCAGTTTTGGATCAGGAGCAGTCTCTTGGTATAGTAGGAAACAGAAGTCAGTTGCACTGAGTTCTGCAGAGGCCGAGTATATGGCAGCCAATATGGCTACATGTGAGGCTATCTAGCTTCGGAAACTTCTAGTTGGGCTCTTTAATCAGGAGTTGGATCCTACAGTCATTTACTGTGATAATCAGAGTTGTATCAAAATCTCTGAGAATCCAGTGTTTCATGACAAGTCAAAGCACATTGAGATCAAGTACCACTTCATCAGAGATTGTGTGGAGAAGGGGATAGTGAAGCTCATTACATTCCTATGGATGAACATATAGCAGATATCCTGACAAAGGCCTTGATGAAGAGCAAGTTTGAATTCTTCAGGGACAAGTTGGGTGTGGTGCAGAACACTTTCCTCACTAAGAGGGAGTGTTGATTTTGGTAGCTTGGAAAGTGGGATATGGATTTTCTTTAAAGCAACTCAAGATTAGATTTGTTTTAAAACAATTCGAGTTGGATTTTCAGCAACAGTAGATTTTATTCTTTAAATAGAATGTTTCTGAGTTTGTGAGGATAAGATAAATCCTAGAGTGATTTTATGTGTAAATAAAGCCAAAAAAAGCAAGGAAAGATTCTTTTCTTGCACACTAAGTAAAGAAGCTAGGCTCTATAAATGCAAGATTGTTGTAGCAAACATATATTGTATTTTCAAAAGAAAAGTTTGTTGTTAAGCTAAATAGAAGATCCAACATTTGCAGGTTTTTCCCCGCATTGGGGTTTCCTGGGTATATCTGTGTTATTGTCTTTTTGTGTTTGGCTTCATGTTATTTTTGCTTCTGCTGTTATTAGTTGTGAATTAACCCAGTTGTATTAATTTTTATAAATCAGATTTCTCTCTATGAATTTATTGTGCAATTAATCTGTTGTTGGGTTATAGAAATTAACAGCTTTTATGCTATATGGTCAAGATTCCTCTTTTCCAAAATTAATACTTGTTCCTTTTTTTTTTAATCTTTTTCGTAGAGCAATCTAATTCGGCCTTACTGTAATTTTCCTCTTTACAACATTGTCCCAATCTATGTACAAAGATGATGTCCTAACACAAGTAAGATCTATCTATAAAATATAAGTGCACTGCATTTTCCTCATTATATCTAACTTCATTAGATGAAACCTAAATTAAACTTGATTACTAAAACACTATACTAATGAAATTTCAAGAATTAAGTCCCTTTTTAGTCAATTTGACGATGTACACTAATCCCAAACTTGAAGCCAAACTTCCCCCAATTGTAACTATTGATATATTAGTGAATGCAACTACAAACCATCACAAGCTTAGCTACCAATGATCAAATCCTGCATCTATATATTGCGTTTCTAGTTATAATAACAAGGAGAATTGATCAACAACAGTTGTTGATGTACATCAGGTAGGAAAACTCATTGAAACCATGGCCAATGACTTACCTTAAGATTCTGCACAAGTTATATCATTCTACCAACATACTAGTAGGAATAAATGGGTAGAATTTATAGGAAAATTATTAAGAAGGCACACCCTCGGTGGACATAGAACTCACCACTAGCAGAAAACTTTGAAATTTGCATGTAAATCATGATTTTTGTCTTGATCGAATGATCCACGATCAGCCCACCAGTTTGTTTGCTTACGCAATGAAATCACTGTCAATACTCTTGCCATGTTGTTTTCAGCTACCACCTCTTTTTTCAGCCGCCAACTCCCTTAGATGTTGGATGGTCAAAGTTTTATGGCCGATGGAATGGCCTACTGAATATTTGAAATAAAATAAATCTTAAAATCCTATGTTTATGTCTATCTCTCTTACTCACAAACTCCTCCGCTAAGTATGAATGTGGTGTGGTTTGAACTATACTTGCTAATTCAAAAATTTATCTCTCTAGACACAAGCTAAAATAAACGCCCTTACATATTTTGATACCCTGAATTCTTGCATCAAATCCCATCTCCACTTATTTTTAAAAACTATCAGAAACTTCAATACTATCTTCCATTTTAATTAGCCGATAGGCTATTTGTGTTAACTTTGGTCAAAATTTTCATCAGCCTTCCCAATTTTTAACCCTTCCAGCATTGGACTAGTAGTCAAAAAAAAGGTGGCAGATGTTTTTGATTTTTTTAATTAAAAGCGTTTGGCGTGCCGATAGAGAAGGCCAATGAAATTAAATGTCGGTTGGCATCAACATTAATTGTTGTATGGTTTCCATGTAGTGGTGATGGTTGTAAGTAACACTTGCAATTTAAAACCTCAGAAAATATAGTGAATGTCTCCGCAATTTTTGATACTTAGGCATTGTTGGGTGTTGTTTTGCGGCTTTACCTTCTATCAGAGTTGTGAGTGAGGATGGAAAACTTATGTGAAGGTGCAAGTGCGATCATTGGTTGTTGAGCTTCTATGAAAGTGGTTGGAGGTTATTTTTTGTTTTTTGCATGGGGCAATGGTTGCAAAAGCAATACAAAAGTGTTGGCTATGATAATTTTTTGTCCAGTTTTTTGTAGATATTGGAGAAAAAAGGGAGCATAAAGAAATCAAGTAGGAAGAGGTGCATTTGAAGCAAGCGGGAAGAGATGGGGGAAGAGGTGCATATTGAAAAAATCCTTTCTAGAGTATTTTGAAAACATTTTATGTTATTTTCCATAAAGCATTGTTGATTTTTGTTCTCTAATTTAGTCTATACTATTTTATTTATGGTTTATGTGTAGTCACGATAGTTGCAAGGAAATATTGTTTATTTTTGCATTAGTTTGTTACTGTGAATTCTTATGTTTTCTGGGTTTTTTCATTTGGGTCACTGTTAAAACCAATATTGTTTCATCTGTGGTTCGCGTTTTGTGCTGATGGTTTTCCATGGGTTTGTTACTATAACTTTTTGTGTTTTTTGTGTTTTCCCATGTGGATCACTATTGAAACCAATATTTTTTTCATTCATGGCTTCCATTTTGTGGCAATAGTTGCAACACAATAAAACAGTTAATGATATATAGTTTATGTTGTTTTCCATATAAGGCATTATTGATTGTTATTCTTTAGCTTAGGCTATATTGTTTCATTTATGGTTTATGTTTTGTGGCGATGGTTGCAACACAATAAAATAGTTTATGTTATATAGTTTATGTTGTTTTCAACAAGACATTGTTGATTGTTGTTCTCTAGCTTAGGCTATATTGTTTCCTTTTCGATAAGCTACTATTGAAAAAAGACTATATTGTTTGTTGAAACCAATATTGTTTCATTTATGTCTTTCATTTTGTGGAAATGGTTGCAATACAATAAAATAGTTAATGTTATACAATTTATGTTACTTTGCATAAGGAATTGTTGATTATTGTTCTCTAGCTTAGGCTATATTGTTTCATTTTTTATAAGGTATTGTTGACAAAAAACTATATTGTTTCATTTTTTATAAGGTGCTATTGAAAAAACAAATTCCTACATGTTTTTTTTTTTTGCATGGATTTGTTATTGTGAATTCTTCTATTCTATTGACTATTGTTATCTAGCTTTGGCTATATTAATTCATTTCCAATAAGGTGCTATTCAAAAAAGTATCTCCTAAGTTGTTATTGATACCATTATTGTTTCATTTAAGGATTCCATTGTATGGTGATGGTTGCAACACTATACAATTTATGTTGTTTTCCATAAGGAAAATTTTTGACCACTGTTCTCTATTTCATTTATGGCTTCCATTTTGTGGTGATGGTTGCAACACAAGAAAATAGTTAATGTTATCCAGCTTTTGTTATTTTTCATAAGGCATTGTTGTTTGTTGTTCTCTAGTTTAGGCTATATTGTTTCATTTAAATTGTTTTTATTTTGTGGCAATGGTTGCAATACAATAAAATAGCTAATGTCATACAATTTATGTTGTTTTCCATAAGGCATTGTTGATTGTTTTTTTTTACCTTAGGCTATATTTTTTCCTTTTTGATAAGGTGCTGTTCAAAAAATACTATATTGTTTGTTGAAACTAATATTGGTTGATTTATGGTTTGTCTTTTGTCGTGATGGTTTTGCATGGGTTTGTTACTATGAAATTTTGTATTTTGTAGGTTTTCCCATCTCGGTCACTGTTGAAACCAATATTATTTCATTTATGGCTTTTGTTTTGTGGCAATGGTTGCAATGCAATAAAATAGTTAATATTATGCAATTTATATTCTTTTGCATAAGGCATTGTTGATTGATGTTCTCTACTTAGGCTATATTGTTTCATTTTTTATAAGATACTATTGAAAAAAGACTATTGTTTCATTTTCGATAAGGTGTTGTTAAAAAAAGGATTTTCCCACGTACGGGGTTATCTTGGCTTTTTTAGCATGGGTTTGTTACTATAAATTCTTTTGTTCTATTGATTGTTGTTCTCTAGCTTTGGCTATATTGTTTCATTTCCAATAAGATGCTATTGAAAAAATACTTTCCCAGGTTGTTGTTGAAACAATTATTGTTTCATTTAAGGCTTTCATTTTGTGGTGATTGTTGCAATGCTATACAGTTTATGTTGTTTAACATAAGGAATTATTGACCATTTTTCTCTACCTTTGGCTATATTGTTTCATTTTTTATACGTAATTAAATAGTACATGTTATAGAGTTGATGTTTTTGTTCGTAAGACAATGCCAACTATTGTTATGTTGTTTTGGCTATATTGTTTCATTTTTGATCAGGAGCTATTGAAACCAATATTGTTTCATTTATCCTTTCCGTGTGGTTCCAATGGTTGCAAGACAATTAAAGAGATTATGTTGTAAAGTTTTTTTCCCCCTTGCATGTGTTTTTTGCTGTGAATTATTTTGTTTTGTGGTTATGCCTATCTAATCCATTATTTTAAAAAGTTGTGCTATGGGCTTGTTCTATTTTTTTTGGCATAGCTTCATTAGAATAAAACCTCCTGTCCAAATTTAATCAAATTTAAGCATCATCTAATGTGTTACATAAATTAATATGATAATTTTTTTCATTACAAGTAATTGTAGTACAATAAAATTTAATACCTGAATGCATCATACCTTTATGTGTCAATAAACCAACAAGTAATTCAGCATAACTTCATCACAATCAATAACCAACTAATAATAAATGCAATCCCATGCCATGTCCGACCCCAACAAAGTAACAATTTAAAATGATCATCAATACCTTCACTAATTATTGATATATGAACAATGATCTTCTTTCCATAGTCATCAAGCAAAATTGTTTCTTAGTTTTCAAGATAGCATGGTCTAATGTTCTTTTATTATTTTTTATAAATATACAACTTGGACAAAATCCTACACACTATAAATTCATCATTTTATAAGGAGAAACCCTGACACATGGGATGTGAATATAAAATATAGAGAATCCATCCCTTGTTGAGTATGAATGTTTTGTTTTCCTATCTAAATAATGTTTCCTTTAACATATAATTCTCATTAACATGAATTCCACTCATGGTTCATATGATACTTAATTAGCATAACAGGGTGCTAAGAGTCAAAGATTTAATCATGGAATTTCAAAATAAAGACCATAAGGTTGAACCAAAAAAATAGTATTAGTTTTACTTATAATAATATTTTTATGATTCAATTATTGCATAATAGAATGACTCAAAGGTACATACCTATTTCTCTTATTGATTGATATGTTTCATTCCCATTTTTGAGACCTTGCATTTAAAACTTGTCAGATTCATAAAATAGTTTATCCTATTTTGTGGAAAAACTACATACATTGTCCACTGGCGTAATCAATGGTTATATCAATATTTTTTATTACACTTAATATACAAACTGTCATACATATGAATGTTGTCCACATCTAATTTCACAAATATAAATATCTGCACATAGGAAAAATAAAATGAAACACTACAAAAGAAGGCCTACTCTCCACCCTTTGATATTGGGTCATGGAGCCTCAGAGGCTATCACCAAACCCTAGAGAAACAAGATACATTGGCCACCACTATCACCAATGGTGAAACCAATGTTTCTTATTGCACTTTATATAAGGCCTATCATTCTGAGTTATCAAACTATAGAGATATCATAGATAGAA
The DNA here is from genome assembly GCA_007258455.2 of Sequoia sempervirens. Classification (NCBI taxonomy): domain Eukaryota; kingdom Viridiplantae; phylum Streptophyta; class Pinopsida; order Cupressales; family Cupressaceae; genus Sequoia; species Sequoia sempervirens. The sequence goes on along the minus strand of VDFB02000003.1, from coordinate 521,564,694 downwards.
ATATATAACATAACTTTATGAACTCAAATGTAGCAACAATATACTCTACACTCAACCAACACAAGAAAATTAAAACCACATAAATCAAATGAAAAAAATATGAAACCTCCTATTTTGTGGTTTTTCCTTATTGTGTGCAATTCGGCTGGAATTTTGTTGGCCTTCCCAATTTTAGACCTAATGCAGGAGCATCCATGGGCTCGTGCAATCTTGCATCAACCAAATTTATTTTATTTTAATTTGGTTTGGTTTTCAATAAATGGTTGCCACAAATATTTGTAATTAATGTAATTTTAAATTAAATTACATTAAAATTTCATGTTGAATGATTATGCTCGAAAAAGCAGGTGTTGCAAAGGAAATGGAAGTGCAAAAATTCAAAATTTGGATTTTTGCAAGTTAAAGGAGATTTTTTTAAGATTTTATTTTTAAATAAAATCTCAACTTTCACAAATCCCTAAAAAATAGGGACTATCAAAGTGGGTTCCCATTTGATCAAATTGGCAACTTTGATGAGTGAGTTAAATTTTGGAAACTGCCGATAAAGTGTGTGTGTGAGAAGTTTGATTTTTGATTTATTTGAATTTCAATTTAGAAATTCTCTCCTTGGATTTTTGGGAAAGATTATTTTTGAGTTTGAAATGGAAATGAAATTGAAATCATTTCATTCTGGCAGATTTGGAAAGTTTGTAATAAAAGATAATTCATTTACATTTTGAAGTTAGTTTTCAAAGGCAGGAAACTCACAATTAAGGGGGATTTTTCTCTAAGGAGAAATTGCAGCAAAGTGTGAAGGCTTCAATAATTTATTTGCAGCCATTATTGAGGAGTGACAGAGGGTGCATGTGGGTTGGTTGTAGTGCTTGAGAAGCAAACAAATTCTACAGAGTGTTGCAGATTTTTGTAATCAATTTTATGATGTTGTAAAGAGAATATGTGGTTCCCATAGTCTCATTGAGACTTTATTATTTTGTAATTGCAGATTTTCCATTTTAATGAAAGTTTCATGTTGTAGTTTCTTTCATACTTGTGTTTGTGTTGAAATTAAATTAGCAGAGAGGGTTTTGTGTCACCCCCCTCCTTGCTTCAGTGGTATCAGAGCAGGAGTTCCTGAGTGTGCAGGCAGAGCGCCGAATGTGAGGCAGTTTGCACCAGGACTTGTGGTGTGTGTGATTTATGTGTAGACAGATCATCGGACATGAGACAGTCTATACGAGAGAGGATGGGATGGATCATGAGGAGGCATGTAAGAATTTTATTTTGGGAAAATTATTGGGAAGAAGTGGAAAATAATAATTACCATGAAGAATTTGAAAAGCTACAAGCTCAAGTAGATGCATTGGAAAAGTTGATTAAGGAGAAAGTGGGAATACAAGAAGAGAGATTTGGGAAGAAGAATGTTTTGTTGAAAGAGGACAGCAAAAAGAAAAGAAAAATAAAGGAAGGATGGAGAAAGAAAGAAGATAAAAAAGTCACTGCAGATCATAAATTTAATGGTAATTTTAATGATTTTATTTTATTTGAAGATGCATTGTTGGCAGGAACTAGCAAAGGAAAAGAAAATGGTGAAAAGGAGAACGATATCACAGTAGAAAAAGAGGTATCTATTAATTTTGTTAGTGAAAATTTACATGCAAAAGAAGTAGATGAAGTTGTGGATGAAATTATGGAAATTCCAAAAACAGATTTTCATAGTCCTAGATTTGATAAAGGGAATGAAGAAGAAGATAGTCTTTTGTTGAAAGAGGAGATAAGAAAAATAGAAAAATTATTTCAACAAGAAATTATAGAAGAAGATGATGAAATTAAAGAGGTTGCTGTTGATACATGCCTCATTGAAGGAGGAAAATTTGCAGCAATAAGAAAGGAGAAAGAAATAGAGGTAATTGTTGATTTATCCAAAAATTTCAATGTTTCTAACAAAGCTGATTTTTGTGAGGGTGTAATGGCAAAAGGAAGTGAGGAAAGAGAGATGGTAAGGTGCAGCAATAACATGTTACAGGCTGAAATACAAATTGTTGCAGCAGCAAAAAAATGGGAGGTAACACATGATTTCATTTGTTTTAATGAAGAGAAGGATGTTAATTATTGTTTTCCAAAATTGCATAGTGCAGAATGGTGGGAGCTGAATTTTGTGAACAAAGGCAGAAAGAGAGGAAGAATGAAGGAGAGTAGAGATAGAATATTACAGGCAAAGGGAAAACAAAATGTTCACAATGATGAGGTTGAGAAGTGGATCCAGCGTGAACATAGCATATTCAAATGTTCATGAGCTTTGCTCACAGAACATTTTCTTTCTACCGTGGGTGTCTGATGCAGGAGCATCCATGGGCTCGTGCAATCTTGCATCAACCAAATTTATTTTATTTTAATTTGGTTTGGTTTTCAATAAATGGTTGCCACAAATATTTGTAATTAATGTAATTTTAAATTAAATTACATTAAAAATTCATGTTGAATGATTATGCTCGAAAAAGCAGGTGTTGCAAAGGAAATGGAAGTGCAAAAATTCAAAATTTGGATTTTTGCAAGTTAAAGGAGATTTTTTTAAGATTTTATTTTTAAATAAAATCTCAACTTTCACAAATCCCTAAAAAATAGGGACTATCAAAGTGGGTTCCCATTTGATCAAATTGGCAACTTTGATGAGTGAGTTAAATTTTGGAAACTGCCGATAAAGTGTGTGTGTGAGAAGTTTGATTTTTGATTTATTTGAATTTCAATTTAGAAATTCTCTCCTTGGATTTTTGGGAAAGATTATTTTTGAGTTTGAAATGGAAATGAAATTGAAATTGAATTTCATTTCATTCTGGCAGATTTGGAAAGTTTGTAATAAAAGATAATTCATTTACATTTTGAAGTTAGTTTTCAAAGGCAGGAAACTCACAATTAAGGGGGATTTTTCTCTAAGGAGAAATTGCAGCAAAGTGTGAAGGCTTCAATAATTTATTTGCAGCCATTATTGAGGAGTGACAGAGGGTGCATGTGGGTTGGTTGTAGTGCTTGAGAAGAAAACAAATTCTACAGAGTGTTGCAGATTTTTGTAATCAATTTTATGATGTTGTAAAGAGAATATGTGGTTCCCATAGTCTCATTGAGACTTTATTATTTTGTAATTGCAGATTTTCCATTTTAATGAAAGTTTCATGTTGTAGTTTCTTTCATACTTGTGTTTGTGTTGAAATTAAATCAGCAGAGAGGGTTTTGTGTCACCCCCTTCCTGCTTCAAGACCCTTTCGATGTTTGGTCCCCTAGTCGGCAAAAAGGTGGCATATTTTTATATTTTTAAGATTGAACGCATTTGGAAAGTCAATAGAGAAGGCCAACAAAATTAACACGTTGGTTGGCATTAACATTAATTGTTTTATAGTTTCTATGTGGTGGCGATGGTTGAAAAATGTGAAAATAGTTCATGTTCTTGTCAATAAGGCATTATTGGCTATTATTTTTGTGGCCTGCAGTGATAGTTTGCACTATTTTCCATAAGACATTGGTGGTTGTTGACCAATGGCTTTACCAATACTATTTTTTCATGCATATATTCATACAAATACATTACAAACACATATATCTACACACATTTGTATTAATATGTTGTATGCACTCAGAAAATTCAATTGCATGCATATATGTAAATACGTATATGTATATGTAGATGTATACATGAAAACAACCATTTCCACAAGTATATATAAAAATAGTTACAAGTACTGATACATGTGTTGAATAGAGTGATCGAACTTGTACCTTTATAGAAGCTCACCATCTTGGCTAACAACTCTAATAGTAGGGAAAGCCATAATACAACACCCAATAATGCCTTATAAAAAATTGCACAAAATTTTGCTATGTTTTCTGAGGTTTAAAAAGGCATGTGTTATTACAACCATCGCCACAAAACAGAATCCATAAATGAAAAAATATTGGTTTGAATAGTGACCCATATTGAAAAACCCACAATATTGTTTTATTCATGGCTTTCATTTTCTGGTGACGGTTGCAAGGCAATAAAATAGTTAAATTTATACAATTTATGTTGTTTTGCACAAGGCATTGTTGATTTTTGTTCTCTAGTTTAGGCTATATTGTTTTATTTTCGATAATGTACTGTTGAAAAAAGACTATATTGTTTCATTTTCGATAAGATGTCATTGAAAAAGAATTTTCCTGTGTATGGGGTTATTTTGGTTTTTTTTGCATGGGTTTGTTACTGTGAATTCTTCTATTTTATTGACTGTCGTTCTCTAGCTTTAGCTATATTGTTTCGTTTTTGATAAGGTGCTGTTGAAAAAATATTTTCCTAGGTTGCTATTGAAACCATTATTGTTCCATTTAATGCTTCCATTTTGTGACGATGGTTGCAATGCTATACAATTTATGTTGTTTTCCATAAGGCATTGTTGATCGTCATTCTATAATTTTGGCTATATTGTTTCATTTTTTATATGCAATTAAATTGTACATGTTATAGAGTTTATGTTGTTATTAATAATGAATTATCAACTGTTACACTCTGTTGTTTTGGCTATATTGTTTCAATTTTGATAAGGTGTTATTGAAACCAATATTGTTTCATTTATGCTTTCTTTGTGGTGCTGATATTTGAAAGGAAATTAAACAGATTATGTTGATGGGATTTTCTTTTTCCTTTACATGTCTTTGTTGCTATGAATTATTTTGTTTTGTGGTTATTCCCATCTAATCTATTATCTAAAAAAAATTGTTGTGTTGCAGGCTTGTTCTATTTTTTTGGGAATAGCTTCACTAGAATAAAACCTCTTGTCCAAATTTAAGCATCATCTAATGCATTGCAGAAATTAATATGATAATTCATTTTCATTATGAGTGATTGTAGTACAATAAAATTTAACACATGAATGCATCATACCTTTATGTGTCAGTAAACCAACAATTAATTCATCATAACTTCATCACAATCAAAAACCAACCAGTAATAAACATGATCACATGTCATGTCTAACCCCAACAAAGTAACAATTTTAAAATGATGATCAATACATTCTAATTATTGATATATGAACATTGATGTTTCCATTGTCATCAAGAAAAACTATTTCTTAATTTTGAAGATAGAAAGGTCTTATGTTCTTCTTTTATTGTTTTTGATAAAGAGGTACAACTTGGAAAAAATACCACACGCCATAAATTCATCATTTTATAAGGGTAAACCCTCATACATGGGATCTGCGAATATAAAATATACATAACCAATCCCTTTTTTGGTATGAATGTTTTGTTTTCCTATCTAAATAATGTTTCCTTTAATATATAATTCTCATTAACATGAATTCCACTCATGGTTCATTTGATACTTAATTAGCATAGCAAGGTGCTATGAGTCAAAGATTTAATCATGGAATTTGAGAATAAAAACCATAAGGTTGAATAAAATAGATATTATTAGCTTTACTTATAATAATATTTTTATGATTCAATTACTGTATAATATAATGACTCAAAGGTGCATACCTATTTCTCTTATTTATTTATTTATTTATTTATTTTTTATTTAACGCAGGGAATCAGGTGCAACACAGCCCCCCCTATAACCCCCCACCGCCAGTAAACTTATTACCGTTACCGATATTGCTGGTGGGACACACCAACCGGTACCACGGGAGCATAGGAGAGTCGAACCCATGGTGGGAGCCCTGCGATAGGGAACACCTTAACCAACTAGGCTCAGACCAGTGCCCCCATACCTATTTCTCTTATTGATTGATATGTTTCATTATGATTTTCCATACCTTGCATTTAAAACTTGTCAAATTCATAAAATATTTTATCCTATTTTGTGGGAGACCTACATACATTGTCCACCAACATAATCGATGGTGATATCAATTTTTTTTATTACACTCAATATAAAGTTTGTCGTACATATGAATGTTTTCTACATCTAATTTCACGAACATACATATCTACACATAGGGAAAATAAAATGAAACACAAGAAGATAAGGCCTACTCTCCTTCCTTCGATATTGAGTCATGGAGCCTCATAGGCTGTCACCAAACCCCGTAGCAACAAGATACATTGGCCACCACTATCACTAATCGTGAAACCAATGTTTCTTATTGTATTTAATATAGGTCCTACCATTCTAAGTTATGCAACCATAGCAATATCAAAGATAGACATATATAACATAACTTTTTGAACTCACATGTAGGTTTTTCTACACTTAGCGAACACAAGAAGATTAAAACCACAAAAAAAAAATGACAAAATTATGAAACCTCCTATTTTGTGGTTTTTCCTTATTGTGTGCACTTTGGTTGGAATTTTTGTTAGCCTTCCTGGGCTTAAACCCTTCCGGCGTCTTGTCCCCTAGTCGGGAAAAAGGTGGCAGATTTATTTTATTTTTAAGATTGAACATGTTTGGAAATTCAATAGACAAGGCCAACGGAATTAAAATGTCGGTTAGCATCAACATTAATTTTTGTATGGTTTTTGTGTGGTGGTGATGGTTGCAAAGTATGAAAATAGTTCATGTTCTTTTCAATAGGGCATTATTGGCTATTTTTTGTGTGGCTTGTGCTGACAATTTGCACTATTTTCCATAAGGCATTGGTGGTTGTTGACCTGTGGCATTAGCAATACTACTTTAGCATGAATATACGCATAAAAATACATTACAAACACATATCTACACATATCTATATGAAGATGTTGTATGCACTCAAAAAATCTAATTGCATGCATATATGTTTATGTATATGCATATGTAGATGTATACATGCAAACAACCATGTGCACAAGTATATATAAGAACAACTACAAATATTGATACATGTGTTGAATAGGGAAATTGAACTTGTACCTTTAGAAAAGCTTGTCATCTTGGCTAGCAGCTCTGATAGCAGGAAAAGCCATAGAACAACACCCAACAATGCCTTGTCAAAAATTGCATAGACTTTCACTATGTTTTCTGAGGTTTAAAATGGCAAGTGTTATTACAACCATTGATAGAAAACGAAAGCCATAAATGAAACAATATTGGTTTCAATAGTGACCCATATTGAAAAACCCACAGTATTGTTTCATTTATGGCTTCTGCTTTGTGGTGATGGTTGCAATCCAATAAAATAGTTAAATTTATACAGTTTATGCTATTTTGCACAAGGCATTTATGATTTTTGTTCTCTAGCTTAGGCTATATTAGTTTGTTTTCGATAAGGTATTGTTTTAAAAAAACTATATTGTTTCATTTTTTATAACGTGTTGTTGAAAAATAATTTTCTTGCTTGCAGGGTTATTTTGGTTTTTTTTGCATGGGTTTGTTACTGTGAATTCTTCTGTTCTATTGACTATTGTTTCTATCTTTGGCTATATTATTTCATTTACAATAAGGTGTTGTTGAAAAAATATTTTCTAGGGTTGTTGTTGAAACTATGATTGTTTCATTTAAGGCTTCCATTTTGTGGTGATGGTTGCAATGCTAAATAGTTTATGTTGCTTTCCATAAGGAATTCTTGATTGTCATTATCTAGCTTTGTCTATATTGTTTCATTTTTTATATGCAATTAAATAGTACATGTTATAAAGTTTATGTTGTTATTACTAAGGCATTGTCAATTGTTGTTTTGTTTCTTTGGCTATATTGTTTCATTTATTCTTTCCATGTGGTGTTGATGGTTGTAAGGAAATTAAATAGATTATGTTGTCGGGATTTTTTTTTTTCCCTTGCATGTATTTGTTGCTATCAATTCTTTTGATTTGTGGTTATGCCCATCTAATCCAATATTGAAAAAAAGTTGTATTGCGGGCTTGTTCTATATTTTTGGGCAAAGCTTCATTAGAAAAAAACCTCATGTCCAAATTTAAGCATCATCTAATGCGTTGTGGAAATTAATATGATAATTATTTTTCATTATGAGTAATTGGAGTACAAGAAAATTTAACACATGAATGCATTGTACCTTTATGCGTCAATAAACCAACAATTAATTTAGCATAACTTCATCACAATCAATAACCAACCAATAAAAAATGTGATCACATGTCATGTGTGTCCCCAACAATGTAACAATTTTAAAATGATCATCAATACCTTCACTAATTAGTGATATATGAACAACGATCTTTTCCATGGTCTTCAAGAAAAACTATTTCATATTTTTGAAGATAGCATGGTCTAATGTTATTCTTTTATTTTTTTGATAAAGATGTACAACTTGGAAAAAAATCCCACACACCATAAATTCATCATTTTATAAGGGGAAAGCTTCATACATGGGATGTGAAAATATAAAATATAGAGAACCCATCCCTTGTTGATTATGAATGGGGTGATCCCACAATAGTGGTTTACAATTTTTGGCCAAACTGGACACTAAAATAATTTTTTTAAACTAAATCTTCACTTTCGAGCACGTATAGAGGCTAAACCGTGAGGAATTTGAAGATGACAAAAACTAGAATTTCATGACATTTTGACTGTAGATTCTAAATATATTTTTTTCAAAATTTTTGGAATCAAATTGCACTTCTTTTTCCATCTCCCTCGAAAACTAATTTTTTTTAGAAAACAACATTTTTAAAAAGTGACTCACCGTATAACACATAATTTTTTTCTATGAAGGATAAAATTCTAATTAGTTTGAATTTAGATTTGTAACTTTGATATATAGTGCTTCCACTTCGTTAGATAGTTTTTTATTGAATATATTTTCTTTAATCAAGTTTTGAAGTCAAAATAATTACAATTTAGACATAGTGCAACCGTATAACGCGTAATTTTTTTTGTATGTATCAAAATTTAAAAAAAAAATTGTTGGATCAAGGACTTCAATATATGGTGCACTCATATTTTTCAAAAAAAAAAATTGACAGTCTTCTATTTTTCCACATGTGCGAAATAGAGAGTTTGATTTTCAGTGAAAACCTACATTCACAAGAAATAAAAAATAAATAGAATAATAAAATTAAATTTATTTAAAATTATACTTTTGGAAAGCTTATAATAAGAACTACATATTTACAAAAAATAATTTTAAATGAATTCATTTGATCCCCCAAAAGGTAAATCAAAAGTTGTTTTTTATTAGCATTTTGATAGGTGTAAAGGGTTTAAAACTAGCAGGGTTATATCCAAGGGGGTTTGATCTAAGGTAGTTTGATCAAACCCTCTTCAATTGGAATGATTTAAATAAAAATTTTAAAGAATTAAATCATTATATTTTCTAAAAATATGTGATTTTAGCAAAAATCAGAATCTCCCAGAAATTGTAAACCAGCTTTGTGGGATCACCCAATGTTTTATTTTCATATCTAAATAATGTTTCCTTTAATATATAATTATCATTAACATGAATTCCACTCATGGTTCATATGATACTGTACGATGGTGAAATCTACATTTTCTCAAAACCAACAACACACATTAGCATGGTTAGTTTAAAACAAAGCAAATTATCAACATCTCTATGAAATAATACATCAATGCTTCCCAAATGCAAACAAATGACAAAAAGTAAGCAAAATAAGCATATGAAAAACATGAAGTATGTTTATCTCATAGTGGATTGGTGCTATTGTTGAAAATAGCCCTTTCCCAATCCTTTATAGATAAGCTAAATGATGATGATAAGATGGGAAAAATTAGTTCTCCTAAAGAGAGTGACTTTACATGAGTGATTGTGGAGATGAAATGCTACGATTGTGGAGGATTTGAACCAGAATGAAGCCTTTCATTTATAAATTTTCTTGATGAGGGATTGGCCAAATGGATGAATGTGGAATTAAAAATAGACCAATGAAAAGAGGCCACTTGTCAACTTGCCATTCATTGAGGGATGTGCAAGATTTTGGAAATGTGCCCAAGAGGGGGAAATTTCAAATTTGAAATGAGAGTTAATGCTGAGTTTGACTTGTGCAAGGGACATGTAAGACCTATTAAATGCCTCGTTGGATGTACCTTTCAACTTGCTTCTGAATCAAATTTGAGGGAAGATGCCATGTTGAGTGAAAATGTTGATTTTAATAAATCAATAAATGGATTTATTTGTGCAAATGGGAATATCTAGAGGATGTGATGGGTAGTTAGGTTAGTTTAATCAGGATTAGCTTAGCTTAATGATGATTAGATAATTTTGATCAATTTGACTCAAATATTTGGATTTATTTAAATCAAAGAGGGATGGAATATGCATTTGGGGATTTAATTAAATAAAGTTTTGTTTATTTAATTAAAGGGTTGATATGAGACTTTGATTTATTTAAATGAATAACCTTAGGACTAAAGACCTGATTTACCTAGTGAATGGATTTGTTGTTCTTGATTTATTTAATGAGCAAATAAACATGAACTAAGTGCGTAATGCTAATTTCACGTGTCTATGGATACTTAATTAGCATAACAAGGTGCTAAGAGTCAAAGATTTAATCATGGAATTTGAGAATAGAGACCATAAGGTTGAATCAAAAAGATATTATTAGTTTTACTTATAATAATATTTTTACAATTGAATTATTGCATAATAGAATGACTCAAAGGTACATACCTATTTCTCTTATTGATTGATTTGTTTCATTCCGATTTTCTAGACCTTGCATTTAAAACTTGTTGAAGTCATAAAACAATTTATCCTATTTTGTGGGAGACTTACATACATTGTCCACCAGCGTAATCAATGGTGATATCATTATTTTTTATTACACTTAATATATAGGTTTCCGTACATATGAATTATTTCTACATCTAATTTCACAAATATACATATCTACACATAGGGAAAATAAAACAAAACACAACAAAAGAAGGCCTACTCTCCACCCTTCGATATTGGGTCATGGAGCCTCATAGGCTGTCACCAAACCCTAGAGCAACAAGATACATTAGCCACCACTATCACCAATGGTGAAACCAATGTTTCTTATTATAGTTAATATAGGGCCTACCGTTCTAAGTTATGCAACCGTAGCGATATCAAAGATAGACATATATAACATAACTTTATGAACTCACATGTAGGAGCAATATACTCTAGACTTAGCCAACACAAGAATATTAAAACCACAAAAATCAGATGACAAAATTATGAAACCTCATGTTTTGTGGTTTTTCCTTATTGTGTGCACTTTGGCTGGAATATATGTTAGCCTTCATAGGCTTAAACCTTTTCGGCGTCTTGTCCCCTGGTCAAGAAAATGGTGGTAGATTTTTTTATTTTTAAGATTGAACATGTTTGGAAAGTTGATAGAGAAGGCCAATGAAATTAAAATGTTGGTTGACATCAACATTAATTGTTGTATGGTTTTTGTGTGGTGGCGATGGTTGTAAAGTATGAAAATAGTTCATGATAAGGCATTATTGACTATTTTTTGTGTGGCCTGCGGTGACAGTTTGCACTATTTTCCATAAGGCATTGGTGGTTGTTGACCCATGGCTTTAGCAATACTACTTTTGCATGCGGGTATGTGTAGTATCATGATGGGCCAAAAAGTGGCAATATAATGGGTATGTGGCTGATGAATTTTTTCTTACCCAAAATTGATGAAATGAAAAGGGTTTTTAAAATAGATTCTTAGCTTTCCACCAATATAAATTATGCTTTACTTTGAATTCAATAAATAATTATTATTCATTTTCTATTTGAATTACGACTAAAGTCCTCATTGATAAGTTGATTGAAAAACATCTATAGATTTCAAACAATATCACAGTTTTTGAATTTAAAATATATGTCACATTCTATGCTTCACATAATATAGGATTAAAATAAATAAAATTGAATTTCATGAAGTTTTGACCAAGTTAAGGTGGTTAGACATACAATTTTTTATTTTTTTTAAAGTTGTAATAAAAAATCATAATTAATTATTTTCTTGGAAAAAAAATTACAAAAGAATATATGCATCACATCGACAGAGTCCTCTACTTATATCTAAAATATTATAAAAAATATTATCATTTTATTGTGGTTAGGGTGTTTAGACAGACACCTACTTATTTTTTCCCCAAAATTAAGTACTACTATATTGAAATTTCAAATTTCCACCAAATAAATTTCTTTTTAAAAAATAAACCTAGTATTTTAGAAAATAAATTCAATTTGCTACAAATTCTATTCTTACATATTTTTGAAATAATATAGATAACTTATTTAAATTTTTATGTCAAGTTGCCTAACTCAATTTTTTTGAATTTTTCACCACTTAAGGGCCTATTTTTTCCATGATGGTCCTGCACATACCCATGCATATGCAAATAAAAATGTATTACAAACACATATATCTACACACATCTATATGAATATGTTGTATGCACTCAAAAAATTCAATTGCATGCATATATGTTTATGTATATCCATATGTAGATGTATACATGAAAATAACCATGTCTACAAGTATATATAAGAATAGCTGCAAATACTGATACATGTGTTGAATAGGGCAATTGAACTTGTACCTTTAGAAAAGCTCGCCATCTTGGCTCACAATTCTAATAGCAAGCAAACCCAAAGAACAACACCCAACAATGCCTTATTGAAAATTGTGCATACTTTCACTATGTTTTCTAAGGTTTAAAATGGAAGCCATAAATGATGAAATATTGGTTTCAACAGTGACCCAAATGGAAAAACCCACAAAACACAAAAATTCATGGTAACAAACCCATGAAAAACCATTGCCACAAAAGGCGAACCATAAATAAAATAATATTAAAACCATCACCACTACCATGACACCATATAGCAATTAATGGTGATGCCATAACAATGAGATTTTGTGAAGGTGCAAGTTTGATCACCTATTTTTGAGCTTTGGTGAAGTTGGTTGGAGGTTATTTTGTGTTTTTTTGCATGGGGTGACGTTTGTTAAAGCAATACAAAAGTATCGGCTCTGATAATTTTTTCCCCAAAAGTGAAACACAAAAAAAGAAGGGTTGCTCTCCACCCTACCATATTGTTTCATGGAGCCTAATAGGCTCTCACCAAATCCCTGAGCAAGAACATACATTCTTCACCACTATGATCATTAGTAAAACCAATGTTCCTTATTGCACTTAATATAGAAAAAATATTCACCACATGAAAGCTATAAATGAAACAATATTGGTTTCAATAGTGTCAGACAAAAGTGGAATTCATAGTAAATTGTGACAAATAGTGAGCCATAAATGAAACAATATTGGTTTCAACAATGACCTAGATGAAAAAACCACACAAAACAAAAGAATTCACAATGACAAACCCATGCAAAAAAAATAAAATAAGCCTGCATGCGAACAAATTTTTTTTTTCAATAATACCTTATAGAAAATGAAACAATATAGCCATAGCTAGAGAGAAATAATCAACAATGTCTTATGGAAAACAACATAGACTGTATAAGATTAACTATTTTATTGTGTTGCAGCCATCACCAAAAAACAACATATACATACATATCTGCATGTAGGGAATAATAAGTTGTATTTTAAATATTATATGGAACATTGATGTAACATTGATTACAGTGATGAAGAATTCCTTGTTTTGTTGTGTTTCACTTTATTTCCCCTATGTGCAGATATATATGTATGTCATAGTGGATCCAAACAATATTGATACATACTAAGACATTCTTGGAATGATAAGCTGTATTTTAAGTGTTATGTGGAACAATGATACCACCATTGATTGCAGTGATGGACAATGTATTTCCCTTATGTGTAGATATTTGTGTATTTCATACTAGATGTAAACATCATTGATACATACTGATCCCTATGTTTATTCTATTGGCACACTCTTGGAATGATATGATGTACTTTAAGTGTTATATAGTACATTGATGCCACCATTGATCGTAGTGATGTACAATGTATGTTCTTGGTTGGTTTTTTTGCAAGAACATAGACTATTTTTAAAATGATCTACAAAGGGTTTTCCAAATATTCCTCTTCCTTCTTGCTTTCTTTCATCTGCCTTATTTGTCCAACCACTATGAAAAGCCAAAAAAAATGTTTTAGAGGAAAAAAATTAGAAAATAGAAGAATTCAGAGTAAGAAACCCATGCAAAAAAAAAAAAACAAAATGGGTTGCATGTTGCATATGAATATTATTTGTATATAATAATATTTTATGCATCTAATTTCACATATGTAGATATCTACACATAGGAAAAATAAAATGAGTGGCAAGATAAGACAACTTTCTCTCCATCTTTCTATAGTTTGGTAAGAACCTATGATGCTCCATGACCCAATATGGCTAGGTGGATAGCATGCCTTGTTTTTTTGTGTTTCATTTTATTTTCCTATGTGTAGATATGTATGTATGTCAAAGTAGATGTGAACAACATTCATAGATACTCTACCCTATGTTTATTCATTTGGGAAAGTAGTTGTTATTTGTTTGAGCCTTAATAGGGTATTCTTGGAATGATAAACTATATATTAAGTGTTATATGAAACATTGAAGCCTTTTTTTTATTATTTTTTTCCCTAATAATGTTAATCTCTCTACAAAAAGTTTGAAACATAAAAATTTTGAAACTAAAAATTTGGAATAAAGCTCATTGGTCTTTGTTGCTTTAATTGAACATTCGGTCCTCATGTTGTTGTGGCATAGAGCTCGTATTCATTTTTTGATGTTGCAGCTCTTAGATTTTTAAAGAGAAACCCCAACAATGTCGGTGGACTATAGCTCTCCCCAGGCTACTGGACAACCCTCAAGCACCAACCCCATAAGTTTGTTCCTTGTTTCCTTTTTGTTGCTTGGAATTGTATTGGCTCTTTGTCATGTGCATCCAATGAACTACGATATTCTTCATTTCAATTAATGGTCCTTGTAATATATAGTCTAACTTATTTATATTTGAGCTATTTATATTTCCATTACCTTTTGATTTCCTAGCCATTTGGGAGTGGCCTATGTCTTAGAAAAAAAAGGGTTCCAGTTTTGAGATGTGTCAACATTGTTATGCTCTTCCTTTTTTATATTCAACAAAAATATAATCTTATTTGCTTCTTGCTCAACCTTTCCCTACTTTCATATTTGTCTATTATATGCAATTTTGAAGTCAATGTGGTCCTGTAACCATGTATAATTATCCATGTGCCTACATATCGAATACCAATAATTGATTCATTTTGTGTTGCCTCTTTCCTCTGCTTTTGCTTCTAGAGTTGTGTTTTCCTTTTGGAGTCAACTCACAGTCTTGAACATCTCATTACTTTGGGTTAGCTGAGAAAAACTACCAGTAAAAATAAAAGAAGTGTAGGTGACACCATTGATGACATACTAAGTAGTCATTCTACCAGAAGACTCATATTGCAACCTATAAAGCTCTTTTGTTGGCATCTATGATAAGTTTGTTGAAACCTCATCAAATCAATAGCTCAAATCTCGCTAGTGTGGACTTCCATCTTTAGCTATAACAAATATGATGAGGGCGCAGCCCGAGACTTAGAAAATAACACACAAACAAGAAAAATAATTTTATTATTTAGAAAATGGAACTTCTTACATGCAGAGGATCTCAAATCCCCAAGTTCTACAATACATGCAAGTTACAAAAGCTACAGAATCACCCTTTCGAAATATGCGAGCTTGTCCCCCAAAAATTTGCCCAAAAATTAGAAACCCACCCATAAATAGAGCTCCTCTTTAGTTTGGAACCAAAAAAACATTCAAATTTGAGTTTAGGCGGTTTGGTGCCAAAAAATTACAACTTGAAGTTCAAATTTCAAAAGAACATTTGCAATTGTATCTTCTAGAAAGTGCGCCAACTTCCCGGGGCCATAACTTTTCATCCGGGGCTCGATTCGAAAACCGTTTGAACCGTTGGAAAGGTCTCGAAGTCAAGAACTTGCTCAAATCCGCTACGCTAATTTTGGCAAGTTTCAGGGCCATCTGGGAACTCTAAGTGCCTCAAAACTGACTTAGAAGATTTTCAGGTGCAAATATGGGCAACTAAAACTACAATATCTTTCAACCCAGGAATAGAAAATAAAAACCATAAATTGGGAATTTCATTATGACAAAAAGGGTATCCAAAAATGTAAAAACATCTAAAAGCTGAGAAACTTGAAATTTAACTATTTTTGGGTGATGCAAGATTACCCTTACACCACAGGATGCTCCTGCATCAGACACCCAGGGTAATTTGAGAAGTGACCCCATAACATCTCAGATGGTGGAGGAAAACCCAAACAGTCGACCTCTACCTTAGGCAACCAGGATGAATCTTCAACAAGCCTTCCTTTCCATTTCACCATATATTCTTTATACTACCTGTTCCTAGTACTCCATCCCACACGACTATCTAGGATTTCTTCAATCTCCTCCTTTTCTGAAGTAGGTGCTGGAATCCCACACTGTTTCATCGTCGGTACATCCTTTGTGCCACCCTTCATGATACTCTGTCAAATTTAAAATGTTGAACATAGGGGAAATGTTGAATCCATCTGGCAACTCTACCTCATATGCATTCCCTGAATCATGCCTCCTCAAAATTTTATAGGGACCGAACTTCTTCATCTTTAATTTTTTATATGTTCCCATTGGAAACCTTTCTTTCCTCAAATGGACCATCACTTCATCACCAATATGAAACTCCTTATACCTCCTCTTCTGATCTGCCTTAGCCTTATACTACATATTCATCTTGTTAATATGTTCTCTTACCCTCTCATGTATATCCTTGATGTGTTCTGCAAAATCTTCAGCTTCAACACTTATTTTCATCTCTTGGTCCATTTTCCTCAATTCTGGAGTTGTTTTGGGACTACCTCTATACACAATCTGGAATGGTGATCTACCAGTGCTTCTATTGATAGAATTGTTGTAAGAAAATTCTGCCTGGGGTAAGATCAAGTCCCATCCCTTGGGTTTATCTCCTACTAAACATCTCAGTAGGTTACCCAGACTCCTGTTAACAACCTCTGTCTACCCATCTATTTGTGGATGGTGTGAAAAACTAAACTTCAACTCTATCTTCAGTTTCTTCCATAAGGTCCTCCAAAAGTACTCCACAAATTTGGTGTTATGATCTGAAACAATACTCTTTGGCAGACCATGTAGCCTCACCACCTCTTTGAAGAACAAGTCAGCAATGTGGACTGCATCATGGGTCTTTTGACATGGAATGAAATGTGACATCTTCAAAAACCTATCAACCACCACAAAGACTGAATCATTCCCTCATTGTGTCCTTAGCAAACCAAAAAAAAAGTCCATACTTATATCCTCCCATGGCCTCTCTGGTACAAGGGCTGATATAAGCCTATATTCTGGCTCACTCCTTTAGCCACCTGACATACCCTACAACTTTGTACAAACTTCTTCACATCCTATGACAACAGAGGCCAATAATAATGCTCACTGATAATGGCAGTGGTCTTATCCTAACCAAAATGTCCTACCATTCCTCCACTATGCTTCTCCTTTATTAGGTTCTCCCTCATGGAACTCCTCAGGATACACAATTGACTTCCCTTAAATAACATGCCATCCTAGATTATGAAATCCAACCACCTTGTTCCGTCTTGTATCAGGTTCCTTGCAAGCTTTCCAAGCCTCTGTGAAATCAAGATCTTCTGCATACAGTGTCTTAAGTTCATTGAACCCAACCACTTCAATCTGCATCTTTGTCATCAATGTATGCCTCCTACTTAAGGCATCTATAACCCTATTTGACTTCCCACTCCTATGTTTCAAAACAAAGGTATAACTCTGCAAAAACTCTACCCATTTCATATGTCTTTGATTTAATTTTCCCTGACTATTTAGGTACTGCAAGGCCTATGATCAGTATATAGAACAAATTCCTTCGGCAACAAATAATGTCTCCATTTTAATGATTGAACTATTGCATAAACTTCCTGATCATATACAAAATACTTTCTCTTGGCCTCATTTAACTTTTCACTGAAATAGGCAATGGGCTTACCTTCTTGGTTCAACACTACTCCAATGGCAAAACCACTGGCATCACAACCCACCTGAAACACCTTGTTGAAATCTAGGAGGATATAGAATAGGCGCTCACACCTCTCACTTCTCACCGCCAAACTTTTTGCCACTCCACCGCCTCCACTTGAATTATTTTCTATCCCTCTCATTGTTTCGCTTAGGGGTCCACAAATACTACTAAAGTTTCAAATGAACCTTCACAAAAACTAGCCAAACCATGGAAAGATCTCACCTCGCAGTTTTGAGGGCCATTCCAAAATAGCCTTCACCTTCGGGTCCATCTTGGACCTTCAAGTACAACAAACCCAGCACACTTAACTCTTCTTCACAAAACCGCATCTCTTCAAATTAATCAACAGCCTTCTTCTTAACTTCTCAAAGGCTTCAATATGCATCAGATGCTCATCCAATGTCTTACTGAAAATCAAAATATCATCTAAATACACAATAACAAAACTTCCTAAAAATTCTTTTAGTACCTCGTTCATGAGCCGCATGAATGTGCTCGGTGCATTTGTTAGCCCAATAGGCATGACTAACCACTCGTACAGACCCTCTTTGGTCTTGAAGGTAGTCTTCCATTCATCTCCCTCTCGAATCTGGATCTGGTGATATCCACTCTTTAGATCAATCTTTGTGAAGTACTGAGCTCCACTCAAATAGTCCATTAGGTCATCCATCCTTGGCAGGGAAAATATGTACTTGATTGTTATCTTGTTTATGGCTCAGGAATCTGTACACATCCTCCACTCCCCATCCTTCTTTGGTGCTAGCACTACAGGTACTGCACATGGACTCAAACTCTCCCGTATCAAACCCTTTCTCAACAACTCTTGAACTTGTCTATTCAACTCCTTATTTTCTGCTGGAGTCATTCTATGAGCTACCTTATTTGGTAAACTGGCTCCAGGAATCAAGTCAATATGATGACTGATCTTCCTTATTGGTGGTAAACCCTTAGGTACATTATCAGAAACAATATCTTGAAACTCATCCAACATCCCAAAAACTTATTCTGGAACATTCTCACTATCCTCACTCTAGGAATCAATGCATAACATACACACTCATGCTTCATACCTTCTAAAAAATTTCTTCCATCTACATAACAAATTCTAGCACTACTACATACCTTTTCTTCAGTCTCCTTCAGGGGTTTCAACTTGTGACGAACCCCATCCTTTGTCAAGGAATAAGTGTTTGCATGGCCATCATGTATAGCTCGTCTATCAAACTACCATAGCCTCCCCAACAACATTTGACATGCATCCATGGGGATGATATCACAGAGTACCTCATCATGGTAGCTCCCAATCTTGAACTTTACTAGGCACTGCTCATTGACCAAAACTTTGTGGTCTTTCTGCAACAAGGCAATCTGATACGGATGCAGGTGCCTCTCCCTTTTTAGCTTCAACTTTGTGACCATCTCTTCTGACACAAGATTATCAGTGCTTCCACCATTTATAATGACATCACGACATTTTCCTTCACACTTGCACCTTGTGCGAAATAGATTCTTCCTCTGTTTTGGTTCCTTTTCCTTAGTCACCAAGGCTCTCCTAATCACTAGGGCTTCTCCCCTTTCAACATCATCTGAATTTTCAGATTGGGCCTCCTCATCTGCATGGGCAACCCTTCCATGACCTTCTGGCCTTTTGTCTACCCTTCCTTGGTGTTGTGGACATTCATAGGCTCGATGCCCTTCTTCACCACACTGGAAACATGTTCCTTTGAAACCACCTCTTCCAGATCCTTGTCCATATCTCTCTTGTCTTCTACCTCTTTGAACACCACAATTTTGATCACGAGGGCAGTAGAAGTTGTCATTCCTTTGACTTCGGCTAGTACCCACATCTTCACTTTTCTTTTCATCATCATTTCGGCTTCTTGAAGGTCTTCCATTGCCCCTTCCACTTTGACCTCCTCATCCTTTTTGCTTGCCATCAAATCTTTTGTTCAGCTTCTCTTCCACCTTTAGAGCAAATTGATACACATCCTCAATGGTGATCATTCTGACTAGGCTTAACTCCTCCTGAATGCTTGGTCGTAACCCATTAAGATATCGGGCTACCTTCTCCTTATTGACCTCTGTGTGACCTGTTTTGATGATTATCTTGTGAAAATCTTCAATATATTCTTTCACAGATCTGCTTCCTTGCTTCAACCCTTGCAATTTCTTCAATAGATCTAACTTATAGTCCATTGGTATGAACTACTTCTTCAGTTTCTCTACCATGCAATCCCATCTAGTGATCTTTCCTTTTCCTCTTTGATTTCTTTCCAACTGGACCTCTTTCCACCAAATACTAGCATGGCCCTTTAGCTTGATTTTCACAAACTTTAACCTAACTGGGAATCCTCCATTTCATACTCAAAATATTCTTCAAGCTCGCTGATCCAATGATCAACTTGCGGGTTTAGATCGTAATAACTAGGGACTTCGCTTGGGTCTTTCCTGATCTTTGAAATGGCCCTTATTAGCCACATTTGGTCTTGATCAATTTCTTCTTCTTCCTCTTCTGCATTTGAACCTTCTTCCCCTCCTTCATCCTCACTTTCCTCCCTCGGGTTTAACCCTCTTCTCAACTGCTCTTGTAACGCATCAATTTGTCTCTGGAGGGCTGCCAGTGTATCTCTTCCACCAGCATTTATGCTGCCTCGACCACCTCTGACACCAGCATGCCTACCAGGCATCAATCTTGGAGGCATATTTCTTGGCCTCGACCCACAACCACGCCTTTGGTGCAAACGCCCCACGATCGTATGCATCTGTCCATGTCATAAGAAAACCCAATACCACCATGGATGTACAGACTGAGACTTAGAAAATAACCCACAAAAAAGAATAATTTTATTATTCAGAAATGGAACTTCTTACATGCAGAGGATCTCAAATCCCCAAGTTTTACAATACATGCAAGTTACAGAAAGCTACAGAATCACCCTTTCGCAATATGCGAGCTTGTCCCCCAAAAAGTTACCCAAAAATTAGAAACTCGCCCAGAAATAGAGCTCCTCTTTAGTTTGGAGCCAAAACAACATTAAAATTTGAGTTTAGGTGGTTTGGTGCTGAAAAATTACAACTTGAAGTTCAAATTTTAAAAGAATATTTGCAATTGTATCTTCTAGAAAGTGCGCCAAATTCCCAGGGCCATAACTTTTGATCTAGGGCTCTAATTCGTGAACCGTTTGAACTATTGGAAAGGTCTCAAAGTCAAGAACACACACAAAATTCCCTACGCCAATTTTAGCAAGTTTTAGGGCCGATCTGGGAACTCTAAGTGCCTCAAAACTGACTTAGAAGATTTTTAGGTGCAAATCTAGTCAACTAAAACTACAATATCTTTCAGCCGGTGAATAGAAAATAAAAACCGTAAATTGAGAATTTCATTATGATGAAAAGGGTATCCAAAAATGTAAAAACATCTAAAAATTGAGAAACTTGAAATTTAGCTATTTTTGGGTGATGCAAGATTGCCCTTACACCACTAGATGCTTTTGCATCAAAATATTGGAAGTCATAATCATGCACGGATGTCTAGAATTTAGGGAAATATCGCATATTTTTGGAGACTCTTCACACTTTTTCTTGCATTGTCTACCATTGACCTGCAAGGGACATGCAACTTAAAAAGTTGCATTAGTTTAAATATATTTCACTATTGTCTTGACAGTATTTTCTAAGTGCATACAACATCTTGATACAAATTTGTGTGGATATATGTGTTTGTAATGTATTTGTATGTGTATGTGCATGTAGATTTGATAGTTTATATGTATGTGTGAGTGTGTATGTGTGTGTATGCATTTTCCACATGTATCTATGAGGTTGTGTGTTTATCTATATATAGATATCTCCAGTTTTAAATATCAATATAGTTGTTTGCTTCTTGTCTATTTTGATTGCCACATGCTTTTATCTCTCAAAAATTTTTGTTGGCTATAATGTTGGCTCCATTGAATTCATAGTTATTCCATGTTTGATAGTTGCACATGGTTAAAATGTTGAATGTAATAAATTTGTTTTTGTCATTTCTATGGTTTTAATCTTCTTGTGTTGGCTAAGTGTAGAATATTCTAATATATATGCTTTATAATCTTCTCATGTTGGTTAAATGTGGTCTTTCCTCTGCATTCATAAAGCCATGTCACATACGGTTATGTTTCATTTTATTCGAGTTGCATAAAACTTCATTTTTGTTATAATATTTCCTATGTGACATTCAATGATGACTATGCTCTATCGACCATACAATAATTTTTTGATTTTGCTTGAGTCCATGTTAAATTAAAATTTGTTGTTGCACATGATTAAAATGCAGAATGTAATCAAAATTTTGACATTTGATTTTGGTGGTTTTAAACTTCTTATGTTGGCTTAGTGTAGAATATTCTTATATATGTCCTTTACAATCATTTGATACTACTTAAATGTTCTCTATACTACTTTGGAATGTCCATTCATAAATTCATATTTCATATGGATATATCATATGGTTCCTAGCTATGAATTTTAATCCCTTGAACCCATACTTATTTCAATCTCATGACAGTGCTTTTAATCTTCTAATACTAGTTGAATGTTGAATATACTGGTCCTGGCTCTCCATTCATAGAGCCATGTCACATATATATGTATCTAAATGAAGATGCATACAACACACATATATATCTACATTTATACTTTTTGATACATGTAATTACATTTTAGCTTATACATATATAAATTCTCACATGTATTGACAAGTATAGGTGTGGATAACTATGTATGTTATGTAGCTCAAGCTACAACTCAACACTAAACAATTCCTTATTGAAAATAACATAAAATTCTCAATTACTCTCGTAAGTTTTAAATGCAACCTATTATTGCAACCATCACCAATATATGCAGCCCATACATGAAGCAATGTTTTCGTCACAAGTTGTGCCAAGTGATGTTTATTTCCTCTGCTCGGGCAACAAACATATATATCTAGATTTAAACTTATCTAGATATTTGTTCTCGCATATATTGACAAGTTTAGGTGTGGATATTTATGTATGTTGTTTGAAAAAACACTTGTCATAGTGGTGGATCACAATCTTGATAGCACTTGAAGCTATTGAACAACAATCAACAATGCCTTATTGAAAATAACATAAACTGTATAATTGATTTGGTAACTTTAGAATGCTAAATATTGTTATGGACATATATGTGGACTATTTTATTTCTTTGCAACCATCACCACTACATGGAAACCATAAATGAAATCATATTTTCAAGCTATTCAACAAAAATCAACAATGCATATCGATGTAGATTTTATTTTATAGCTGCATATATATGTATTGGATGCATTAGATGCATATGTAGGAATCTATTGTTTAGAAATGTATAGACACAAAAGGTATTTCTTTCTTTATTTGTGTTTCATTTCTCTTTTACTATGTGCAAATATGTATGTATGTGAAATTAGATGTAGACAACATTCATATATACTACTCCCCATGCTTATTGTTTTAGGAAGATAGTTGTTATTTGATTCGTCCTTAAAAAGGAATTCTTACAATTATAGGATTTATGTCAAGCATAATAAGAAACATTGGTTCCACCATTCATCATAGTGGAGGACAATGCATGTTCTTACTTGGGGGTTTGGTGAGAGCATATGAGGCTCCATGACCCAATATGGTAGGGTGGAGAGCAGGACTTCTTGTCTTATGTTTCATTTTACTTTCCCTATGTGCATATATATATGTTTGTGAAATTAGACATGGACAACATTCATCCCTATGTGTAGATATGTATGTATGTATGTGAAATCAAATGCAGACAAGTGATATTGCCATGCCATCCTGTGCCAAGTGATGTTTATTTCCTTTTCTCTTGCAGTGATTTCTCTATTGACAAGTCCACCTATGGATATATATCTGTGTTGTCTGCATGTATAAATTTAGATGCATATATATCTGTATAGATCTTCCTTAGCAAGAGAAAATTTGGACTCTTTTATTGCTTTCCAACCATCACCGCTACGTAGAGATCATAAATGAAATAATATTTTTGGAGCTATTCAACAACAATCAACAATGTGTATATATGTACATCAATGTTTGGATACATATACCAATATATATTTTTTTTTGCAACTACATAAATATGTATTGCATCCATTGGATGCATATGTCGGAATGTGTTACTTGGAAATATATACACAAAAAAAAAGTATGCGTCTCTTTTGTTGTGTTCATTTTTCTTTTCCTATGTGTAGATATGTATGTATGTGAAATTATATGTAGAAAACAATCATATATGCTCCTCGCCTTATTTATTGTTTTGGGAAGATAGTTGTTATTTGTTTCATCCTCAAAGAGGAATTCTTGCAATAATAGGCTTTATATCAAGTATAATAAGAAACATGAGTTTCACCATTGATCACAGTGGTGGACAATGTATGTTCTTGCTTGGGGGTTTGGTGAGAGCCTATGGGGGTCCATGACCTAATAAGGCAAGGTGGAGAGCAGGCTTTCTTTTGTTGTTGTTCATTTTACTTTCCCTATGGACAAATATGTATGTTTGTGAAATTAGAGATGGACAACATTCATCCCTATGTACAGATATGGATGTATGTGAAATCAGATGTAGACAACGTTCATATATACTCCTTCCTATGTTTATTATTTTCATAAGATAATTACTATTTTTTTGTAGGCCTATACTTAAACTTCTCCACAAAAATTTGTTGCGACTTAGCATGGCTTGGCCCTATGTCCATTCCTCCAAAAAATTTCCAACAATTGAAAAAAGAATGGATACATATGTTTCAATTGATGATTACAATTTTCCTATTCGAGAGCAACATTGTGCATTTATTCAAATTGTTCTTGTTTGTCGAAGTAGTAAAATAGTTTATGCTATTCTCCATAAAGACATTGTTTATTGTTGTTCTATGGCCTCAAATAAATTATTTTATCTATGGTTTCTATGCAATGGGAATGGTTGCAATGTAATAAAATAGTTCATATTCTTCTTGATAAGGCAATGTTGGTTATTTTTGTATTGCTTGAAGGATAGTTGTTATTTGTTTAGGCCTCAATAAGGATTTCAGCAATGTTTCATCTCACACTTAATATACATCCTCCCATTGTAAGATATCCTTATTGCGGTCTAGACAAATAACAACTATCCTTTGACAAGAACATGAACTATTTTATTACTTTGAAAACATCTTCACCCCACAGAAACCATACAATAATTAATGCTCATGCCAACCAGCATTTAATTTCATTGACCTTCTCTATTGACACGCCAAATACTTTTAATTTAAAAAATAAAAAAATCCACCACCGTTTCCCCAACCAAAATTTGGATGCCAAAAGGGTTAAAAACCAAGAAGGCTGGCAAAAATTCTAGCCAAAGTACACACAATAAGGGAAAACCACACAAATAGATATTTCCATAATTTTTTCATTTGATTTCTATAGTTTTAATCTTCTTGTGTTGGCTGAGTGTAGAGTATATTGCTGCTACATGTGAGTTCCTAAAGTTATGTTGCATATTTCTATCTTTGATATTGCTACACTTGCATAAATTAGAATGATAGGCTCTATATTAAGTGCAATAATAAACCCTTTGTAGAGCATTTCAAAAAATAGTCTATGTTCTTGCAAAACAACCAACCAAGAACATACATTGTCCATCACTACTATCAATGATGGAATCAATGTACCATATAACACTTAAAATATAGCTTATCATTCCAAGAGTGTGCCAACAAAATAAACATATGTATCAGTGTGTTTCAATGATGTTTGCATCTACTATGACATACATACATATCTGCACATAGGGTAAATGCATTGCCCATCACTCTAATCAATCGTGTAATTACCAAGACTTTTGTATTTGTAAGGCCTACCATTTGATACACCCATTTGATTGTTTTTTTCTTTTAGCATGTTGATAATTTATGTGGTTTAGACTATTTTGGAATTATCACAGATATTGGATATTATGTCATTTTCCTGTTTATGATGCTTATGGTGATTGTATGCATGTTATGCTTCTTTATGTGATATGTTTATGTTGATCTAATTATAATAGTAAGAATGGATAAGTGTTTATAATATAGAAGTGATAAGATGTTAAATTTGAATTAGGTAATGATGTGATTTCTTTATAACAATTCCATGATTAGCTATGAATTTATAGAGTATGTTATTTGCAAGAGAAAGAATGAATTATGGATGTTGATACTATTAATTCATTGATTTTAGGATTTGATTATGTAAATTATATATATGTAGAATTGTTGATTTAATTATTGATTATCATGGATTGGATATATTGACATGTGGCTTTGAGTGTGCAGGTATTTTCCCATGGCCAATGGGATTGGAGGTAACCAAGGGTACCCAATTGTTTTAACCAAGTGAAACCCACTATGGACCATTTGGAGAATGGGCCATAGCCTCTTGTGTTGTATTTTATTTTTTGATTAAAATGATTTAATTTTGAATCTTGTGACTATGCTTTTAAAATCAATTAAACTCTTGATGAGGGTTTTGGGCATTTTGGAAATTATTTTATTATGTTGGAACTTTAATTTCTTTTTGAGGTTTTAAAAGATTGAATTAGTCCTTAAATTGGGTTAATTGACCCTTAATTAACCCCTAGGATGGTCATCTATGGGTTAGGGGTCAAATCAAGCCCATGATTTTTGAAAATTGCAAGTTGTGACCCTTCTTAATTGGCCATTAAGAAGGGTGACGGATTTTGGGGATGGGATTGGAGTGTTGGCTCCAAATTCTCATTTATGAGATTTGAAGGCCTTTTTTGAGTGTTGAACACTTTTTGAACATTCACTTCCCCCAAAGTTCTCACACATATGTGAGAACTTGTGGGGAGGTGTGTCCATAGGAGTGAATGAGAGAGTGACAAGTTTCACTCTCTCCTCCAAGGGTTTCCAACCCTTGACTCATGTTTCTATCCTTTGGAAAGCCAAAGGAAGGGTCCTTTTTTTCTTTTGGGGAATCTTAGTGTTTGTTGGATTTGGGGGAAAAGAGGAAGAAGTTGGGGAAAGCTCTTCTTCAACTTGATATTTGGAAGCTTGCACCAAAAAAAGGTTGTTGAAGGCTCATAATTGAAAGTAGTTGTACTCTCCTTGCAAAAAGGGAAAATAAAGGGATTAATGTGATCCTTTCAAATGTGATATGTTGTGGTTGAATTGGAAAGTTTGAAAAATTGTCAAAGAAAAATGTGTAATTGAATGTAAATATGGAACTATGCATTTCATTTATCTTTCAAAAAAAAAAATGAAAGCAATATCATCTAGGCTATTGGGAAACAAAGCATTATGTGGTAATCTTTCTAGTGGGATTCTCCCTATGTACATATATAATAGTTCTAAGGTCTACAGATTTCTTTTTTGTTCATAATTGTATTATCAAAATGAAAATTATTATAAGTAGATTATGCAAGTTGTGGTTAAAATAAAATTTCCCTTTTGAAGTAATGTGAAAAGGTTTAATATTGAATAATAAATTAAAGGTTATGCAGAGGTGAATACTGTGTAACTAAAGTCGTTGTCTCTATTGTATTGTGCTGAGAATGAGTTACAATTTACTATTTTTATAAAGGAAATGATTGCGTCTATGTTTTTTGATTAAAAGCAAAGGAAAGTAACATTCTATCTATTTCATACCCATGACACTGCACTGTATATTAAATTCTCTAGTTTTTGTGTTAGCACTACATATTAAGTTATATAGGGTTCAGTATACAATGCACTAATGATAAATGAAGACATTTCCTCTCGTTGTAGGCTAGATGTGGCATAGATAGTTATTTGATAACAACTATGGGTATTTAAGAAAATAGATCTCTGGTAAATTGCATTATACCTCTTGCTCAACCTTTGTATTTTGAGTCCCAAGGCAATCTTTGATGAATTTAAAAAGAAATTCAATAATAATAAATGTAAATAGTAAGATATAGGAGCCTAGTTAGAGAAATGGTAGTTTTTTAAAAAATGAAAGACTGTTTTCTTCTTTTCTTTTTGTAACCAAGTCTAGTATAGCCACAAAGGCATTTAGTCTAGCACTCTATAATTTCCCTAGCTAGAGATTTACTCTGGTAATGACGTCCTCACTTCAAATCCACATTTTGCATCGCGTGATTCACCTGTAGAAAATGGATGTGTAAATGAAGTAATGTGAAATGGTTTTGATGTTTTATTCTATTTCTTAACAAGTGTATTTATTATCAAATTCTGACTCTTAAATAGTTATCTATAAATTTAGAATAAAGTCCACAAATCGTATACCGTCGAGACTTGGTTGGACCTGCATCCTATCCAGGGGCACGACCCTATGCATGGGCATGGCCACTATAGGTCATTGTGCCTAGGAGTTGGGACGTAGATCCATCCACCTTGATAGAATTGGGATGCAACCAGATGTTGTAGTTAACTTTTGTGGTGGAATACTATCTTTCATTATCTCCCTTCTCTTTTCCATCACCTCCTTGAGGCTATATCAAGCATAATAAAAATAATTCTGTATTAGATCTCCTTTCTTGATCACCGCCCAACTTAGGGCACATATTTTATTAATATTTAGTATTTAACATTTAAGTTTTTGTGGGCCATCGTCCCATTTAAAATGGGCATGAAAACCAAAGAAATATTTTTCCAATTTATCTTGCTATTAAGTCTAGCAATCTATCATAAAAATGTAGGTTTCTTGTGTGAGTATTCTTACCAACCAAGATTAAGTAATCCCCTATAAATGCAAGCAACATTTAATATACCAACTAGTGGATATTTATGCTAGGCTATAGCTATGAAGTGAAACCTCCAAAATTAATTTATATCCTTCTGACTACATGGTGGCAGAGTTTAATGTGTTGCAGCTGTGAAATTAAATACCTTGGCCTTGCATCATGAGATTTGTTTTTTTCTTTAAATCCCAGCTTATAGCTAGCTACATTTCTATCGAACCTTTATTAGTTTTAAATTGTAACGCCCTGCTATGCGAACCCCAAAGGAACTAAAAACAACGAAACAATTTTTTTTTTAAGAATATAATAAACATACTTAAGTATTCTATTATAACAATATACTAAGTTGCATGACTAATTCCATTGGGGTACACAGGGTGACATAACTATACTAACCCATAACAATGATAACAAGATAACAATAGTTAAACAATTACATAAATCTATTCATTCCCATTTCATCATTTAAAATATCCATTAACCAATAACCATATTCATAACATATGTACATATGACAACGAAAGATACTATAAAGATATGAAGCATTTATATTACCACATATATAACACAACTTAACACAACTATTACAAATGATCATTCCTGAATAATACATGGCCTGAATAAACATTACATCCAAATGATAGTAAAATACAACTGTCTGAACATACATCTCAATAACCACATATACAATTTACAACAAGGACATCCCAACACACGTGGGAGACAATACATCAATGAATACATTACATCTGAAGTATAACATACATCTGGTACAAAGAATTACTGGACCATCAACATCTGCCAAACCCTACAATAAAAGGTACATCTGCAATAGAAAGGGAACCCAACGGGGTGCAAAGCACGTTCCACCCAACCAACCCCATGCTGGGAGTAGACAAGGAAGGATCCCTGACCAAGCACGTCTAACAATACACAATACTAACTCCAGATAGACAACTTAACATCAAAGACCACAAAAACACAAGACAAAGGCAAATCCAAAAGGCAAAACAACAAACCACTTCAGAACATAACAAGTCACAATCACAACACCAATGAAACTCAAGACATAAATCAAAGACTACTTCCAACAATAACCAAAGACAAATCAATAAATCACTTAACCACTACAAAAACAATATCACTTAACACAAGGTTACAATGCTTCCAGAGAACAATGATCATGTACATCGCAATAACTGACTAACTGTTGACACAGGAAGAGTGTCATGCATAAATTTCCATGAGTTACCCTGGCTCAACCTTCCTAGGCTACCAGACCCCCATCCTGGGTTACCCTGGCTTGCCTCTACCGGCCGCCAGACCCTCACACAAAACTATGCGTCCCATTTCATCTCGAGCCTTATCATTCACTTGCTTCACGAGAGAGACATTCTTTATATTTATTAGTGTGAAAGATCCCCATTAATTCTTTTAGATTATCACTTACTTAAACTCTAGGTGAGTTACCCTGGCGCCCCTTTGTGTGTCGGACCCCCACAAAGAGCCACTCTCCTATCGACAATACACAAGATACAATACCACAATAGGTAACTAGACAACATAACCTCTCCAATCCAAGGAGGAAACAAAACAAGGAAACTCACTCCGAACACTAGAGGAAACCAAATATGAAAACACACTCCTTCCAAAGGAGGTACAAATCTCATTACCCTCTCCTATTTTCCAGGAGGCACAAATCCCCGTTTGTGGAAACCTGGTACAACATCATAGTACAACATTACACCATTCCCAAGGTGATTCACAATTTGAACCTCTACACAAAACATCCCACTCTAGAGAACTTCTCTAGAAGACTTACATAGACCCTTAACCCCATTTTCCCGACATGGAGAATAAAAGAAACATGATAGAAAAGCATTCCAGGCAACTCATTATCTAATGTTAGGGTTTCCTAAACCCGGTCAAACACAATTTTCAATCTTGCATTTACTCAATCAAAAACACCAAATTCATTTCTCAACATTGAAGTATTTACAACCCAATCATTTACTCTAAACTTCACAATTAACTTTCCTAACCAAACGTTCCAATAAATAAAGTCATCTGAATAAAATAATCAACCCTTACTCTACGTTTAATAGTTGTATTCATAATCGAAGTATTATAATAAACAAATTCATCTAGTTAAAATAAATCCATTGCTTGAGAAGATCCAATTCCATTCAAAACACATAATTTATTTAAAGTTTGGACAACTACATTGAACATTGCAATCTTTTCAAAGTTATCTCAAATTTTCACAATTAACTATATAAAAAAAATACAAGTATATATATATATATATATATATATATATATATATATATATTATAACATTGCTAGATATAGAAAATTATATAACTTAGCCATAGTCTCAGCATATATGTAAAATCTCCTTATATATATATATATAATTAAAACATATATTCAAATCTTTATATATATATGTATATATGAATTAAATAAAAACTTAAATTTAAAATTTAAAATTTAATAAAACTTTAAATTCTTTAAAAGTCACGAATTTCATTTAATAATAAATAATTAAAAAAAATTAAAAAAAACATATTAAAAAAAAAGAACATTCACTGTCGCTATGGTACACAGTACCATAGTCGCCTATGGTACTGTGTACCACAAGGGCAGGCCGTGGTAGGCCGCAACATCCATAGGCTACAACCAGCAGC
Organism: Sequoia sempervirens; assembly: GCA_007258455.2. Lineage (NCBI taxonomy): Eukaryota > Viridiplantae > Streptophyta > Pinopsida > Cupressales > Cupressaceae > Sequoia > Sequoia sempervirens. The sequence goes on along the minus strand of VDFB02000003.1, from coordinate 521,533,312 downwards.
CTTGGCTGCCATACCCTTGGCTATCATACACAGCCTTGGCTACTGTGCACAACCTGTGGTGGCTACGGACAGCCCCACAGGGGTCGGCGGTATGGCCTCGGCCCCCCCACCCATATATTTTATTTTATTTTTATCTTTATTTATTATTTTATCTTATTTTAAATTTATTTATTTATTTATTTATTTATTTATTTATTTGTTTATTAAAAAAAACCATTTCGTTTTCAACCTTTCAATTTTCATTTGTTTAAAAATTTGTCCCCGAAAACAAAGAATGAAAACATAATTATTATTTTTTATAATATAAACGGGGATAAATTTATTCAAGTTTTATAATATTTTAATAAATTTTCACATACACAAACAAAGAACCAGAATTATTTATGCAATATATATATATATATTTATATTCTTTTAAAAACTCAATAACCTTAAATACAAAATGTAATTTTCATTCTTTTCTTATAAACTAAAAATCACACGAGTACATAGTAATTATAATAACACAATCAGAATAATAACATATGTATGTATATATTTAACAATTAAATTTAAAATAACAATATAACAACATATTTTTCCACAGATCTAACATGCAATTTCAATTTTTAACCAAAATAGTTTTTTTTTTTTTTTTCAAAATAATAAATTTCACTACTAACTATATTGAATAATTTCATACAGATTTATTAATGTTTTCAACAGAAAATTCAAGGGTTTCCTACGAATAAATTCTCCAAATCACAGAACTTCATTCAATCAATTTTCAAAAACATAGCAACCAGAATTGTTTATAGAACAATGAAATATTAATAACTCAAAAGGAGAAAAACCTAGAGTCCTTTGTCTGAAGAAGAATCCCTTCTGTAACCTACTCTCGATCTCCTCCAACTGCTCCCTTCTCCAATCTCACTTTTCTTCAAAATCACAATAATCTCACCCAGAAGAACACAAAACCCAAAACTGTCTTTCTTTCCTTTTCTTTTCCAGATCCAAAACAAAGAAAGAGCTTGTGTGTGAATAAATCTCTCATAAAAATAATAAATCAAAATAAAGATTCAATAAAGCTCTTCTGCTTTTTTTTCTCAAAAATCCTCTTTTCTTATTGGTCCTTTTTCCAGCTTTTAAAAGCTCAACTTATCTACAATTTTAATTAAAATAATTTATTTAATTCAGATATTATCCTCACATGATTTTCTAATTTAATATTAATAAAAAGATAATATCTAATTATTCTCAACAATATTAATTTAATTTAATTTCTTGCACTATAATTAATTAAATACCTTTTTAATTTACAATATATTTAAATCTAACATTTTTCTAACTCGCAATTAAATCAAAACAACAAGACAACTTTAATTAATTATCTTATCAAATAAGATTAATTACTTGAACACAAACCATAAATAAATACTCAACAATCAAAATGCATAACAACAAGGACAACACTTCAGTCATGACACAACCACTTACAACAGGACGACGGACTTGGGACGAGGACACTTCCAAACCTACTCCTTTTTTCAACATTTTACCCATTGGGTTAATTTATTGCTCACCCTGTCCTGCCAAAGAAGGTGGAATCGAGACTTATTTCTGCAATCCTACATCCAAACAAACGTCAAGTAGCACATGTATATATATATAATCAAAACATCCTATCGTGAGAAGGAATTGCAGTGTAGCAGGGCACTCGCGAACGAGTGATGCTACACTATCCTCTCACCTAATCTATTCTAATAATTACAATATCAATGATGAACTAACATTTCTAACCAAATTGATCATAAGATAGCATGATACTTAACTACTGCATCATAACTAATCATTAAACCATTGCACTATAAAATAATACTGAATCCAAATAACATGATCACCATAGAATCATCAAATCGACATATAAAACATTAATGAACAACTATTTGAATAAACAATAATCCAATCAACACACAGAGTAACATAAATCCCACTAATAATGTCATATCAAATGATCATGTCCACTAAAGGAATAACATCATCAAACTTCAAACCAACCAAATCAAACCATAATAGTATCATCATAGTATCAACGTATCAAGTTAAAGCATAGAAATTAATAAATCCAAATAGTAAGAGGAGGGGTATTACATAAATTCTATTGTGGATTCGTAAATATTACATTTTAAGGCAATAGGCATAATTAATCATAAATGTAAATTTCATTCTATTGCGGGTCCGTAAATATTACAGTTTAAGGCAATAGGCATAATTGATCATAAATATAAATTCCATTAGTACCATTATGGTTAATAATAACACTTGATCATGTTGTGAGTAATTGTTATTTTGAATAGAATGGGCCATACAAATATTTTCTCCATATTATCATTCACATTATAAACAAGGTGAATATAGATTCACGATAGTGGTTCAAATAATATAGATTAATGTTATTGAAGTTAAAAGATAGTAAATAGCAATAATCACGATAAACATTATTAGCATTACTACTGATATAAAAAAGGGTGCATGCTTTATGTGCTCTTTATTTTACTCTTAACGGTTTTATCAATGTAGCATAGTTAATGTTTACATCCTCATTTAATCCAATCACCACTAATAAATATGCTGCTATCCTAATTCAGGATTCTGGCTCCAAACGATTCAAGCCTTAATAAAGCCCAAGCTTTGTATTGCATTTAAAATTTAAGAGGAAGTCACAATCTTAAAATCTATTCACATTAAAATATACAATCTTAAAAATATTTTCCCATTAAAATATACTCTTCTCAATAAAATGAGTTCTTTAAAAAGTTATTCACATTATAATATACCATTTTAATAAGCTCTTAAGCTTTAAGAAAGAAAAGGAATCGTAAATTTCTTTAAATCCATATTTTTATTTCTTTTAAAATAAAGATTCTTAAAGACTTATATTTTCATTATTTTAATATGATATTTATAAAGTAAATTCCCGAAAATATATGTTTATAAATAGTTTTCTTTCTTTATCATGATGAGTTTATACAATACATTTTAAGTTGTGATATTTATTTTATTATTTTATAATATCTTAGTTATTTAATTATTAACTATCAATTTATTTTAAAATAATATATAGGAATAATTCAATTGGATTATCAATAAGATAATTATTCCTTAAATAAAACTTATTTAGGTTAAGTAAATTAAGATTCGAGAATCACATATGAACCACATTTATATTAACGTGGTTATAAACAATTGATTTACTATATCATTAACACTACAACAATATAATGACAATATCATTAGGGTTAGTGACAAAAACCTTATCACCAAAGTTAGTTAATATTTTGATGGATTAATACTCCTTCCATGATAGGATGGAGCATGTTTTCAAGGCTATTTTTCCACTACTAGCCATAGCTCTTATTTGAAACATAACATGACCTTAACCTAAGTCTTGAATCATCCCATCCTTCGTTGAAGGGTGTGCGTGATGAATATCATGTACTCAATGTTGTATCCTTCCATTGAATCGCTCTCGAGTGACACATCGATGGGGATGTTGTACGAGCAATGTTCCTCGATGTGTGTAGAATACGACCTTTTTAGTGCTCGATTATCAATTGTTAGTATATTTTGTTAGCATTTTTGTAGCTTTGTTCAAAAAAATTTGATGGTTGTGTTTTTTCTCTTTGTGCAAAATTTAGGGCATTAAAGTATTTCTTTTGGAACCATTTCCCCATGGAAAAAACACAAAATAACCTCGAACCATCTTCACATAAATTTCACAATGGATGATCGAACTTGCACCTTCATAGAAGCTCGCCCTCTTGGCCCATCAACATTAATTATTGTATGGTTTCCATGTAGTGGCGATGGTTGTAATAACACCTATCATTTAAAACCTTAGAAAACATAGCGAAATTCTTCGCAATTTTCAATAAGGCATTGTTGGGTGTTCTTCTATGGCTTCACCTGCTATCAGAGATGTGAGCCAAGATGATGAGCTTCTCTAAAGGTTGAAGTTCGATCGCCCTATTCAACACATGTATCAGTACGTACATATATATAAGTTTCCATTCATCTATATATGTATATTGTCTACATCTAATGCCACATACATACATTTCTACACATACTTTTTTAGTGTGTATATTTCCAAGCAGCAGATTTCTACATATGCATCCAATGCATGATGTTGGTTGTCAGGGCTTGGCTATTATTTATTTGAGCCTCAAAAAGAAATTGTTAGAATGATAGGCTCTATATTAGGTGTAATAAGAAACATTGGTTTCACCATTGATTATAGTGGTGGACAATGTATATTCTTGCTCAGGGTTTGGTGAGAGCCCATGACATTATTTTTGTGTGTATATATATTTGTGCAATAGATTCCTACAAATGCATCCAATGCATGAAATTCCTAAATATGTGCTTGTAAAACAAAATCTGCACTGATATATAGGTATTTGAAGTTAGATGCGCCTTTTTAGTTATTATTTCTTTCAAACTCAAAAAGGAGTTGTTAGAATGATAGGTTGTATATTAAGTGTAATAAGAAACATTGGTTTCACCATTGATCAAAGTAGTGGACAATGTATGTTCTTTCTCAGGGGTTTGGTGAAAGCCCATGAGGCTCCATGACCCAATATGGTAGTGTGGAGAGTAGGACTTCTTTTGTTGTGTTTCATTTTATATTTCCTATATGCTCTTTAGCCGCATTGTTGCTCTTTAAGTTGGTGTTTTCAAGAACTTTATTTTCTTCATCATATTATGGTTCTAGGCTCTTCAAACATGTTCAAGTTCCAATCCTACATCAAGTGTGAAAAAAAAATGTAGTAAAACACCAAAGAGACCAACTCTAAATTATGTGTAGCATAAAGACTACATCTGTGTAAATTGTCGGCCCAAATACTTGCAACAAAAACCACACTAGCTTGTCCTTGGCTATTTTTTGGAATCATAGCCCATATATTAAGTGTAATATGAAACATTGATCTCACCATTGATCAAAGTTGTGGATAATGTGTATTTTTGCTCAGGGGTTTGGTGAGAGCCTATGAGGCTCCATGACCCAATATGATAGAGTGGAGAGTAGGCCTTCTTTTGTATTTCATTTTATTTTCCCTATGTGTAGATATATGTAGTTGCAAAGAAAAATATATACTGATAAATATGTACCTTTTTACTTTTAATTAAACATTGGTTTGTAGGGCTTGGTGCTTAAACATTAATTAATGTATGCTTTTCGTATAGTGGCAATGGTTTGGTGATGGTTTTAATAACACCTGCCATTTAAAACTTGAGAAAAAATGATCAAGCAATAAAATAGTTTGTACAATTTTTGATAAGCCATTATTGGGTTTCGTTCTCTAGATTTAGCTGCTATAAGAGCTCTAAGCCACCAAAGTGACTTTCATATTATTTTCCCTATGTGCCATGTATGTGATATTAGATACAGACAACATTCATATATACTCCTTCGTATATTTATTCTTTTGGGATTACAAATTTAATCCACTTTTTGATTGGGACCTTCTTATGTATATTGTCTACATCTAATTCCACATACATACATTTCTACACATACTTTTGTGTGAATATATATGCAAGCAATAGATTTCTACATATGCATCCAAACCAATACACACAATCCGTATCACCATGAAATTCCTCCACAAAACTCCAATCGTTCCTCACAAATCTCATTGCATGTAAACCTAGAGAACAAAACCCAACAATTCCTTTTTGAAAATTTGAAAGTGTTATTACAACCATCACCAAACCATCACCACTATACAGAATGTATACATCAATTAATTTTGTTGGCCTTCTCTATCGACGTGCCAAGGGAATTTTTTTTTTCATTTATTTTTAATTAAGCCAATGAATAATCAAATTAAAAAAAATGTTGATGTGCCAAGCCCTGCCAGGATGAGCATAGTGAATGGCATGCCATTTTATTCATAAAAATGAAACTATCTTTTCCTAATGAGCATGTTGCTTCTGTAAACAAAAATCTACATAACTGTAATCATGGGATATGTAGTTCATTGATTAAATACGTGTGAAACGCATGTTGCATTTAAGATTGTGATGATGAAGAAATAGAGGAGCTATTTTAGCCTACAAAGAATACAGCGAAATGCTACAAAATTTGTGGCATTTTTCATGACTTAAAAATTCATGGAACTTGCTAAGAAATTACAAGTCATGTTGTTTTCCATGGATTTTTTAGCATTTTTGCCTACATGCACTGCAGGGCAACAGTGTTTTGATGCATGTGCCTCAGATTTTTCACATGATCATTATGTGCATTACATGTTGTGTATACGTCTACTTTAGCATGAATGCTCCAAAAAAAATGTTCATTGCTCTCAACTATATAATGTTCACATTACAATAAAAAGAATTGCTGAACCAACTGTAAATATTAAATATGGTACAGTGGAGAACGGGTCTTCTTTTCATAAAAAAATCATATGTATGATAGGTTGTATCTAACTATAATATTAAATATTAATCTCAGCATTGATTATAGTGGTAGACAATTTATGTTCTTTCTCGGGGGTTTGCTAGGATCACTCAAGGCTCCATGTCACAATATGGTAGGGTGGAGAGCAAGCCTTCTTTTAGTGTGTTAGGACTGATCCTACTATTTTTCTGCTTATAAAAGTGGTTATACTTTGAGACAACATACTCTATTCTTTAATCTTTCACAAAAAAAAATTATATGTGGACATGAATGTATGTGAAATTACTTACAAACAATATGGATAAAAGCACAAATTTGTGTCACACTTTATAAAGGAAATGGCCAACGTTGATCCAATTTTTAAACTTGAATCACTAAAAATTGGCATATATGTTTTAAATTTTGAAATGATGTAAACTAGTAAAATATGTCTTTTTTACTATATTTTATGTTTGTATTTTTTTTAAAAAATTATAAAAGTATTTTAAAATACTTTTTAATAAATTAAAACTATAATTTTGTTGCTGATAAAATGCTGAAAAATGAAGTTGCATGGGACCTCAAACTTTTTATAGTAGATTTTATTATTTTTCTTTCAAAAAATTTGTGTGTATTTATAACTTGAAATTTTAGTGCATGGATATATTTTTTTTCAATTTTTATAAATATATATTTTTAAATAAATATTAAAATGTACGTGAATCAAAAAATGGTTGTTTTCATCTGACGTCAAATTTCATATTAAATATTTATCTAAAATGGAAAAAAAATTATGCCATCTTCAAATAGATTTTTTTATCTAGTGCATCATATTTTTTTAAATTTTTTTAATAAGTTTTAGTATTTTTCCTTGAAATAGTAATCAACCCAATATTTTGTGCTGCTAACCTACTTTTACTAAAAATAAAATATAAAATATAAAAATTAATAAAACTATTAAAATAAATATATTTTTGAAAACTAAACTTATGGATATACAAAAGGGTATTTTTCTATTTTTTTAAAAATCGTATTTACATTAGCAGGAGTTATTGAAACTTCAAGTTTTTCAAATTATTTTATTTTTTTGGTAAATTGGACTCAAAGTGGTGCTCCATATATTTTTAGCAAACAATTTTAGTTGAAAAAGTTTTGGAAGCATCTAACTTAGCTAGAATGAGTCTTACTAGATCATATGTTTGACCAAAATTGATTTTTAGTTAGAAATACTTAAATTTAGTTGTGCTGAAAGTGTGACACAACTTTGTGCTTTTACCCAATAGTCATATACATTTGTACATTTAAACTCGTTGAAACATATATATATATATATATATATATATATATATATATATATATATATATATATATATATATATATATATATATATATATATATATATATATATATATATATATGCAACTTTTGCTTTCCTTGCTTCCTATCCATCACACCCATATACACCTATGTTTATAACTTCTCCTCTTAGTTCTTGTTGTCCATCATGCTACTAAATAATTGTGATGTTTTTCAGTTGGCTTAACCTCTTTAGTTATGTCATTGTTTTTTAATTTGGTGTTTGCAAAAAATTTATTATTTTCCTCATATTATGGTTCTAGGATCCTTAGCCTTGTTCAACTTCCAGCTCTACATCAAGTGTGGACCAAAAAAAGGCAACAAAACACCAAAGAAACCAACTCTATTATGTGTGCCATAGAGAGCAGATTTGTGCAAGTTGAATCAAGCCAAATACTTGCAACAAAGAGCCACCATAGTTCATCCTTGCTTGACCCTGCTTGATAAAGTTGTTGCACCGCAATTATTGATGAGCTCGTTGGAAGAGCATGCTCACTTCTATAGTCATATAGCCTCCATCCTTTGTCAACTTCCACACAACCTTCCTAGTGGAGGTGCCTCAACAATTCCTGCAACTATGGATCTCAAAAAACCCTTGTCGGGCATGGCTTGGTGTCTATGTCATCAACCCATCACCCTTTTAACAACATATTTGGATATTATTTTTGCATTGCAATGTAGTCCTTCCGTTGACGCATTAATGCTTTGTTCGATTTGACAGTTTGTAGCATTTGCAAGGAAAGCTACGTTGGCATGAAAGTGTGAGCATCCAGCTTCGATATTGTTTGTCTACATTGTTCTTTTGAAAAGGGCATCCATAGATTCAATTCAGTGAACAAGATGGATCCAGGACCACAACCTCCTGTCCATGCAAAGCTTATTTAGGTTGAAGAAATGCTTATAGCTAGAGTTGCTCCAATTCTGCAAGTGACACATGTTAGAGGATGCCAATAAAAATATAGTGGCCATATTATAAGCTTCCCTCAAGACAAAACAACCATTGCAAATTTGTTACCACATTTCCTACATGATCTTTAAGTGGTGATTGTTCGAAGAACTAGCATTTAGGCGACAAACTATGATTACTATGTTGACAAACATAATGTCATGGCTACATTGATATATAAAATTGAAAATGATCCATACTATAGTGATGTTGCAATTGATTGTGATACTTTAAATAACTTGTTTTTTGTACAAGTACTGACATCTCCGATATTTTTCACACAATGAAAGAACCAATACATAACATAGTTGAATCGGTGGAAACTTTGGAAATTGCTACTGATGAGGAAGTTGAGCTTGACTCATCATCATTTATTCCATTGATTCCCAACCCTCCTATGGAATTGTAGGAAATTAGAGATGCCTTGTAGATTGAAGACATTAGTAAAGATAATTTTCCTTGGCCTAAGATAAATTCTAACCCTATCAATGAATACAATACATAAGGGTTATTAAGCATGGATTTTCCAACATTGTTCCCCACTGGAACAGTGACATCCCTACAATCGAGAAGCATACAAATTCACTTACATGAATATGCATATTTACACTTGATGAGACACTATGATAATAGATTTGGGAGGCATATCAAATTTAGATATTTCCTTTATAATTTAATAATGAGACATTGAAGCCAATAATCAGCTTCCATTTTCATGAAAACAAACATGGAAGAAAGGATCCCAAAGCGTGTCATTGAATTGCAAAAATTACTTCGAGATGCACTAGACACCCAGATAGAAAACTAGATTGTTCGCTTTGGTGCATATTTTTGAGGGACATGCTCATATTGGGGAAAGTGTTGGAAAGATCTCATGAAAATGATCCACCAGCTTGGGACACCAACTCTCTTCTTCACTTTAAGCTCTGTAGACACAAAATGGCCTAATTTTCACAAGGTACTTGATCCTAGTTCCCAACCGCATATGACATACTCTCGAAGACATTTCATGGAAAATTTCATCTAGAACCTGCATATAATAATCTTGTACATGCACTTGTGGTTCACCATTTTCTATAAAGAGGTTATTGAGAGGCTTTTAAATACAAAGGATTACTCGTATAGGTATGAGTGGCAACACAGTGGATCAACACATGTCCATGGTTTCTTGTGGCTTCAAGGTACCCCAATTATGGACATGCTTGAGTGGTCCAACCCATACGAGGTTCAGTAGGAAAAAATATTCTTCGATCGCTATGTTTCAACATGAAATCCTCATTCCCCATAACAAATAATATCCAGAGTCTGCCACTCTTCTTTGGAGGGCTCATGTTTGCTTGATAGTTCACAAATTTCTTATATGGACCCAATGGTGGATTACAAATAGCTAGTGAAAACCATCCAAAGGCATACCAAATGTACTCAATACACATTCCTTAGGAAAAAGTTTCACAAATTACAATGTCGCTACAAAGCTCCATGGAATGCACAACCATCATCGACATTGACAATTGATAGTGAATCACACAAATCCTATAAGCTAGAAAGAAATGATGAGCATGTTAATATCTACAACCCTGAGATTCTTGCAATTTGGTGAGAAAACATTGATTTCCATCTAGTCTTGTCAAGATAAATTGTGTTAAACTACATTTCAAAATATGCATCAAAGTCTTAAAAAAAATCTAAAAGCTATATTGATATGTTGCAAAGGCTTGCAAATACAAATTCATCTGTGGATAAATCATTGCTTTCCTATCAAAAATTCATGATGAACTTGGTTGCAGATCATGATATTGGTGCACAAGAAACATGCCATATGTTGCAAAAGTTGCACCTTGTCATGTCAAGCTGACATTTCCTATCTTTGAACGTGAATAGGAAAACATTCCACCATTTGAAAATAGCTGATAATGGTGATGATCTTGCAAGTAGTTATATTCATTGTTACATGCAAAGATCAGCTGAGATGGACACTATATCCCTTATTTAATCTGCACAATTGTACATACATATCGAAAAAATCGCAAAGGCAGGGGTTGGCGTTTGTGACCACACCCTATTGTCATCCTTGGTTACCCACTATTCAAGTGTTCCCCCCATGAGCATTGTGATACCTTTGAAAAAAAAAATTGGTTGGACTTGCTACTATACAAGCCTTTTCAAAATGTAAAAGCAAATATAGGCCTCACTAGAGATAGTATAACATAGAATTAGAGGCTATTTCATGTTGTTGGCTATCACCCTTGGCATGTCAATAGAGTTATTGCTCCCCCACTAGTGAAGAAGAAGGTGATAGTGATACTGAGAGCACCCAGTCTCTTCCTTTCATAGATCAATATGAATGGGAGTTGCTTTCTCACCTTGGTGCTACAAACAATGTTTTCTTTGACTAGTTGAAACTATTGGGTAGACAGAACTTCGATTTAAATCACATGTGGGGCACACACCATGTTCTTGAGAATCTATATAACTTTTTTGTAGAGTTCATTTCAACAAGTAAATTGCATATAGTTGAAGATACTCTTTTCCTACCTTCTACACCTACACTTTGACATCAACTATCTCCTAAGAAAAAGCTTGCTCTAAAAATCATTGAAGAACACCATCTTGGCCAATCTTCATCATCACCATTGCATATGATTATTCAAGGTACTACTAGTATAGGTAATTTTTTTCTTATAAACATCTGAAGAACACTAAATACATCGCCAAATTAGAGAATGAATCCTTTGCTTGCTTTGGCGCCAACGGGGATGGCCACTTACAATATATGTGCCTCTTTAGTGCATGCAACTCTTCAGATACCAATTAGAGATATGAATCCATTAAAACAACAACCATTGACCATATTTCAAGAGGACTTCAAACATATTAAATATCTTAATTGATGAAATGAGCTTCTTGGGGCCGAAGGTACTCAAAATAGATAACCGATTGTGGCAAGTGTTTCCTACTAGACATATGCAACCATTTGGTGATCCCTCTATTAAACTTGTGGGTGACCTAGCACAGTTTCCACCTATTTTGGACAGGCCTATCTACACTTCTCACTCCATAGCCTTGGCTCTTTGGCACACTTTTAATGTTGTTGTCATGCTCGATACAATCTTCTACCAACATGGACAGTTGAGACACAACAGTTCCGTAGACTCCTTTTGAATATTAGAAATTCTCAGGAATCTTAGGTTGATTGGAAAACTCTTATGAATTGAACAAATGCCATGCTTTTAGCTGAACAAAGCTAAGATTTTTATGCAGCTATTCACTTATTCCCAATAAATAGGTCGGTTGCCTTGCACAATAGAAAAATGCTTCAACAATTAAATGTTCCCATTGCAATTAGTATTGCTGAAACTACTAAGTAAAACACACTTGATTATGGAAATGATGAGCAACTTCAAGTAGAGCTCTTACTTGCAATTGGTGAATGAGTAATGTTAACATGAACAATGATAACATGAACACACATAAACTCACATAGGACTTGACATGATGTTTGGATCTTGAATTACTACAATAAAGCTCTAAAATGTTGCTCATGAATACTCTTGACTTTCTCTTCATGTTCACTTGTTGCTAGATAGTTTCACTTAGATTTCAAATGGTGAAATGACTAGGTTTTCATAGGAATTTATTCAATTTCTCACAAATTAGATCTCGAGAGACAATATTTGCAACTTTTTAGTAATTGTTAAAAATATTCCATATAATGCATAATTTGGGAAATTAGGTTCTTAATCCAATCTAATAAATTAAGGGGAGCAAGAAAAAGTGTGAAATTGTCAAGGGTTATTATTTATGATGCTACAATCACCAGAAGCAACATCGAGTTTATAGTTCAAAATAGTCGACTGTAACACCCCGCCATGCAACCCTAGAGGAAGTTGCAACTCATTACTTAAACATACCAAATTGTTTTTTTTGTTTAACTATAAATAACATCTAAATTGAATACATATTGCCAACAACCTCTAAGGCCACGAGACAAAGGTTACTTTAAAACCCAAACAACAATTAACATCAACTGAAACCAAAACATTAATCACTTACATAATTAAGACTACATACATCCCATACAAGATAAATTACAAAAAGGAAAATAAATACCTCAAGATTCCAATTAGCAACATTTACAATAAGATTACAATACTCATTCCCCGAATGAGGCAAGTCCAACAAATATGATTACATATTACAAATCCCTCCTCGATAACAACTGAGGGGTAATAAAATACAATAAGAACTGAGAGAACAAGGCATTAGAAGAAACTGATTCCCACAAGCTCTCCAGCTAGAAATCATGACCACACGAACAAGAAGAAGAACCAACGGAATAAGATGTACACCACCCAACCACAGGGAATCTAAAAGGTTCCACTCCCTCTGTGCTAGGAGATAGTAACAAGGAATTCCTACACAAGACCATCCACCACTAGGCACAGGCCACACAAAACTAATACGAAATAAATACAAGACCTCATCACATGACTGAACGGTCATACATACAACTCTAGGTACGACCCACACAACACTGTCATAGGTTACATTACTTCTAGACATAGAATAGATCAAGAGTAATACAAATATCAAATACAAACTCTTGACTTAGGAAGAGTGTCATTGAATAGCTTGTCAAGGGATATCCTCTAGGAATCTTCCTAGGCCCCAGCCCCCACTCCATGGGTTATCCTGGTAGCCTCAACTGAAATCCCGGTACCAATGCTTACTCATGCGGAACCAAATACCTCTCGTAAAGACAAGATAGATGATCTTGCCATTCCTGGCCTTCCCGTCTCATCCCAAGTCTCGAACTAGCCCTTGGGTCCATGAGCGAGGCACAAATTATTTGGGTATGTGCAGGATCATGATGGACCAAAAAGTGGCAATATGATGACTATGTGGCTGATGACTATTTTTTTTACCAAAAGTTGATGAAATGAAAAGGGTTTTTAAAGGAGATTCCTAGCTTTCTACTTATATAAATTATGCTCTAATTTGAATTTAATAAGTAATTATTATTCATTTTCTATTCAAATTATGACTAAATTCCTGATTGATACGCTGATTGAAAAACATGTATAGCTTTCAAGCGGTATCACATTTTTTTAATTCCAAAACATGTGTCACATTCTATACTTCACATACTATAGGATTACAAAAATAAAAATTGAATTTCATGAAGTTTTGACCAAGTTAAGGTGGTCAGATATGATATTTTTTTGACAAGTTGTAATAAAAAATTCATAATTAATTATTTACTTGGAAAAAAATTACAAAAAAATCCATCACGGGGCATGAGTCCTTTACTTATATCTAAAATCTTATAAAAAAATATTATCATTTTATTATTGTTAGGGTGGTCAGACAGACACACACTTCTTTTTTTTGCCAGAAATTTAAGTACCACTACATTGAAATTTAAAATTTTCACCAAATAGATTTTTATTTTTTTTAAACAAACCTAGTAGTTTAGAAACTATATTTAATTTTCTACAGATTCTATTCTTATATATATTTGAAATAATATAGATAACTTATTCAAATTTTTATGTCAAGTTTCCTAACTCTAATTTTTTTGAATTTTCTGCCACTTAAGGGCCTATTTTTTCCATGATGATCCTGCACATACCCATCTTGTTTAATGTTTGATGCAACCTAAGCTTCTAAAAGTTTAATTTAGTTATCATTCAATTAACCAACTTACAAAGGGTTATCTTGGCACCACTTTGTGCGTCGGAACCCATTTGCAAGCCAATCTCCTAAGACAACACACATGGTTATAACCACAATAGGTGACCAGATAACATGGCCTCTCTAATCCAAGGAGGTAACAAAACAAGGAAACTCACTCCAAACACTGGAGGAAAACAAGGTTAAAACCCTCTCCATACACTGGAGGAAAACAAAGTACAAAACCACTCCTTTCAAAGGAGGTACAAATCACATTACCCTCTCCTATTCCCAAGGAGGCACAAATCAAGAACTCCAACACTGAAAACCACAAGGTTAAGACCCTCTCCAACACTGGAGGCAACAAGCTCAACCCTCTCCAAATACTGGAGGAAATAAGGTCACATAATCCACTCCATACATTGGAGGAAAACAAAATACAAAATACCACTCCATCCAAAGGAGGCATAAACACATGACCCTCTCCTATTCCCAAGGAGGCACAAAACATCCCCGTTTGTGAGAACTGAGTGAAACAACATTGTGTCACATGCACATTTTCCCATGGCACATCAAAATTGACTCACGTACTACAATCCCATACCAATACATGAACTCCTATCTGGAAGACTTCAACATTGACTGTATTCTCCCAACATTGAGGATGAACATTATAACACTACAAGCATTCCAGACAGTTAAGTAAACTAATGTTCAAATTTCCTAAATCCAGTCAAGCACAATTTACATGACTTGCATTTATCCAATCAATCGAACCCATTTCTTTTCACGACATAGAAATATGAAAAGAACAAATCACATACTCTAAATTCCACAACCATATTCCAAAATCAAGACATTTTAATAAATAACATCATCGAATTGGAATTAAACCAATCAATCACTATACGTCTCACAATCATATACTATAAATAAATCCACTTGATTTATAAAACATTTGGATTAAATAAATTACTCTTATAGCAATAACTCAAAAAACTCAATCACATATGATTCATTAAATCATTCGTTACTTCTAAGTTTAACCATTGTATTCTAAGTTAAACTTTTGGTAAATAATCAATTAGATCAAATAAATCAGTCTTAATCTCAACTCTTCTTGAACCCAATATATTCCAATCAATTATACTAAATAGTATATACATAAATCTTCTTATCAACATTAAATAATTTAATCCAATAATACAACTCTACTTGATCAATCTATAATTAATCAAAATAAAATTATCAATATATCAACATTTGACAAATACAATTCTTTGATTTAAATAAATCATTCGTTAATCCTAAGCTCTTGAATTATGTTCCATAATTAAAGATCAGAACCACCTGATTGAACTAAGTCATTCATTATCCCTAAGTTTCTCAATTGTCTTCCATACTTAGAGCGTTTTGATAAATAGACATCTAGATGAAATAAATTAATCTTGAATTCAAATTTGCATCAATGATTTAACTAAATGTTGATCAAATCACTTAATCTATATTACCACATGGATTTAATAAATAAATTAATTGAATTATATATTCTAAATAATACAAATGATCAACGTCAACTTTCATTTCTTCGATACCAATGCGATAATCATTTTAAAGTAAGTTCTATTTTTGATATTCAATATCATCTAAATTTGTACCCCTAAACGATCATTTAGGATTCCAAGATTTCCCATTCCACAACATCATTTAGAACCCCCATTAATTAAAATATATCTAATAATATATATTTCTCAATCAATTCATTTTTTAAAATTCCCATGATTTAAATATATTTTGAACTTATACTAAAATTCATTTAATTTAATATATATTAAATATATTATATTTTATATAATATATAATACTAAATATTATATATAGTATATAAAACATAATATAAGATAATATTTATAAAGTTAAATTAAAAGGAAAAGAAATTTCAAAATTTTAAATCACACAGAAAGGGTCGAAGCCCTGGGCACGCAGGCCCTAGCCACCCATGGCGGTGGAGCTTGTGTGTTCAACACATGGCACCCACCTCCCGGCCAGGCGGTGAATCCTATGTGCTGGGCACATAGTGCCCACCTCCTATCGGGCGGTGGAGCCTGTGTGCAGAGCACACAGTGCCAGCCTCCCTACTGGGCGATGGTGGTTGTGAGCTCGCACACAATACCGCCTCCCTACTAGGTAGTGGTTGTGGCAGCAGTGGTGGTGGGGGTTGCTCTCCCCACCCCTCCAAATAAAATTTTATTTTTATTTAAATAATTTAATCCAAAAACAAAAACAAATGAAAATTAAAAAAAACATACCCTGTGTCTGGTAAAAACTAGAATGAAATTTCACACAGAAATTATAGAAAACAAACTCCCAGTTGCATAAATTTATATGCAAAATAAATATCATTTCACAGCCCCATCTGGGCAAATTTTTATAAGAAAAAGGGCTCAGAGGAAATATTTAAAACACAATATTATGATGCATTTTTTTGGGTTTTTCCCCAATTCGACCAAGAAATTAAACTCTTCATTTGCATCCCTCTAAGTTTTCTCTTGCTAGATTTTTAAAAAAAAATTCTTTAATTGATTCTTGCTTTGAGTTTCATATCCAAATCTCAATCATTTTACAAGTTTTCCAAGAAATAACTCATGGGATTCATTGGATTCATCAACATTTCAAAGATCTCTAAAAAGCATGAAGAGGGTTTAATCTATTTCAAAATGAACAAGCGAGATTAAAGGAGAACCTGATATTCCTCCATAAATTTGAAACCTTCAACCATGGTGTTCTCCAATCCTTCCCTTGAATCCAGCTCCAACAAAACCTCCATCTCCTTCAAAATTCCAAAGCTAAATCATAGCCCCCTCCATTTTCCCCAAATTGAAAGCTTCTTTTTTTTTTATTATTCATGAGCTCCTCTTCTCCAAAATAGGGTTTTTTCAATTGGTCAAAGAAAACCCCCAAATTCCCACTCACAAAATATAATTTAAAAACATGGGGATTTTTCTAATTTTTAATTCACAATCAAATTTTGAATTTTTTAAATTCAAAAGCCCATTCCTAATTTTAAATTCAAAACCCAATTTTAAATTCTTAATTCATCCTTATGCATTTTCCAAATTTCTCATAAAACATAAGCATTTCAAAATTACCAATAAATAATTTCCTCAACAATATTTTTCAAAAGTGGAATTAAAACATATTGATATTTTATTATTTATTTTAATTTAACTCTATCAATTCAGACAAGATTTTTATTTTATTTTAATTAAATCTCAATGTCCATTATAATTTCCATTTCCAATGTCATTTGAATTTAGATATACAATAACGCCAAAATCACTATTTTGTTTAATATATCACTATTAATCTAATTAATTAATAAAATAAATCTAGTTTATTAATTAATCAAACCAATCAATAACCCAATAATTATTTTATTACTTTCATTAAATAAATCAATAAAATAAATCACATTTCAACATTGAAATTAAACACCCTTAATCATCAATTATATTATGCAAGTCATTTAATAAACTTTAAACTTGAAATTAAATAAACACTCAAAGGGAAATTGACCAAGTTAAAACGACTGACCCCGATGACAACCCGACAACACGCTATGACTAGGGTGACGACCTGACTCAAAAAACCTAGCTACTATCTCCCAATCAATTACCGTTGGTAAATGGACATGCTCAGACCTGTGAAGCCAGGTGGATTCGATGTCATGTACACCAACCTCTGAGGAAGAACATGTCAAGCGTGCAATATATATATATATATATATATATATATATATATATATATATATATATATATATATATATATATATATATATATATATATATATATATATATAT
This sequence comes from Sequoia sempervirens, assembly GCA_007258455.2. NCBI lineage: Eukaryota > Viridiplantae > Streptophyta > Pinopsida > Cupressales > Cupressaceae > Sequoia > Sequoia sempervirens. The sequence continues at coordinate 521,515,051 of VDFB02000003.1, read as the reverse complement.
ATATATATATATATATATATATATATATATATAATCAAACACACCATGAGGAAGGAATCTCAGAATTGTAGGGCGCTTGCAAGCGAGTGATACAATTCGTCCCTTTCACCAATACAGTATCACTAACTGTGAATCTAACATCAAATATATGATCAATAGCATAAAACATCATTTAATCAGATATCTTCTAAGTTACTCCAAATCATGTCATAAAGATAACATCAAAATAAGATCACATCACATCAACATATAAGTTCACATCGTTTAACAATCATAATCGCAAGTAATTAAGTTTGAAAGTCAAAGCATGTTCAGACACAATCGTCACATTATAATATAACATGCGCATCACTAATCAATACACGATCAAGAGATCACCAAGTTTAACAGTCACATCATAAGCATAATCAAACATACAAATAACCTTGTCGATCCAAATATCCAAAATGGAGGGGTGTTACATCCTCCCCCCCAAGGGTTAGGCTTACTCCTAGAAGCCTACAAACAAGAATAGGGATAGAACTCCCTCAAAGCCAACTAACACACTATCAACCTATACATTCAACATGGTGAAGCATCCCACCATCAAATCTCCACATCACATAACCATAATAGTGCCCTTTGCACCAATACACATCATAGAGAATCATCATAAAGCCACACCTAATATATTATCATTTCAACGTTGATCTAACTTTTTCATTTTGAATCTAGGTACAATATTTTAACATCTATATGATCTCTTAAGTCTTAACAATAAAGTTGGGGACTATAGGCCTCACCAACAACATATGCACCTATAATGCAATTATCATTAACATGCAGTGGTTTCACTAGTTTCTTCTCTCTAAACTTTTATTTACTGCAACATGATTTTTCCATTCATACTATACATTTATCATAATTATGAATGCAACTTGGGGACTTAGGTCCTTTACCCAAGGTTTGATTCTAATAAAACAAACCTTCATGAATACATAAACATTTCTCATAAGATACAACATACCTCACACACTTAAGGACAGGCATCCTTGTTAATCCAGTAGAAAAGAGAGAAGACAAGATATTTACAGTTCCAACATAGGCACAAATGTAATCATGGTTTCATCATCATACACGCACTTTCACACAATGCATCAACCACATGAGAGCATGCACAAATCTCTACAACCAACAACATTTTCATTCATTCTTTTTATCATATCTCATAGTTCTTCATTCAATATAACATACAAAAGCACTCCAACACCACATAAGGGTCAATCAAACAACCACTTGCACAAGAGGTAAAGCACAAGAAAACATGCATCTAATATTTGCATGGAGAAGGAAACAACAAAACTCCAAAAGAGAATACACACCAAAGGAATTCCTTGATACCCTCAAGGTCAAATAGAGCTTCCAAAAATAGGAGCATCATTCCTCCACAACACAAGACAAGGTTGGAGAATTCTTCCCTCAGAAACGCCATACTAAGGCACTCAAGGCAAGAGGTCCTGTGACTATCTCATCCCAACAAGTACTTGGGACACACCCAATCAACACATTACAACCACACTCAAAAACCACTCAAGGGTCATCTCCTTTACACAACAAAAGTACATCAAAAAGGAGATCAATCAAAACACACTTCTTGGTAGGTTCATGGCCTATCCAAATCTCACAAGGCATTCATCAACAAGACATGCAAAGGGCAGAAATTATCAACAAAACTAGCTATTTTCCACCACACACATAACACAGACCACATTTACACACTACATAATTGTCCATAATGCATTCTTCCAGTAGAAAGGATATCGGTGCATTACACACTACACCGAGGATCCTATCCTTTCCACTAGTTTCCTGCACCATTGGAACTACACCTCCTAATGACAACCTCAGGGCAACCAAGAGAAATCAACCCAAAAAGGAAAACAATTTGAAACAGTAAAACAACTAGGTCAATACAATGGGCTCATAGTGCCCAACGTATAAACCTACACAGCTTACAACATAATGGGTCCAACATAATCCCAGAGTACCTAGTGTTTTAACCCAGGCTCTGATACCATGTGTAACGCCCCACCACACCACCCTAGAGGAAGTTGCAACTCATTACATAATCGTACCAATTTTTTTTGTTTAAGTACAAATAAAATGTAAGTTGAATACATATTGCCAACAACCTCTAAGGCCACGAGACAAAGGTTACTTTAAAACCAAAACAACAATTAACATCAACTGAAACCAAAACATTAATCACTTACATAATTAAGATTACATACATCCCATACAAGATAAATTACAAGAAAAATAAATACCTCAAGATTCCAATTAACAACATTTACAATAAGATTACAATACTCATTCCCCAAATGAGACAAGTCCAACAAATATGATTACATATTACAAATCCCACCTCGATAACAACTGAGGGGTAATAAAATACAATAAGAACTGAGAGAACAAGGCATGAGAAGAAATTGATTCCCACAAGCTCTCCAGCTGGAAATCACGACCACACGAACAAGAAGAAGAACCAATGGAATAAGATGCACACCACCTGACGACGGGGAATCCAAAAGGTTCCACTCCCTCCATGCTAGGAGATAGTAACAAGGAATTCCTACACAAGACCATCCACCACTAGGCACGGGCCACACAAAACTGATACGAAATAAATACAAGACCTCATCACATGACTGAACGGTCATACGTACAACTCTAGGTATGACCCACACAACACTGTCATAGGTTGCATTGCTTCCAGACATAGAATAGATCAGGAGTGTCACAAATATCAAATACAAACTGTTGACTTAGGAAGAGTGTCATCGCATAGCTTGTCAAGGGATATCCTCTGGGAATCTTCCTAGGCCCCGGCCCCCACTCCATGGGTTATCCTGGTAGCCTCAACCAAAATCCCAGCACCAACGCTTACTCATGCGGAACCAAATAACTCTCATGAAGACAAGAAAGATGATCTTGCCATTCTAGGCCTTCCCGTCTCATCCCAAGTCTCAAACTAGCCCTTGGGTCCATGAGCGAGGCAAAAATTATCTTGTTTAATGTTTTATGCAACCTAAGCTTCTAAAAGTTTAATTTAGTTATCACTGAATTAACCAACTTACAAAGGGTTATCCTGGCACCACTTTGTGTGTCGGTGCTAATTTGCAAGCCACTCTCCTAAGACAACACACATGGTTATAACCACAATAGGTGACCAGATAACATGACCTCTCCAATCCAAGGAGGTAACAAAACAAGGAAACTCACTCCAAACACTGGAGGAAAACAAGGTTAAAACCCTTTCCATACACTAGAGGAAAACAAAGTACAAACCCACTCCTTTCAAAGGAGGTACAAATCACATTACCCTCTCCTATTCCCAAGGAGGCACAAATCAAGAACTCCAACACTGAAAACCACAAGGTTAAGACCCTCTCCAACACTGGAGGCAACAAGGTCAACCATCTCCAAAAACTAGAGGAAATAAGGTCACATAATCCACTCCAGACACTAGAGGAAAACAAAATACAAAATACCACTCCATCCAAAGGAGGCATAAACACATGACCCTCTCCTATTCCCAAGGAGGCACAAAACATCCCCGTTTGTGAGAACCGAGTGAAACAACATTGTCACATGCACATTTTCCCATGGCACATCAAAATTGACTCACGTACCACAATCCCATACCAATACATGAACTCCTATCTGGAAGACTTCAACATTGACTATATTCTACCAACATTGAGGATGAACATTATAACACTACAAGCATTTGAGACAGTTAAGTAAACTAATGTTCAGATTTTTGAAATCTAGTCAAGCACAATTTACATGACTTGCATTTATCCAATCAATCCAACCCATTTATTTTCATGACATAGAAATATGCAAAGAATAGATCACATACTCTCAATTCCACAACCATATTCCAAAATCAAGACATTTTAATAAATAACATCATCGAACTGGAATTAAACCAATCAATCACTATACGTCTCACAATCATATACTGTAAATAAATCCACTTGATGTATAAAACATTTGGATTAAATAAATTACTCTTATAGTAATAAGTCAAACAACTCAATCACATATGATTCATTAAATCATCCGTTACTTCTAATTTTAACCATTGTATTCTAAGTTAAACTTTTGGTAAATAATCAATTAGATCAAATAAGTTAGTCTTAATCTCAACTCTTCTTGAACCCAATATATTCCAATCAATTATACTAAATAGTATATACATAAATCCTCTTGTTGACATTAAAGAATTTAATCCAATAATACAACTCTACTTGATCAATCTATAATTAATCAAAATCAAATTATCAATAAATCCACATTTGACAAATACAATTCTTTGATTTAAATAAATCATTCGTTAATCCTAAGCTCTTCAATTATGTTCCATAATTAAAGATCAGAACCACCTGATTGAACTAAGTCATTCATTATCCCTAAGTTTCTCAATTGTCTTCCATACTTAGAGCATTTTGAGAAATAGACATCTAGATGAAATAAATTAATCTTGAATTCAAATTCACCTCAATGATTTAACTAAATGTTAATCAAGTCACTTAATCTATATTACCACATGGATTTAATAAATAAATTAATTGAATTCTATATTCTAAATAATACAAATGATTAACGTCAACTTTCATTTCTTCGATACCATTGCGATAATCATTTGAGTAAGTTCTATTTTCGATATTCAATATCATCTAAATGTGTACCCCTAAACGATCATTTAGGATTCCAAGATTTCACATTCCACAACATCATTCAGAACCCCCATTAATTAAAATATATCTAATAATATATATTTCTCAATCAATTCATATTTTAAAATTCCCATGATTTAAATATATTTTGAACTTATACTAAAATTCATTTAATTTAATATATATTAAATATATTATATTTTATATAATATATAATATTAAATATTATATATATATATATTATATAAAACATAATATAAGATAATATTTATAAAGTTAAATTAAATGCAAAAGAAATTTCAAAATTTTAAATCACACAGAAAGGGCCAAAGCCCTGGGCACGCAGGCCCTAGCCGCCCATGGCGGCGGAGCCTGTGTGTTCAACACATGGCACCCGCCTCCCAGTTGGGTGATGGAGCCTGTGCGCTAGGCGCACAATGGTCGCCTCCCTGCTGAGCAGCGAAGCCTTTGTGTGGAGAACACAGTGCCTGCCTCCCTACGTGGTGGCGGTGGCTATGAACTCACACACAGTGTCACATCCTTGTCGGGCGGCGGCCGCAGCGGCAATGGTGGTGGGGGTTGGTGTCCCCACCCCTCCAAATAAAATTTTATTTTTATTTAAATAATTTAGTCCAAAAATGAAAACAAACAAAAATTAGAAAAAACATACCCTGTGTCTGGTAAAAACCAAAACGAAATTTCACACAGAAATTATTGAAAACAAACTCCCAGTTGCATAAATTTATATGCAAAATAAATATCATTTCACAGCCCCATCTAGGAAAATTTTTATAACAAAAAGGGCTAAGAGGAAAGATTTTAAACACAATACTATGATGCATTTTTCTGGGTTTTTCCCCAATTCGACCAAGAAATTAAACTCTTCATTTGCATCCCTCTAAGTTTTCTCTTGCTAGATTTAAAATGACTTTTTATTTAATTGATTCTTTCCTTGAGTTTCATTTCCGAATCTCAACCATTTTACAAGTTTTCCAAGAAATAACTCATGGGATTCATTGGATTCATCAACATTTCAAAGATCTCTAAAAAGCATGAAGAAGGTTTAATCTATTTCAAAATGAAAAAGCAAGATTAAAGGAGAACCTGATTTTCCTCCATAAATTTGAAACCTTCAACCATGGTGTTCTCCAATCCTTCCCTTGAATCCAGCTCCAACAAAACCTCCATCTCCTTCAAAATTTCAAAGCTAAACCATAGCCCCCTCCATTTTCCCCAAATTGCAAGCTTTTTAATTCATGAGCTCCTCTTCTCCAAAATAGGGTTTTTTCAATTTGGTCAAAGAAAACCCTAAATTCCCACTCACAAAATATAATTTAAAAACATGGGGATTTTTCTAATTTTTAATTCACAATCCAATTTCGAATTTTTAAATTCAAAAGCCCATTCCTAATTTTAAATTCAAAACCCAATTTCAATTCTTAATTCATCCTTATGCATTTTCCAAATTTCTCATAAAACATAAGCATTTCAAAATTACCAATAAATAATTTCCTCAACAATATTTTTCAAAAGTGGAATTAAAACATATTGATATTTTATTATTTATTTTAATTTAACTCTATCTATTCAGACAAGATTTATATTTTATTTTAATTAAATCTCAATGTCCATTATAATTTCCATTTCCGATTTCATTTGAATTTAGATATACAATAATGCCAAAATCACTATTTTGTTTAATATATCACTATTAATCTAATTAATTAATAAACTAAATCTAGTTTATTAATTAATCAAACCAATCAATAACCCAATAATTATTTTATTACTTTCATCAAATAAATCAATAAAATAAATCACATTTCAACATTGCAATTAAACACCCTTAATCATCAATTATATTATGCAAGTCATTTAATAAACTTTAAACTTGAAATTAAATAAACACTCAAAGGGAAACTGACCAAGTTAAAACGACTGACCCCGATGACAACCCGACAACACGCTATGACTAGGGTGACGACTTGGCTTGGAAAACCTAGCTACTATCTCCCAATCAAATACCATTGGTAAATGGACATGCTCAGACCTATGAAGCTAGGTGGAGTCGATGTCATGTACCTACTAACCTGCAGCAAAGAACATGTCAAACGTGCAAAATATATATATATATATATATATATATATATATATATATATATATATATATATATATATATATATATATATATATATATATATGTATATAATCAAACACACCGTGAGGAAGGAATCTCAGAATTGAAGGGCGCTTGCAAGCGAGTGATACAATCCATCCCTTTCACCAATATAGTATCACTAACTGACACTTCTAACATCAAAGATATGATCAATAGCATAAAACATCATTTAAACAGATATCTTCTAAGTTACTCCAAATCATGTCATAAGGATAACGTCAGAATAAGATCACATCACATCGTTTAACAATCATGATCGCAAGTAATTAAGTTCGAAAGTCAAAGCATGTTCAGACACAATCATCACATTATAATATAACATACACATCACTAATCAATACATGATCAAGAGATCACCAAGTTCAACCATCACATTATAAGCATAATGAGACATACAAAGAACCTTGCCGATCCAAATATCCAAAACGGAGGGGTGTTACATTGACAGTCAATTAAACTCACTTGTTTGTGAAGGAAGCTGGAAGACAGGATAGTGAGTGATGCCTCTTGAGGTCCATAATTTGAGAATCAATAAGGAGAGGCATCCAAACCATGTCTTCCCCATAGTCAACGTGCCTACAGAGGTCCATGGTGCTCGGAATACTGCCATTAGAGATAGAAACTTGCATGATTTTACCAAGCCTTTCAAAATACAGAGAGTTAAACAGGGCATGACATAGTTCAATTATCCAAGGCTTGGATATATCCAAGTCAAGAAGGGAGGCCATGAAGCGGGAGATGCCATTGGAGTTACACCACAGCTAGTTCTCATCCTTCACATAGTCCCTGGCAAGCACCCACTAGAATGCCACCATGGTAAGGCAGTCATTCTTCCTCTACTACAGTTTAATTTGGTTGTTGGTAATTTCACCCACAAAGGAGTATTGTGGCCTTCGTGTTAGGAGTCGAATGGGAGTGCCTAGACTAGATGACATGATAGAAAATAGGCTAAATCTAGTAGAATGGGATACAAGGAAAGATTGCTAACTGAAAGAGCTTTTAAAGTGAATATTTCACTAGGGTGGAATAAAAATTTATAGAAAAAGGCATGCTAGTGAGATCAACCATTGAAAAATCCATCGCCCATCGGATGGCAAGGAAAAAATATCAAAGCAACCAGAGGATGAGAGATGAATTGTACAAAAAAAAATTCATCAAGTCTTGAGAAATAAATTTGGGTGTTGGTATTAAATGCTCATGTATGATGATCACTACCATGTGTCCATTTTAGTCATCAGTGCTAGCTTGCTTGTTTATGTGAAAAGACATTGATTAATACACTAAGTCCTAACAAATTAAACATGCACATATTTTTGGAGTACTTTACACTACTTAAGCACGCTTGCCATGGCTAAAAGCATGCTTTCTAAAAACATAAAGCTTATTTGTGAAAAATGAAATGAGGAGAATGTACTAATTATATTCTCGTGGTGAATTTTTCATTCCTAAGGGATATAAATACCAAATCCACATGTATTGCCTCAGTGGTAGCATTTAGTAAGTCAAAGGTAACGGAAGTGCCTTAATGCATGTACATGCAAGAAGAATTGAATGCACCCAAAAGAAATTTTTCCTTTGTAACAAAATGCAAGTAGTCATTTCTCTAAGGAAGCTCTCTACAAATTTTCAGTACAACAATGGAAGAAACATCAACTCTGGGTAGAAAGGCTAGACCCTCATCTAAAAGACTAGGCTATGTCGATATTTTTGGGAGAGAATCATTCGTGCATGTCCTAGTACCAAAAGAACAGTGTTTTTCCCATACCAAACTGATACAGGAAGGCAACCATGTTAGGAAAGAGGTTGTGCTATATTTTGTAGAAAACATTTTTTACCCAAAGGTGGTGGCGAACCCTAAAAACCTTAGGGAAGGGGTATTTCAAAGAATGATCAAACATGGGGTAGCTAAAGGTTTTGCATCATGGCTCTGGAATTGTGGTTTGCCACAATTCATGTTACCTATTGTACACCCATGCCCAGAGCTCATAGATGTGTGTGCCAGAAGGTTTGAGAAGGAAATAGGGGTTATATTCCATGGCAGAATAGGGGTTATGATCAATGTAGCATCCATCTGGGATATGTTATGTATCCCGATGAACTGAGGCACCAAGAGATTTGACCAAGAAGCAAAGGAATATTTATAGAAAACCAAAACTAAACAATTGGCTTTTTCTGAAGATGAAATCGAGGAAAATTTGGAAGGAGGTCAACTCCTCTTCCCTTTTCCACGTGGGAAATTCAAAATAGATCTTCAGACCGTTTTCACAATATTAGCCTATATTTATGGCTATGATGATGATAAAAAGATTTATCCTTTTCAGATGGGCATGGACTTTATGCTCAAGAAGGAAAAGAGACATAAATATTATGATTTTGTAGAAATAATAGCTGAAAAGATGCTAGAATAGCTGAGGAATTATGGCATTGAATACAAGTTCAGGTACTCTTCTTTTCTTCTACATTTGATCTTACACCAAAACTCTAAGCTCTTCAAAAAATACTTGTCATTGTTTAGGTTTGATGTAAAGGGGTCATACTAGCCAATTTTAGTCTGGACCCATGTGCTTTCAAAGAAATGGGATTATTAGTGGTTTGTGGATTATTAAATGACGCCAGTACTCATATACCAAAGCATTCTTACAATTAGGGGAGGTTTTGAGAGGTGAATTTAGACTAAGTAGTGGCAATGATCTCATCTTCTTGTGTCATAATATCTTTCCAAGAGGGAGGAGGAGAGAGAATCAAGACTTTCATGATCCTCAATGATTGTATCCTCTTTCACCAAGATACCTTCATCACTAGTAGGAGAGGTATCAAGAGAAGAACAATTATGGTTTTTAGGATTGTCTACGCTTGTATCTGCTTGTATCTATTTATATCATACCATCCTCACCAATAAGTAATGTAATATTAAGGATTGTGTCAATGGTTTGATCTGATTTCTCTAAGATGTTATCATAACTATGAAAGATAGTAGAAATAAGACTAACATGTTTCTTAATGACCTCATTGTTGTACTCTAAATTGAACTCGTAAGAGGGGATGTTGTAATTATGCAATCCATTTTTAACCATATAAAAGCCACATCTCTTAAAAGAAAACATGTTATCATCCTAAAGTGAAATATTTAAATGCAATTTTCAGATTTGAAACAAGGCAATTTGTTGATTACACTTATGCAATAATCTGAAACTGAAATATTGTAAATGCAGATTTTCAATTGACCAATGCATGAAATAAACCAATTTAAGCTAGATTTAGCGAAATCCATGAAATAGAAAGTCAACCCACTAAAATAGATAACCAATGGTAGAAAAAAAAAGTGTAGAAGCATGGTTTTAAATGCTGTAAAAGGTAGTTTCAGATGTGCACTGGGACTAGTTCACCTGAGGTGGCGAATGAGTCCCAATGGGGATTTTTTTCAAAATTTTCAAAAAAAATTAATTAATTTTTTTATGCTTTTTATGTTGTATGATCTGTAAACTAATTGAAAATGCATATTTTGTATGAATTTCAATGAAATAAGATGCAAAAATGTAAGATATATGAGCTTTCACTAATGCAAAATTAGAAACCCTAGAATGCCAATTAACTAATGCAAACTCTAATGCAATGTTAATGCAATCCAAATCTAGGATGACGATGCACTCCAAATCATAATTTTAAATTCCTATATGCATGTTCACCAAAATAAAATAAATAAAAAGTGGCATAGTGCTATCATATAGTTTTAGGACATAGAGCACACCCACTTTCCAATTCTATTCAAGGATAACCCTAGAGATCTCAACGTAAAGGAGAAAGAGATCTCGCAATAGGGTTGTCCTAGGGCTGAATGTAAATTAATAAGGGGTTCACCACCAAGTTAAGACTTGGAAATACAAATGCAAGGAAAAGTGTAATGCAAGATGAAATGCCAAACCCTAATTCAATGTAAATCAACACTAAATGGCCTAGAAATACAAAAAAAACATAATAGTAAGTTACATAATGGAATGTATGCTCCTGGGAATCTAAAGATGGATAGAAGGAGGTATCAAACACTAGAATTTATCCCTTTAATGCTAAGTGGGACTCATTCACCAAGCTAGGAAAATCAGTCTAGAATCTAGGTTTCTTTGTGAGAATAGGAATCTGCCAAATGGGTATCTGAATCTACAAAAACTTGTTTTTTGAACAAAATTGGGACTCTTTCACCAGAAGTGGTGAATCCATCCAGTTAGGGTTTTCTATAACTTCAAGATCTGAATATTCTCTTCTTAGTTTTCTCAACCTGCTTCTTTAGGATTCCAGATCTAAATCTCTAAAAAATAGCTTGTAGGTGTTCTCGAATGTTCTCCAAGGCTTGATGACAACTTTGAAAACTTCCTCCAATATTTCTCTTTTTTTTCCTTTAATCAAAACCTTGAATGATGCCTTGTAGATGATGTCTTGTAAATCTACAACTCAACATGAAATTGCCATGGAGGATGTAGGTCTAGATCTTAAGATAACTATAGAACAATGCTTGGCCATGGATATTGGATGCAACATCACAACACTAGCTCAAAAACATGTTTGATTCTTGATATGTTTGACATGATGATGGATCTTGAATTTCTACAACAATTGATGAAGAATTTTTCTCTTAAATGCTTTATAAATGATCTTGAATGCTCTCTTGATGATCTTGTATAGTCTTGGAATGCTAAACTCTTGAGTGCTTGACTTGATATCATGAATGTTTGATGAAAAATTGATTTTAAATGTCATTTATATATGAAATCCATCTAATATCCCATGTATTAGATCCTAAAGGTCGACATACATAAAATTTGAACTCAAAACCTAATTTTTCCTACTCAAAACCTTGAAAATATGCCAAATGGAACTTATTTTCCAAGATGGGTGAATGGGTCCACTTGGATGGGAATCATTCACCCAAAGTGGAAAATGTGTCCCACATGGCCTATTTTGATTGCTAAGTGTCAGGGAGTGTGTAAATTAGGTTTATATGTTGATCTTGTTGGGTTTTTTATAGAAATATTCTTTGGGATGCACAGTATAAGGTCTTAGGAGCCTATTAATGATTATATAAAGGTTATAAATGAAATACGGCCCAAAATCCAATGTGAAAGTGTAAATAAATACAATTTACAACATTAAATTAAGGAAAAAATAGGTCTATTTAGCTAAAAATGGCCCTAAATCCAATGTGAATGTGTAGAACACATTACAACACTAGATCAGGTCCACGTAATTTACAAGCCTCCTAAATTTAATGTGATGTCAATAAATACACTTTACAATATTAAATTAGGGAAAATTTACATTTATTTAGCTTAGAAGGGCCCAAAACTTAATGTGGATAGGTTGATGTGTAAGAAGTTGGGTCCGCAAAAAGCTCAAAAAGTGGAAGTGTTTTTGTTGTTTTTTAGAATTTGTCACACTTGGACTAAAAATTTGAGGCACTTACACAGTGAATCTTAAAAAAAATCAGTAGTACTTATGAAATTTAGCATTTTGAATCTAGTTTCCAAATATGTAATTTATTCAAATACCGAGATGATAGAAATTAAATTTTGATAGGGATGTATAAAAACACATTTTTAAAAGTCATTTTTTCACCATACCATACATGTGTATGGACACCACTTTTTGACCCAAATAAAATTATTTTGCCAATTCCTTTTTGGGAAAGAGAGCTAACAACACGAAGATTGATGAGGATTTTTTTCCTAATTTTTTTTTTAATATATTTTTTATATTGAATTTTCATTGGCCTTAATTGTTTCTTTTTAAAAACATGTATGGACAACATAATTGTACCTAAACTAAAAAATTTTTGAATTTTTTTTTTCATTGTGTAGAGAATTGTTTGAGGATTGATGCCATATAATTTTTTATAGAAGAAACGTAACCAAAAAAAAGTTATTAAAAAACAAAAAAATCCTGATATTTCAAGTTTAAGAACTTGTTTGTTTAAAAATTAATTAGAAAATAACAAATATAATATAATCTTACTAAAAATTATATATTTGAAAACTAGATATCATGTTCTCTAATGGGTTTGAATTTCATAGATTGATTTAGAAAAATAGGCCATCAGCCATATTGCTAAAGTTGGACATTCTTCCTCAATCTGCCTTAGTTTTTCATTGTAGGTTAAAGTCTAAGGGTTGGGTTTCCAAGCCTTTCCTGGCCCTAAAACTGAGGTTGCATGTGGGTTGGAGATTCAAAATTTTACTAACCCGTACGTTTTATTAAAATGTGTACGCATTATGTAACACATTATCATTTACCTATTGGGTAAAAGGAATGCATACACATTATATAACACGTGTACATTCCTCAAATAGAATTTGTACGTGTTTTATAACACATGTTTGTTTCTTATTTAGTTATTTTTTCCCAATTTGGAAAATACTAATAGAGTACATTTTTTCTGCAACATTCCTTTTCTGCAGGATAGTCCAAAAGCACGATTTTTTGCATTTTTTATTGCATTGTTGTCTTGTGCAATCTCTTAACAAGGCATATTATATTCAAATTGTTGGAAGAGACAAGTGCAGGTTGAATTTTTTGAAGTGGAATCAAGTACAAGAACATTTTACAAGAAGATTTGGAGAAAGAGAACTTCTGTATGTATTCATGATGTTTTGTGCTTCAAAGTTTATAGAAAAAAGGATCTTCATACTACATAGTTTTATTTAAATATTTGAAGGAGAAGAAAATTTGAAAATAGGTTAAGAATCATTTGTTTTGTTATCAAAGAGGGTTTGGAAACCATGGGATCAAAGCAAAGGCAAAAAAAAATGTAGAAAGTTAATGACACCCGAAGAAATTCAAGCAAATAAAGAAATAAAGACACAAAAACAAAGGGATAGAAGAGAAAGGATTTGTCAAATGAAAAATTTGGAAGCAACTAGTTTTATCAATGTTGAAGAAAAATTCATGAATGATGAGATTAATTTAGATGATGCAAATGTGGAAATGGTGAATATGGAAGAAGATGCAATCATGGATACAAACCCAACTATTCCTTCAACTTCAACTTTGAATGATATGGAAATAGCACCTATGCAGAAAAAATTAGGTATGTCTTCAAATACACCTTCCAATGATATGGAGAATGCACCTATTCAAACAATTTATCTAGGTATGTCTTCAAACCCAAGTCTTGATAATATTAATCTTAGTTATTTATAGGAAGTTGGATACACCATTGATGATATCAATACTTCTAGGGTTGAAATAATGCAAAAACAAAAAAATGATGAAATATCTTATAAGAATGCAAATTAGAATGAAACCCCTTATATTGATGAAAATGAGAATGAAACCCCTCATATTAATGAAAATGAGAATGAAATCCCTTTTATATTTGAAAATGAAAATGAAAACCCTTGTATGGATGAATATGAAAATGTTTTTGTTACAATTGAAATAGATGTGAAAGATAACCTTCCTGGTAAATTTTCTTGGAGGCAAATGATAACTTATGGATATAGAATATATAGAATATATTTTAATAGAAATAAATTAGGATTTCAATGTCAACTCATGGTGCAATTGATGAGAATATTGAAAATGAGAAAAGTGATAAAAAAAAATTAGGCATTAAATTTGTAAAACAAAAAAAGAAAGATGATTCAATAGAACAAGTCATATCTATTGTTGCTAAAGCTATTGATTTTATAGGTAAGAAAATTAGATCTAAAGATAAGAATGCAACTCATCGTGTAATAACAACTGCTCTAGTTATTAAATCAACTTCAAATAAAAGAATGTTAAGTAAGATTAGTAAATGTATAAAATTATATCCTAAGACTTTGATAAGAACTGCTAAAAGAAGAGAAAGTATTGAAAAGAATCAAATTGATCAATGTTGGAGTTTTAGTGGTAGACTCCCAAGATTAGACATGAAATTAACTAATGAAATCAAATATTTAATTGAAAATTATTGGCATGATAATACAAGAGTATCACCTAACATTAGAGATGTCTTAAAATTAAGGGTAGGTTCTAAAATTTGTGAACCTCATCTAAAGCATCTCTTAGATATGAAGCAAACTGAATGATATAAAAAAAATTAGATGATTCAATCTTACCATTTAATATTAGCATAGGTCAAAGATCATTCGAAAAGTGTAAACCTTGGTATGCTAGAATTAATAAACAGTGAATCTCTTGTTGTTATAAGACTCATGTACAATTTCATTATTATTATATGATATTTTTCAATATATATGATGTAATTTGCATTCTAAGAAAATTATGCAAGACATTTTTGGTATTAATATGCCACCTGAAACAACCAAATATTTTATAGCAAGTTTTTTTTTTGAACCCTCTAATCGAAACTTATTTTTTAAAAGCATGTATTTCTAGAGGATGTGGTAGATGAGATAACTTTTCATTGTTAGGAGAATGTATGGATGAAATTAGTTTAGATGAATTTGGACAACAATTAGTGGATGCAAAAAAATTTAAAAATATTGAGTATTCTTCAAAAGATGGAAAATTTGGAAAATGTTGTGAGCTAATTGAGGAAAAATTTAGAGTCCATGCATTTATTAAATAATTTAAAGATAATATTGTACCTAAATATGTTAAACACTCTCAATATGCTCATTGGCTTGATAATCAATTTCATTTATGTAAAAACACATTCCCAATTGGAATTGTATTGCCAATTGTTGATTTTGCTAAAAATTATACTCTTGATCCACAAGAAGAAATTCAATCATAATATTATAATTCAGTGCAAGTAGCTATATTTTTTCATATTGTTTATAGACATGCAAATGATAGTAGAGAGATAATATAATTTTTTTGAGAGAGTACCAATTTCATGTAAGTGATAATTGATTACATTCATCTGAGTTTGTTCAATAATGTTTTAATATATTTTGTAAAAATTTAAAAGAGAGGAATTCAAATGAGAGAACATTTCATATGGTTGGATAACTGGATAGGTCAATTCAAGAATGCTAGAATGTTTTATTGGTTATGTAGAGTTCATAAGGAAAATAATATTCAACACGTGGAGTTTTTTTGAAGCTGGACATGGTAAAGGAGAACGCGATGGAGTAGGTGCATGTGTGAAAAGAGCTCTTGCTAGAGAGCAACTAAAATTTGAGGATGCTACAGAATTCAGAGATGCATGCACAATCATAGATTAATGCAATAAAAAATAACCTACAAAAACAAGCGAGAGCTCAATAATTCAATGCTTCTTTTGGTTAGTTAAAGAAAATGATATTTTTTCTCGACAATATTGTGAACCAATTAATGGATCTAAAAAATGGCACTAATTTAAGAGTTTGAATGGAAACACATGGACAATATGGACAAGGGATCTTGTATACTTTTGTCAATTTTGTATTTCAAGTGATTGGGAGGCATGTGAAAATACAAAATGGGTTGAACAATGGCAACAAAGAGCCTTAACACCTACATAGACACATGTTCAACATGGAATGACAATTGAAGATAATCAAGTGTTCACATTAGATGATTATGATCATGTTTTAGATCTTGTATGAGAAGGTTCATTAAATTGAATTGAATTTTATATTTATGCATGTTTATATGTGAATTAAATATAAGTCACTCTTTATTAAAAAAATTATTTATTTGTATAAGACATGTGTATGCTATTGTTGCACCCGAGGGGAATGAAGAGGAGATGGAGTATTGGTTGGCTAGATATGTTGAGAAAAAAATAATTTGGTACATCATAGAGTGGATGATGACAAATTTGAGTATCCAACTAGTTTGGTGGTTATTGTTGGCACTTGGCTTTGAAAATATTTGATAAGAAAGAATGGCTTGCCTACATTTCAATATTATGAAAGACACAAGAAGATTATACATTATTCACATTTGATTTTGGCAACCAGTATAAAACTAGTTAGATATCAAGGGAGGCCTCCTAATAAAGTGTTATGGAAACTTTCAATGGATGATCATGAGACAATCATAGATTCATTACAAAAAAGAGAGGATGAAACAAACTAAAAACAACATAACAAAATGCAGAAATTGAGATTTTAATTCCCATAAATGTAGGAAAAAGCCCTAATCAGGGACTCATTCTCCCATGGGTGAATGGGTCCTAGCTTGAGGTTTTGAAAAATGAATTTACAAATTTTTGATTTGATTCTTATGGTTTTTAGGTTTGAGATTGAGACAAGTGGTTACAGTTAAATTTTTCTATAAAATTAAGTCTAAATGCAAATGTAAAATAGTGTTAAATGATAAACTAGGAGACCTAATTTGAAATGCAATTTTCATTCAATTTTTTAATGAAAATGAATGATAATGAATTGTTATATAAATTCTTTACAAAATGATTGAAATTTTAATATTTTCCAAATTTTAATGAATGCAAAAATTTAATCCTAAAACCCTAAATGAGATGCAAACTAGTTCAAGTTAAGAAACCCTAAATGAGATTCAATTAAATTTAATGCAATACAAATGAACATAGATCCTATATCTAGGGTTGAAATGGATTCCAAAATCATAAATTTGTAATGCTCAAACATCAAGTGCACCAAAATGAAAATGGTGAAAAATAGGCGTGTTCACCAAAATGAATTGATGAACCACTTAGGGGCCTATTTTCCTTTATTTAATTAGGAAATGAGATCCTCACAAATAATTGATTAGAAAACCTTAGGTGAATCAAACCTTTGTGTGAGAATCTACAGGGTTTTCCCTATTTTGTATTTAGGATGGCTATTAGGTTCACTAGGCACTTTTGGGAGAAAAACTAAAAGATAGAAAATCAACCCAACTATGCCAAATTCAAAATGAAACAGTAATATTAAACTCAAAATAAGTAGAACTGAAAACTAAATTGCAGATTTGATAAGGGTGGAACTATGTTTACCAATCACCAAAAGTGAGTTTTCAAAGGCTAACCAGGACTCATTTTCCCATGGGCATGAATGGGCCCAATGTCAAGTTTTTTCTGCAACTTTCAGGATCCTCTGACATAGATCTAAAGCTTCCATTTTTTCTAGGCAGCAGTGTAACAATTTTGGAAATAAATTTTGTAGATGTGTTTCTGTGAGATGACAACATTTTTGACAACTTTTGCAACTTTTTCAACTTATTCAAATTTTATTTTCAATAGATCTTCAAGCTCTCTTCCACCTAGATCTACAAACACAACATAAGAGGGAAATTATTTTTTTTTGTGAATGGGGGTTTTCATTGGTAAAACCCCATTTTGGTAATCAAACCTTGAAATGAATATGAAATAGTGAATAAATGAACAAAGTTATGCTACCACTCAACAAAACCTTAGATAAGTCCTTGAATGAAGTTTTGCAACTTGCATGAAATGTCTTCAATGGATGTGGATCTTGAACTTTGAATCTTGCTTGAAATAGTGATTTGAATGCTTGACTTGGTCATGAAACCTACATCATAATGTTAGCTCCAAAAGCATGCATGATGATTTGAATGCTTGACTTGGTCATGAAACCTACATCATAATGTTAGCTCCAAACACATGCATGATGCAAGCATACTTTGACATGATGATTGGATCTTGATTTCTGCATTAAAAATCCAATAAATCTGCTCTTGAATGCCTTTAATTGCTCTTGAAATTCTCATAAAGTTATCTTAAAATTGCTAGGTGAAAGTTTTGAAAGTGTTAGGTGAAACTTATAAAATAACCTTGTATTTATATGTATGTATCCATAATTTCCTGAAATTCAAATATCACAAGCCAACATTGAATTATAGATTTGAATATGTTAAAATACTACCAAAAACATAATTTCAATTTAGGTCCTAACATTTAGAGAGGACCCATTTTCCCATGGGAAAATGGGTCTCAGGTCCACAAACCTAGGACACACATTGCTCAATGTAAAGTGTTATGTTTAGGCATTAATTAATGTCGAGTTTCCCCTTTATAAAATGTAATTTAATAGGCTTGGAAATTAATTATAGGGCCAATTAATAGATAATTAAGCTCAATTAATTAAGGGAGCCCTAAATAAGTGTGAAAGTTTAAAGGGATCCACCTTTCAACACTAAATTAAGGCACAATTAAGTCCAATTTAACTTGGAGGGCCCAAACAAGTGAGAAAATGTAAAGGGATACATTTTTCTACACTACAATAAGCTTTTAAAATATAATTACTCTATCCAAGAAAACCTCCAATTGAGTAATGAGAGGAAATGCACCCAAATAAACCTTTATTTAACTTAAATAAAATGATACTAATTGAAATTATGTATTTACATGCTCTCAATACCTATAGCACAAAATTAGTATTATTTGGATGGTATATTTAATAGCATATATTTTGAAGGATTTTGTTCTATAAAAACAATGGGTGAATACATAAATTTTTATATATTTTTAAAAAGAAGGCTAGATGAATTATATTTTATCTTAGATTGCATATATTTTTTATTCAATATAGAGAGGTAGCAATCATGGAGGAATTGAGAATTATTTTAATTTTAATTAAAATAATGGTTACTACTTGGCTAAATTTTATAAGTGAGTTAAAAGAAGTTAACATTTTTCATGAAATAGTTAATTGCATGGAAGTTTGAAGTGTATGGAAGAAATTTCTAATTGCATGAGGGAGTGGACTAATTACATGAGGCAATTAAGTAATTTACATGAATAAGTGGACTAATTACATTGATAAGTTAACTAGTTTTAATTAATTAGTTAACTGATTGAAATAAATAATTGGTGCATATTCAGTAGAGTTTGATATTTATTTAATTTACTAATGGATAATAGCTCGAGTTAAATTAGTGGATTTAATTGATTAATTCTAATGTTATGTTATAGGAATTGGGAGCATCCACATTAATAATCTGAAGCAATACCATTTGTCTTGAGTTCAATAGATATTTTTTTGGGTATGTTTCCTCTCATCACTAAATCATATATTTTCTTAGATAGAGTAACTACATTTTTAAATTATATTTTTAATGTTTATAGTACCTATAAGTATTATATTGTTATCATCCAGTGATTTTATAGGAGATTATCACTTACTAAATATATATGGATTTATGGATTCATATTGTATAGATGATAATTAAAACAAGAGATCCACCTATGGTTATATCTTAACTTTATTCAACAGTGATAGCAATTGGATGAGAACATGGAAGGATATGGCCACATTTTCCAGTAGGAAAGTTAGCTAGATGGTAGCAACTCATTCCTATAAATGATCCATCTAGATTAAATTATTTTATTTAGATATGGGGATAAGTTAAGGAGTTATTATAGTTTTATGTTATATTCAAAGTGACATATGTCTATCAAAGAAACTAACCTTCATGTAATAGCCAAGAACATTCATGTCTTGTATATTTTTTTACAACATAGTAAAGGATGGTGTAGAGTAGGAAAAGGAATCTAAGACCTAACTAAGATCAACTCTTTTCACTTGACCTGAACATTCAAACACAAAATAAACTAGGGTTGATGATTGGCTTTCTACCATAATGAAGAACCAAGCTCCTAGGGTTTGGTCCTTTTGAGTTGCAAAGAGGATAATTTTAATATGTGATTTAATTCACCTATTTGAAATATAACCTAGATATAAAAATATAATAATATAATTTATCACATAGACGAAAATAGAAACTAACTCTGAACAAACCAAGGTCTAGAAAATGGTGACAAAGGAGAACCTATGATTAAAATTTGAACATAAATTGTAAAGAAATGTGTGTGGGTGCCCTATATCTACATTTCTACCTTTCCAGGATCTATAAACTTTTGAGGGAAGGTTATATTTTTCTCTATATTTCCTATTACTATTTTTTGATGCAACCTTTAGATCTAACCTATATACATGGAAAGAGGGGGAAAGATTGTGTTGTAGAGAGGCTTGCTCAATTCAAAACCCATTTTTGTGTTTCCCCCTCCACGTATAAAAAATGATGATGATCAAGAGGGAATGCTCTAGGTCGAACATAAGCCAGAACAATAATTTATTTAAAATAAAAATGGTAAATCATAATATTACCTTAGTCTTGAAATGCTTGTTGAAGTGATGTTTTCACCATAAGTCACCACAAAAGTTGATTGGTGGATTATTGGATTGCTTGAAAAATATAGAATAGGTTAGTCCATAAAACACAATAGATTAGTGTAGCTAGCATATATAGGATAACTCAATATATCTTCACAATTTCCTCATAATCACTCCTTATTCATCCTCACTTCTTTTTAATGTTCAAATGAGAATAAAACTTGTTTATGTGTGATCCCAACTAATATGTTTTTTTTATTATAGGCTAACCTGGGATCCTCTTAATTCTCCAAATATTAACACCAAAATTTAAATCTAAAATAGGACATAGCTAAGGTCAAGGTTTCCCACACCCTAGACTAGGTTTTTTTTGCCAATGTATATCAAGATGTCAAGGAATTTAAGATATTTTCATAATCTGACCCCAAAACGAATAAATTGTTATTATAATTAATGTTGTAGGTGAAGTAGGGTGTCCATGTATTGTGAAATTTTGAAGGGTGACAATTTATGACAATATAGATGTTTTTTCCTATTTTTTTAAGATGATTCAACATCAATTCCCTAATAATCAACATGTGGACCTAATTTATATTTATAATTTTCAAAAGTAGGTACAACCAACATTGTAGATCAAATTTTATGGCATCCAAAAGTAGGGTCTCCCGGATTGGAAATGAAAAACATCTATGATTTCTAAAATAGAATTACACTTATTGACGAATTTATGACATATGCTATGGTATTTCATACAACATCTTTGAATGGGGATAATGGAGCACCCAATTTGGTCAGTATATTATCACAAACTTACGTCAAGTGAAAAGAATATGTTAATGAATGAGGATTTAGGTTTCATATTTTAGGTTATTTTAGGACATGATTGCCTAACTATTATTTTATACTTTAACATATTTCATTTTCTATTTCTTTAGTGATTAATATGAATTTTTTAATAGTGATTTTATAAGTACTATTATGCTAGCATAAGTACTCCAAATCTCTTATTGGTGATACATTTGTAAAGTTTTAGAATCTACAAGTGTATTGTAGCCATTGATTACTAAATAATACCTCAAGTACTTTTTGTAGTGTAAATTTTTTATTTCAAAATATTTTTACACATAAATCATTATATTATAGTTTATTATTTTTGTGTTTATTTTGTTGTAAAAAAATTATTCTTTTAATTTTTTTCACATACATCCTCTCAAAAATTAGTGTAGGAATCATATTCTACATCTCTAATTTATTTCATAATCTAATCTTGGATCAGATAGATGTTAAGATGGAAGAAGGTGATTAATATTTTTTACTATATTGTTTATTACATAAATCTTAGAATTTTTTTATTGTTCATTTAGTGGGTCTAAAATTGACCCAAATGTGAATGTCCTTGTTGCAACCTTTATTAACAAGAAGATGTTGAGAAAATCTATAGATTATGGCTTTAAGGATGCCTTGCATAATTTGGGTATGTCCAAGAAAAAATGTGGTGGTAAGGAAAAAGGGGTTAAAGATAAGCTTAAAAATATATCTAAATCTAAGGGAAGATCCAAAACCCTTGGTAAGGGTAGGTTAAGATATTGAAGATGTGGTAAATGGGGTCATCTATTGTAGGAATGTAGAAATAAAAAAAAAATGTTGATTCCTCTATTAACAATTTTTTTTTATAATGAAGTTGCAAATACTTTCTTATTTGTGCTAACATGTATTTTAATATCTCTTAATTAATAGATTTGGGTGCATCCTACCATATGCCTCCCTACAATAAGTGGTTCTCAATATATAAAGCATATGATGGTGGGCAAGTTTTCCTAAGAATAATAACACTTTGAGGGATAAGGAGAGGTAAAATTGGTATTGAATAATAGGGAAGTAAAAACACTCATAGATGTATTGTATATCCCATGTAATTTAATTTTGCAACCAAACTTCTTACAATGCATATGTATATTGAAGGGGATGAAAAATGAAGAATATGAATAGGAAAAAAGATTAATGGTGGAATACAATGAACTTCTCGCCAAGGAGGAGTGTCACTAGCGGTCAAAATCCAGGGAATCGTGGTTGGCCGAAGGGGTTCTCAATACAAGTTTTTTCATAACACAACGCAAATTAAGCACTGTTGGAATGAAATCATGGATATCAAAGATGTTGATGGGAACGTAATGGTAGACGATGCGCAGATCCAGAAGCTAGGTGTTGATTTTTTTAAGCACTCGTGGGGGTAAGAT
Organism: Sequoia sempervirens; assembly: GCA_007258455.2. Taxonomy (NCBI): domain Eukaryota; kingdom Viridiplantae; phylum Streptophyta; class Pinopsida; order Cupressales; family Cupressaceae; genus Sequoia; species Sequoia sempervirens. The sequence goes on along the minus strand of VDFB02000003.1, from coordinate 521,491,892 downwards.
TCGGTGGAGTGGGTAAACCTAAGTCTGTTGGAAAGCATCGATAATCTCGTATCAAATGAAGATAATGATATCCTTATGGAGCCGATAACTGAAGCAGAGGTTCAGGAGGCAGTATTTCAAATGAAACCTGAGAAGGCTCCAAGGCTGGACGGGTTCAACGCTCTGTTCTATCAAGTCTGTTGGGATTTATTCGGTAAAGATGTCAAGGATTTGGTTGAAGAATCAAGACAGAAAACATACATGCTAAAAGACTTGAACAACACCAAAATAGCTTTATTTCAAGAAAAAAGAGAAAAGTGAAACCTTCTCAGACTTCAGGGGAATTTCATTATGCAATATGATTTACAAAATTGTGGTGAAGGTGATGGAAAACAGGCTTAAGAAAATACTTCCCTGTATAATTTTGTAGGAGCAGAGCGAGTTTGTAGCCAAGGAGGAACATAACAGACGGGGTAATCATTGCTCATGAAATTATTCACACTCTGAAGAAAACAAAGAAGTGTGGGATGGTAGTTAAGCTGGACCTAAGTAAGGCCTATGACCGGGTTCAATGGAGGTTCCTTATTAAAACCATGGAAAAAATGGGCTTTTCGAAGAGATGGCTGAAGTGGACATTCAATTGTATTTCATCAGTACGTTACTCGGTGATCATAAATGGTGCCCCGAGGGGCTTTTTCCAAGGAGCGAGGGGCATTCGCCAAGGCAATCCACTATCTCCTTTCCTGTTTGTATTGCTAGCAGATGTTTTTAGCATATATATATCCAAGCTACGCAATCAATGGTGTTGGAAAGGAACAGCGGTGGCTCCGTCCCTACCATCAATCTCTCACCAACTTTTCGCTGATGACACAATCATGTACGATGAGTGGAAGAAGCAGATACAATGGAATTGGTGGTGGACAAGATGAGTTTGGAGGCAAGGCCTGGTATATAAATGAGGACAAATCAAACATATATTTTTTCAATGTTCCAAAAAGATCCTAGCGAAGTATTAAATGCATACTAGATTTGAATGAAGGTAATTTCCTTCGAAATACCTAGGTATTCCACTTTTTCATGGACAGGTTAAATAAAAACACTGGGAGCAAACTTATAAAAATACAAGGAGAAGATGGGGAATTGGTGGGGGAGGTGGCTCACATTGGCCGGTACAGTGACTATGGTCAAAGTGGTTCTGGCTACAATCCCTAAATATATGTTGGTTTTTCTGGAGCTCCGAACAAAGACGGAAAAAAAAATTGATTGTAGTTCAAAGGAAATTCTTATGGGATGGAGCCCACGAAAAGCAATGGATTCCACTGATAGGTTAGGAGATGTTGAAATTATCCAAAGATAATTGGGGCACGGGTATCAAAGATCTGCACATATAAAACAGGGCTCCGGGGGCCAAATTGTGTTGGAATATTAACCCTAACTGCTGCCGTCCCCGCCAACCACTGCCCGCTATATCGCAATCAATAAAATAACCATTGCGATACCGCAGGAGTCTACCGTAGCTTTTTGTTTTATCTCAACCGCCTGACGTCACCTCCAGTCAATGCCCGCTATATCGCAATCAATAAAATATTCATCGCGATATCACGGGAGACTCAGTAAAAGCTTGTTTTATTTTTAACCGCCGCAGTTTACCGGGCCGTCAACTAACCGCTGCCCGCAATATCGCAATCAAGATTTTAACCATCGATACCGCGGGGAACTATGGATCCCCGAACCCATTCTAACAATTGCAAACCCAAGCCAAGTGTCATCAATCTAGAAATTCATGCTTAAGTGTAGGCTGGTAATCACCGATCACCTGACATGGATTATAAAATATGGGAGTTGTGCGTCCTTTTGGCACGACTCATGGAACGGGTTTGAACCATTGGACAGAATCCCTGAACTGGAAGTGGCCCTTCAACCAACCACTGCGAGCTATGGAAATAGTTTAAGATCATGTGTCTCTTTCTCAAAAACATGGAAGATGGGAACATAAGTGGAAGGACTTCAAGATGGTCGAAGCTTGTAATGTTGCTCAAGCAAATGAAAAAGATGTATGGTTTTTAGATTCAGGCTGTAGGACAGGGAATCTAGAAATGTTTTCACTGTTACATTGGGTAATGACAACAAAGGGAACTTGCAGATGTGTAAAACATAACTTAATGAGTGTAGGGCAACTTGCCTTCAAGAATGGTCTATGCACAATTTTAGAGAGCAAAAGTCAGAATGATAAAGATCAGATTTGAATATAAATTATGCTCAAGGAATTCACAAGTGGGTAGAAAAGAAACTACAGCAGTAGTGCAGACAATCAAGCTGAGATAAAAGATGAAAACTGGTTATGGCACCTGAGATTTGGTCATCTCAACTTTGAAAATTTACTTCATAGCAAGGGACTACCTTTAATAGAAAAACCAGAAAGGGTATGTGAAGGGTGCAAGAATAGAGAATCAATCAACTAGTAATTATAGGTGTGGACCTATGGCTGACATTCATTGATGCGAAAAACATGGGTCTATTTTCTATTGAAGGGCAGACAAGAATTTGGTTGAAAAACTTACCAGAAGGCAAGAGTGCCTTGGAATGCGTGGATGGCCATCATGGAAATGGCTATGTTGGTGTCAAATCTTAACTGGTGGATGAAGGCATAGTGTTACTCACACATATGCACATGATGAATTGAGAAGGAAGCTAGATAACAAAGGAGAAAAATGTATATTTGTTGGATACAGTGAAGAATCCAAAGCTTATAAGCTTTATAATCCAACAACAAAGAAAGTTATAATCAGCAGAGATGTACAATTTGTAGAAGATGAAGCATGGGATTATAGAGAAGACAGTCAATATTTCAGCTAGTATACCTCAAGAGGAGAATGAGGTTTCAACATCAAGAAATGTTCCAGCTATTGTGACTCCTACCACTCCCATTCAAGCTCAGCAAAGTGGTCCACAAGTGACACCAGCATCGATTATAAGAACAGCCTCAATCATTCAAGGAAGCAATCCAATAAGAGGACAACAAACACCATCTACAGCAGGACCATCGGGTCCATATTCCACAAGTTTAAGTGATATGTCAAATCCTACATTGGCAAGTCTGAGAAGACAGAAAATCAGAAGCATAAGAGATATATATGAGCAAAATGACTAGATCAGATTTCTCTTTGTGGAAGATGAAGATCAGTCCACTGTTGAAAAGAATATGGGAACTAGACATCATGTCAAGGCCAAATTGAATGAAAAAGATGAAGTTCAGAAGCAAGATTGGTTGTAAAGGGCTATTCATGTTGATTACAATGAGACATTTGCAAGCACGCTATAAGGATGATTTTAGCATTAGCAGCTCAGAATAAGTGGCTGGATGTAAAGTGTTTTTTAAATGGTTATTTAGAAGAAGAAGTTTATGTGGATCTCAAGAAGATAAAGTTTATAAATTGAAAAAGGCAATGGATTGAAGCAAGCCCCAAGAGCTTGGCAGTTGTGTTATCTTTTGTTGAATGGATTTAATAGATGTAGCAAGTGAGCGTATACAAAAATGAATGAAGAAGGTGAAATACTAATAGTATGCTTATATGTGGATGATTTAATATTCAGAGGAAATTTGTCAATTGATCTGTTCAAGGCAGACATGAAGAAAGAATTTGAAATGACGACTTAGGTCTGATGAAATGGCATTGAAGTAAATCAAAATGAAAATGGTATTTTTATTTCACAGTCAAAATATGCAAATGACATTTTGAAAAGGTTTAATATGATGAAGTGCAAACCAGCACCAACACCTACAGTGACAGGTCTGAAACTAAGCAAGGATGATAGAGGGTCTAATGTTGATCCAACTTTGTTTAAGAGGCTTGTTGGAAGTCTCATGTATCTCATTATGTATGGAGTAAGTTTGATTTCAAGGTTTATGGAAACACCAAAAGACACCCATTGGAAAGCAGGGAAGAGAATTTTAAGGTATGTAAGTGGAACAAGAAATTTTGGCATTATTCAAGCAGATGAGTTCAAACTCATAGGATACACAGACAGTGACTGTGCTGGCAGCATTGATGACAGAAAAAGCACGTCTGGTTATGTATTTAATTTTGGGACTGGAGTTGTCTCATGGTCTTCAAAGAAGTAGCCAATAGTTTGTCTTTCATCAGCCGAAGCAGAGTATGTGGCAGCCACAAGTGCAGCATGTCAAGCAGTCTGGATGAGAAGAATTTTGAAAGAATTGCAAAATAAACAAATGGAGGCAACAAAAATTTACTGTGATAACAATTCAGCCATAGCTCTTTCGAAGAATCCAGTCTTTCATAAGAGAAGAAAGCACATTGATACCAGGTATCATTTTATCAGAGAATTAATTAATAATGGTGAAATATTTTTAGAGTTTTGCAGATCAGAAGAGCAAAGTGTAGATAACAAAACCGCTGGGAAGAGATAATTTTATTTTTCAGAGAAACAGATTGGGCATGGTGGACAGCGCAGTTATGCTTAAGGGGGAGTGTTGGAATATTAACCCTAACTGCTGCCGTCCCCGCCAACCACTGCCCGCTATATCGCAATCAATAAAATAACCATTGCGATACCGCGGGAGTCTACCGTAGCTTTTTGTTTTATCTCAACCGCCTGACGTCATCTCCAGCCAATGCCCGCTATATCGCAATCAATAAAATATTCATCGCGATATCACGGGAGACTCAGTAAAAGCTTGTTTTATTTTTAACTGCCGCAGTTTACCGGGCCGTCAACTAACCGCTGCCCGCAATATCGCAATCAAGATTTTAACCATCGCGATACCGCGGGGAACTATGGAGAAAGCCGCCACCGCCAGGGAATTAATATTTAAGTTTGAATATTATGAAAAGGACATTGTATTAAATGCATTTTGACGGGGGAAAAGTTAGTTAGGTAATTTTGAATTTTAAATGTTATTTCGGGCTTTCTCATCCGTGAAATTCTTTTACGTGACTTTTTACCTGGAGCATATATTTTATAATTGTAATTTATTTTTTGACAAGTGAAGGAGAATGAGAAGAAGAAGGTGAATGTGAGCAAACAGAAAATTACGAGCAGCAGCTCTGTGTGTTGAGAAAATAATATTTTATATTTTAATTTTTACTGTGTGTGTGAAATTTCTTCCTCTGCCTCTGGCCTTCAAATTGGTGTGGCACCTCTTCAGGAAACTGAAAGCTCAGTGGTGCAAGATCTTAAGAGTGAAATATATTGATGAGAAAATCCCCGAACGCATTCTAACAATTGCAAACCCAAGCCAAGTGTCATCAATCTAGAAATTCATGCTTAAGTGTAGGCTGGTAATCACCGATCACCTGACATGGATTATAAAATATGGGAGTTGTGCGTCCTTTTGGCACGACTCATGGAACGGGTTTGAACCATTGGACAGAATCCCTGAACTGGAAGTGGCCCTTCAACCAACCACTGCGAGCTATGGAAATAGTTTAAGATCATATGTGTCTCTTTCTCAAAAACATGGAAGATGGGAACATAAGTGGAAGGACTTCGAGATGGTCGAAGCTGGGGCAAGGGCAAGGGCAAGACTCAAAGGGGAACTTGCTAATAGGAGGTTGCTCATCACTAGAGAGGAAGATAATCATAAGTGGTGTGTAGTGAAATCTGGTAAATATGCTCCCAGAATCAGCTACATGGTAATCAAGAATGAAACAATGTAATAAGGACGGCCTAAGCGGTCCTATTGGGGCAGACATGTACTACCAAAGGCGAGTGCCTTTGCGTGGATGGCCATTCATGGGTGCATCTTAACTGGGGAAAGGCTGAAAAGGATTGGGGCGTAGGGCCCCTTCAGATGCGCACTTTGCCAGGAGAATGAGGAGACCACCAACCACATTCTTGTGGACTGCCCTTTCGCCCAAGAGTGTTGGTCCATGGTGTGTACTAAACTGAGATGGATCAGTCCACTGTGTAATGACATCAAAGGCATTTTCGAAGCATGGCCATGTTTGGACAAAGGCTCCGATATGGCTGGGTTGTGGGAAGAAACTCCGGCAATGGTCATTTGGCAGTTGTGGTGCAAGCGTAACAACCGAATTTTTCAGAGGAAAGGAATCTAAAATCGAAAGTGTCCTTAGATCAAAATTGAAGCGGGTATTAGTGAACACTTCAACATAGCCTCGAAGTTTATATCGGTTAAGCACGTCTCTTCCTAATATAGGAAAATGTTGAAGGAATGGCTCCTAGCGAAAATGCCAAGCGATTGAATGTTTAAAAAGGCGAAGTAAAGGAAAATCACGAAATGGAAACTGCGACCATTTAGATGACAGAAACTAAACTTTGACGACGCCTCCAGGAACGACCTAGGGTCGTCTGGGGTGGGGTATGTTTTACGGAATGATAAAGGTGAAATGTTGTGGGCAAACTCCCTCAAACTCCCCATTGAAACCAACAACGAGGTTGAGGTCGTGGGGCTAAGAGAGGGCATCAAATATTATGTGAACAAAAGACTAAATTGCATTGACATCGAAGGTGATTCGGAGGTGCTCATAAGGGCAGTTGGTACAAAGCATGTACCAAGCTGGAAACTTCTGGCATGGATCGATATCATTACACCTCTGATTGAATGGATAGATGAAGTGAGGATCGGTCACATCTACAGGGAAGCGAATAGACTGGCCAATGCACTTGCAAACGTAGGGATTGAACAGGAAGAGGCCGTAAAAGGTGATAAGGACCCAAACACATGGGAAAATATAGGTGTCGTCTTGGGTGAAGATCTTTACAACTAAGAAACTCCTCGCTCTAGGTAGATTGATCTGCAGCCTTCGGTGGATTATGCAGAGGCAAGATCCTATGGTGCATCCACCTATGGCAGCTCATCTCACGGCTCTTGGAAAGGGGGTGAGAAGTCTCTGGAGGTCTCCCCCGAAAAATACAAATTGGCATAGCAAAAGAAGCACAGCGGTGTATTGGAATAGAAAGGTGAAGGAATCCATGGTGGTGGAAGTGTTGGCATTGTGCAGGTGGTATAGGATATCGACAGGCAGGGGTGAAATGAACGAGGAGGTGCTCGAGACATATGGGGCTCAGCTGGCGTGTCTCTTCAAATCACCATCAGGTGATCTAATGATAGCCATAAAACGGGTTATTGGAGAGCATAGGTTGCAAGGCGATCACCTTCATGATGGTGTAATTTTAATGGGCCTGTTCCTGACAAATGTGTTGCACATAACCAGAAGCAAGAGGCTAGCGGAGAGATGTCTAAAGCTTCTGGGAGATTTGTTCGTGGAGGCAACAACCATGGCCATTGCATCCAACGAATATTGGCCTATGGAGGGGTTCATGTGTGGGGCGGTAGATGTGGCACAGACAAGGGAAAATCAGAAAGTGGGCAAAGCGGTAGAAAATTTCAGGGCTGTAGTGCTGGCAAAGGATTTGAGCAGATTCTTAGATCATGTAGCAGCAAACAAGAATGTGTTGAATGACACAAAGATTAGCAAGATGACAGATCTTGGGCTAGTCCTGATAATAGTCGTCTCCTACATATAATGTGAGGTTTGGAAAGATTGTTCTGTGATTTAACTTTCTCTTTGAAGTAATAGAAAAGAGTGTTATTCTTTTTGTTTAATTATTTTTGTTTAAAAACATGCATGTGTATATGAATTTCATACACAATTCTAGTTTTTATTATTTTTATTTTTAAATTAAAAACTAAGTGGGATCTGACAGAATCAGTGGATCTTTGTGATGTTGGTTGTTGTAATCGTCCTCATCTTCCTCCTTAACAAGGATAGCTCATGCACAATAGATATAGACATCCTACTCCAAAGGTGAATAGGGAGGGGAGATGGTCTCCTCCACCTCAAGGAGTCTTAAAAATTAACACGGATGACTCTTCTCGAGGAAACCCTGGTCATGCTAAAATTGGTGGTGTTGGTTGGGATAGATCTAAAGATGTTCAGTTTATCTTCTCTATTTATAAGGGTATTCATATTAATAATCTAATGGAGGCTCAGGCCATTTTATTAGCTGTGAAGCGGGGAAGTCAATTGGGGTGGCGAAGGATCATATGTGAGTTTGATTCCTAGGTTGTGGTGAACTTGTTGAATTAGTGGCATTTAAACGCTGTTAGCTGGAATTTGGCTTTGATTGTTGCATAGATTCTCAAATTTTGTGCTTCTTTGGAGTTTGTTACTTACACTCATATTCCTAAAGAATGGAATGGTGTTGTTGATTGTTTGGCTAAATGGGCTTCTGAGCATATTCATGATTAGAATTTGGTGGATCGGGGTCAGTTACCCCTGGATCTATCTCAACAGTTGGATCACTTGGTGGAGTTTGATAGGGCTATGTAATGCCCTTGCTTTGTACTTCTTCTTGTTTTAATAAAAAAATTACCCCTCTTTATGTAAAAATAATAATTTTGATAGGAAAAAAATTATAATTGTAAAGAAGAAAATACAATAAAATTTTAAAAGAATAAAATATTCAACTTTAACCATCATAAAATAGTAGGACAATTTTGTTCTTTGATTTGTAAACAAATTGGGAGAAACATTGATACAATTGAATTGGGATCAAGGATGGAACCATTTATTTTTAAACTATCTATTTTGTAGAAGAGATACCCTTAGGAAAGATGTATAGGTATTTATACTTTTCCTATTAAAACATATTGGTGTGTATACTATGGTATAGAAATGTGTATTTATAGTTTACAAAGATTCATATCATAGAATTCACAAGTTGTACTAAAAGATTGAGATATAATTGTGTTATAATTATATTAGATAATAATAAAAAATTTAGATATATTTATTTTTATATTTGACCATTTTTTGTAATATATAATATTTAAAATATATATATATATATAATTTTTTAAGGTAAGTAAGAATTATATATTATAAAATAATTAATATTTAAATTTATTAAATTTAATTGAATGAGTTTAAGTGATAAATTAAGGTTTTTAAATAAAAATAAAGGTGAATGAATATTGTATTGTTAAGCTAAATAACATTATACTTTTATTTTGATGATAATCATTTTAATATCCTTTTTATTTTTAGTTAAAATGGAAAATTTTAAATAAATAGTAATAAAAAAAAGTAAATTACTATATAACAATGAGATAATTTTGTCTCTCATCACAAAATTAATTTAATATATTAGATTTTAATTTAATAAAATATATAATCTAATATAATATATATTAAAAATAATCTAATAGTATAAGATATTAAAATATATTAAATTATTAAAAATTATAATCTAAATTATTAAATTATAAATTATTAAGAAAACAATATTTGGAATTATCACCTAGCTTTGTGTTATTCGAAGCCTTGAATAATCTACTTCAACCTAGTCAATGGAATTACAAGAATTGTGGTTCTAGCATGCATTTGTCTTTGGAGAACCTAAAGGGTTACCACTGCAATGTATAGAATATTTTGTGATTCAACCAATGTTAGAGAATGTAACCATAATATCCACCCTTATTGGTACTCTTTCCTCTAAAAGACAAAAATAGAAAAAAAAATATTAAGACCTATCCCAAGTAGTGTAATTCAATAGGTCCTTACTCTTCACCAAATTAGCTGGTTAAAAAAAATATGAGCCTTGGGAAAACTTCGTATTTATTTTCAAGAGATGAATAAAATTACTATTAAGGACAAATTTCCTATTCCAATGGTTGATGAGCTCTTCAATGAACTACATGGCACCCACTTCTTCTCCAAGCTTTCTTTATGATTGGACTATTATTAGATCTATGTCAGAAGGACATTCCTAAGATGACTTTTAGAACTCATGATGACCATTATGAATTTATTGTAATGTCATTCAGCCTCATTATTGCTCTATCAACATTTGAAAGCTTGTTGAATTAGGTTTTTAACTCATTTCTCAAAGAACTGATTTGTCTTCTTTGATGATATCCTTGTGTATATTGTGAAATGTTCTACTACTACACTAGTTTTTAATGGAGGGTTTTTGTGTAAATATAAGTGATAATTCAAAACAATTAGAGATTTTCATGCATAGATAGATTGTTGTCACAAACCCCCATGGGATTAAATGAGCAAATCAAACAAATTCCCTTCTACTATGTCATTTAATGAATGTTTTTATGAGTTTCAAAACCCAAATTTTTTATGATATAATAAAGGTGGAGGATATATCAAAAATTACATCTAAACCTGAAAGTATTGTAAATAAGATGATATTTTACAAATATAAAAAAATGTGAATTATATCTATACAACCCAAAAGATTTATGGAAGGCTTGCATTACCTAGAAAATGTAAAGTTGATGTTGCATATGAAGGACTAAGTGGTCCAATTATATCCAACATTAGAAAAGAAAAATTCCCAATGGATGTAGAGAAATTGTGGAGGAATCAAATGAGATATCTATGTGCAATAGGCTGACACTTGATACGGTATAGTTTTTGTTTATTTGCATCTTCAAACTGTCCAAAGTGAAATAGCATCGCATTTCATAATAGTTCCACAATAGGGTGCAAACTTCCTATTACGAAAGATGAAAATTAAAATTGCTTCTTAAAGGTGCAAATTACGAGGGTTCAATTTTTTTGGAGAAAAATATACCACTACCCATAATACATAGCTTGGCTGCTAGGAGAACTAAAGAAAATATATCTTTCTAATGGGAAGAAAAGGAGACAAAAGCTTATATCTTTCTATGAGTGTTTTTTAAAAACTGTTCACCATAACTATATAGTTTGAAACTATCTATTATTCAGTTTTCACCAACTATAAAAAAATGGTCAATTTAAATTATTTAAAAATTACAAATTTGAAAACTGATTTTTTTGGAAAAAAACTTAATATTTTTTATTAGTCTAAACCACTATAGTTCTATGGCAGAACTGATACTTGATAAAGAGTTTAGAATAATAAGTTTGATTGGTTTGTTACCATATAATAATTATAGGTTGCAATAATCGAATTGAAACATGATAAATAATTTTTAATAATAAGTTTGATTGGTTTGTTGCCATATAATAATTAAAATTAGAATAATAAGTTTGATTGGTTTGTTATCATATAATAATTATAAGTTGTAATAATGGAATTGAAACTTGATAAATAATTTAAAATAATAAGTTTAATAAGTTTGATTAGTTTGTTACCATATAATAATCATAAGTTGCAATAATGGAATTGAAACTTGATAAATAATTTTAAATAATAAGTTTGATTGGTTTGTTGCTATATAATAATTAAAATTTTGAGAAAATAAATTGAATATATTTAAATTTGAAAAATTTAATATATTTTACTTTTAACCTCATCACCACTTTTTTGCCATGTAAAAACCTTGTTTCATATGGAAACATTTTGTTTTGGTTATCTCTTACCCAATATAGAATTTTAAATCACTCTTTGTAACTATTTTTAAAATTTTTTTAAAAGAATTTCAAAACTTTAACTTTTTCATAATAATTGTATTCTCAATATCAAATATTAAATGAGTTTTAATTATATTTTATTTAAAATATAACAAGTAAATAAATGTATAGAATGAAAAATATAAGCTAATTTTTTTTTTTGATTAAAATGCCTTGAAAAAATGTGATAAAAATTTATGTCAAGCCAATAAAATTGAGAAAAAATAAGTTTTGAAATTTGAAAATTTAAAAATCTCTTTTGATTGAGCCCAAGTAAACCATTTAATCACTAATTAAAAACTACCCCTCACTATAATAATATGATAGAAACTAATAAATTGTATATAATACTTTATCTAACATATTAATAAAAAATTTATATACTATATAATTTATACAATAAAATATAAATAGAATATCGTAATTACTATCATATATTTTTCACTGGTAAAAAAAAATTGTTACCATCAACAACATTCGAAAAGTTCTAAAACTATATAATAATATGCCAAAAATATTTGTGCTTATCGTCCATTCTTTGTAATTTTATAATATCTGCGGTGCATTTTGTTTATAGTCTGCTTCATTGTAAGCATCTCCCTGCAGCAATTCCAATGCTTTGCTCTTTGCTGGCCGAGGAAAAGAATTCTAAATGGGCGCTGTTTAGAGGAAAGAAGCCACCGCTATAACGACAAGGAATGCCCAAAATACAGCTTATTTAAGCCATGCTTTGCATACAACTTACTCACCAAAGAAAATGGGAAGGAAATATTTGATATCATTAATGCTAGTAATAATATTTGGAGTGGCGATGGTGGCAGGTGCATATGATTACTGCCATAACAGCGACTTTTTGTGCCAGAGCGATGCAGATTGTGGTGGATATCCTGGCACACCTCCCGACCAGTGCTACTTCATTGGATCTTGTGGGAAAGGTTATGGTTACTGCTGGGTTAATGGATGTGGATACTAGTTTGTATTCTGTTTGCTGAATTCATTCAGCTTCTTAATAAAAAAATCTATGGTGTCTTGGTTTTATTAAGAAGATTTTACTTCGATGTAAATACCAATGGAAATTCATAGGCATATTGTCTATTTTCTATTTGGGAATTGTAGTTTGTATTCTGTTTGCTGAATCCATTCAGTTTCTCCAGAAAAAATGTATGGGGTGTTGTTTTATTAAAGTAGTCGTGATATGTTTGGATCAGTGGGAGTTTTAAGATGTAGTTGTCTTGTATTTCATTACAGTTTTTTTGATGTTTGTATCAATGGAGGTTTAAAATTAATTTTATTGTTTTATATTTTATTAGAAAATTTTGTATAATATTGTTTTAGTTATAGTATAGATTTGTATGAATTAATATTTAGTTTGGTTTAGAGTTAAAAAGGTAGAGGAATAGATATTTATTTTCTTGAATGGATTGAAGAATCTAATCTTTATTTTGTTATTTATATTATTGAAGTTTTTTAATGCTTAACAATTATATTTTAATAGACTTATTCAATTTCATTCATAAATTGAAAATCATTTGACTATTTAGTATATATTAATGTATTTATCTTATTTATATCTTATATTTGTTCTTAATTTAATTTTGTATAATTTAGGTAGATAATCTAATTCCGTATAATTAGAATCAAATGTTACAGTTAATCTTTTTTGCATAATTTTATTTTCTAAAATATTTGATGACCTTGAAGAAGTTGATGATAAAAAGACAACCATTTGGGATTTTATTTCTAAGCAAAGTCCATAATAACTTGAAATTACTCACTAAAGTTATAAGAATTCTTAGTCTATATTTTTAGTTCCTCCCATGGAATTATAGGGAGGGGGGGGTTGGGGAGGGGTGGGCAACTTTTAATTAGTGATTTAATATTTTACTACCACAAAGACCATAATAAAAAAAATAAGGTTGAATTTTATCCATTTCAATAAATTATTACCAAAATATTTATACAATTTTGAAATGTTGTTTTCCTCCTCTCCACTATTAATTACTTGTTATTCTATCTTTCCTTTAACAAATCAAACAAAAATATTCATCATTTTAAACATTTATTCACTTACTCTATATCTTAAAATATAATTAAAAAATTATTATCTAATATATAAAAAATTATCAATAACAAATTAAAATATATCTACTATATAATATATAACATCTAATATATAATTTAATGTACTTTTAGTATATTATATTATAAAATTATTTTTAATATATTAGATTAGAATATATAGTATATTAATATATTAAATTAGCATGTAATATATTAACTTTAACATATTCAACTAAAATCAAGATAATAGTATTTTATATAGTAGAGAATGCATTTATCATAACACATTTTTGCATTTTCTATAAAAAAATGGTTGTCGTGCCATAATCAATACTTTATTCTTATTAAAGACCATATACATGAAATACAAGTACTTTTTCTTCTTGTTAAAGACTATATAGATGAAATACAAGTAATGTATTCTTCTTGTTAAAGACCATATACATGAAATGTAGGTAATTTGTTCTTCTTGTGAAAGACCACACACATATTTTAAACGCAAGTAATTTTTGAACTAATTGATCTTCACCAACCCTAGTAACGGATCAAGATGTTGGGCCATTTCCAACAATAGGGTAAACCAACACGGTAGTAGAGGGGGACATAATAGCGAAGGGGGCTAGGTCAGAACCTCACTTGGCATACCTTCTTATTTGATATCCTATTGTAGTACCCCCTCCAAGTTTATAGCCATTTTTCGGGACATTGGTGGTTGATGAAAAAAGAATCACAAATATTACAATAAACAATTACTCCTTTATTCAAATTTTATAATCAAATTACAAATCACACTTTTATTTATTTTACATCTACTATTGATCTATTCCAAGCTACATTTTTTTCTTTCCTAGTAGATTCCTCTTGGAATTTTAATTCTCTTTACTTGCATATATCTTCCCTCAAGAATGGTAAGACCTCTTTTCCACTTTCTCTAATTTACATCTGTAATTTCATTACCTGCACAACATCCTTTCAAATCTTCATTGTAGCTTCAATCAACTAAATTTCCCAATTATAGGCTCTGCTTCCTTCATGAATCACAACCTCTTTTCAAAATTTAAAACCGCTAGGTTCAAATGAGTACCATAAGCTAGGGTGGGTGGGAGAAGGAAGTCGAGATTGATTTGATTCATTAGAGATCGATTCTCTTATATTAGAGATTGATTCTCTAGAAAAATAATCTACCCCACCATTGGCCCCCCACCCAAGGTAGACCCCACCACCCTATTTGAAAAACCCACCACCCAAGGCATATAGGGTGGTGGGATTTACCTCAGGTGGGGAAGGTGATGGCCCGAGGACTATCAAAAAGAGCATTAGAGTTGATTGCATGAAATCACATTAACCAACTTACAGTACTCCTTGATCCTTTAAACTACATGGATAAAGGGGGTGCATTTTTAGCCCTTCTAGAGACTGGTATTGGGATAATTCTTGAACTCCAATAATCTTTTTTGTCTTCCCTTTATGGTTGTGTGAGATTTTTTTTACTTTTTCTATGTTGTTCTTCTATTTTTGCACACTATATCTTCTTTTCTTTGGCTATGTAGTCATATCTCTTCCTCTTCTTTGTTGATTTTTCTATGCACCCCTCCAACTTCTCAAGCATTTAATCATTTAATAATAATAATCTACCTTTGATGTTTCTTTTCCTCTACTCTCAACACTAAATACTTTATTTGCATTTTAATTTTTAAAACCACATCTCCATGGTGCGACTCCAGTAACACTCTATAATCTATATTTAATATTTTACTTCAAATTTTATTTTCTTTACCTCACTTTCCTTTGGATTGACTAATATTATTTCCTTCACTTAGTCATAAAATTTAAAATTATCTTCAAACTGAGCGGCATCCCTTATATCATTGAATTATTATCCTTATTTTTTTATTATCTCTTATGCATTCGTCTATGTAGTTCTGAATATGAGAAATTTATATATTCCATTCCCATATGGTGATAATTATTTGAATTCTCATTTTGCAACCATTTAGAGAAAACAAAAATATGCCAATTTGATGGAGTGGGGCGTTGATAGGTGAAAATCTCAAAGTTATTTGATTCACATAAAAATTGATGTGCAAGCTTGGAATAGTACCCCATGGACCCCTTCAAAAGGATTTTACTCAAAAATCATGAGACATCTCCCAAACGGTGTGTGTAGTGACAATGAAATCTTTTCCATAAAATCTTAAATGTCTTCAAACATCTTCCTAAAACCTATTTTTGGGTGATTTTGATTGTCAATCCACCTAGATGCTCCTGCACTAGACACACCGAGTAGGAATTTTGTGAGCATAGGCTCACTAATTTGGATTTGAGTAGTCAAACTACACTTCTGGGTTGCTACCAATCTGCAACAAACTCCATTGTTGGGATAAGTGCACAAAGCCATTTCTTCTTCCTCATCTTCCTCCAATGAATTTTCACCATCTTCCTCCTTTCCCTCATGGACTTGCATCCACCATGTACTATCCTCCTTTGCCAAATACTCCCTAATCTCCTCTCCTCCTTCATGGGATCCATCCTACAACAAAACAACCACCTCCACAAAGTTCTACCTATTACATCCTCTATAATTTCTCTACACAAACATGCAACATCTACATACAACTCTACAACTACAACTTTATCCTATACAACAACATCCTCTTCTACTCTCACTATGGAAGAATAATCACATATAAAATTAAAATGTTCATAGATTACCTATTTTTCCTTCATTGCAAAATTCATATTCTATCCTCCATTGGAAAGCTTACCAAACCACTCTTCTCCTACCACCAAAATTTACAACATTCAGTCATCCATGTCTTCACCATTTGCAATCTCTTTGCATTCCAATACTGCAATCACATCCTCTATAGTTGCATCTTCATTCTCTCCTACCATCATTTTTGCTACACTTGAATCCTCTTGTCCATTATTTTCTTCTTCTTTCTCCAAGTCTTCCTCATGGAATTTCTTTACTACAACTTCTTCACTCCTAATATCCTTTCCACGCTATCATATTTCCAATCTACTCAATCTTGCATTTATATTAGCCATCATTGCCAAAATCTTTCTCTTTTTATACTACCTCCATTCATCCCATATCATGATATTCTTCCTCAATAATATCCACATCTCATTTGTTTAAATATTTCACAACTCTCAACTCATGCTCTATTATCTACAATCACACTTCTTTTCATAGCTCCCTAGCTCTTGATTACTCAAGGCTTCTCTCTACCTACAACAATCCTCACGTGAGATCTTCTTCACTACACTTATTCTATTCTACCCACAAGTCCTAATGGATTCTCTCCACTCTCAAGATCCTCAGTTGTGATACCATTTGACAAAAAAAACATAAATGTTCCAATCAACAATTACTCCTTTATTCAAATTTTATAATTAGATTACATATCACACTTTTATTCATTTTCCATCTACTATGGCTTTGTTCTAGAAGCTATATTTTTTTCTTTCCTAGCAACTTCTTCTCAACATTTTTATTCTCTTTACTTGCATATATCTTCCCTCATGGGCATGGTGCGACCATGAATTTTTTGCCATTAAATTGCAAATATCTTCAACCATCTTCCTAAAACTTATTTTTGGGTGATGTTGATTGCCAATCCACCTGGATTCTCTTGAATCAGTGACAAAGGTAGAAACAACATAGATAGAAAATTAAAAAATGGTCAATGGTTCCATGTCTAACCCAGTTTGATTGAACCAATGTTGTTCTAAATTTTTCTATAGATTAAAGAACAAAATTATCTTGGCAGTATTTGGTAGCAACTTCACAACATCGTGACCTTTTTTTATTTGTTTAAGAAATAATTTAGAATATGTTAAGAACAATTGTAGTTATATGTCTGAAATTACACATAAAATTGAAATTACAAATACAATATGAACAAAAATATATGAACATAATATTTTTATTTCTTTTATAAACATATTTAAAAAACAAATCAATATTCACTATTTAATGAAAAATACTATTTTAATCAAATTTATTTTATATTAAAAATATATTATTAATTTAATTAGATTTTAAATAGTTTGATGATTAAATAATTAATAATAATTTTCATTTGTAAATAGAATATGTCGACACTAAACTTGCAAATGGTTAAACTTTGACAAACATTAGCATAGAAGTCAAATTAAAGACATCAAATCCAACATTCCTATGAGATATTTAATCAAGCTATATGTATAGGAGCGAATTTGTACCCCTTACGCAAATTCCCCTTTTGTACACCCCCACTTTAGAAAACCAAATTTGAAGTCAAAATTCCACATTAGCAAGCTACCTTCCTTCCACTTGGCATCTATCTATTGTGTCAGTAGAAGAATATTTGGTAGGGACGCCCACATGACACATAGATGTCGACACAATGCGCTTACATCCCTTACAAATTCCTACATCTGAATTTGGCAGAGGCATTACACTTCCTATTAGGAATGATTTGTAACATCCCTCTTCGACCAACTGACCCCAAAACCACCTAATTCGCAAAAAAGAGATGGACCTAATCCATGCATGGATAAATAACCCAAACACAAATCTATTGACATTATTCAACTAGCCAACAATTGGTAAATCTCTAATAAATGAATATGTGACACCAGGATTGCTTGATGTGGCATTGCTAACATTATTTTCGAATGCTATTTGTTTTTGTTTAGAACCACACATTAGGAAAGTAAACCTAAATGAATATGTCAAACACCTACGTGGTTATAGAGACAATTGATTTGGTAAACCTCCAATATTTTGATATTATATGTCAAACATGATAATGATACATCATGCACAAACATAAACTATAGTTTTTATGAAAATAAATCTCCATGACATACCTATCACAACCAATGAGCTTCACGAACATATTAATAATACTCCACAATCAAAACTTGCAGATAGATTAATGCAATTTGGAACTTCTCTAAGAGGTACAAGGTCGTAATGGACAAAATGTCATGCAAAATTTATAAACATGTTGCATCAGATTGGTACACCCATAATTTTCTTTACATTCAGTACAGCTGACTTATATTGGCTAGACTTACATGCACTAATACTAGGTACATCACCAACCACACCAAGAGAAGTGCATCTTTGGTGAAAAAAAAAACATGATTGACTACCCATATAGTTACAAAATACATATACTTATGACACTCTCAATTTAGACAAGAAATCCTAAAAAAATGGATGAATGTTGAAGACTACTAATGTAGATATGAGTGGAAACACAGAGGATGAACACATGTACATGTATTCATATGGATCAAAGGAGCACTAAACATGGATACTACTGACTGCTCAAAAGAAGAAAAATGACTTGCTACTAAAAGATATTTCAACTTGATTTTTCATTCATGCAACCCAAGACATGATACCCAAGAACAAAATGGATAGGTAATAAAAACACTTGTCATTACGTGACCACAAATCCTAGAATGAAAAATGAATGGGAAATCCTATCTAGGCTTCATCATGGTGAAACTATATAAATCTTAGAAATAGACATTCTTGAAAGGAGAGATTTTGGCAAGAAAACCAATTGGTTTAATTATCTCAAAGGTGAACAATACATAAATGAAGCATTCAATTTCAAATTACCATCATGAAAAGAAATGGTTCTTTCATTCAATATGGTATATGACAATCAGTCACCTATGACAACCTTAGCAAAAAACAAGAAAAAATAGTTAACATGATCATTTCACACTACCAAATAAATCAAAATGAATCTCCACTTTACATGATAATTCAAGGCTCAACAAGAATAGGAAAGTCATATGTAATAGGTCCCATATCCAAGGCACTTCAAAATGCTTCAATTTTAAATCGATCCCCTCTACTTCTACTTACACCAACTAGAGTTACAACATTCAATATAGGTGCATCAACTATCCATTCAAAATTCAAAATTTTTATCAAAGACTTCAAGGAGCTAGAAGGGACTAGATTAACAAGTATACAAGAATAATTAGCCCATATCATATACATATTGATTGATAAAATGAGCTTTCTCGATGAAATATTTATTGAAAACATTGATTCTCAACTTCGAAAGGAATTCCCTTAAAATGAAAATTAACCTTTCTTAGGTATGACTATCATACAAATATGAATTATCAGATATTATTTAATTAAGAAAAATTTATTGATAGCTAATGCATGTCCTTATAGATAGAGTATGCATTGAAAACTAAAATTTATATATTACTTATAGGAATATCAATGATCTTGGTTGGAGATCTTAAACAATTACCTCCTATTAACAACAGACCACTGTATACAAGCAATAGAGAAGCTAAGAGCCTATGAGAATAATTCAAAATTATCATTACTTTAGATCACATATTCAGACAACACATGGATCAAATAATGAACAACAAAATTTTCATCAACTTCTAGAAAATATTCAAGATGTAAACCCTACAATAGTAGATTGGACTTTACTAATGACAAGATCACATGGAAGGTTAGAAAAACCAAAAATTGAATACTTTGACAATAATGTTTTTTTTCCAAAAATGAAAATGTTCACAGCCACAACTAGAAAAAATTATACTCCTTGAAAAATCCAATTGCAAGAAGTATGGTAACAAAAATTGGAAATGGCAATGCAACAAAAGGATATACAAATGATGAAACCGATATTGAATTATTATTAAGCATAAATGCACAAGTTATGTTAACACCCAACTTGTAGATAGAAGTACAACTAGTCAATGGAGCTTTGGGATCTATGAAAAATATTGTATATCGACCTAGAACAACACCCCCTTAACAGCAAACCTATGTACTAGTACAATTCGACAATTACTCAGGCATTCCATTTCATGATTTAAAACCTTCCATTTTTCCAATTACACCAATCCAAAGGAATAACTCACTACAAATTCCATTAATATTAGCATGGGCTCTCACAATACACATATCACAAGGCCTAACTCTACAAAAAGCCACAGTTGATATCAGTCCAAACGAAAGAATGAGATTAACATTTTTGGAAATGTCTTGTTTCAACTCTTTAATAAGCCTACGAATTAAGACGCCATTCACATACGGTAGATATGAGAAAATAAAGAAAGGAAATAAAATTGCAAACAAAAAAGTAGAGCATAGGCTACAAGCATTAGAATACAATTAATGTAAATTTTATACTTTTACACTCAATACAATGTCATCCCATTTAGACAATATTCATTACACTCAAATTAAATATCATACACATGTGGTAGCATTGTACATTTCTAGAAGATAATCCAATGATATTATATTATGATGCAACTAAAGAATCCATTATGATAAATACACAACAATAAAATTGCTAAAATGGATTCCAACAACTTGATGTATCTCAGAATTTCCTATATAGATTATGTAATAAGATAGATAAGCTAGTTATTAACAATAATATTAATATTAATATTGGTTGATAACAAATATAATGTAGCTACTAATAATATTAGTAATTCGTGTATTAATATAAATTTCAATGAATAATATAAGCTTTAATATTAAAAAAAGGAGTAAAGTTAGTTAAACTATTAATAACATTTCAGCATTGTTTTATATAATAACATTCTCATGATAAGGTTATTTTGTCTATCTAAAATCAATAGTAAATTTATCATAAATGTGTAGGTGATGTTATGGCATAAATATAATACTATTTAGGTTTAAATTGTTTATTTCATAAATTTGTTAACTAAATAGTAATATATATTTAAAGGGTATTATTGAATAGATAATAATATCAACTTCATCATGAAAATCTAAATGTTATGGAATATCAAGGTATCTTTAGAAAGGATTAAATAATAACATTACCTTGCTACATTTAGATTTTGGTTGACCAATAATGTAATACTAATGGTTTACTAATGTAATAGTAATATTTCTTCCATTAAGGCTTAAGTGTTACTCAAAGTAAGGAACTATAATAATAGTAATAATATCAATAAGGTTTCTGAAATAATAATGTTACTATTGTTAATAATTAATGATTGGGTAATCATTAATGATACAACTAAAGCATGATGGTGGTCAAACAATGTAAAACATCACGTTAACATGGGTAAGATGTGTTGTAGAACCATGGGGTAATATTAAAATCAAACATAATATTAACATTGATGATTGAGATGTTAATCCCAAGCAAACAAACAAAATATATAGGACATTAATATTGTACATGTTAATAATTGTATCATAAACATCCATGCAACATTATCATTTAAGGATAGAGAAAACCCTAGCAGTGGTCTCTAGCGGAAACTAGAGAAAGAGCATTGGAGATGGTGATGGTGCTAGAAAGGAGGGCTCAAGTGATGAGGACAGCTATGGACATTCTACTATTGACCTAGTTTCTACTACTGCCATTGGTAGCACAACTTCTACTCTTTTTTTTCCTCCCCTATGGCTTTTAGGGGCCAGGTTGCCCATGAGGCTTCAACCCTGTGCATTTTTGGAGAGGGAGGTTGGGGTTCTAGTACTTGGGAGGTCTTTTATACTGAAGGTGAGGACACTAACGAGGTTATTTTTTTGTTGGCTCTAGATTTGATGGAGTAGAGTTTGTGGAGGAGTCTAATGACTGCTTGGATTCCTAGAGTTTGGAGGAGGATGAATATCTTTGAGACATCCTTCTAGAGGCCCATTTTCAAGCTAAGGATAGGGGGTGCCGACTTCTTGTATGGGGGGGTGTACCTAGCCGATTATGGATGAAGATTCTCCATCTCTTTCTTCTTGGTTGGGTAATTGCTCTGCCATGAATTCCATTTTAGGTTTTGATGGATCTGGTAGTTCGGGCTTGGATGGGTCTAATGTGCATATCTCTCAAGAGGGGCTTTTTGTTTCTACCTCCTTTGTCTCACCAAGTGCCTCTGGCTATTTCTACCCCTATGGTGGCTGGCCTTTCTAGGGGTTTTGTGTCCTTTTCTTAAGGCAGTTCTATTTTTGGGTCTCCTTTGGGGATTCCCAAGCCCTCTTCTCTTGTTCAGACTATGTTACTTGACTGCTTTGCTCCTCCTTTCTCAGACTTTGATCTTCTTGATCTCCATGGAGTTGTTTCCCCTGGTGCTATTCCTCGAGGAATTTCTCAGACTTTTCTCAATGATTTTAAGACTCATTTCTCCTGTTTCTCTCTCTTTCACCATTCTCGATGGGTGGATTGATAGAATTATGGATGGTTTGCAAGCTACCCTTATTGGGAGATTTTATGGCTTTAGACCAAATATTGATGTTATTCACAGGTGGGCTTCTGAGCTTTGGGCTGCTCCTAGTCTTCGTATTTTAGCTTTGATGAATGGGTTTAGGCTTTTTTCCTTTAGTTCTCTGGAGGAATACATACTCATTTGTCATGAAGGCCCGTGGTTTTATGGTAAGGCATTTCTTCACCATCAACATTGGTTTGTTGGCTTTGACGTAACTAAGCTTAACTTGCAACTTCTTTGGATTTGTCTCCCTGAGCTCCCTTTGGAATTTTGGGATGAGGATATTATTCATGATATTGCTAACATTGTTGGCCATTTTTTCACCTTAGATAAGGTCACTAAAGATAGATCCAGCTTTCTCTTTGCTAGATTTTTTGTTTTGGTTGAGTCTGGTTCTATGCTTCCCAAATGTGTGAACCTTTGCTCCATGCTAGGTTCTTGGGAGCTAGAACTTCTCTACAAATATACTATGTCATCCCATCCTATTGCTCAGGGCTTGCTTCACCTTGAGAAAGATTTGAATTTACTACTATGAGTACTCAAAATGGTGGTACTCTTTCCAAGTCTGTTGCAACCTCGACCTCCCATGGAATTGTTGGTAATGGTCCTATGTTAGGGATAAAAAGAAAGTTGGATGTTGGTGTTGATGCTTCTTCTTCTTTGTTGCCTCCCACTGTTATTGGTAAGGAGAAGATTTTTTCTAAGAGCTTTAGGTTGGATGGTACTTCTTGCAAGCATATGAGAAAGTTTGCTGATAAGATTGGTGACTCGCTCATTTTTTATCCTACTCCTACTGTGTAGTCCATGTTGAAGTTCAGATACAAAACTCCTTGATTCGCTCTTTGGGTTTGGGTCTCTGGTTTCATTCTTCAATTAAATACATGGTTTGTGTGTTGTTCCTCAGGCTCTTTTTTGGTGAGTCTCAATCCACTTTTTTGGTGGTCTCATTTTTTTTGAGTCACCCTTCTTCTACCTCTATGGCTGCTTTCTAATGGGTACTAGCCCTTCTAGTTTTATCTAATCAAAAAATTATCATTTACTTGAGTAAAAAACAATATTAAGTGTAATGATAAAGGCATGTGTGTATTATTAATATGCAAATTATATAGGCCTTATGAGAGGTCTTCGAATACCAATTCTTATTAAGAGTAGTATTAGTACCAATTTGGGGAAGAAGCATTAAGTTGTAAACCACAAATTTATTTATTGTTATATCAATTCTAAGATTGTTTAGTTATGAGTACCTTTATAATTTCCAATAATATGAATAGTGAAGTAGGACAGTTCATTATTGTAATTTTTTTAGAATAATCTTATTATTTATACTATAGGTTTCAATATTGTGTGTCTATTAAATGGAAAATCAATGAAACTATCAATAATGGAACCAGTAGTATACATTTCTACCAACATTAGTGAATAATATTTACTTATGTAAATTCCATATCATGTTGTAATGCCCCGCCATATAACCCTAGAGGCCAACATGCTACAACACCTAAAAATGAAACAATTTTTTTTTTTAAAGTGCAACATACTAGGGTTGCAAAATATAAATTAACATGTAATCTACACTACGTCCTCTAAGGTTCCATGACTACACTACTAAAATCCCATTGACCAACAACAATAATTATGATTCATCTCATTAAACCAAATTTTGTCTAGCAATATTAAGTGTAATTTAATCCATCACATCTAAATGATCTACCAATAAGAATCATCCATATCATATTATCATTATAGCAACATTCATGATCACTATAGTTAACTAATATAAGCAAGATACAACATTTGCATTATCCATTGCAGAAGAGAGCTCAATAATTAATTACAACATTACAAATTGTACAACAATGATTCTTGAGATCAATAGGGAAGAATATACATATGAGTACAATGCATGATACAACTAATTTCAAATCAATATAAGTACATGTAAGGTATTTCACTCAAACTAGAACAAGTGCAGAAGTCCACATCACTAAGAGTAGCCACCACACGAACAATCAACAATAGAGAAAACCCAATGGATTACAAAGTACAATCCACCCAACCATGTGAAACCCTAAGGTCCACCCCACATGCTAGGAGATAGCAATAAGGTCCCACAATAGCATAGAAGGCAACCACAACTAACATAACAAGGCTAAATAGAGGACAACTGACACTGCACAACTTAACAACATAAAGATCATGCATTGCTTCCAGAGGACATCACACATCAATGGGAGAGAACAAACAAGGGAATACTAGTCTGCAAAGGGAAGAGTGTCATCACATGGTCCTGGCATGGGTTATTCTGACAGTCTCTCACTAGAATTTGGCCCCCACCTATGGTTATCCTGGCAGCGCCTCACTAGGAATCGTCCCCATAGGGTGACACATGCGGAACAAATCTTCCTTTCATGAGAACAAGAAAGTTGGTCTTGCCAACTAGGCCTTCTCAACCCATCCTTAGCCTAAATAAGCACTACAGGCATGGGCGAGACATTCACTTATCTTGATTAATGTGTAAGCTACCCAACCCCCTAATTCATTTTATGTTATCACTGAATTAAGAAACTACCCTGGCACTACTTTGTGCATTGGCCCCTATTGAGAGCTACTCCCCCCACTAGCAGCTAGGAGACCTAATAAAATCAATAGGGCAAAGCCAACTTTCACAAATCACATAACCTCATGAATATACACAAAAAGGAGAGGCATATACCATCCCGCACACAAATCCCAATCAAAGTGGCGAACATACCGTGCAAGGATAATGACCCTCGTGTACACATTCATTACATAAACAACCATCTCAAAAATAATAAACATAGAATCCATCAAGTAGCAATTTTTCCTTAGCCTCTGGAAGTCTAACTAACCATTTACACAAGTAATCGATCACAAAGAATAATAACCATGATTGCCCAATTTCATATAATCAAGACATACTTCACATAATAACAAATCCACTAACATAGTCAGGAAACACAAGGTGATTTTACAACTAGTATAACACACAATTTTCCAAAGCATGCAATATTTATGACTACCAAGGAAATAGTCTAATTTCACATTTAACAATTCTCACTTTTATTTAAATGTAATTAAATTAATCTTTCTTCTCATAATTTTATTCCTTTCATTTACCCACAAATCTCTTAATTAATTATAAGACAACACCAATATTCTTCTAATGCCATGATTTATAAATAAGTATACATATACATATATAAATGTGTATATATATATAAATGTTTCTGTGTGTATATATATATAATAAGTATATACCCCTACATTAGTATTTATATATATGTATACATATAAATATATATAAAATCTAAATGATGTTTTAAATATAATATCAAACTATAATATCACAAACATATATATATATACATATATGTATGTATATATATTTATATATGTGTAATAATTGAATGCCAGTATAAAAAGATCATATTCATCAACTATAGAGAAATGAATGCACACTACCAGCATGAGTACAAAGCAATTCGAATGGATCAGAATACAAAAAATAAAGCATATTCTTGTCCTTCGCTTTACATAATATTAAGTATATTTCAAACACTTGTAAGTGAAATTGTCATAATGAGTTTTAAAGGAAACACAAAGAGCATGAAATTGGCTACTAATATGAATCAGTTGTCTTAGAAGGGTAAAATTTGAAATTCGAATGCCAACAATTTAAAGCTTAAGAAAATCTTACAGTCGGCACACCCTATAACTATTAGTTTCTAAATTATAAGCATAGAATTGGAACGCCTATAATCAACATTTCTACCAACATACATGTTGAAAGCTGAAGCCCAATGGACACATTTTTTCCCTCCATTCATTGTCTATTCATATTCTTATTGTTTGGTGTAAATTGCAACATTATTTATACTGCACTTCTCATTTTGTAATAGTTGTTGTTGAGAATAATACAATTCCTCTGCTCGGTGTGGATGTAGCCATATTTTGGTGAACCACGATAAAATCCTGGTGTCATATTTCATTTATGTTTTCTCATCTTTAATTTCTCTATTTTCTCCATCTTTGTTTTTAATCTTAATTCTTTTCAATTGGTATCAGAGCTGTATGGTGATGGTATAGCTGATTGGGAAATTGGTGATGAATTTCTTGAATTATGGAGGAAGCGAAGATAGAAAAATTATCAGGTTAGAATTTCAGTTTGTGGAAGGTGCAAATGGAGTCATTGCTGATAAAGAAAGACCTCTCACTCGCGCTTGATGGGAAAGCAAAGAAGCCAATTTCAATGACAAATGAAGAGTGGAAGAAGCTAGACAGGAAGGCAAAGGCTATGATTTTCCTCTTGTTGTCCAGTAATGTATTGTTTAATGTTTCAACAAAAAAAAACTTCGAAGGAATTGTGGGATAAACTTTCTTTGATGTATGAGATGGCTTCAGTGTCCAATAAAGTTTTTATTATGAAAAGGTTGTATAACCTGAAAATGAAAGAAGGTGGAATTGTGTCCAACCACCTTAATGAATTTAACACATTGGTTACTCAATTATGCTCTGTAGGCATTAGCCTGGATGATGAAATTAAAGCAATTTTATTGTTGCATTTGGTACCTAATAGCTAGAAGGGAGTTGTTATGGCTATGAGTACTTTTGTGGCTGAAAAGAATAAATTGAAGTTTGATGATGTCGTAGTTACTCTCCTCAACGAAGATATGTGAAGGAAGAACCAAGAGACCTCTTCAAGTGAAGTCCTAACTGATGTTAGTAGAGGAAGACCTCAACATAGAGGTAAAGACAATAACAGGAGAAGATCAAAATCTTTGAAAAGATCAAAATCCAGAGGCAGAATTGGTGACTGTTGGTTTTGTGGTAAGCCTGGTCACACCAAAAAAGATTGTTAAAGATAGCGGGGTTAATGATGTTTATGAACACAATGATCGTGTTTTGGTTTTTTCTGTAAGTGAAATCACTTCAGATTTGTGGGTTTTAGATTTAGGCGCGTCTTTCCATGCTACCTCTTGTATGGATGCCTTCTCTAATATTTAAGCAGGACAATTTGGGAATGTTTATTTGGGGGAAAACAAATCTTTAGAGATCATTGGTAAAGGGGATGCTCTCTTACAATCTAAGAATGGTACCACATGGCTTTTGCAAGATGTTAGACATGTTCCAAAACTCAAGAAGAATTTGATTTCTATAAGCCAACTCTTTTCACAAGGCTACAATACTTTTTTCTTTCCGGATTCGTGGAAAGTTAATAAGGGTGCTCTGCAAATTGCCAAAGGAGATAGAGTGGGCAGCTTATATGTTTTTGAGAATGATTCTCAAGTGGGAGCTGCTATGGCATTGACGGATAGCGAGACCGTACTTTGGCACCAACATCTTGGAAACATGAGTAAGAAAGGCCTTGAAGTGTTGGTCAAAAGAGATCAATTACCGGGTTTGAAATAAGTGGATTTGGAATTTTTCCAACATTGTCTTTATGGAAAATAGAACAGGGTCAGCTTCTTGAAGAATGGACATGAAAAGTGTACTTCACCTTTGCAGCTTGTCTACTTGAATGTCTTTGGACCGACTAAGGTAACTTATCTTGGCCGGGCTAACTATTTTGTAACTTTCCTTGATGACTGCACTAGGAAAGTTTGGATTTTTATGATTAATAGGAAATCTGAAGTTTTTAGCAAATTCAAAATTTTTAAAGCTTTAGTTGAAAATCAAAGTGGGCATCACATCAAATGTTTGCAAATGGATAACAGTGGTGAATTTTGTTCACTAGATTTTGAAAATTTTTGTGTTGACAATGGTATTCGAATGATCAAAATTGTTCCTTTTACGCCTCAAGAAAATGGGGCTGCAGAGAGGTTAAATAGAACAATTTTGGAGAAAGCACGTTGTATGCTTTCCAATGCTGGATTGGGAAAAGAGTTCTGGGTTGAAGCTTGCAACACAGCAGTTTATTTAATTAGTCGAAGTCCATCATCACGGTTAGATTTTGGTCTTCCAGAGGAGGAGTGGCTTGGCAAGCAGATCTCCTCTTCACATCTTTAGGTATTCGTATGTGAAACATTTTCTCTTGTTCCCAAGGAGAAACGATCCAACTTGGACCCCAAATCTTAGAAGTGCATTTTTGTTGGGTACGGTTAAGATCAGTATGGATTTCAGTTGTGGGATCATGTCACCAATAAGATTATTCGTAAAAGGGATGTGGTTTTTAATGATCATGTTTTTCCAGCTTTGCAGACACAGGCAGTAGTTACTAAGGAATATGTACCTTTCTCAGTTTTTGAAAATGATCATTCAAATGGATCACCTGGAGGTAATTTGCAGGCAGGAAACATAGGTGGAATAAATTATTCACCCACCTCTATTTTATCACCCCTGTTTCTTCTACCTCTATGTCCTCAGGGGGTCAGCACTCAATACAATCTTTTGTATATTTGGATTCTTCCTCTGCATAGTTAGAGGATACTGCTCTTTTCCCATGGCAAAGGGAATTACCTTTTGACACCGCTTTGCAAGAAACAGGTTGGGCTCCACACTTTGGTGAGCCTATAGGTTTGGAGGCCTTGCCATCTCCATCTAAAGATAACAATCATGGCCACAATTACTTGTTGCCCGGTCTGGATAAGGGAATACCCGTGGCAAGCAATTTTTATGAGCCTCTAAATCAACCTGTGCCAGTTTTGGGTCACATTACAAATTTGCGTGGCAATTTCAGTCAAAGTCTGTAGGGCATTGAATGTGCAAGGAAAATTTTGCTACCTTTAAACTTTTCCCTTGGCACGCAATTCTTTAAGTCTCCATCGCAGCCTTCATTTCACCATTCGTAGGCTCCTAACATTGGTTTGCAGGCTCCACATACTGAGATGCGAGTTCTAAATCTTGGTACGCAGGCTTCACTTCATGGAATATAGCCTTCTTTATGTCCAACACAACCCTCAATTGGTGCATCGATTTCTCTTCATGCGCTGTCTTCCAATGCTCACACTCCTAGTTTTGACAATTCTACATAGCAGCTAGCAGGTAATGTGTCTCCTGTTAGAAATGCTAGCAATTCGATTGGAATTGATGGGCAGAGCATTGGAGGCAGTGTGTCAAAACAGGGGAATATCCAACAAGAAAATTTACAATCCAATATTGATGATATTCAAGGTCCATTATAGAGAATGCCTTTGGAAGATTTTGATATGCAAGCACAGGGTCCTCAGTTATGGAGGTTTATCCGAGAGAGGAGACTTCCTTCAAAAATTTTAGATTATGAGTTATTGTTTTCAAAATAGGTTGATCCTAAGCTTTTAATATTTGATCAACCTGAACCAGCTACTTTCAAAGAATCTTGTCAAGCAAGTGATTCTGCAAAATGGCATGACGCAATGCAAGATGAAATGAGTTCATTACAGGCTAATAACACTTGGGATTTAGTGTCGCTTCTGCCAAATCAAAGACCCTTGAAAAATTGTTGGGTGTATAAGTTGAAAGAAGAGGATGCAGGGAAGAAACGTTATCATGCCAGGTTGGTTGTAAAAGGGTATGATCAACAGAAAGGCATTGATTTTAATGAGATTTTCTCTCCAGTTGTTAGAATGAACACAATTTGGGCAGTTTTGGGATTGATTGCAGTTTAGGATTTTGATCTTGACCTGTTGGATGTCAAGACAGCTTTTCTACATGGTGATGTTGATGAAGAGTTGTACATGGAGTAGCCAGAAGGTTTTAAACAACAAGGACAAGAACATCTTTATTGCAAGCTGAAGTGCAACTTGTATGGGCTCAAGCAAGCCCCACAACAGTGGTATATTAAGTTTGATTGCTTCATAATTGAGCACAAGTCTATCAGGTGTGAATCGGATCCATGTGTTCATTACAAGCAGCTTCCTACTGGTGAATTTGTTATTCTCTTGCTCTACCTAGATGACATGTTGGTAGTCGGTACTAATAAGAGGATTGTTTCTGAGTTGAAGGCGCAATTAGCTACGTGGTTTGCTATGAAAGACTTAGGCGCAGCCAAGAAAATTCTTGGAATGATGATTACTATAGATAGACGTAAGAAATAACTCATGTTATCACAAAAGACATACATTGACAAAGTTGTAGACAGATTTGGTATGGCTGATGCAAAAGTTCTTTCTATTCCCCTTGCTACTCATTTTCATTTATCTTCTAATTTGTGTCTGAAAACACAAGAGGATAAAGAGTTTATAGAAGGAATTCTTTATAGAACTACAGTTGGTAGTATTATGTATGACATGGTTTCCACTCGTTCTGACATTGCTCATGCAGTGGGAGTTGTGAATAGGTTCATGAGCAATCTTGGAAAGTCTCATTGGGGAGCAGTCAAATGGATTTTAAGGTATCTTAAAGGTACTGCTGATTATGCTTTATGTTTTGGTGGAAATAATGTTTAGCTGCAAGGTTTCACTGATTCAGATCTTGGCAGAGGTTAAGATAAACGAAGGTCTACCACTGGCTATATTTTCATGTTTGTTGGTGCAGCCATTAGTTGGGTTTCGAGGCTGCAACATTCTGTTGCTCTTTTTTCTATTGAAGCTGAGTATTTGGCTCTTTTTGAAGGTGCTAGGGAGATGATTTGGTTACAACTGTTGTTTAGTGATTTGAGGTGTCAACAAAGTGATTATATTTTGTTTTGTGATAGTCGCAGCGCGATTTTTATGGCTCACAATTATTCATCTCAGCGGCATTCCAAACACATTGACCTTCATGCTCATTACATTCGTCAAGTGGCTAAAGAGGGTAGGTTATAAGTTGCAAAAATTGACACAAAGATCAATCCGGCGAATATTTTCACCAAAGTTGTTGGCAAAGAGAAGTTTGAATGTGCTAGGACTTCTCTTGGTCTGGTTAAGAAGAAGTAACAATACATTTAAAGCAGGGGAATGGTTGGTGAGTTGCAACATCCATTGGACTTCAAGTGGGAGATTTTTGAAAGCTGAAACCCAATGGACACATATTTTCCCTCCATTCGTTGTCTATTCATATTCTTATTGTTTGGTGTAAATTCTAACATTATTTATGCTGCACTTCTCATTTTGTAATAGTTGTTGTTAAGAATAATACGATTCCTCTACTCAATGTGGATATAGCCATATTTTGGTGAACCAGGATAAAATCCTGGTGTCATATTTCATTTATGTTTTCTCATTTTTAATTGCTCTGTTTTCTGCATCTTTGTTTTCGCTCTTAATTATTTTCAAGACATGCCAATCAAACAAATCATACGATGCCAATAGACACATTACTTTCTAAATCACACAGAGCGTAGCTACCATATACATAAAGATATCAATATAATTAGTAAGCAGCAACTAATACATTCATTGAATGGAATATATTACCCAACACCGGCCTATGATAATTTATCGTATTAAACGCAATTCCCAATATATAATATGTGAAGCATAGAAGGGATTCGCATATCAGTGATAATATTACTTACCCACAGAATGCAGATTATAAGGAACTACAAATGCAATACAAATACAGCGATTTCCATATAGGGAAAGCTAAATTTTCAATTGTGTACCAAATATGCTTTATTTTTTTATTTTTTTCAGAAACCAGGCTTAGAATTGACAAAGCATTGAGGAAGAGAGGGTCGAAGATAAAACCATATATATAATGCCCCGCTGTCATGAATAAGAAAACTTGAATGCATACAACATGATGTCGACCAAAATCAATGAGAATTCAAGAAACTACACAATTGGGACATGCAAATTTCGTTGGCGTGCTACATAAAGTCAACCAAAATCAACGGTATTCAAGAATCCCCGCAATTGGGTCATGCAAACGGCGTAACCAAGAGAAGATTTGAAAGCACAAGCACTGTGGGCATCACATCACAGGAATCAATTCTTTTACACCATGTTAAGTCATAGCAACAGGCACACGGCAAGATAAACAAGAATGATTTTATTACTGTTTGATTTCAGATCCTACTATAGTTTACAATGCGCGGTGAAGGAATGCATCGAGTTTAAACAGAGCTTGAGGAAATTCAGCAGATATCCTGAATGCGGCTAAACATAAAACTTATGTGCTAAGACTCTAGATTATTAACGCTAAAAGAGGAAAACACATTCAACAAGATTGGTGATGGTAGGAAATATCAGAAACAACTCTTACGAGGGCGGAATAAAAATGAAGCCTATCCTATCTCCATCGATAACCATACAAAGATCTTCAAAGGGTGTTTATTTGGAAATAAATTGATTTCCTTTACAATAATGTATTTCATGAAAAAAGGTAGAGGTACGGTGAACTAAAAGAAAATCATCGATGTCACTGGAAATGTACTAGTTCAAGAATTACCCTTATCTCTGTTTCTTGCAAAAAGCTCGACTACTGGTTATGTGAAGAAAGAGTAATTAAGGGTGGGTCTTTTGTTCTAGAAGGTTTTGATTTCCTTTTTCTTTAAAAGCTCGACTACTGGTCTATTCCGCACTTCCTAGTACACAAAGAAAAAATGCAGAAAGCAATTATTGTATGGAGAGATAAGGTCAAGGCAACAAGAAGGCGCATAAAACCGCTTGAATATCCCAAGAATTTCATAATAAGGAGCGCAAAGATTCTCTATGGACAAATTGGTGTCATTGAAAGGCTTCAGAATTTCTCAAGCAAATACCTACAACTGAGTACAAGGTACGAATACAACGGTTGAACACAAGGTACGCTCTGAATCAAATTTGGGCTTATTAATTTATCAAGAAGAGGAATCGGCACCATTATATGTGCTGCGGTTGCAGACAAGTACAATTGAAAAATTTCCAAACTTAGAATCTCATAAAAGGCACAACTCTCTGGAATTAGGAAGAATTGTTTATTTCAACAACACAATTAAACCATTTTTCTAAAAAAAAAGAATTGAGATTAGCAAGAAGAGATTAGCAAGAACCTAGTTTCTCCCACTTACCAATGATGATTGATGCAGAGCTAACCACTCCATGCTTGCAGCTCCAATACACTTCAGAATTTTCAACTACACTGCAAAAGATCCAATTCCAACACCAGCAAACTAGCAGAAAACCTCTAAGAACTAGAAACTCCAAGCCTCCGAGAACCAAGAAAACTGCCGGAAAGAGGAAACAAGATTACTTTTCATACAATTTGAAAAGCCCCTTTATTTTAGCTATTTAATTAATGTATTCACCACTCCCAATCTGCATGCACTCCCTTCCTTAATTTAATTATTTTATTTTAGTTTCCAACTCCTCATTACTCCCACTCTTCAATATGTTTATAAATAAAAATATCTTTATTTAATTACACACAATAAATCAACTTTTAAAATGTTTAATTTATTACTTATAATTATTCATTTTAATCTTATTTGCACCAATATATTTATTTAAACCAAATAAAACCTTAATAATATTTTATTTTATCAATACCATCATTATATAAAAGTTTTTATTTTAATTATCAAAAATGCC
Source organism: Sequoia sempervirens (assembly GCA_007258455.2). Classification (NCBI taxonomy): domain Eukaryota; kingdom Viridiplantae; phylum Streptophyta; class Pinopsida; order Cupressales; family Cupressaceae; genus Sequoia; species Sequoia sempervirens. The sequence goes on along the minus strand of VDFB02000003.1, from coordinate 521,457,814 downwards.
CTTTTTAAACTTCAATAATCTTTATTTCAATGTAATAGTTAATCAAAGCACTAATCAACCACATTACTCAAATGCACATAATACCACGAAATACCTTACCACAAAGCAAAGTTGGAAATAAGACCACAACAACAAAGACGAACCAAACCACATACAAACAACACTATTAGGGTGGAACAACGAATACTCATTCTCATCCAAGATGATGGCTAAACAGGGACCAAATGCTATCTCTATCAATGATTTTCATTAGGTTTAAGGCACGCTCAAACCTAGCAATTTAGGTGGAGTCGATGTCTAGTACCTGCAATGTGCAACAAACCACACAGTCGAGCATGCACATAGTCATACAATCAAACACACCGTGAGAGGAAATTGAGCACTCACAAGTGAGTGATGTGACCCTGTTCCCCTTCACCAAAATACATCAACACACACTAATCAGATGCTAATCAACATGATATGAACAATCATCAGATAATCACATGACACACATAACAAGATAAATCCACATAATCCATTAAATCCATATATTAGGCATAATATGAGCATAAAACATCAGTGATAAAGTATCATCATAACTTTGAATCCAACACCAAGAAAAGTATCATAATGTCCAAATACAAACAAGTAACTGTCAGTGACAAAAAGCAAACTAAGGGCCACTACACATGTTCTTGCAGGAAATCAATAATAAAGTTATTTTAGGAAAACCTTGAATTAAGGTTGTTCACTTGAATTATAACCCAAGTGTTGTTAACATTAGATCAAGTATTAACCTATGGGTGTTAATAATTTAGTAAATGGAAAGTTTGTATACCTCTAGTACAACCTAAAGTTTAGAAGTACCTCGTGCTACATCTTAGATTGTGCACAAAGGATACCCATGCACCCGATCTCATTATTCTACCTCCTCACACTCATGAGAAACTAATTTGATACATATAGTTTACATACTATGCGCATGCATGGTTGTCAATCATTGGTGGTTTTCATGTTGTGGTTTAAAAAAAATTGGTTGTCTTTTCCCAGTGTGAAAAATTATAAGCATGGCACTTTGAATCAAACCCTCTAAGAAAAACATGTCAAATCAAGCCAAAGAAAACCTATAAAACCATTATTATATTAGCACTATGGTCATTATTTTTATATTTAGTTCACCAAAATACAAGCAAAGAAAATAAATAAAATAAATAAATGAAAGAAATATAAGCATTTAAAATATGATTACTCTATCCAAGCAAACCTCCAATTGAGTGATGAGAGGAAATGCACCCAAAATAAACCTTTATTTAACTCAAAGAAAATTCAATACTAATTCAAAGTATGTATTTGGATGCTCTCAATACCTATAGCACAAAATTAGTATTATTTGGATGATATATTTAATAGCATATATTTGCAAAGGTTGTGTTCTATAAAAATGATGGGTGAATGCATAATTTTTTATATATTTTTGAAAAGAAGGCTAGATGAATTAGATTTTATCTTAGATTGCATAGATTTTTCATTCAATATAGCTTGAGGTAGCAATCATAGAGGAATTGAGAATTTTTTTTAATTAAAATAATGGTTACTACTAAGCTAAATCTGATAAGTGGGTTATAATAAGTTAACAATTTTCATGAAATAGTTAATTGCATGGAAATTTAAAGTGTATGGAAAAAATGACTAATTGCATGAGGGAGCGAACTAATTGCATGAGGTATTTAAGTGATTTGCATGAATTAGTGGAATAAATACGCTGATGAAACAACTAGTTTTAATTAATTAGTTAACTGATTGAAATAAATTTTGAGCATTTAATTATTTATGAAATATATAATTCGCGCATATTAGGTAGAGTTTGATATTTATTTAATTTGATAATAGATAATAACTTAGGATAAATGAGTGGATTTAATTGATTAATACTAATGTTATGTTATAGGAATTGGGAGCATCCACATACATAATTTGAAGCAATATCATTTGTCTTGAGTTCAATAGAGATTTTTTTAGGTACATTTCCTCTCATCACTCAATCGAATATTTTCTTAGATAGATTAATTGCATTTTAAATTCTATTTTTAATGTTTATAATATAGGTATAAGTAATATATTGTTATGATGGTAATTTTATAAGGGACTAGCACTTACTAAATATATATGGATTTATGGATTCATAGTGTATAGATGATATTGACAATAAGAGATCCAGTTGTAGACACTTGAAATTGACATCATGCATTTAATTAGTTCATATTCACCCATCAATTAAATAAACCAAGTTTAATTGATTTAATCTCTAAGGATCGTCCATTTAACTTAAATAAATTAACTTTATTTAAATTGATCCTATCACTATCCCCCTTAGCTAAATAAATCAAATATTTATCTAACTAAATCTTTATCACCTTTCATCTCCCTTTGATTTGATTTATATCCCTAAATCTAAGTCAAATGGGTCAAAGCATCTAATATCATCTTAATTAATCTAAACCATGATTAAATGCTAATCCTAATCACTTGTATTCTCTAGATTTTGCCACTTGCACATGAAAATGCATTTAATTGATTTATCAAAATCTTTATTTACTTTCAATTTGGCATCTTTTTGAGAATATTCTCCAAGTTTGAATATGAAGAAAAATTGACTTGTCCATTCCAACATGGCAATAACTTCTCTCTTACATGTCCCCCACTCAACATTTAACTCTCAAATTCAAATTTGAATTTCCCCCTCTTTGGCACATTGGCCAAAACTTGCACATTCCTCAAACTATCACAATGTGACAAGTGGCTTCATCTCATTAGTCAAATCTTTATACCACATTGCTCTATTTTGAACACTCTTAGCATTTGAAATTTTATAAATAGAGGGCTTCATTCTTCAACAAATCCTCTGTAATCTCATGCAAAGTCACTCTCTTCAATTGAGAACTGATTTTGTCCACCTCATATCATCTTCAAACTAGTTTTATCATTTAGCTTATCTATCAAGGATTGTGAAAGGGCTTCTTTCCATAGAAGCACCAATCCACTATGAGATAAGATTTATTTCATGTTTTCTATAGATGCTTTAGTATCTTGTTATTGCATTGCATTTTAAAAAGCATGTTAGATTATCTCATATGGATGTTGAAATTTTGCTTTGTTTTAACAACTAACCATGCTAATGTGTGTGTTAGATTATATGCCATTTGCATATTTTAGCATCCATAAAATGGTGCTAGAAGGAGGGATTTCCCTTATCTTTTTTTGTTTTTTTTTTCTTTTATTTGCCTGAGTACATGCTTCTGATATGATGCCATAAATAGATCAAGATACAAGGAATGCATCCCATGATTTCCCTAATAAGTTACTTGACATAGCTATCAATTTCTTCGTGTCCTCTGGTATGCATATTACATCTTATGCTCAGTGTTATTCTCTCTGGTATATCAGAAATCTGATCATCTGTGTGCATAATTGATTTGAATAAATTTTAATACATATGATCATCTGCATACATCTGCCTTATATTTGCATTACATATGATCATTCTGGCCGATATCAATGATATGCTATGATACATTCTGAATGACTATCTTTTATATAATTAATATTCTATATCTACATGCATATGTTAATATTGATACATTTTGTGTTAATAATGTGGGAGACATGATTTTCTCTGACTTTTTTTTATTATCTGTGTTAATATTTTTTGGCATGTGATAGCAATGATGTATTATGAATTAATTTGAATATTGACTCGAGTTGTGAATTGTATATACATTGCTAATATTTCTAATGGTTATAACGTAGTCTGCCCAGTACCACTTGAGATTTTTATCTTTGAATGGGTGATATCATTTGTGGCGAGGACCTATTTCATCTACTCTCATTAATGTTTTTGTGCAGGCATCAAAGTTGGGTCAAAAGCTATATAGCTGATTTATTTGGAAACAGTTAAGGCACATCATTCACCCAATTCAAAGAATTTAAACATTCCCTATGGGCCACTTCAGGAGGAAGCAAAATGTGCATTCTCCAATCCCGAGTTTACATTTATCTCACATGCTTAGCTGCACAAAGCTTGCATTGACTTGAAAAATGTTTGAAAGGAATTTGGGCACGTTCTTTCTCACACCTGCCAACTGCATTAATTCAAAAGTTTTTCAAATAACATTGGGCACGACCTTTTCATTTGCTAGCTAAGTATAATTACTTGAAAGTTTTTAATTTTTTTGATCTCCTCTCATATGCCTGATAATAGCATTGACTTGAAAGTTTCTTATGCCTCTTCTAACAAAATATTTTTTGCACAAATTTTGCAGTCATTATCCTTTATAAAGCTAACATCTCTTTCAAGTTTTGCCAACAGTTGACGTGCTTTAGTAACAAAATTTGAAGTATATTACATTATATTACTATTGTAAGGTCATTGTTCGCCAAATTAGAGAAGTGAAAGGTTAGTACAACATCAAACATTGGTACATTACAGTCAGGAGTACCGCTAGCCTTAGGGAAGAATAGTTGAAAGAAGTTCACGTTGATCCTTACCACGGAAGGTTCTCAAAGCCCAAGGCAAGAACAAATTGCTTCCCTCAAAGCACGGGGAGTTGGTGAACTATGAACTGTACAACTATAATTCTCCAACCCGCACCCCTGCACAGCTTTCTCAGTAGATGCATGAGAAACAGTCTCAATGTTGAGTGAATGAAGCCCATGCAGGAAAAGGTATCCACATATGGCGATGGTATAATTCCTTATCTTCTTATTTTTATACTCACATCGATCTGTCTTTTTTGGAGTATTCATCAAAAGAAGCTTTGTTTCATTCGGTGGTGTATGGATGGAAATTTAAAAAAGATATCTTGAAAAAGCTTCAAATGTCCAGCATATTTAGTTATGTTCTAAAATCCAAGCACAAAAAAAAACTTGTAGACAATATTTTCTACAGTGGTCTTTTTGCTTTATACAAGATTTTTCAACTTGTGCGCTTTGAATACTATATACCTACGACAAATACTTTTAAAAATCTAAACATGTTTTGGCTAGCCAATCACATAACTTGTATTGCTATGCACATCTCTAGGTGTTCACCATACTCAAGGTTTTACTTTTAACATATATTTATAGTTCAACTTGTGATCACTATTTTTTTCATTAATATTTTTGTTTTTATCATTAATGAATGGGGTGCATGGGTAAAAATGTGAAGGAGTTTTAATCATTTCAAAAGTGCAAGTGATCCATTAAAGGTTAATGTGCCCACTTGTCAAAGACCAAATAAGACATTAATCTAACCATCATTTATGCATGACTGTGTATTTAATGTGACCTGCAAAGGTCTGATTCAAAGTGTTCTTTTTACTTATTTTTTCAATATTGATCATTACGCATAATCTACTAACATCAATTGTGTGCTCTGTGATCTAATTTATTGTTTTGTTTGTAGTCCATCTTTGGAGCAGCAGTAAATGCCATTATTCCTTTTTGAGTGTTCAAATCTCAAAGTTGACTTCTAGTGCTATTTACTTGAATTTTATTGCATGCATTGAATAGCTGATACAAGTACTTTGGCATTAGATTTAATCACAATTGCAGCTTCATTATCCAACTAGACTTAGCATACTATTCTTAAGGCTGATGAATATGAATGTGTAAAGTGACTCTTTTTTAGATTAAACAAAAAGGGGGTTTCTTTTCATTCATTTGGTTATCATTCTTTGCTCACTGTTATAAGTGGTTCTATAATTTGGTGGTATAAAGCTCTAACATATGCATGTTTTTTATTTTTTATTTATTATCTTGCAAAATTTGAAATAATTTTTTTTTTAATAGCTTTTTAATGTTTGCAAGATTGCATCAAGAAGCAATGTCCATCTCTCTTGCATGAGAAACAAATCTGAAAGAATAACAAGTAGATTTAAATTGGATAATTGAGAATTAAACTTTAAAAAGCATTCTTAAATGCTTATTGCAATGGTCTCGAGCATTCACTGCTACTTTTTTTTCTCTTTTATGCCAACTCACTTATGATTTGGGTGTAAAATCAATCATTATTTTGATTTTTTTCAAAGTTGGGCTAAAACTTAACCCTAGAAACTCACTAGCTTTTGGATTTGGCTAAAATTGAACAAGCAACTTCACACTTCATTTTTTGATGCTTAAAACGAATTCATCATTGCTTTGAGGCTTAAAATAAACATGTGTTTTTCATATTTCGTAATATCTTAGGCAAAGTAATCTCATCTAAATAGGCGTATGCACTTCTCTCACACTTCACGACGATCTTGAGAATCAAAATTCTTTTTGATGACATTAAGTTGCATAAGAGATTGCCTCCACACTTTAGTTTGGGTTTAAAAATTGAACAAAACATTGTGCAAGTGTGAGTAAACCTATTGCATGTGTTCTCCCTTTTTTTCTAAATGAAGGTCAATCGAACTATGAATATGTTTACTCGCTTTTGTCTATCTTAGAGGGCTTGCCTTGGGGAAAAAGTACTCACCCAAGGGAATGACTCAACCGGTAACACTCTGAACCCAAGAGTATTTCCAATCGAGATATAAATGTGAGTATTGGAGTAAACACCAATATCACGTGGTTGGCTCCGACGAGATGGATCTGAAAAGGGACTCTCACCATATGGGTCAATTTCCATGAACTAAAAATTGAAACTAAAACCCTTGTTTGTACTAACCAACTAGTCCATCCAATGAGTTTATCAAAGTGGTGCATTGGAACTTAGATTCCAAGAAGTTACTTGCATGTCCGATCTTGGTTGAAGTATAGATCTATTAAGACTTCATTCTTAACATACCTTTATACTCTTTCCTTGGTTGCATGTAAAATCATCTCTTCTTCTATGAAAGGCATAAGACAAGCCCACCAAGAAAAACGTACTAATTGAGGTAGGATGTTATATTGCTTGTGAGTCAGTTTGAAAACACAGTGCTTTGATTGAAAACATTGGAAAACCAACATTCAATGAATCATCAGAATTTCAAACTATTTAAGAGGAACAAATACGTATGAAAATTCCATGTGTTACTGCTTGTCCCTAGGGGTTCTTATCCCTAGAAGGCTCCTAAACACTAAGACCTACACCTCAATTTTTTCATTCCAAAGTCAACAATAGGAAACTATTCTCTTGAAACCTTGATTTTCACATAATGGACCTTGTGAAATGAAAAGGAATTAAGACATAGACATTCAGTTTGAAAACTAAAGAAAGAAGTGTGTTTGTGGTAAAAGCAAGTCATTAACCAAGATTAAATAAATTGGACCCCACACATGTGCTTGTGTATCTTCTGATCATATGGTTTTTCATGCAAACATTGGTCCTTTTTGGTTTTGAACTACTCTTAGAGGAAAGCATGTTCTTCACTATCTTGATCTTGTAAACAAGTTCCTTCTTAGGTTCATTTAGGATCAAATCAAACACTTCATCCATTCAAACATTTGTCATCTCCATCCCGCAAAAAAGCCTTGGAAACATCATTCTAGACTTAGGTAAATCATAAAAATCAAAATCACCTTGTTTGGTTAGGTGTATGGGAATGCATGCTTTCTCATACATTTAATTGAATTAGCAATCCTTTGAACAAAGTTAATCCTAAGATCATATCTAACATCTTAGGTTTTACAAGTCCATTATCCAAATCTAATCAAACCAATCAAAATTAAACCCTAAGTCTAGCATTGATCCAAAGTTCCTAAACATTCAACACCCATATCATTCACCCCTTTCATCATTCATCTCATCATTGGTCCTAAACACCTTAAAAGTCACTTTTACAACAATGTCAAAACACAAGAAGAACATGGAATACAAACTTGCTCCATACATCATGAGTAATCGAAATCAATTGAACTTTCGAAGCCTTACAATGCTGATAGATTATCAAAACTCACATTTATACAATCCATACATGGGATCGTTGTCTCCTACAAACATCAACAATACAACAAATGAGAGTATGCCTAGAAAAAAGTTTGGAACATCTTTCCCGATGGTATATTTAAATCCAAGTCCAAACCTACAAATCTATCAACCGAACAATCAATGCATGAGCCTTCAAACGAACAATTTCATCTCATCAAATCCCAACATGCCAAATGTGAATGTACCAAGTACAACTTTACAAAACATGAACATTTTGAATCCAAACTTGGTAAACTTTGGGATGGATATGTTTTCAAATCATACAAATATTGTTCAAAGACCAAACAAGATGTTAACGACTTTGTGTATTAATCCAAGTCAAGGTAACACCATGCAAAATCAAAGTTACCTAAACAAGGCAATGTGATTCCCAACATCAATAATGTTCAATTTCAACCTATCATCATCCCAAGTTAGAACATTGTCCAAAATCAATTTTTCCATGATCCCATTCAAAAACCACAAGTATGCATCCCAAATCTGCTTGAAGAAAAACCAAACCAACTATATCAAGGGAGTCAAGATTGAAATCAAGATCAAATTTGAAGAGATCAAATTGCTACACTTACCAAAATAGTTGAGTCATTACACCAAGAGACATCTCCACCACCATTACCCATATCAACATCATTCCTTGGTTTAGGGCTTCCCCCTTTACCTAGCACCAATCACTCCATCCAAATAAATCCACCTAATGCCAATCAAGCCATCACATCAAATCCTTTGAATATACCATCGACATCGCACCAACAAATGATATCTAATCAAATGACAACATCAATCCTGACAAATCAAAATATGGTCTCCTAAGGATCTATCACCTCAGTCATTCCAACCATTCCTATCACCTCGATCACTCCAACCACCCTTATCACACCCATCATATCTCAACCACTTGTCACTACATCCAACACAATTTTCAGTCCGCCACCACTACCACCAAAACTAAACATAGCAAGACAATATAACATTGCACTAAAAGCTCACCAGGCCTACCAAAAGGCCATCCAACAATATCTAGCCACGCAACAAGCAACACAAGCTCAACAAGTGCAACAAGCCTCTCAAGCTGCCCAACAAGCATAAGCACAAACATGAAAAAATGATAACTATTGGGGATAATGATGAACATTCAACCACTGGTGATATCATTGACAATCTCCCCACCACAATTGCTGAAAGCAATGATCAAGATCTATTCATCAAAGAGCACATTGAAGATGTTTCTATCTTGTCTGAAGATCAAATCAACATAGATCAAGAGTCACTTTTCAATCATGATCAAAATCCACAAAAAAACCCAACAATGATCCAATTCAAAAAATGTCAACATCACTTGACCCTATGGTTGAAGACATTCACAATCTCTCCGCTGCAATTGTTGAAAACAATGTTCAAAACCCATCCATCAATAAGCACATTAAAGATGTTTCTACCCATCTGATGATCAACTTACCATACATCAAGAGCCACTATTTAGTGATCTAGTTCAAGGAGTGTTAGAATTATTTGATCCTATTGACATAATCCATGACCCATCGACCATTGATCATATTGAAAATGTTTGTACATCACCTTATGATTTAGAGGATATATCTCAATAAATTATTCCAAAGCATGATCAACATATTTCACCAAAGTCTAACAATGGTCATTTCCAAGACATATTGACATCCTTCGACCTCATGGTTGCAGATATTGAAGGAATCTTCAACTCAACATTTGATCCAAGTCCACTAAAAATTCAAGAGGATATTGAGTCATTCCCCATGCCTAATGACAACATCCAAGAACCCATTGTAAGAAATCCATCCTTTGAAATTGACCCATGTCAAGAACTTGATCCAAAGCATGTTGAAAGCAACTCTGAAATCATTCAAAATCAAGAATTTGTATCTCCAAGATACTACAATGATCTAATGGACACTCTCCTATCTATACAAGGTGATCATATACATATAACACATAATCCTCCATCTACCCATGAGATGCTTTCTTTGGATGGACACATAGATGATCTTCCTTTAGAACAAGATTCCTTTACTCCTGACATTATTACACAAAAAAAGAAGGTCATCAATTCCTACAGTCAAACAAAGTTGTTAATGGCAGTATCAGGTATATCCCAAATTCAAACCAAGGACATCATGAATAAAGGTATTCAACATTATTAACTCAAGGAATAGGTCTGACCGAACATGATATTCTAGAGTCAACAACTCGCAACAAATTCCAATAACATCATCTACAATGGTCATTTATCAGACATCTCCAAACAAGCAGAATCAAGGAACGAAGGTACCACTAGCACTATATTGGGGGCAACTTCGTCTCAAGAAAACGTCAACATAGGGAGCACAAGGAATCCTTATGAAGAAACCGATGCCAATACTACAACTAGCCATGTCATGAATCTTCACCCACCCATCACCCCATCCATGAATTGGGACCAACGTCAAAAGAAAGAATTGAATCAAAGTACGAAGAACGTTATCAAAGAAAAATAAGTTGGAAAGCATAATGGACAAATCAAATACAAATGGATACCAAAAAATACAAAGAAAAATCTTCCCTATCAAACTCCATTAGTCAAAGAAACTATGGGGAAAAATAAAAAAGGGAAAAATATCCATCTAAGATGTCCGCAAAAGAAAAAGCAGGCTTTTCAAGCAACGTATAAAGTGTATCAAACTGTTGGTCCTAATTCTACACACACTTTCATATCCACCCATCATTGCTCATCATCCAAAGTTTGGAGAGTCAAAGATTCCAAGCTATCAACTGATCCATCTTTTATCCCTAAACACACTCCATCCACGCATCCACGCATGATATCCAATTCTCAAATTGACCATGCATTGGCAATGACCCTTCATCATATGGATTTTGAAGGCACTCTATCGTGATGTGCGCACAAAGACAAAGTTAACTCTGGTATCGACAAAGCAAATCAAGAATCCCAAAAGTTGCATTCAAATGCACGTATCTTAGCAAAGAAACTTCTTCAAGAAGGCTACCAATGGAACATCAAGACAGAAGCATCTACATCAGCAACACCTTGTGGTTCAGCATGAACTTTAAATCTTTCACAGAAAAATACAAAAAAATCAAAAAATATGAAAATCAAAAAAAAAAATCAAAAAAGGATTGAAAACAGTGAAAAAAAAAATCATCCTCTAGTGAAAACCACTACGGTGGCGCTTTGGGCAAGACCATGACAAAAACCTAGCAAATAGGCATCATGTGTAGAATCGAGCATCTATGTGCACTATTTCAGGAGAAAGCATCTCATCCCATCCATAATAAATCCAGCATTTCATCCATCTTATCCATAAATTGATGAACCATTTATCCAATCCATTTACATCCATCATCCAAGTTATCTTGATCTTGATTAAAGTTTGGGGCACACTTTACACCTGCTTATGGTAAACATCTTGACATGGGTCTTTTTCATTGATCCTATCCTGCCCAGCATTATCTGAGCCATGAAGCATTATCCAATGAGCATTCTTTATCTAAGCACCTTATCTTATCACAAGATAATCCTTGGTATCCTTTTCATGCTTACCATATACATCCATCTATACACCTATCTAAGCATCTATCCATCGCATTCCATACATTGCTAGACACTGGGGGCAGATATTTACATCTTCCTTTGGGAATAAATCTTGATCTATATCCTCCAACTTATGTGTCGATCCGAGCATTGTCAAATGTCAAACCAAATTGGTCAAAGCATTTATGATCCAAAATCCAAATCACTAACCCATGGCACATTTTGACGAGAAGATGTTCCTTATCAAGTTTCATTGAACATCGAACATCAATCCAAACAATCAATATTAGTCGCATCTAACACACCTTTCAAACGTCACATCAAATCATTCGAACAACTTTTGTTCCAAAATCAAGCTTCATCAATCACGATCAATCAAATCTAATCAATTCATCATCATCCCAATCCTTGTGTTTCTTAACACTATCCTTGCATTGTTATGCATCCTCAACAATGTTATCATCATCGATTTTGATAAACCAAATCCTTGCATTGCTGTGCATCCTCAACAATGTTATCATCATCAATCCATCAATCTGGTCAATCAGCCTTAGCTTAGTTTTCAACAAAATCCCAAAAAGAGAACTGATATTGTCACACATGTCCATATCCAAATCATCAAAATCATGTGAAAATCCAAAAACATCAAAAAAATAGAAAAATCCAAAAAAACTCAAAAAAATTAGAAAAATATCAAAAACAATGGCATCCAAACTACATCGTCTTTGAGCTTAAACGTAGGCAAGGCTAATCTTTGATCAACCCCCGAGACATCAAAATCCAAAAACATTCAAAAAATAGAAAAATCCAAAAACACTCAAAAAATCAGAAAAATATCAAAAACATTGGCATCTGAACTATGTGGTCTCTGAGCTTAACGTAGACAAGGCTAATCTTTGATTAGCCCCAAGACATCACAATCAAAAACATTCAAAAAAACACAAAATCCAAAAACATTCATAAAATCTCAAAACCCCAAAACATTCAAAAAATCAAAAATCAAAACATTTGTAAAATCTTTAAAATACCAAAAAAAGACTCAAAACATTTCAAAAACATCAAAAACATCCAAATATTTGAAAAATTCCATCCGTCTCATATTGATTTCACTCGAAATAATCAATCATCCATAATAAATTGATTATCACACTCACCCTTTGGCAAAACAAACAGAAATAATCACAACAATCAGCAAAAGCAAACTTCAAACACAAGATCAAAATCAAAGCAACAAACCTTTAAACACAAAATTAAACTCTTGATCAATCGCAAACATGACAGTCAACTTTATATCAACAGCCTATCAATCAACTTATCAAACCATCATCATCCTATGCAATGCATGTCCTAGGATATATCGTTCTGACAATGGGCATCATTTTGGATATCACCTTGGATTCTTATCCTATCAAAACAAATCCCTTTCACTGAAGGTATGAAGAAAATTGGCTTGTTTGCGTACTTGATCTCTTCTATTGATTTATCTTATTGTGCTCATTCCAAGGACCTCTCGATGACATTTGAACAAAGGATTTAGAGAGATAGGAATGAGGCAATGATCATTATCTTTTGTCTGTTGTGCTTGTTGGGCATTCTTGTAATATAACTTGGTTAATACTTGCTTTGTTAGGTACACCTTAGCAAGGTTTTCGTATGTCAAGTGTGAACAAGAATACTCCTATATGTTGTTGATTCAAAGTCCATCGCACTAGGTACAACGCCATCCTGGTTCTCTATACCTTGATGCATTGTATCTATGTGTATTATCAAACATAACATAAGTAGCCCTTTTAAAATCCCAATCCTTGATAAGAAAATCATCATCTATCATCATCATCATCATCTCTAATAAAGTCTTGTCAAATCATGGACTTGTTGGATCCTCTTGTCATCACCTGATTTCTTTTTTTTTGCACTAACATCACGTTATGAATAGTTAATCATGATCACCAGTGCATCCATCCTACATCCACAAACCATCACTATTTTGCATATCATCTCACATGCATGATCATCATCATAATATAGATCTGTTAGTCTAAGCATCTCATAAAATCATACATTGGCATAATCATAGCATATCACATCATCAATCTCATCCATCTCACATCGTATCATCATTTAAGTTGTTTAGGGTAATATAGATTGGTTATTCTAAGCATCTTAAAAACCATCTCATTTGCATCATCATCCATAACCATCCATTTTGAACCTCTTTATCGTGAGATCGACCCTCAAATCGAATCTTTTCACTCGATCTCTCAAGGGGGCAATGTACTAGTGTACTTCTTTCTACTGAGGCATCCAAAAAAATTGGAAAATTTTTCAATTTTGATCGCAGAAAGTTTATTCTTTGAACCAATGCAGCAAGTACATTACTTCAAAGAGGGGCAAAATGTAGACACGTGAAATTGACATCATGCATTTAATTAGTTCATATTTTCTCATCAATTAAATAAACCAATTTTAATTGATTTAATCTCTAGGGATCGTCCATTTAAATTAAATAAATTAAATTTATTTAAATTGATCATATCATTATCCCCCTTAGCTAAATAAATCAAATATTTATTTAACTAAATCTTTATCACCTTTCATCTCCCTTTGATTTGATTTAAATCCCTAAATGTAAGTCAAATGGGTCAAAGCATCTAATATCATCTTAATTAATCTAAACCATGATTAAATGCTAATCCTAATCACTTGTATTCTCTAGATTTTGCCACTTGCACATGAAAATGCATTTAATTGATTTATTAAAATCTTTATTTACTTTCAACTTGGCATCTTTTTTAGAATATTCTCCAAGTTTGACTATGAAGACAAGTTGACTTGTCCCTTCCAACATGGCAATAACTTGTCTCTTACATGTCCCCCTCTCAACATTTAACTCTCAAATTTAAATTTGAATCTCCCCCTCTTTGGCACATTGGCCAAAACTTGCACATTCCTCAACCTATCACAATGTGACAAGTGGCTTCATCTCATTGGTCAAATCTTTATCCCACATTGCTCTATTTTGAACACTCTTAACATTTGAAATTTTATAAATAGAGGGTTTCATTCTTCAACAAATCCTCCACAATCTCATGCAAAGTCACTCTCTTCAATTGAGAACTAATTTTGTCCACCTCATATCATCTTCAAAGTAGTTTTATCATTTAGCTTATCTATCAAGGATTGGGAAAGGGCTTCTTTCCATAGAAGCACCAATCCACTATGAGATAAGATTTATTTTATGTTTTATATAGATGCTTTAGTAGCTTGCTACTGTATTGCATTTTAAAAAGCATGTTAGATTATCTCATATGGATGTTGAAATTTTGATTTGTTTTAACAACTAACCATGCTAATGTGTGTGTTAGATAATAAGCCATTTGCAAATTTTAGCATCCACACCAGCTATGGTTATATCTTAACTTTATTCAATGGTGCTCTCAATTAGATGAGAAAATGGAAGGCTATGGCTACATTTTCCACTAGAGAAGTTAGCTAAATGGTAGCTACTCATTCCTATAAATGATCTATTTAGCTTAAAATATTTTATTTAGATATGGGGATAAGTTAGGGAGTTATTATAGTTCTATGTTATATTCAAAGTGAGATATGTCTAGCAAAGAAACTAACCTTCATGCAATAACCAAGAACATTCATGTCTAGTACCATTTTTTGCAACATAGTAAAGAATGGTGTAGAGTAGGAAAAGGGATGTGAGACCTAGCTAAGATCAACTTTTTTCACTTGGCTTCCATATTCAAACATAAAACCAACTCGGATTGATGATTGGCTTGCTACCACAATGGAGCACCAAGCTTCCAGGGTTTGGTCCTTTTGAATTGTAAAGATGATAATTTTAATATTTGATTTGATTCACCTATTTGACATATAACCTAGATATGAAATTATAACTTATCACATAGACAAAAATAGAAACCAACTCTGAACAAACCAAGCTCTCGAAAATGGTGATAGATAAGAACCTATGACTAAAATTTGAGCCTAAATTGTAGGGATATGTGTGTGGGTTCCCTAGACCTACATTTTCTGAGATCCACAAACTTTAGAAGGAAGGTTACAACTTGCTCTATGTTTCATATTACTACTTGTTGATGCAACCATTAGATCTAACATGCACACATGGAAAGAGGGGGAAAGGTTGTGTTGTAGAGGGGCTTGCTTAATTCAAACCCTATTTTTGTGTTTCCACCTCCATGTATAAAAAATTATGATGATCAAAAGGGCATTCTCTAGGTCGAACAAGGCCAAAAAAATAATTTACTGAAAATAAAATGAAATGCTAATAATATTATGTTAGGCATGAAATGTTTGTCAAAGTGATATTCTCACCAAAAGTCACCACAATTGTTAGTATGAATGGGGTTATTTCCTACCTAGTTATTAGTGATAACCTATTCACATTATTTATGCCGAAGGCATATCAATTTGAAAGAGATCAACCTAAAATATCTAATCAATGGGTAAGTCTTTCCAACAAACCTTGCAGACGATAAAATTGATCGTGGCCATTAATTTTCCCGCCGGTCTTTCATCCTATGTTTACTCGTCCGTCATCATATCAAAATGCAATATGCATTTTATGGCTTCTCGTTGGTCTTTCATCCTGTGTTTACTCGTCTATCATCATATCGAAATGCAATATGCATTTTACAGCGGCTACGGTAGAAGTTCGTATTTATTACGTATCAGATATGGCAGGAAACATTGTACGGTTATTTTACAAATAAATAGATATTTGATGGCGCACCTTTAATTATACCTGCAAGTGGGTAGATGCTTCAAAAGCAGCATGGTAAGTTGACTATAGCGGGCTTGGAAATTTGTTGTGCTTTGCAAAGCCTTGAAATTCTTTTTTGTTTGATACAGTTGATGTGAAATAACATTTTAATCTCATGTTGCTTGATCTGCAGGCTCTTTTAGCAACAATTTCTATCTTCTTTCAATTTTTTTATCATCACAAATGGGGCTTTCATCT
The DNA here is from genome assembly GCA_007258455.2 of Sequoia sempervirens. Lineage (NCBI taxonomy): Eukaryota > Viridiplantae > Streptophyta > Pinopsida > Cupressales > Cupressaceae > Sequoia > Sequoia sempervirens. Next base: position 521,441,341 of record VDFB02000003.1, on the reverse strand, counting down.
CAAATGTGTACTCTCTTTCACGCTTCTCACATATCTATTTTATTTGGTACATCACTAGGACATGGTCAAGGAATTGCTACAAATCGGTATCAAATTGCACATCCCCTCCTATAAACAAATTGTTGCCTTGTAATTCTTAGTAAAAAGGTAGTGCCCTTACATTAGTACGGTGTGTTGGAAATATTAATCTTGAGCAGCCAACGGACAAATGCATTAAATGCACTGTCAGATGAAATCAACTCAGATCTTTTTCCCCCTGCCATGTCTGACATTCTTGCTGTCCAGTAATTGCATTCTGGCAGTAATTTATTATTGGTAGGTGAGTTCAAATTTTGAGCGGCAGTTTTTTGTGTATTGGCTGAAAAGCCAAAAGTAGTATTGAATGTATATTCTTTGCAAGTAAGAAGACAGAAGTTTTCTGGGTGAGAACAGAAGGGAATGTTCAGCAGAACATAGAAGAAGAAGGAATGTTCAGAGCAACTGGATAGTGAAGTTTAGGAGTATCTGCTGTAGCAGAAGTCAGTAAGCCTTGCGCTCATGCGCCGGAAGCTATCCCACATGGAGCAGCAGCGCAGAAGCGTTAGTGCGCTAGAAAACGCACAGCTTCTGTAGTATATGTGTACAGAGCATTTGCTCTGAATATTTGCATAACCAAATAGTTTTTTGAATGTAATCTTTTTCTGAGTGAAATAGAATATTGAAAATATTTATGTTTCTTTGTGTGTCTCTCTCCTTCCGTTGATACACTTCCACTGTAATGTGTTTCATTCTTTGCCCACAATAAGAGTTTTTCTTTTCCCAACATGGTATAAGAGCCATAGGTTTACTAGGCAGTCAGTTTTTAAAGCCTTAGCTTTGTCCTAGGCATGCAGAAACAAAATCTTTGTTTATGGGTATTTGTGAAAGCTTTAGATCTTATCTGGGTATTTTTAGTTTCCCCCATTTAGCAAAATGGCTGGAGGAGACAATAGGAGTTGGCAGCAGCCACTTATTTTTTATAGTAGAAATTATGATGTTTGAGCAAAAAAAATGAAAACCATTTTTATTGCAAATAATTTATGAGAACTTGTTGCAAAGGGGTTCATAGATGTGACTAACCCAACTGCATTTACAGCATTGAGCAATGCTCAAAAGAAGCAGTTGAAGGAGACATGAAAGAATGATGCAAAAGCCCTTAGTCTAATTGAGGCAGTCTTGATAGAGGCTATTTTTCCTTGAATAGCAGCAGCTACTTATGCAAAAGAAGTGTGGGAAACACTTCAAACCACCTGCAAAGGATTTGAGAAAGTCAGATTAGTCAAACTCCAGCTACAACGGAAAGAGTTTGAGACCATGCAGATGAAGGACAGCGAGTCCATTATAGATTTTCACACAAGAGCAGCCACTTTGATTAACCAGCTGAGGATAAGTGGTGAAACTTTGGAAGAATAGAAGATTATGGAGAAGATATTAAGAAGCCTTTCCACAAAGTTTGATTCGGTGGTGATTGCCATTGAAGAGGTAAAATATCTCACAACTTTGTCAGTTGATGAGCTGATGGGTTCTCTGCAAACCCATGAGCAGTGCCTAAATAGGTTTGCAACCTCCTCCCAAGAGCAAGCTTTTAATGCTCAGTCGAATGCAAGAGGAAGGGGGAGAGGTACAAAAGGCTCCAGATGTGGTAGAGAAAACTCTAGACATGGAAATGATGGTGATGAAAGCTCAGCCCGAGCAAGTAGTCATGAGGGGGTGACCAGCTCCCAAGGAGGAAAAAAGAACAATAGTTCTTATCAGAAAAAGGATAAAAGAAATGTGCAGTGCTACAACTATCAAAGGTATGGTCACTATGCAAGTGATTGCAGGCAACAACATGACCAAGGGAGTCAGAATGCACATGTTGCTGACTCAAATGTGGTTGAAAATGAAAGACAGTCACAACTGTTCATTGCATGTAACCTTGCAGAACAGAGCAGTGCTGAAGTTTAGTACTTGGACAACGGCTGCAGCAACCACATGAGTGGTAACAAAGACTTGTTTGCCTCTATTGATAGCAGCGTGAAGTCTAAAATAAAAATGGGGAACAATGATATGTTTCCAGTCATGGGCAAAGGCATGGTATGCCTACAAACCAAGCATGGTGATGAAAGACAAATATATGATATCTTTTATGCCCCAGAATTGAAACATAACCTCTTAAGCATTGGACAGATAGTCCAAAACGGGTATAGAGTGCTGATGGAGAAAGGGGAATGCATCATCTATGATAAAGATGGAAGCAAAAGAGTTATGGCAGGGGTTCAAATGACACAGAACTGAATGTTTCCTCTCAAGATGCAAATCTTAGCATAGTCAAAAGGCCTGCAACAATCAGCCTTCAAAGCAGCCATTCAAAATATCTCCAAGCTATGGCACCTCAGGTATGGACACTTAGGTTACTCTGGTTTGAGTCTTTTGTCCAAGAAAAATATGATAGATGGTTTGCCAAAAATCATAGAGCCTAATGTTAGATGTGAAGCTTGCATTTTGGGCAAGCAACATAGGCAGCCTTTTAATTCAGGCAACTCTATAAGGGCTAGAGCACCATTGGAGTTGGTGCACACTGACTTGGTAGGCCCTATGCAAAATTTGTCTTTTGGCAAAAGCAAATTTTTTATGACCTTTATAAATGATTACAGCCGTAGGACATGGCTCTATTTTTTGCAGCATAAGTCTGAAGCATTTAACAAGTTTTTGTTATTTAAGGCTCAGGCTAAAAAGGAGAGTGGACACTTTATTAAGGTCCTAAGGTCAGATCATGGAGGAGAGTATACCTCCAATTAATTTATAACTTTCTGCAGGAAAAATGGCATTAAGAAGGAGCTCACAACTAGTTATACTCCGTAGCAAAATGGAGTGGCTGAAAGGAAAAACAAGACCATTGTGGAGATGGCAAGGAGCATGATGAAAGCAAAGGGACTCCCTATCGAATATTGGGGAGAGGCTGTAGCAACAGTTGTTTATCTGATAAATAGAAGTCCAATGAAGGCAGTTCGTGATAAAATCCCTCAAGAGACCTGGACAAAACAAAAATTGTCAGTTGAGCACTTGAGAGTGTTTGGGTGTGTAGCCTATGCACACGTGCCTAAAGAAAATAGGCAGAAATTGGATGACAAGGGTGAAAAGTGTATTTTCTTGGGCTACTATACAGAGTCCAAAGTCTATCGGCTATATAATCTAGTCACCAAGAAGGTAATTATCAGTAGGGACGTGGAGTTCTTAGAAAATGAGTCGTGGGATGGAAAAGTTGACAGCAATACTGGTATTTCTGTCTCCATACCCCTTAAGGATGAAGAAGCTATAGAGCGCAGATGCATCAAAAATCTACAGGAAGCTAATAGTTCAGAAAATAACAGCAGTAGCTCCAGAAATTCTCAGCAGAGAAGGAGCTCTGGAAACTTCCAGCAGGGAAGATGCTCTAGAAACTTTCAATAGGAAAGTTGCTCTAGAAACCTACAGCAGCAGACTTCTTCATCAGGCCAGCAGCCAAGCAGCTCCAGAAATTCAGACCCCACTCTCGCCTCCCTAGTGCCAAGAAAGACTAAGAGTCTAAGGGAGATCTACTAAGGTGAAAGGTATGATAAAGCTTTTAATGAGAGTGTAAATTTTGCATTATTTTCTCATAGTGATCCTATTTATTTTGAAGAGGCTGTGAAAGAACAGAAATGGTGTGAGGCCATAGATGATGAGATAGATGCAATAGAAAGAAACAAGACATGGGAGCTCACTGATTTACCTAAAGGGAAATCAGTTATTGGTGTCAAATGTGTCTACAAGACCAAATGTAATGCCGAAGGAAGAATAGAAAGGCATAAGGCAAAATTAGTTGTCAAGGGGTACAAACAGCAGTTTGGGAGAGATTATGATAAAACTTTTTCCCCTGTTGCAAGGATGGAGACCATGCGGGCAATCATTGCAATTGCAGCCCAGCACATGTGGAAAGTTTATCAAATGGATGTGAAGTCCGCCTTCCTTAATGGAGTCTTAAAAGAAGAGGTATATGTGGAGCAGCCTTTTGGATATGAAGTTTCAGGTAAAGAACACAAGGTATATAGGCTAAAGAAAGCTCTTTATGGGCTGAAACAAGCTCCACGGGCATGGTACAGCAGGATTGACTCATACTTGATGAGCAATGGCTTTAGCAAAAGCGATGGTGAGCCCACTCTTTACATCAAGGCAGCAAATGGTAAGGTTTTAATTATTGTCTTGTATGTAGATGATTTATTATTTACTGGGGATAATGATTTCCTCATTGCTGATTTTAAAGACGCTATGAAAAGAGAGTTTGAAATGTCAGATTTATGACTCTTAAGATATTTTCTGGGCATAGAGGTCCAATAATTGGATAATGGCATATTTATTTCACAATCAAATTATGCCAAACAAATCTTGAAAAGATTTAGGATGTTGGACAGCAAAGCAGCCCCAATCCCAACAACTACAGGTCTGAAGTTGAGTAAAGAGGACAGCAGCAATAATGTTAACCCAACCCTCTATAAGAGCATGGTTAGAAGCCTCATGTACTTGACAACTACGAGACCAGATTTAATGTATGTGGTAAGTCTGATTTCTAGGCTCATGGAGCAACCTAAGGACACACACTGGCAAGCAAGTAAAAGGATTCTCAGGTATGTCAATGGCACAAAAAATTATGGCATAATGTATACCGCCTCTAATGAGTTTCAGCTAGTTGGGTACACTAATAGTGATTGGGCAGGAAATGTGGATGATAGAAAGAGCACATCCGGGTATGTTTTTCGCTTGGGTTCAGGTGCAGTTTCATGGCCTTTCAAGAAACAATCGATTGTTGCCTTATCCACAGCTGAAGCAGAATACATAGTAGTGAATGCAGCACCATGTCAAGCTGTGTGGCTAAGAAGGATCTTAGCAGATTTGAGAGAAGAACAAGAGGATGGAACAGTAATTTTCTATGACAATGTTTCATCAATAGCCTTGACCAAAAATCCTGTGTTTCATGGAAGAAGCAAACATATTGAAATCAGGTATCATTTTATCAGAGAATTGGTTGAGAATAATGAAATTAAAATGGCATTTTGCAGGTCAGAGCAACATCTCTCAGATATTTTTACAAAGGTTTTGTCAAAAGAACCTTTTGAGTGCCTAAGATATAGGCTAGGTGTGCAGGAATGCGCCAAAACTTTAGTTCTAGAAAACATAGAGAAGTGTAGGTGTGCCGGAACTTCAGCAGACAGTTCCAAAATGTAGAACAAAGGCAAACAGGTTTGCGCCGAAAACTTTTCACCGGTGCTCCAGAACTTTTATGGTGATGCGTCGAAAGTTTCACAGAGTGTTGAAGAACAAGTTTGCGTCGAAAACTTTGCACCGGTGCTCCGGAACTTTTATGGCGATGCGCCGAAAGTTTTGCAGAGTGTTAAAGAGTAGGAACTTTTGTGCTGAAAATTTTGCTCCGAAAGTATTGCACTAGAAGTTTCCAAATAATGATGAAGAGCAAAAAGACTCAAGATTAAGGGGGAGTGTTGGAAATATTAATCTTGAGCAGCCAACAGACAGATGCATTAAATGCACTGTCAGATGAAATCAACTCAGATCTTTTTCCCCCCTGCCATGTCTGACATTCTTGTTGTCCAGTAATTGCATTCTGGCAGTAATTTATTATTGGTAGGTGAGTTCAAATTTTGAGCGGCAATTTTTTGTGTATTGGCTGAAAAGTCAAAAGTAGCATTGAATGTATATTCTGTGCAAGTAAGCAGACAAAATTTTTCTGGGTGAGAACAGAAGGGAATGTTCAGCAGAACATATAAGAAGAAGGAATGTTCAGGAGCAATTGAATAGTGAAGTTCAGGAGTATCTACCGCAGCAGAAGTCAGTAAGCCTTGCGCTCATGTGCCGAAAGCTATCCCACACGAAGCAGCAGCGCAGAAGCGTTAGTGCACTAGAAAACGCACAGCTTCTGTAGTATACGTTTACAGAGCATTTGCTCTAAATATTTGCATAAGCAAACAGTTTTTTGAATGTAATATTTTTCTGAGTGAAATAGAATATTGAAAATATTTCTGTCTCTTTGTGTGTCTGTCTCCTTCCGTTGATACACTTCCACTGTAATATGTTTCATTCTTTGCCCACAATAGGAGTTTTTCTTTTTCCAACACGGTGAAGATTTTCGTCCACGATCATTTTATTGCATATTGAAGGTTTTGATTTACCTTATATTGTCTCAGAAATCTAGACTTGCATTAGTAGTAATATAATTAAATTATGATGAAGGAAATTTGATTAAAAGAAGGCTGCTAGAGGAAATTTTCAGCCTCTCTTCTAGAATATCAAAATATAGAGCCTGTCAATGTGAGGCTTCCTATTTTACAAGGAATAGATTGTTATTCCTATAGCTGCATATTTTCAAACAGACGAGACTTCTCTTAGAATGGTAGTCCAAACCCCTTATTACAGCTTTTTACCTTGTTCGTTGTTTAATTTTATGTGTCACAGATGGTCCTACCAAATATTGTACTTTAAAGACAGAATTGTTATTGCTTTGAACAAATTTCATTTTTCTTTATTCTGAAGGGAAACGAATTAGCTATTTGGTCTGGTGTAGTCATTATTGATTACATCTCTTTCTCTTTCTTACAATAATGAGGAGTATATGTAGGCTCGAAAACTTGCAGATGCTTCACAAGGATTACAGACAGTCATGTCCATTGATAGATCAGGTGTGTTATCTGTTTGACCCCATTTACAAATATTTTTGAGTTGAAGCTGGTCTAGATTATAAAACCTGAGTATGTTACTTTCCATCTATTGTTGGTGAATTTGGGGTGTGTAATAGAAGTTTATTGTTGATGAATTTTTGTTTGGCACATTTGGGTCTTCAAGGTAGTAATCAGTCATACTAGTAGAAGAGTATAAAGTATTAACTGTTTTCTTTGAGTTGATGCATTAGGCCTGTTTGCATTATAAATTTATGAGGTCTGCTCATCTGTTCAAGGCATTCTAGGTAATGCATTGCTTTCAAGTCCTTTTGGGTCCTTTCTTCCTAAAAGAGAGCCGAAAGAATTTGTCATTTTACTTTTCGTGGGGAAATATAGGTCTGGTAGTTGGCTACGGTTTTGGTTGGAAAGCTTTGGGGAAACATTGGTCTGGTATAGTTTAGTGGGGAAATTAGGATACAATATCACGTGGACAATCTTAGGATGGATAGACCATATCTTTCAATCTAAATAAGGTGACTTTGGTTGAATATCTTTCAATCTATGTACGGTGACTTTCGTGCCTTGTTGTCCAAGGGTAGCATCTCAGTTTCTTAAGGAAGCCCCACATAGTTGCCATATATTTTTGGTGCCTTGAATTCGTCCCCGTTCAAGGTTTAAAAAACAAAAGGGTTGCTAATCTAATATGGGATCACGCAACTTATTAAGAGCAAGCCAGATCTGATTCCAAGGGAGTTTAAAAGTTATTGTGCATGTTGGACATCTTTTGTACTAGTTACTTGCTATAATATCATATGAATTGTAAGTTAAATTGGAGACAATACTATTTACCTTTTCTTTGCCAGTTTTGATATTAAATTAAATGACAATAATGTAACTATGAAGGTCTTATTTCTGTATGAGATAAGGGTCTGTTGACAGCAGTATATTTATAAGTGTCAGTTTCCGGTTGATGAGTAATTAGTACCAAAAAAAAAGGGAAATAAACAGGTGAAGGAAAGTCGAATTGGGATATCATAGGAACATAGCTTATCAGTCAAGGAAGACACTTCTGAAAAAGGTTTATCACTCAGCTTCATAGCTACATATGTGGAAAACTATACAGCATCAAAATTATAAATTTACAATACCCTGACTATTTATTAAAGTCAGCATTGCATTAGAATGAAATTTTAAAATTACTTACTTTCTAAATACAAATTTTCTAACTGAAACTCCAAATGGTAAAGCCAAGAGCATTTTTGTGTCAGATTCTTCTGTTTAATTGTTAATCTTTGTTCATTGCATTGCCTTTTGATTTTGCTGGCAGTAGCATCTATTAATGTAAAGCGCATATTTTCCATTTAGAAATCAAAATAAATACAATACACTAATGGCTCTGTGAGTCACCTGTTGGGTACCAGTGACCTTATGCTGGGGGAGCTTCTGCCATCACTTTGGTTGTGAGCACTTTTATAACAATGTTTTACAAAAATGTTCTCAAAAGTGTTTTCCATGATGGCAGACAACTGAACTGCCATTTGTTATTAACAATATGGGGAAAGAATCTACAAAAATCTTTGCAGCTCTTATAAACCCTTAGCCAGTGGAGCTAGAATATATTCTTCTTAAGAAACAACTGATCCATTTTTTAATAAAGAGATTTTAAATTTTGTAATTGCCCAAATTTGTCTTTCATGTGGAGCCCAGCACCATAAGAATTGGAATGATTACCTGTTCATGGAGCCTGCCATAACCATAGAAGCAGAAATGTTTTTCGATAGCAATTAATAGGCAAATGAATTCTAAGGGAAAAACAAAATAATCAATTTCATTATTGTAAACTCAAATGACAGATTTTTTCAACCCACCTCCAGATAGAGAGTTCCCATTTCAAAAAGTTCATGACTATATCGATGTTTTCAGAGCTGCGCTCTAACCCAATGCTACTCTAAAGGCCTCAATATGGATTTTGGTAAACCAAAAAAAAGCCATTGCATCTAAACAAAACGCAGAGTCAAAACCCTTACAAATGATTAAAAAATGTGACATTATAAAACGAAGCCTCCAATTTAAGAAGCCATTCGAAGCCCTGTTGGGAAAGACATTCTGACTTGACTGTCCAAGAATTCCAGCGTATCCCCAGGCCTCGCAATCATGGAAGAAACTCTTACACAGGGTGCAGGCTGAAAGCTATGTGGACATTCCACCGCTTGTAGTTCAGGTAATTGCCTCACAGAAGTAAAATGAGTGCAGAGCATGGTAGAAGTTGTGTGTATGCATTTTTTTAATGGTTTGATTATATTTTGTGATTATATTGCAGAATAGTTTGCCAAAGCTCTTATGGATAACTTGGTTATAAAATTCTACTCTGGTTATCCGGAGGAGCTTCGCTTCCTCCACTGCAGCAAGCTTCCTCCATTGCAACTCCATCACATGTCCGCCATGAACAATTTCACCATCTCTACTTCAATTGATGGAGGGCGAGCTAAAGTCTACGAATGCAAGGTTTTTTTTATCTTCTTATGGTTGCCTTCATTGTTTTTATTGACTGATTTTCATTGGGTTTCCTTCTTGCAGTCATCACTGGCCTTGGCATTTTGAACAGGTTTGGATTTGTACTTCATGGCTCCTAGGGAAAATGTGTCTTTTGACACACAAAAAAATAGGGGTTCGCAAATTCGAGCAAGTCAAGTCTTTTTTTCACTTTATTAGGGCTATGAGTCATTTGACACTATTTTTGTAAATGTCAATGTGCATTTTTCTTTATTTTTGTTTGTTGCTTTCCAAAATTAAAGAGGCACAAGCTTTCTCAGCGATGTGGGTAAATTTGTAATGTATCTATTATTACTTTTGTTAATAATATATAATAATTTTTAAAGATTTTTCTGTTTCTACGATTTTATAAGTGTGTAGACCCTAAAAAGAAAACATAACCTGCTTTCCTGTGTATTCGATTTTATAACTGTTTAGAATATGAATAAAGGCAACAATGCCATGTCTTTGGTTTGATATTGCCTGAACATGCTTTCTCCACTTTTACATTACGTATCTTATCTTTCTTACTATTTTAAGCCTGCACAAGAATCACAAAACAAAGTATTTTGTTGGAGTTAATGTTCAGGGCATTCAAAACATTTGTGGTATTCACAGCACAAATTACTTAAGGCAACCAATGGCTACTCTGAGGTGTTATGGAGACCTCAAAGCACTCCCACCATGGAAACAACATGTTCTTTTTGAACAAGTTATGGTGCTCTAAATTTACAAATAATTGACCTAGAACCAGCCATGAACTGTAGATTAAGTTATTCAATAGAATCAAGTTAGCAGAAACAATACGTAGGTCTCATTTCACATATTTGACGTATGCTTTGGTCCTTTATGACAGAGATTTGGACTCAAGAATTCAGCCGAATTCCATCTGTTTGGAACCATTCCATGCAATTTCTTGTTATTCTTAAAGGTTTTTCCTGTTTAGTGATATTTCAATCTATATGAGTAGGTATTTTATCAATATTGACAAATTTAAGTTTTTTATCATGGCATTTGCTTCACGGGGAGTTATGACATATAGCCAGATAACAGATTGCATCAAATTTTTAGTATTTCATGTGATAGTCTTAATCTAGTGTTCTTTACTTTTTTAATAATGAAGTAATGATATCAAAATTATATGGAATTTTCAAATTCATATTTAAAAGTCATTTTTATACGAGCAATTAATAGTAACATCTATATTTATAGTTTTTTTTTTTTTGGAGACTTTTAAATATCAAATACTAAACAGATCTACTCTTTATTACAGATTCATTGGAGATCAAAATTATCGTGTCACAAAATGCAACAAAATATCAAATATGTCTATACCATTGTAATAAATTGCATATATTCTTATAATTGCAATTAAACATTCCATAAAAACAATTGACTTTCGAAATTGTATATGTATCCTAATCTTTACATTTTTATATCAAATCAAATCAAGTTCCCTTTCATTTGCATACTATTTCCAATATTCGTTCATGTCCAAAAAATTCAAAAGATAAGCTTCTCTTTTATAATTCACGTCCTAAAGATATGCTACAAACTACTCTACCAATTGCATACATTCTTATAATTTAAAGTTCCCCTTCATTTATACACTACTGCAAATTTAGTTTTTTCATATCTTACTTTTATAAATTATATACACAAATTCAAATACAACCATACAATTATTCCGCATACACCATTTACAAAAAATAGATTGATAACTTTGTATACCACCCATTTTGCAAAACAAAAACAAACCATTTGCTTCTACTAATGCTATCCTCCCTGGTTCTGCAAGTTAGGCATATATGCAAAAGGTGGAAGAATTGACAAGTCACACAAACTGTTTGACACAATACACTCATTGAAGGAAATGTGGTTCCTGAATCCTCTCCATCCTCCATATTCAAAATGTATACAAAATGTGAATTTAATCAAGGCACATGGATGATTTTGTTGTTCGCATCAAACTGTGGGAGTATAGACAAGACACGTGAGCTGATCAACAGAATGTCACATGTATTATTTGCAAAAATGTAAGGCGCGTGGAATGTTAGAATGCATTCCAACCAGCTCAAATAGTATTCGCGGTCCGGTTACGACTGCCAATGCCATTTTCACACATTCTTTACATTACTTATTCTCTTACTTTAATTCCACATCAATTAAACAGGTAAATGGATTTCATTTAAAAAAATAGTGGATCACACGACCTATTCATATTAGTTGCTATTGGAAGTGTAAAAAAAATTTAATCTTGGCTAATTTAATAGAATGCATACATAAATATAAATTAATTTATATTAATAGTTAAAAAATTTGTGGGGATGTGTAATTCTAAATTAGATCTTAATCTACCTAAGTTAGTGTAAAGTAGATAAGGTGTACTTAGCTCTAATTTCAATGATGAATAATTGATGAAGATTTTATAATTTACCTATATTAAATTTAAGAACATGACCTCTTTATCAATATATTCCTTTAGATTTTGTGTTATACATGTACTCTATCTTAGATCAATTTTGTACATCTAAATCACTTCTACAACTATAAATTAATTATTTGTTGTTTGAATTTAATCTTGTTCACCTTACACTCTTGCTCTTTGAATATTTGTATTCATCTCCATTTATTTTACTATTTAGATTGACAATATTTATGACTAACTTTAGTGGGTTGTTGAGATCACTAAGGGAAATATTCTCCAAGATCAAACCCCCCAAAAATAGGTCTTACAATCAAGCAAAAGATCAACAAACAACACACAATGCCCTATAACAAATATGTAGTCTTTGAGTCAATTTAGTGCATCTAACCAAAGCATTCTCCTAACATCATTGCTCATTAAATGCTCTACAACAAGAGAATCAAATGTGAGGCCTACATGATATAACAAGTGTAAACTAATGTCTTTAAATACAAGTACATAAAAAATAATTGCATAAATATTGGTTTAGTCAACTCAAAAGGGCTAGTATAATGGACAAAAAGTAAGACAATTTTAAAATTTACATTTTAGAAATTTAGGGTTATATTTGTAGATGTGTGATCAATCTTCCACCCATAGACATGAACCCAATAAATGTTTAATCATGGAGCATCCAATAATGTGGTCTATATAGATGGATGTGTAAAAATATAGGGATATGTGAAGGTCAAAGGAATGAACCCAATATTACATAAAAGTATGTCATTTATAGACATATAAATATATTTAATCATTCACAAAAAATAATCACTTAAATATGAAAATTCAACCATTGCACATATACACATTGTTATTTGGAATTATATGTCTTATAAAATAAAGATTAAAAATATATAGTAAATTATTATTTAAAAGTGATAAATTTGAAGACACTTAATTGTTATTGGAGTTTCTAAATCAAGTTTTATTTAAAATGTATAAAGAATCAATTTAAAGTCTTTCATTTTAAATGAGTGAACACTATGGATTGTTTATTTAATTATATTATGTTTTAAATCAATATATTTTAAAAAATAATCAATCAACCATTGTGTTCTATTAAAAAAACAAATCAATTATTTTAATCATGTTTGGATCCTTCCAAATAGATGCATAGTTTATTTGAAGCTATCACTTCTCCGTTGAGAGCTTTGTTGAACAAACAACATCACTTACTAAATAACTTACCAATTGATCTAAAGTAAAAGAAAAAAATAGACCAAAATTTTTCCTAATTGACCTTCCACATCTCTTCGGCGTACCCATTGCACACCAAGGTGCAATTGCTAGTTATAAGTTTACTTAGGAGTTAAGTTTCCTAGTTGTCTTTTCTAGAAGTTAGTTATAATGAGACCATGTCTCATTTTACTTTTAGTTTTCTAGGCATTTAATAATTCTCTCATGCATTTAATATTTGCATTGAGGTTGTTATGACTTAGTTGTCTCATGTGATAGGATTAAGACACTTGTCATGATCTTGTCTAATCCTATCTCTCCCCTTGCCTATATAAGCAAGGCTTCATATGTACATTTTATTCATCCAAAGCTCAGTTGACTGCTATGTAAGTCCAATATATCATTGCAATCTTGAGCATTGCATATTGGCCACATCTTGCATCCATTGTTGTAATTTCATGTTCTTGCTTTTCAAAGTTAGCCTCTACCAACATTTTACATCAAATTTTATGGCCTCCAAAAGTATGGTCTCCCACATTGGAAATGAAAAATATCTACGATTTCTAAGAAAGAGTTATGCTTATTGACCAATTTATGACATATGTTATGACATGACATACAACATCAATGAATGGGGATAATGGAGCACCCAATTTGGTCAGTATATTATCACAAACCTGCATCAAGTGAGAAGAATATGTTAATGAATGAGGATTTAGGTTTCATATTTTGGGTTATTTTAGCACATGATTGTCTAACTATTATTTTATACTTTAATATATTTCTTTTTCTATTTCTTTAGTTATTAATATGAATGTATTGATAGTGATTTTATAAGTACTATTATACTACTAAAAGTACTCCAAATATCTTATAGATGATACTTTTATAAAGTTTTAGAATATTCAAGTATACTATAACCATTGATTACTAAATAATACCTCAAATATTTCAAAAATATAAATTTTACACAAAAATAAATTACTATATTATAGTTTATTAGTTTTGTATTTATTTTATTGTAAAAAAATTATTGTTTATTTTTTCACATAAATTAGTGTAGGAATCATATTCTACACCTATAATTTATTTAATTTATTTCATAATCTAACCTTGGATCAGTTATATTTGATAGATGTTAAAGATGGAAGGAGGTGATTATAATCTAATCTTTGGTGGAGTTAATGAGCAAGTGAATGGCAATACGTACTTGGCCACGACTTGAGTGAGGCTGGGCCTGTTGATGTTCTGTACAAGAAAACAAACCCAAGCTATCACTACTACATAAAGGGGGGTTTTAAAGACATTATTTTAAGACAAAATATTAATTTTGTCTTAAATATATTTTTAATTTTTTAATTGTAAGACAATAAATAAATACTTATTTCTAAAATAATTTTTTTATTTCCCTCTTCTTTTTCATTTTCCCTCCCTCAACATTCAACATGCATTTTCTTTTTTTATGAACAGAAGATCATAAGTACGAGCAACAGGGGGTTAATGGCAGGAACTATGCTTGGTTCCACTGTAGACTTTCACAAAAGATATTCGTGTAACGCTTGCACCACTGTGCATTAGAGGCATTGCTTTCTTCCAGCAATTTTCTGTGCTACTAACATTAGCATAGATGGACACTGTGCATAAGCAATCTTCAATGCATGCCTGTTGGCAGGAAGTTTGAATCAAAGAGTAGGAACAAAAGAACAGAGGCACGATCAACAGGGGGTTAATGGTAGCTACTTTGCTTAGTCGTTTTTTAATCACTCACACCTAGGTCATATTGTTTAGGTTTTTTGTTGCTAAGGTTTTTAGATTTAAGTGCTCGCTACTCTGCTTGGTCTTCTTTCGCAGGGGGAGAGTGAACGCAGCTACTTCCAGGAGCATGGTTAGTAGTTGCAGAGTAAGGATCTTGTAACTTCGATTCAGAATGGTAAGTTCTCATCTATGCTCACCCTCTTCCTTCTTACGACTTAGAAAACAACAACAAAAATAAAAATTACTGCTATATCAATCGACCATTTACTTCCATGGAATAATTTGTATGATTTTAGCACTACGTAGCACATTCTATAGACATGTACTGTTTATTTTGATTATATTTCTATGAATGCTCCTCTGTCCGGGTTTAAAGAAAGTTTTTTCTTCAAACAAGCCTTTGAAGAAAGTTTTTTCTAAACCTTCTAAAGTCCTGGTTAGAATATGAAATCAATTATGCCATAGAATAGTTTCCTGTTAAAGAGAGTGGCATGTGACACCTGTTCATGCCAATAAGTCAAGCATACTGCTATTATTGGAAGTTATGGATAATGCTATCAAATAGTTATTTCTGCTCTAAAACTGCATTTTTTAATTTTGTTTTCCCAAACTATTTTTTTGCCTTTTTATTCTGGATGAAATTTGAATAGTTGGTGCAATCATATAAGGTATTTTTGATTTCTGTAAAGAGTCATTTTCTGCACCTTTGTCTATTTAGAATCATAATGGTTGCTATATTGAACATTTGGTCACTGGTGTTCATTACATGTGAAGTCTGCCTGGGGGGTGACTGTCTAATGATCAAGCTTGGATTGAAAATTTTCTCACTTTATTAATGGTAATTTGGCTAACATAAGAGTGAGAGTTTGATGGGTTTCTGAGGATGGTAGTGAGGATTTCAAGCCAGGATTACGAAAATATATACAAGTTGTGAAGGTAACGAAAAGTAACATATATGAAGGTGAAGGAGACCCAATATTGTTAATATGGTGATTAGATTAGTTCCCAGTTAGGGCATGTTTTTTCTTGGTATATCACAAGAATATTTCACCAATTTCAAGCTAGGGGTACAACAAACTGTGAAAGATAATACAGAAATTTCTGTTTATGGAGGAGGTCAAAAGGAGCTACATATTGTTCATTGGATTATGTCCTAGATAGGGCATATTAATTCATGCTTTGGCACAGTGGTCTCAGTGGACTTACTATCACAGTACCACTGCTCAACTTTGTTGAAAATACCTTAGTAACTAAGATGAGCAAGGGTTGAGTTCTTGAATCTGATGATATACATTATCTATGCTCTGCATTGAGTATTTTGCTTGGATGGGTTACAGGAAAGTAATCCCGTTGAAAATATGTTAATTATCTTATGCTTTTGTAAGCTTCCATATTCTGCACAGTGACAATGCAAGGCATCTCATTATTTACATGGGCAGTTGCATTAGAAAACTAGTCAATTTTTTTATGCTGGCGTTAGTGTGGGAGGCAGTATGCTGGTTTTACTAAGTAGAGATGCACAGATATTCTGGTGCCAGCTGCGGTGGTGGGGTTGGCAATAACACACTTGGTGGGGCTAGTGCAAGGGATACAACCCGGTTAGACTTATCATATTCATCCTCAAACATTTCATTAATTTCTAGGTAAATATTCTTCTTACGCAACAATATAATTTTACTCTAATTTTGTGATTTTGCATGATTGCATGAGCAATAAAAATTTAAGAATTGTCTTATTTCTGATTAGCAAGGATGTGTTTGATTGTAGTTTTACTTCTACCCATTTTAGGTTGATTATCCTTAGCTTACTCAAATATCCTTACTCTGTTAGGTTTTAACTTCATATGGAGAGCTTTCTGGAAAATCGAACATTCACTTCCAAGGCAGTTTACATGAAAAGATTAAATATGGAGTACACTCGGTATCTAGATAGAAAATAGTCAGCAGTGTAGAACAGCTGTGTGATTAGTAAATTTTGCATGTTACTAAATATTTTTTTTGATAACTAAACTTATATGATATATCTTTACTCTAAAGCAGAAAATACCTAAAAAAGGATTCTAAACAATAGGATGTTGATTGGTATCTCTACAACCAGAACCAGTATAAGTGTGCCAACCATATGTACTTAATATCAACAAAAAATTCCATCCAATATGATGTAGAAATCGGCCACAACGGGCAAACCAAATGGCTGCTTCACGACTATAACTATACCAACGTCCATAGCCAAATGACATACCAGTGGTGGAAGAAAGGAATCAAGTACAAGAAGCTCCTTTAACTAATTCTTGACGAAGAGCCTCAGACATAAAACAAGAAGACTAACTCCAAAGGTTGATGATTAAATTTTTGAGTTCATTTAAGTAGTGGTTTACATAGATAACAATAGGGACTAGACAAAATAAACAGGTCTCACAAATAATCAGTGTTTCTCTAACTTTCAGGCATGGATGTAGTGTTTTGTGGATGGAAAAAGTTTTTTTTTTAATTTTGGGGATGGCTTTTCAAATAATACATAAAAATTAATATTTAAATTTTAAAAATGCAGATGAATAAAAAAATGCCTAAAAAATAACATAAACAAATGAAAAGAATCAGAAATGCCTAAAAAATAACATAAACAAATGAAAAGAATCAGAAATTCTAAATATTAAGCTCAATAACAATTCATTGACTCCATCATCCATCTAATGGGCCAATAATCATAGACATAATATGAAACGTGATTTGTATTGAGAGATGCTCAAGAAAGAAATATTCCATCATTCATGGTACATAGGTGCTTTGAGCAACAGCTAAGAAATCGGAGTCATTATCTGATTGATATCTTGGAAACTGTTCATCTTTCTCTTCGGCTTTCTCTCTATTGAGCATTTACTATTTTCTTTTTCCATTTCTTCTTTCTGTCTTTATATCTTTTTCTCTTCTCGTTTGGTGAATGGAAAACAATAATGGGCATGGGTTTTAAATATTTTTGGGTTGGGGGTGCTTTATGGAGCTCCTTTGTAGTGTTTTATTTGTTTTAGAATATGCATTTTTTTAAATATTTTTATTTTTGCACTCTTTATGTGTTTGATGTAGATGAAGCTTTGACGTCTTTGAAATGGTTAGGGGAATTCAAGGAGAATGGCTAGGGGATGCTAAGAAGTTCTCCAAAAGAGCACAAAAAGGGGGAAGTACCTTAGACATCACCAAAACTTTCAGAGAAAAAGGGGGACAGGATGCTCCCCAATTCCCCAAATCCCTAGGATGTCTAGAACATCACCTAGATGGTAGACCCATGGGGATGTGTTGTTGTTGTTTTGGCTTGCAGTTTGCATGAGAGGCCATCTTTACCCCATAGCATTTGGATTGAGGGATGTATTCTCAGTGGTTTGTGCATATGTTTTATGTGTGGTATAAATTCAAAGCAACTAGATTTTTTCAATCTTCCATCCAATGCAGGGACAATGGTAGATGAAATAAAGTTACAAGAGATAAATGAGCTGTCAAAATCAAATGCAATGCTTATCACACACAATTCCGGTGATTTAAAAAAAATATCTGACAAATTAAAAGAAAATGGCGTGACACACTTTTAAGGGACTGAATTCCCACATAAGAGCCTATTGGCTAACTATAATGCCAAAACATGAAAGCAGAGAATACATAGTCACTTCCTTTGATAAGTTTGAATGAACAATGAAGCAAGTCTTTAGATATTTTCAGTTTTGTGGGACTTGTTGTGACTTGGTAAATTTCAACTGTTGGCTGACCTTGGATTTAGATGTCACAAATTCACATGGGGCTTGTACCCAACATTGTTTGATGTTAATTCACACCACACAGATACTTATTTGTTGTCATTTACCCTATTTATGTTTAGAATTGGATGTGGAAATTTACCTGATTTGCATATACACTTACCTTGTTGTCAGCTTTTGGATGCCTAGTTTTGGTATGGTCAAAGTTTGAATAAAATTCTGCTATAGAAGTTGGATTGCTTAAATAACAATTAGTTTATGCAGACAATAGTGCATAATAGAGCTAATATGATATATAGGTAATGGGGTGAGGCTAAAAATACTGAATTGTTGAAGCATTAAAAGTATTGTAGCTTCGAGGGGTCAATCTCTAGAGAGCAAGTTTGTTTATAATGAAAAGATTATTCCATTTTTTATAATTGTAATTATATGGAAAGAAAAAATTTGAGGCCACTTTTTTCATACTCCAATTGATTATGTTTTGTAACAAAGAAAAAAGTAAAAGCTAAAGTAAAGATTTCAAGTGTGTCAAAATTAAAGTTAATCAAATTAACAAAATTAACTTACGTTAAAGAAATATTTAAGGCTGTAATTTTAAATAAAGTGACAAGATAAGTTTACATTTGTAAGTTCAAGGAGCATAAATTTACATAGCTATAAATAAGAGGATATTTCTAGCTGTACTTTCTTGAGAAGAAATCTAAAAAACTGGTGCAATGTAAGAGATCTAAGAATGAGCCTTTGCTTGTGCTACAGTAGATGAGGACATGTTGGCCCTTGCTCATCAAAAATACAAAGCTTGTAGCTATGCACAGGCATTGGAACATTCCAATGTTGTTTATGAGAAGAATCCTCAATGTACAGACAATCTTCTTCTTCTTGGGGATATATATTATTAGGTATGCTGATCCATTAGGTGGAATTGAGTTCTTTGGATGCACATGGTATTTTTTTTGCTATGCTGGTTGAAATCAAAACACTTTGTCATTTTCATGAGACTTGAAAATTTATGGAGTGATTCTTTATGATGATTTGTCTTATCAATAATGAGATAAAAGTGGCCATGTTGCAACTGTTTTTGTTATTAAACTTATTATCATGATTTTGCAGGTTATTTAATATTTTTCTGATAAATTATTCTCTTTGTATAGTATAGCTACACATTTTTTTCTATTGCAAGCCTCCACAATTTCTTGCTTGTAACCAGCAGCAAGTTTGATGATTTATGATCTCACTTAACGCAATCCTTGCTGGCAGGGGTGTCTTGTTGGATGTGCACAGTGGAAAGACAGGCTGCATGTATTAGGAGTCACTACTTAAAAATGATTCTAAGGCAAGATATTGGATTTTTTTATAGTGAAACATTGACAAGAGAGGTTATTGGAAGGATGTCAAGTGACACCATACTAATTCAGGATGCTATGGGAGAAAATGTCAGTCAATAATTGGTATTAATAACTTGCATTGATCTCAACAAACACATACAGTTTGGTTGATATTCAGCAAAATTTGCAGCCAAAGATATGCTGTGTTGACTTCAATTTTCCATTGGCCAAGCATTAAAGCTTTCAAAATATAGAAAAAATATTTTAACTAGCAATCAATCAAGCACCCAATGAATATGGAAGTTGACTCTTGGTTTTAGGAATAATTTCTTTGACCACTAAATTCCCAGTTTACTTGCATAGATCAGAAAATTCATAGAAAAATGACAATGAATTAAGTAAAATGATGGCTTCTTTATAGTTTGTCCAAATATCATGTTAATAGAAGCCACAATAACACTTTTTTACATACAATAGAAACCATCATGTGGCCTGCAAGTAGGTCCATAAACAATCATCTTCCATAATAGTCGCCATGGTTTCTTGATAAGTTTGTATGTAACAACATTCATTTCATTCTAAATCTATCTTTCTTTATGCAAATAGGATTGGAAAATAAATCTTCAAAGCCAATTTGATCCTTTGGGAACAATGTAGGAGAGTTGTGATTATTTGTTGTTCTTTTAACATGTGGATATATGGTTGTTTCAAAAGCTGGAAGACATTATTTATTAGAAATAAGTAGAGCAATTTTAATGTGTATAGTCCAAAGAAGAATTCACAATTATATTATTTTTGTGTTTATTTGTTCAAGTTGGAAAATTCATATAGTTCATAACCACATTCTTAGCAAGATTTATTGTAGCTTTCATCATAGGATGGAAACTTGCCTTGGTAATGCTATCTATGGTAATCTTCAAAATTTGATGAATTCCTTGATCGTTTTGGCTTTCTTGCTCTAGAAGTTTTGGAGGGGCATGTTTTTGTTAGTTTCCTTATTCCATCAACTATGCATTAGTTTTCCTTCTCAAAAAAATTCAGAGTATTTATTAACTTTTAGCACATGACATAAACCTAAGACTTTGCTATTTTGACATCTCTCTTACATGTGCTGCAGCTATGATGAGAAAACATGTGACACGATTTGTGAAAAATGGGTCTAAAAGGTTATCAAGTTTGTATGGAACATTGTCCTTGTTAAAGATTGGCCACTATCATTAGCAGCTGGGTTATATTGCATTTGATGAAAACTAATTTCTCTGGAAAAATCTGAAACGTTGGTGTTCTAGTCTAAACATCAAATTTGATAAATTATTTTGTAGATAGGGAAAACAAAAGTTTTCCTCAGAGCTGGACAGATGGTTGAGTTAGATGCACGAAGAATTGAGGTATTGGGATAGGATGCAAAACTCATCCAACACCAAGTTTGAACACATCTTGCTTAGAAAGAGTTTATTGCCATGTGCAAGGCTGCAATCCATTTGCAAGCTTTATGGAGAAGTATTTTTTCTATTCCAAACTCATCTTTTTCTTTGGTTTTTGTAAGTGAAATGAGTTATCCATTTCCTTTTGTCGATATCTCACTATTACAGAAATATTATGTTTATTTTTCTTTTATTATGTCATTTTTTGTATGCTTTATGAGGAGAGAGTTATGGGAATGCATCTATTATTTGTCCCTAAGAGCATAAGAATCTATTAACAACTGTTTCCTACTTTTGCAAACTTTTAATTAACCGAGTTTTACATAGTGACATATGAAGGGCTATTTTCATCACACATTTTTATCAAGACAATACTCTTATAAACTAGTCTTGAAATATTCAAAATTCAAGCACACTAAGTCATTTGCAGATTTATGACCAATTTGAGGTCACCTTGGATTAATTAAACCTCTGATATATTTATTTTAAATACCAAATGGAGTACAAAATGCCATTTTTTTGTTTATTGTGCAGATAGTCATCTACTTAACTGTTGGGATTCAAAAGGTTTTATTGGAAGTGTGAACAACACTGTTTTTGATAAAAGGGGGATAAACGGGTTTTACAGGGACCCGAAACCACGAAGTAACAATATAGGAAAAAACCAAAATAGAGGTCCAAAAAACAAAAATACTGCCAGAGAGAATAAAACCAGCATCAGCAGGCAACAACAAAAAGCCTCAAAGAGACCAACAAATAGCCAGCAAACAGAAGAAGTAGGGCCCAACCACCACTAATTCATAGAGTTTAGGAGCTCGTCTGCAACCTCTTCCAAGTCTGCCATTTCCTGAACCCCCTCCATAAAGATCTAAGCCATACTAGGGGTAGTTTGGGCTTTCCTTTTCGTGCTAGATCTAGTATGTTTGGATATTCTAGCTTCCTCGTTCTGGTCTTTCTCCTGATCAAGGTCGACAATCAGAGCTCTCTTCTGGGTTTTCTCCAGTCTTTCAGACATAGCCTTGATGATAACAGAGTTATGTCTGGCAATTCTACAATTTTGCTCAGCAATCTTTTTCAAGGTTCCTTTGATTTTTTCAAGATCATTTTCGATGGTACTGTCCTTTTGAGGAATATCCTTCATATTGTTGTTCTTCTCTGCTTCAAGCTGAATAAGCCCAGCGACTTTAACTTCAATTTCCCCCAGCTTGCTATGAAGAGACAATTTTTTTGTTTTCAGCTCACTTATCTCATGAAAAACCCATTTGGCAGAATTGAACTGGTCCTGGGAGTAGCTTTTGGCATTACCAACAAAGTCAAAAGGGGGTTCACTTTCAGGATTGACCCCAAAAAACACTGACTTCACTCCTCTCGAGGGGCTAAAGTTCTCCTGTTGAATATTCTGGGGGGCATGGAGTTCCTCAAGACTAGCCCCGGCCGTCTTAGCAGAAACAACAGGGGATTCATCGGGGTAGAAGACAAGCTTATTAACCGGGGAGCTAGAGCGAGCTAAATTGGCATTAGGGTTAGTATGGCTAGAGGCCGAAATAGAGCAAGCTCCAGAAGGTTGAGGGGAGTGGCCAGAGGCAGAAGGGGGGGGCAAAGGAGGCAAAGGGCTCTAAACACGGTAAGGGAAGCTTTGGTTTCAGAAATGCTAGGCTCAGTATCATCTTCGTCAAGCTCCAGCGGGGCTAGAGGGTTAGGAAGGGCAGGCATATTCTAAAAGTGCTCAAAAATAATTCTTAAAAGACCCGTGTGAAGAATCGGGTATCTTTTAGGGCTTCTTCTATGATCAAAAAAGTTGTTTCTCAGAGAATAGAGCAAGAAGAAGGGGATAGAGACATGCACCTTATACCGGAAGTGATTAAGCAGCACGAAGTGATAACCATAAACCCTAGTGAAGCGGTCGTCGAGCGTGATGTACTCCATGATAACCCTTAGCACTTTTCTCCACAAAGCTTTTATAGTGTCCACTTCATAGTAACTATTCGTCGTCTTGACCAGATTTTTTTTCTCCGTTTCAGATTTGGGAAACCTCAAAACAGCTTTGTCGGAGAATTTCCTGTCTCTAAAGAATTTGTGCTCTTCCATCGGAATGTCCGTGACCTCCGCAATCAGGGCTTCATCAATTTGAACTTTCCTCCCAAAAAGGAGAACCTCCCCATTATTCCAGTTCTTCTCAAAGAAATCTGTAATCTCCTCCTTAGGGCCATGGAGTTTCTTAATGAACGGAAGTAAACCACCCCTTCTGATTTTACTCCAAGCTTTAGCATTCTTGGTGTGTGATTCAAAGTTGGTAGGCTCCACCCTCTTCCGTTCCCCACCCATTTTAGAAGTGTTGGTTCGAATACTGTTATAGACAAGAGTCTTGTTCCATAAAGGTCCTTTACTTCTCAGGACCCACAAAACATGCCAAAGAAGATAATTAATCATTCGGATCCACTTGGCCCCATTATATCTTCGGATATTTCTATTCATGATACTTGATATAATAGGGAATTTTAAAACTTCCCCTTTATTTTTTAATATATGAACACTTTCAACCTATGCCAGTAATGGATCTTACATCTTGTTCTAAAGTATAAGGAATGAATTTTGTTTGGAGTGGACAATAAATA
This sequence comes from Sequoia sempervirens, assembly GCA_007258455.2. Classification (NCBI taxonomy): domain Eukaryota; kingdom Viridiplantae; phylum Streptophyta; class Pinopsida; order Cupressales; family Cupressaceae; genus Sequoia; species Sequoia sempervirens. Next base: position 521,417,616 of record VDFB02000003.1, on the reverse strand, counting down.
CTTTAACTTAGCAAATAGATATAAAGTAAAAAATGACAGTGTGAGGGAAAGAAATGCAGATTTATAAGTGATTATTGTATCTGGTTTTTTTTACTTTATAAGTGAAGTTTGAGCAAAGAATACAAGGTTAGAAGTGCAAATCTATCTGATTAGTAGTTACCATAATTCTGATCTATGCTAGATGAAGATTTATGGAGTAATTTCCTAATTGCTTTGTTTTTGACACATGACAACAGATAGAGTTTTCAAGTGGCAGTTTTAAAGCATAAAGGAGTAGCTGGGAAGGAAAAAGGCCAGTTTGACACCTGTAGCAACAGTTTGCAAGCATCTAAGAGGGTATTGATGGGTAGTTGAGTAGGTTGCAGGCATATAGGGGTAGTTTAAGCCCCTGTAGCAGCAATTTGCAAGCATCCAGAAAGTTAAAGAGTGGATATAATAGCCGATAAAGGAAAAGAAAGTTGAAAAGTCAGGAGTCTTCTTTCACCAACGCCTTGTTGGAGCTTTTTTTTAGAGTCAAATAATGGAAGCAGTTTCTAGGCGGCCAAAATAAACCAAATTTACCAAGTCAAAGTAGGAGGTGGTCATCGATACTTCTTAATGTCCTGTCCTACATTCTCTCCAATGAAGGATATACAAAAAAAACTAAAATCACTTTTGTAAATTTTAGTTCTTTTGATTTTGATACAAAATTGTAAACTTGACACAATTTCTTTCTAGTCACTTTAACATTGTAACTCAGATTTTTCAGTTTTAGACTAAAACAAAACATTTTGTAACGCATTTTCAAAGCAAGAGATACATATTTTCAGACTATGTATGGTTGCAAGAGTATCTTCTATCAATAAAATGAGCATTTTTTCCTTCAAAAGTTTTGTGTTTATTATGTGTATGAGTTAATTGATGTCATTTCCTATGATTTTCAAACATTGAGTGTTGAAAACCACACAAAAAAATTTAAAATAAATTATTTATTTTTTTAATACATTTTTTCATATTGTCTCTAGACTTTAATCCCAATTATTGTCTTTAAAGAGACAATATGTCTTTAATCCCAAATATTGTCTTTAAAGAGACAAAAGTGAAATTGTTTCTAAAGAAACAAAAATACTTATATTTCATATTGTCTTTATAGAGACAATTTTTAAGACAATAATTTGAGACACCCATTTAAAGACAATATTTAAGACAATATACAATTTTTTTTTTTGTCTCAAATTAAGACAATCTATTCAAAAATTGTCTCAAAAATTGTCTTCAACCCCAATCTGTGTAATAGTGTATGAAAATTGTCTGTCTCTCTATGCCAACTCGGTCCTCCTTTTGGCAATATTAATCAGCAACAAAGTCCAATATAATGCGTTGGTGGTGAATGTGTGCTATCACGAGCTCTTAGGGCGGTTACCGCGTGGCGATAAAAGGCCGCGGGTGTATGCACCTCAACGTTGTCTTCCTCCTCTGTGATTTTTCCCTTGTCCAACGTGCTATGTGAGCTGCCAATCTCACAATCTCAGATACAACACACAAAACAACCGCAAAGATGCAAATGGAGCTTTAAAGGCCTGGCAGTGTGTGATGAAATTGAGCAAGGCGGTTGATGAAAGCGCAGATTGAATGAGTGTTGTGTGGGTCGTAGAAGACCTCCAAACACCATCTAGCGCCTGGCACATCCAAATGGGTTGCGGCCTGACTTAACCCGTGTATCCCTCTTCAACAACTACCTGGTGATAGCGCCAAAACTTTGCAGAGGTGCAACCTTGTTGTTGCTACTCAGATTTTGGCAGAAAACCCAGCCCACAACCTTCTTGATTGGATATCATGTGTAGAGATTCGTTGAATCACTATTGGGGATAGGGGAGAGGGTTTCATAGTGGAGCACCCTAATTTCGTGTTTCTCAAAATCTTATGTGGAAATTTCAAATCGTTTTCAATTTTGTAAAGTAGTTTATTTGGCAACTAGTGTGCTTCTATATTTCATTTTAGGCTCACATCATTAAATTTGATGCCACATCAGCATACTTTTTGTTAAGGTATCCAAAAAGGCCCAAAAAAAAGTGAGACCGATAGTGGTGCACTAAGTCATGTTTTATTGGTTCGCTGATGTGGCATGATATGATTTGTGAGTTTGTGTACTTTATGGATAAAAAGTGTTTTATAATTGGATATTAAGGCGACACTATTAGACCCACTAAAGACTACTTCTATCCCCAATATTGAACACTGCCCTTCTATGGGCTCCTCTCCCCTAGCTTAAGCTCCAACGAGCCTCTAGTTAGTCAATAGGTCTAGGGGTGGGGTCATATGAACCAACAGCAATAAAATTGTTCAATAATGGCTTGCAAAAATCTTCGATCCTATGCTCTCATATTATATTAAAAATTAGGAGGATTTAGAGATGTAAGACAAGCATATGAACAATATGCAATATTGTATTACATGATACAAATGTAATGAGTAGCTTATATAGGCATGGATGATTCAATCCATCTATGGGGTGGATTGACAAGTGTCCCATAATGTGGCACAAATAAGATGACAAGTGTCTTATAGGTGTCAACCTTAGAAACACTTGGAGTGTGCAAACCAACAACCTCCATGACCAAGTCATCAACCTTTTGTGCCAAGTGTTGAGTGATCTTTGAGGTGAGATGGAAATGCTTCCAACCTCAAAAGATGTGTGCATGAGTTAACCAAATAAGTTGGTAACCTCTAAAGGTTTCAATGGTTGCATATTTGGATAGTCAAAAAGTTGTCTAACCTCATATTGACCTAAGTACACTTAAGTATAGTGAATAGATTAAATATCCACTTGTAATATTGAGAGATAAGGAGAGGTAAAATTGATATTGAATGATAGGGAAGTAAAAACACTCATAGATGTATTGCATCCAAACTTCTTGCAATGCTTATCTATATGAATTTCATTCCTCATAAACAACATGACAATTCTAATTATTATTATTTTTTATTTTTAAAATAAAAAATAAAAAATAAACATATTAAATAATTTTAATATTAAAAAAATGTAATTGTAAAGAAGAAAATGCTATAAATTTTTATAAAAAAAAAACAAAATACTCAACCTTAAACATTATAAAAATAAATTGTATATGATACTGATCAACATATTTATAAACTTTTTATATAGTATATAATTTATACAATAAAATATAAATACAACATTGTGATTAGTATCATATATTTTTCAATGGCATCAGCAAATTTCGATAAGTTCTTCTAAAACTATATAGTATTATGCCAAAATATTTGTGCTTATCATCCATTCTTTGTAATTTTATAATATCTGCAGTGCATTTTGTTCATAGTCTCCTCCATCGTAGGCAATTCCAATGCTTTACTCTTTGCTGGCCGAGGAAAAGAATTCTAAATGGGTACTGTTTAGAGGAAAGAAGCCACCGCTATAACGACAAGGAATGCCCAAAATACAGCTTATTTAAGCCATGCTTTGCATACAAACTACTCACCAAAGAAAATGGGAAAGAAATATTTGATATCATTAATGCTAGTAATAATATTTGGAGTGGTGATGGTGGCAGGTGCATATGATTACTGCCATAACAGCGACTTTTTGTGCCAGAGCGATGCAGATTGTGGTGGATATCCTGGCACACCTCCCGACCAGTGCTGCTTCATTGGATCTTGTGGGAAAGGTTATGGTTACTGCTGGGTTAATGGATGTGGATACTAGTTTGTATTCTGTTTGCTGAATTCATTCAGCTTCTTAATAAAAAAATCTATGGTGTCTTGGTTTTATTAAGAAGATTTTACTTTGATGTAAGTACCAATGGAAATTCATAGGCATATTGTCTATTTTCTATTTGGGAATTGTAGTTTGTATTCTGTTTGTTGAATCCATTCAGTTTCTCCAGAAAAAAATGCATGGAGTGTTGGTTTTGTTAAAGTAGTCGTGATATGTTTGGATCAATGGGAGTTTTAAGATGCAGTTGTCTTATATTTCATTACAGTTGTTCTGATGTTTGGATTAATGGAGGTTTCAGATTAATTTTATTGTTTTATATTTTATTAGAAAACTTTGTATGAATTAATATTTAGTTTGATTTAGATATTTATTTTCTTGAACTGATTGAAGAATACAATCTTTATTTTGTTAATTATATTTTTGAAGTTATCTAATACTTAACAATTATTTTTTAATGGACTTATTCAACTTCATTCATAAATTGAAAATCATTTGAGTATTTAGTATATAATAATGTTTCTTTATCTTATTTATATCTTATATTTGTTTTAATATCATTCTTTATAATTTAGGTAGATTATCTAATTTTGTATAATTAGAATCAAATGTTAGATTTAATCTTTTTTCTTTAATTTTATTTTCTAAAGCATTTGATGACCTTGAAGAAGTTGATGATAAAAAGACAATGATTTGAGATTTTATTTTTAAGCAAAGTTCATAATAACAAGAATTCTTAGTCTATATTTTTAGTTCAAACCATTGAATTATAGGAAAGGGGCAACTTTTAACTAGTGATTAAATATTTTACTACCACAAAGACCATAATAATAAAAATAAGATTTAATTTTATCCATTTCAATATATTATTATAGAAATATTTACACAATTCCTAAAATATTATTTTTCTCCTCTCCACAATTAATTACTTGTTATTCTATCTTTCTTCTACACAAGTCAAACAAAAATATTCTTCATTCTAAACATTTATTTACTTTTTATATCATAAAATATAATTAAAAAATTATTATCTAATATATGAAAAGTAATCTAATAACAAAATAATATATATACTATATAATATATAACATCTAATATATAATTTAATATATTTTTAGTATATAATATTATTAAATTATTTTTAATATATTATAATAAATTATATATTATATTAATATATCAAATTAGCATGTAATATATTAACTTTAATATAATATTATAATACATATACTCTATAATATGTAACATATATAACATCTAATATATAATTTAATATATTAGATAATAAATAATAATATTATAATTATCATATTTTAATTTTTAATAATGTAAAAAAAATTTAATAATTTTGCATATTTTTCATATATTATATTATTAGATTATTTCTGATATAAATTAAATTTGATTATATATTATATTAAATTAACATATAATAGATTAAATTAATTTTGTGATGAAAGACAAGATTGTTTTAATTTTTTACTAATATTTATAATAAATTTATTTATTTTTATTTTTTCATTATTATTTTTAATTATTGTTCAAATAATTCATTATTTTATTTATAAAAAAAAATTTAATAATGAAGTAGATTTTTTTTATTTTTTTTAATACTATAGGGGTGTTGCCACGACCTAGCCCAGGAGCCCTTACCTTGGGTACCTGAGGCGAGGTAGGGCAAGAAATAATGAAGTAGATTATTACTTTTGCTTTATTTTTAATTAATTATTTAATTATATTTTTTTTATTTCTTTGTAATTAAAAAATATATTTTTCAAATAATTCATATGTTTATTTTAAAAATAAAAATATAATAATAAAGAAATACATTAGTACTTTTGTTTAATTTTTTTAATTATTTAATTATTTAAAAAATATATATATGTAAAATATCATTAAATTTATTTTTAATTTTTTAATAAATATTATTAAAAAAATTAAAAATACAATAATTGGTAATGAAGAGTTCAAAAATATAATAATAATTAATATAAAATATTAAACTATATCTATGAGTTTTCTATACACTATTAATATTTTTTATATCAAACATCAATTTCTAAAATTAATCTAGTTGAAACAAAATCAATCTTTGAATTAAACAAAAGATTTTTTTTATTACATTTAAGGTATTTTAATTACTTGTTTATTTGGATGCAAATAATGTGTTTAGTTTTATATATGATGAATCTTAATTTATTTATCTAGATTAATGGGTGTCTTATTTATGTATATATTTAATTTGAATATATAAATTATGAAGGTATAACTAGTCTCTCACTATATAAGATATTTATAACAGTTCTTTTTTCCTTGTGGAATCACTTTCACATCTTTAGTAAATCTACTAGCTAATATCAAGCATAAGAGAAATATATATAGAGCAATAAATTGCAATGTCTTAACCACTTATTATAAAATTTTGGAGATTTTGCAAGTAATTCTAAATTTTAAAAATAGTTTGAGCTAGATATTATTCTTCATGTTGAACTCTAGGATGAAGTATGAAATAGTCATGCAGAAGAGTAGAGTGTAGTCACGGAATTTAACTGTATCCTTCATATTCAAAATGAAGATCATAGCATCTTCTATAGTAGAGAATGTATTTGTCATAACACCTTTTTGCATTTTCTATAAGAAATGGTTGTCACCACAATCAATACTTTATTCTTGTTAAAGACCATATACATGAAATACAAGTACTTTATTATTCTTGTTAAAGACCATATACATGAAATACAAGTAATTTTTTCTTCTTGTTAAAGACCATATACATGAAATGTAAGTACTTTGTTCTGGTAAAAGACCACAAACATATTTGAAATGCAAGTAATTTTTGGAACTAATTAATCTTCACCAACCCTAGTAATGAATCAAGATGTTGGGCCATTTCCAACAACAGAGTAAACTAACACAGTAGTAGAGGGGGACACAATAGCGAAGGGGGCTAGGTTAGAACCTCATTTGGCATACCTTATTATTTGATACCTTATTGTAGTACCCTCTCCAAGTTTATAGCCACTAGTCAGGGCATTGGTGGCTCATGTAAAAAGAATCACAAATATTCCAATTAACAATTACTCTTTTGTTTCTGATAAACCTATGGTCAGTAAGGAGTCGGTTCCTAGTGCCCCTGCATCTAGAAGATTTGGGAATACCCCTTATGATTCCCCTAATCAGGATGAAATTAGTTCGGCCTTGAATAAGCTCAATCCCGAGGACATTGTGGGTGTGGCGGAGAAAAGTATGAATGGTCTTTTCACTGTTCTCAAGTGGACCCAGAAGGAAATCTGTGATTTGAAAGGCCGTAATAGGGACCTAAGCAATAGGGTCATGGATTTGGAGCAGAAGATGAGCTGGAGTTGTAAAGAGACTGAAGGACAGGAAATCCCCTTACCAAGGAAAAGACAGCTTTCGCAGGAGGAAAGATTGACCAGTATCGAGGGCAATATATCCAAGATAGGCCAAAATATTAGGGCCACGGTGGTGAACAATCACAAAATTGTCAGGCATAACACCATCATCATCAATGCTATGGTGGAAAAGCTCGAAAAAAATCAAAAGGGTTTGTTGGTTATGGATTTGGACGCAGACAGAGGTGGCTGCAGATCTGCTGGTGAAGGGATTTCAACTCGTACCCAGGCTAACACTAAGAGGAAGACCCCGACTTCATCACATACAGCTCAAATCCTCAAGCAGGGGTTACAGGAGATGAAGGATGTTGAAATGGAGGTTGAGGAGTTGCTGAACACCTTGGAGTAGTGCGGTCGTTGTTGTTTTTGGTTTTTTTGGGTGGTCCTTCTTTTGGACCTTGTTGTCTTTTTTGCTGTCGTTTCCTTTGTGGGACAGCTGTCTGTTCGTTTGGACTTATTTTATTATCTTTTGTTGTTTAAACTCTACGGTTTCAGGTCCCTGTAGAACCTATTTTTTCCTTTTCAAAAATAATTACTCTTTTATTCAAATTTTATAATCAAATTTTAAATCACACTTTTATTCATTTGTTATCTACTATGGCTTTGTTCCAAGCTACATATTTTTCTTTCCTAGTAGCTTCTTCTTAGCATTTTAATTCTCTTTACTTGCATATATCTTCCCTCAATCACATGGTAAGACCTCTTTTCCACTTTCTCTAATTTACATCTACAATTTCATTACCTGCACAACCTCTTTTCAAATATGCAATGTAGCTTCAATCAAATAAATTTCCTAATTATAGGCTCTACTTCCTTCATGAAGCACAAACTCTTTTCAAATTTTAAAACTATAGATGAGTACCATAAGCTAGGGGTGGGTGGAAGGAGGAAGTGGAGATCGATTTGATTCATTAGAGATTGCTTGTCTTAGATTAGAGATCGACTCTCCAAAAAAAAAATATACCTCACCATTGGCCCCACCACCTAGGGCATACCCCACCACCCTATTTGCAAAACCAACCACCTAAGGCATATAGGTTGGTGGGTTTACTCTGGGTGGGGGGTAGGTGATGGCTTGAGGATTAACAAAAAGAGTATTAGAGTTGATCACATGAAATCGTGTTAACCAACTTGCATTACTCCTCAATCCTTGAAACTACATGGAAAAAGGGGGTGCAGTTTTAGCCCTTCCTGAGACTGGTATTTGGATAATTCTTGAACTTCGTTGATCCTATTTGTCTTCCCTTTATCATTGTGTGGGATTTTTTACCTTTGCTATGCCAAGTTCCTCTATTTTTGTGCACTATATCTTCTTTTCTTTGGCTATGCAACCATATCTCTTCCTCTTCTTTATTGATTTTTTTATGCGCCCCTCCAACTTCTCAAGTATTTAACAATTTAATAATAATAATCTTCCTTTGATGTTACTTTTCCTCTATTCTCAGCACTAAATAATTTATTTATATTTTAAAACCACATCTCCATGGTGCTACCCTAGTAACACTCTATAATCTATATCTAATATTTTACTTCAAATTTTACTTTTTTACCTCACTTTCTTTTGGATCTACTGCTCATATTCTTTCCTTCACTTACTCAAAAAATTCAAAATTGTCTTCAAATTGAGTGGCCTCATGTCATTGAATTATTATACTTAATTTTTTTTATTATATCATGTGCATTCATCTATGTTGCTATGGTTGTGAGACATTTATATCTTCCTTTCCCATATGGTGCTAATTATTTGAATTATCATCTTGCAACCAATTGGAGAAAACAAAAATATGCCAATTTGATAGAGTAGGGTATCGATAGGAGAAAAACTCAAAGTTCTTTAATTCACAAAAAAATTGGTGTCCAAGCTTGGAATGGTACCCCATGGAACCCTTCAAAAGGATTTTACTCAAAACCTCCAAAATTGTGTGATATTAAAATTTTCATAAATTGATGGGATTGAAAATAAAGTTTTAACATCTCCCAAATAGTGTGTGTGATGAGCACAAAATCTTTACCATAAAATCATAAATATATTCAACCATCTTCCTAAAACCTATTTTTGGGTGATGGCAATTGTCAATCCACTCAGATGCTCCTACACCAAACATGCCAAATAGAAATTTTTTGAGCATAGGCTCACAAAGGTGGAGTTGAGTAGTCAAACTACTTTTCTAAGTTACAACCAATCTACAACAAAATTCATTGCTAAGATAACTACACAAAGCCATTTCCTCTTCCTCCTCTTCCAACATCTAGCTAGAACATTCACCATCTTCTTCCAACAAATTTTTAACCTCTTCATCCTTTTTCTCATGCACTTGCATCCACCATGTACTATCCTCCTCCACCAAATACTCCCTACTCTCCTCTCCTTCTTTATGGGATCCATCCCACCACAAAACAACCACCTCCACAAAGTTCTACCTGTAGAATCTTCTAAAATTTCTACACATAAACATGCAATATCTACACACAAGTCTATAACTTTAACTTTATCCTCTATAACAACATCCTCTTCTACTCTCACTATGGAAGAATAATCACATATGAAATCAAAATTTTCATAGATTACCTATTTTTCCTTCACTATAACTTTCATCTTCTTTCCTCCATTAGCAAGCTTACCAAACCACTCTTCTTATACCACCAAAATATTCAACATTAAATCATCCTTGTCCTCACCATTTGCAATCTCTTCACATTCCATCACTCCAATTACATCCTCTATAGCTACATCTTCATTCTCTTTTGCCATCATTACTACTACTCTTGAATTCTCTTGTTCACTATTTTCTTCTTCTTTCTCCAAGTCTTCCTCATGACATGTTTTTGCTACAACTTCTTCACTCTTGATATCCTTTCCACGCTACCATGTTTCCAATCTACTCAATCTTGCATTTATATCAACCATCATTTCCAAAATATTCCTCTTTTCATACTGCCTCTATTCATCCCATATCACAAGATTTTTCCTCAATAATATCCCCATCTCATCTATTGCAATATTTCACAACTCTCACCTCATGCTTTGCTATCTATAATCATACTTATTTTCACAGCTCCCTAGCTCTTGATTACTCAAGACTTCTCTCTACCTACAACAATCCTCACATGAGCTCTTCTTCACTACAATTCTTCTATTCTACAGATGGGTCCTAATGGATTGTCTCCACTCCCAAGATCCTTGGCCATGATACCATTTGAAAAAAAAAGAAACACAAAGATTGTAATAAAAAATTACTCCTTTATTCAAATTTTACAATAAGATTACAAATCACACTTTTATTCATTTTTCATCTACTGTGGATCAATTCCAAGCTATATTTTTTTATTTGCTAGAAACTTCCTCTCAACATTTTAATTCTCTTTATTTGCATATATCTTCCCTCAAGCATGGTGTGATAATGAATCTTTTCCATTAAATTGTAAATATCTTCAACCATCTTCTTGAAACCTATAGTGCCCCTCATACTATTATCTAATAGACTAACAGTTGATTTCTTTTGGGATGAGACATTATGGTACACTGTTTGATGTTGGACTTGTTGTTATGATGATGCTTGTGATGAAATTTTTGTTATTTGAGTTTTATGCACATGCTATGATTAGTATATGGTTTTATTTGATTATGAGGACAAATCCTATAATGAGTATTATGTGGTTATCTGATCATGACTATGATGCAATTATCTTGTGACTGATCTTATCATGATTGGTATGTAACTAATTGTTATATGAATTGATGTGATTATTGGGTGATGTTTTACTGATGTGTTTGGGTGAAGAAGATAGTGTCACATCACTCAATTGTGAGTACCCTGTGACGTAGCGATTTCCTTTCACCGTGTGCCTGATTATATGTATATGTATATGCACGACCATTTTATGTGTTGCAGGTTGTAGGCATTAGGCATTGACTCCACCTAAATTGGCAGGTTTAAGTGTGCCTTGAAACCCAATGGATTAGTTAATCGGATATAGCACTTGGTCCCCTAACCTAGCCATCATCCTTGAAGAGGATGAGTATCCTATTTTGCATCCTGTCAGTGTTATGAGAATGGTTGGTATGGTCAGTCAATGTTGTTTGTGGTCTTGCTATTTGACCCTAGATAATGGTCAAGTAGTGATTGGAATTTGGTTTATTTAATTTAGAATTGTTTGATTAATGCTTTGGTTATTTGTTGCATTAAAAAATAAAATTATTAAGTTAAAAAGGTACTTTTGATAAGTAAATATAAATGCTTATATATAATCATAGTTATGATAAAATAAATTATAACGTAAAGCTAAAGTTACTAAATAATAATGATGAGGTAAATAAATAAAATATTATAAAGCAGAATTATAAATTAGAGTATGTTTGGATAAATAAATATAAAATAATATGATAAATAAAAAATCCTTTTAATCAATTTAAAATTAATTATTGTGTGAAGGAAAGACTAATTTAATAAATCTAAAGTTAATTTTAATTGGGAAAAATTGTTTGGTCTTCGGGGACATCAATAGTCTCCTTTCTATAAATATTTTTCTATTGGGTGATTTTTCATTCTATTTTGGGGCTGAAGGGACTAATTTCTCTCTAAAAATTCAAATACTAGTGATTTTGTGTGGAATTGGGATTCTAGAAAAAATGATTGGGGATTTGGAGAGATTGGAGTTGCAAGTTGAGAATTCAAAGCTTGGCATCGAATCTCCAGCCCTACCAAGTGATTGGATCCAGGTTGGAATTAAATTATTTGATTACATTATTTTTTCTAATTCTTTCTCTATTTTTTTAAATGAATACTTGAATGTTTAATATTGCCTAGAAATGAAAACATTTATTTGTTTATTTATTTCCAAATTGAAACAATTATTAAATGCTTTCTCTAAAGGTTTCCAAATCCCTTTCAGTAAATTATTTTGTATATATTCTACAAGCTTATGAACCCCATGAAACCATAGTTCTTTGGGGTATTATGTCTAATTCATTAATCTCTCTATGCTTCCTCAATTCAATTGCATATCAACATGGCATTGCAACTGTAACATTTGACAAAATCTTTTGTTCTTTATTTTGGCATAGCCCTCCATCTCCTTCACTGTTGGCCTTTCAACATCTTTTTCATAATCTATAGCCTATCGAATTGAATATTGGGTTATTGATTTACCCCTGCCATTACATTTTTTTGAGTTTCATAGCCTCTTCATCATTCCTTTTGAGGAAAAATTTATGACGTTGTTTGCTTTATTTTTAGCGTCCCCTCTTCTTGCTATTTGGCATTGGTTTGTGAGCCAGACATAGCGCCAATCTACCCATGGCCGGCTACCAGACGCCCCTTTCTATCCCTGCGGACTTACCACTTTAGTAGTGCTTAGGGTTTAGCCTACATTTCCATCGGTTACTATTCTATGTGATTTCATTCCTGTGTCATACATTTGATATATTATATTTGGTATTCGATGAATGTATATTATGCTTTGAATTCGATGAATATGTATTATATTTTGGTAATCGATGAATATGCATTATGTTTGGAATTCGATGAATCTGTATTATGTTTGGCATTTGTTCGTATGTATGTATGTATATGTATCTATATGTTAGCAATATTATTATCTATTATATTGAAAATTGCATTGTGTATATATATATGCATATATATTATGGTTATAGTAAGAGAATAATTCTACCCATGGATGTGATTAATTGATTATGTTAGATAAGTAAATTGGGTAATTATGTAGGTTGAATTGATTTACTTATATTTAGATAATTGAAAGATGTCTTTAAATAAATGAATTAGATTATCTTTTTGTTAATTTATGAATGTTGATTTCTTTTATAATTATTTAATAGTTGAATTATAAATTCACCATGTAATTAGTTATTGAGAATGTGCTAAATGACCCAATTGGGTGAATTATGTGATTAAGTTAAAGAGTAATATAAAATGTGGAAATAATGTATTGTTTGATCAATTGCTTGTATTAAATATTGTGCTTGATTATTAGGATTGGGGTGATTTTGGTAAATGTTTAAAAGTGGGAGTCATTTGTGTTAATTGTTAAGGTTAGCTTCGAGAGACCTAGGAGGGAGTATTTTTGTATGTAAAGTTTTTTCTTATGATGGTTTTCACTTTGGAAGTCTTTTGATAATGTTTTGAGTTGTGTGCAAGAGGGTCAATGCCTTGTACTGTGTGTAGTCTTGTGATTGTGATAAGTGTTCAAGATGGTCAATGTCTTGCACTATGTGTGAATTTGTGTGATTATGATAAGTATGCAAGATGGTAAATGCCTTGCTTGATGTGTAGGGTTTACTAGTTGCAAGTTCGGGGAGTGGCTCTTAATGGGGGCCAAAACCCAAAGTGGTGTCTAGGACAACCCATTGGAGAGTTTCTTAATCCAATGATAACCTTAATAATGAATTAGGGGGATGGGTAGATTTCACATTAATCAAGATAATGATATGCCTCACTCATGGCTCAAGTGTTCGTTTAGGCTTGAGATGAGATGGAAAGGCTTGGAATGGCAAGATCAATTGTCTTGTCCTCATGAAAGGTACGTTGATTTCACATGATTTTGTATGGGGACCGGGGATCAGTAGAGGCTATCACGATAACCCAGGATGGGGAATGGGCCCTAGGAATATACGCCATGATAACCCATAGCAAGCTATGTGATGACACTTTTCCCTATTGTATCCTAATATATCCCTAGTTGTGTTTTATCCTTCTATTGTGTGAATTCCTCTAGAATATATGTAAGTGAACTATATGTGATGTTGGTGGTATTAGCAATGTTGTTTTGGAGTCATGTATAGCCCTTGTTTATGATTGGCCTGTTGTCTTCTTGATTTTCTTTATGATGTGGGACCATGTGTTATCTTCTAGCATAGGGGGGTGGACCTCAAGGTTCCACATGGTCGGGAGGTTGGTGTTTTTTCCTCCATTGGGTATTCTTGTTGCATGTTCGAGCACGTGGAGATTGTTCCTTGTGTTGTGGACTCCAGTTCATGTTCCATTTCAAGAAGAAAACCTTTCTATGTATATGTATTGGATTATATATCAGTTGTATCTCTTATTATGATCTAATGTATTCTTCCCACATGTACTTAGGGAAGCATTTTTGTAAATATTGTAGCGATGTAATAGATAATTTTGAACTCTCTTGTAATGAATATTGTAAAGTGATGTATCTTGCATATGTTAGTTGGCTAGAAATGTTTTTTTTTATTATCAATTGACATGTTATGGAAGTAAATAATGTTGAAACATTTAATGTGGTGTTTTTATATGAACCTTGCATGTTAGATAACTCATGTCATCTGATAAGTTAATTAAATGATTTTAGTTATCTTGATTATTTAGTTTTGTGAGTAGCGCAGTTGAGGAACGTTAGAGGACCTAGATTTAGATTATTATATCATGCAATATATTGTTATTTAAAAAAAAAAATTGTTCCATTAATTTGACATAGTTAGTGTTGTCCTCTAGGGTTCCTTGGTGGGGCGTTACACCTAGTATTAGAGCCCAAGTTCTAATAGTGGGTACTCTGGTTTTATATGAGCCCATTATGTTGTCCTAGTTTTTTAGACTTTGGACATTATGTTTTTCCCCCCTTTTATCATCTATTGTCCTTTCGTGGTGTTTGTGTAGGAAGATTCATAAAGGTTGAGGTCATAGTAGAGGTCGAGGTGGTGGTCTTAGAGATAACCACCAGAATACCCCTTCTTAGATTTCTCATGAGAGTGATTGTGAGGAACAGTAGGGATCTCAGAATGATCAGGGAAGTGGGGATCAGAATTGTGGCCAACCAAAGTTAAAGGGAGCTCAGTTACCTCACTTTCTTAAGGAGGTTCTTGCCTACCTAGGCCCTAGATAGGAGGATAATCAGCAGGGGGGATCTCAGCACTTTGAGCATATGGATAGGGAGAGAGAAAGGTCTCCTAGGAGGAGAGATGTTGCAGCAAAACAAGAGAATGTTTTAGCAGGAAATATGAGGGATCTCTTGAGGTCACACCCTCCTACCTTTGATGGTTCTAGTGGTGGCTTAGAGGTAGAGACTTGGTTGATAGATTTGGATAGGTTTTTTTCCATGCATTTGTATGTTAATATCACCAAGGCGAGATGCACCATCATGCACCATAGGGTTTTGCTTCTACATGGTGGTGGTTGGAGGAGTAGAAATTACATTTGAATATTGTTTTAGTTTCTTGTGAGATGTTTCTAGAGAGGTTTACAGCTCGCTTTTTGTTAGACCATTGGAAGTAGCATCATGGTGATGAGTTTCAAAGTTTAGACAAATGGCTATGTATGTGGAGCAGTATGAGCATAGATTCTTTGACCTTAAGCAATATGTAGGAATTAGTGATGATGAGGCCATGTTGGTTCAACATTTCATTAGAGGTTCGAATACCTGTATCAGTGGGGGAGTCTATTTTTTTTATTTGAAGACCATGGAGGTGGCAATAGATAAGGCTCGCATAGTAGAGGAGAATTTGGCCATGGCGCTAGGAGGATAGACAAGTGTGTATATTGGTAGTGCACCTCCAGTAGGTTTCAAGTGCTAAGGTGGTCAATCTCAAGTAGCAAGTTCCTCCAGGAGCCATCATGCACCCGTTAAGGGTGGATAGCAACAAAGGCAACAATAGCATTCCCAATCAAAACCTAAGAACATTTCAGTCTCAGCAAGGTAGTGGTCCTCAGCCTGGGAAAAACTAAAATTGGTGGAGATCCTTGAGCATAACCATTTTGACCAACCAACTCAGAGCACATAGACTGTAGTTAGTAGAGGTATCTTCTAGCATTTCAACATACCCTGAGCTAGCATGGGGTATGGCAGAGGTACAAGATGTTTTTCTTGCAACCAGTAGGGCCATATAGCCAGCCAGTGTCCATAGAAGAGCACTACAAGATTCAGTCAAAGGTCAGCAACCTCAAAGTCAACCGTGGGTGATGTAGGTAGGTCTCACAAAGTGTTTACAGTGGTTGATAACCACCAGGAAGAGCATCATGGCACAATTATGGAGACCACATGTGTGTTGCAGGGTATTGGTGTTTCTATCCTTTTCAACTCTAGTGCTTTTGATTCATTCATTTCCCCTTCTTTAGTGGAGAGTTGTGGGCTAGTGGCAGCAAAGCAGTATGTTAGGTGGCAGCTTAAATTAGCCTCCGGAGCTAGAGTAGCAGTAGAATCCCTCGTGTATGGATTTGGTTTAACATTGGTAATCTCCTTACCACAATGGATCTTTGCATCATTACCCCTAGGATCCTATGATATAGTGTTGGATATGGATTAGCTAGATGCTCATCGAGTAGTGATAGATTGTCAGCGTAAGTCAGTATAGTGTTTAGATGAATTAGACAAAGAGGTAGAGGTAGTTGGCATTCAGAGACCCATCTCCTTATGTATGATTTATGCTATGCAGTTAAGGAGATGTATGTGTCAAGGTTTCCAATTGTTTATTGTGATGGTTAATGATTTGGAGTTAGGGCAGAGTCGAGAGGTTTCCTTCGATGATCATCCTATCCTTGGGGAATTTGTAGATGGCTTTCCCATTGAGATTTTAGGGATGCCACCTAAGTGTGACATCAATTTTAGGATAGATCTTGTTCTTGGAGCAAAGCCTATTTCTCGAGCTTCGTATTAGATGACTACTCAAGAGCTTAAGGAGTTTCGGTTGCAGCTAGAGGAGTTGTTGGTGAAGATTTTTATTCGTCCTAGTGTCTCTCCTTAGTGAGCACCGATCATTTTTGTGAAGGAAAAGGATGGATCCCTTCAGTTGTGTATTAACTATCGACAGTTGAATAAGGTGATGGTGAAGAACAAATATCCCTTGTCAAGGATTGATGACCTCTTTGATCAGACTAAGGGAGCCACAGTGTTTTTGAAGATTGACCTAAAGTTAGGGTATCATTAATTGTGTATCTTTGAGGCAAACATTCGTAAGACTGCATTTGACACTCGCTATGGACACTTTGAGTTCACAATTGTGCCATTCAAGTTGACAAATGCACCATTTGTATTTATGAGTCTGATGAAAGGAGTATTCCGCACCTATCTTCATAGATTTTTCCTTGTATTTCTAGATGAAATTTTGATTTATTCCAGGACTATGGAAGAGCACGAGGAGCATTTTTAGCAGGTATTACAGTGTCTGAGGGAGAACCAACTTTATGCAAATTTGGAAAAATCTGAGCTCTTTCAGACTGAGGTGAGATATTTGGGGCATGTTATTTCTAGAGAGGGTATTTTTGTGGATCCTTCAAAGATCCAAGCCATCATAGATTGGCTTGAGCCCACTAATGTTTTTGAGGTTCACAACTTTATGGGTTTAGCAGGTCATTATCAGCAGTTTGTTCATGTTTTTTTAAGGATAGCTCACCCTATTACTTCCCTTCAAAGCAAAGGGAAGAAGTTCATCTGGTTAGAGTAGTGTCAGGCATCCTTTCAGACTCTCAAGGAGAGGTTGACTAGTGCACCTATTTTGGTAGTTCTTGATCCTACTGGAGATTTTGTGGTGTGTATAGATGCATCTTTGGAGGGTCTAGGAGTAGTATTGATGCAGGATGGTCGCATGATTGCCTATGAGTCTCACAAACTCAAGGATCACGAGTAGAACTATCCTATGCATGACTTGGAGTTAGCCACCATTTTTCATGCCTTGATGAGATGGAGACATTTTTTGTTGGGGAATCAGTTGGAGTTGCATAGTGATCACCGCAATTTATAGTAGATATTCAGGCAACCAAACCTGAATGCTAGGTAGAGGCGGTGGAAGGAGTTCCTATGCAAGTATGACTTTGAGATGAAGTATATCCAAGGAAAGGAGAATTTTGTGGTAGATTCTCTTAGTCAGAAAAGGCATGAGCTTTCAAGAGTCACTCTTAGAGTAGATTTGAGGGGTCAGATCCTTGCAGCACTTCCTGCAGATAGTTGGTATCAAGATGTGAAGTCTGAGGTTTAGTCAGGAAGATCCTTGGAGGGTAGATTTGTAGGTTATTCTCTTGAGTTAGATGGTCTCTTGTGACACTTAAGTCATCTATGTTCCTCCTTTCTAGAGGGTCTTCATACCCTAATTATGTCATAGGTGCATCGGGCACCCTACTCAAATCATTCGGGTGTCAAGAAGATGCATGTAGACCTCTGTTAGTTGTATTTTTGGGCCAGAATGAAGAGGGAGTTGTAAATTTTCTTTCAAGGTGTTTGGAGTGTCAGTGGGTAAAGGTAGGACATTAGCACCCCATAGGTCTTCTTCAGCCACATCTTGTCCCAGAATGGAAATGGGATATCATTTCAGTGGATTTTATAGTCGGCTTGCTAGTGTCTTCTTGTTGTCATGATGCCATCATGGTCACTATGGATAGGTTGACTAAGGTGGTGCATTTCTCTCCTATTTGGTCTTCAAATAATGCTTCATTAGTGGCTAGGATTTTTTATGGACATAGTCAGGTTACATAGGATTCCTCGTAGGATCATCTCTAATAGAGATTCGGTATTCACTTCAGCTCTTTGGACGTCCTTACAACATGTGTTGGGGACTCAGTTGAACTACACTTCAGCTTACCACCTAGAGACTGATGGGTAGATCGAGAGGGTTAATCAGGTCCTTGAGGATATGCTCAGGATGTATGTCATGGATCAACATACTCGCTGCGAGGATTATCTATACTTGGTGGAGTTTGTGTATAACAATGGGTACCATAGTTCTATTAGTATGCCCCCTTTTCAGGATTTGTATGGTCATCCTTGTTGGACCCCACTGAGCTTGGACCATCTTGAGGACACAATCCTCCTAGGAACAGAGATGCTTTAGGAGATGGAGCAGCAGGTTGTTCGTATTAGAGAGCATTTGGTGGCAACACAAGACAGGCAGAAGAAGTATGTGGATGCTCATAGGGTTGATTGTCAATTTTTGGTTGGAATCAATTCTTCTTATGGGTTCATCCAAGAAAGAGTCTGATCCGCTATGGAAAAGGCTCTAAGATCAGACCGCATTTTGTTGGGCCATTCAAGGTCTTGGAGAAGATTAGCCCTATTGCATACTGTCTTGCTTTGCTACCCAGTCTATCACGCATCTACGATATATTTAATGTTTCTATTTTCAAGCCATATTATCCAGATGTTTCTCATGTTCTTGAATGGAATGCTTTACAAGTAGAGGATGGGCAGCTGGCTTTGGAGCCCGTGGGAATTCTGTAGCACAGGAGACTCACTCTCAAGGGCCAAGTCGTTGAGTAGGTGAGGGTCCAGTGGGATCCTAATGATGAGTCCTCAACCGATTGGGATCCATCCTTCATCCTTTCACTCATGGACTTACATCCACCATGTACTATCCTCCTCCACCAAATACTCCCTCCTCTCCTCTCCTTCTTTATGGGATCCATCCCACCACAAAACAACCACCTCCACAAAGTTCTACCTGTAGCATCCTCTACAATTTCTATACATAAACATGCAACATCTACACACAACTCTATAATTTTAACTTTATCCTCTATAACAACATCCTCTTCTACTCCACTATGGAAGAATAATCACATATGAAATCAAAATTTTCATAGATTACCTATTTTTCCTTCACTACAATTTTCATATTCTTCCCTCCATTAGCAAGCTTACCAAACCACTCTTCTTCTACCACCAAAATCTGCAACATTCAATCATCCTTGTCCTCACCATTTTCAATCTCTTCACATTCCATCACTGCAATCACATCCTCTATAGCTACATCTTCATTCTCTTCTGCCATCATTACTACTACTCTTGAATCTCTTGTTCATTATTTTCTTCTTCTTTCTCCAAGTCTTCCTCATGACATGTTTTTGCTGCAACTTCTTCACTCTTGATATCCTTTCAACGCTACCATGTTTCCAATCTAATCAATCTTGCATTTATATCAACCATCATTTCGAAAATCTTCCTCTTTTCATACTGCCTCTAGATTCATCCCATATCACAAGATTCTTCCTCAATAATATCCCCATCTTGACATCTATTGCAATATTTCACAACTCTCACCTCATGCTTTTCTATCTATAATCATACTTATTTTCATGGCTCCCTAGCTCTTGATTACTCAAGACTTCTCTCTACCTACAACAATCCTCACACGAGCTCTTCTTCACAACAATTCTTCTATTCTACCCATGGGTCCTAATGGATTATCTCCACTCTCAAGATCCTTGGCCATGATACCATTTGACAAAAAAAGAAACACAAAGATTGTAATAAAAAATTACTCCTTTATTCAAATTTTACAATTAGATTAAAAATCACACTTTTATTCATTTTTCATCTAATGTGGCTTTATTCCAAGCTATATTTTTTATTTCCTAGAAACTTCTTCTCAACATTTTAATTCTCTTTATTTGCATATATCTTCCCTCAAGCATGGTGTGATAATGATATCTTTGCCATTAAATTGTAAATATCTTCAACCATCTTCTTGAAACCTATAGTGCCCCTCATACTATTCTCTGATAGACTAACAGTTGATTTCTTTTGGGATGAGACATTATGGTACATTGTTTGATGTTGGACTTGTTATGATGATGCTTGTGATGGAAGTTTTGTTATTTGAGTTTTATGCACATGCTATGATTAGTATATAGTTTTATTTGATTATGAGGACTAATCCTATCATGAGCACTATGTGATTATCTTATCATGACTATGATGTGATTATCTTATGACTGGTCTTATCTGGATTGTTATGTGACTGATTGTTATATGAGTTGATGTGATTACTAGGTGATGTTTTACTGATGTGTTTGGGTGAAGGGGATAGTGTCGCATCACTTACTTGTTAGTACCCTATGACACTGTGATTCTCTTTTACAGTGTGCCTAATTATATGTATATGTATATGCGCTACCGTTTTGTGTGTTATAGTTTGTAGGTACTAGGCATCGACTCCACCTGAATTGGTTGGTCTGAGCGTGCCTTGAAACCCAATGGATCAGTTGATTGGAGATGGCACTTGGTCCCCTAGCTTATCCATCATCCTTGAAGAGGATGAGTATCTGGTTTTGCACCCTGTCAGTGTTGTCAGTATGGTTGGCATGGTCAATCAGTGTTGTTTGTGGTCCTGCTATTTGACCTTGGACAGTGGTTAGGTATTCATTGGCATTTGGTTTAGTTAATTTAGAATTGTTTGATTAATGCTTTGGTTATTTTCTACATTAAAATAAAATTAAGTTAAAAAGGTACTTTTGATAAGTAAATATAAATGCTTATATATAATCATAATTATGATAAAATAAATTATAGCTTAAAGCTAAAGTTAATAAATAATAATGATGGGGTAAATAAATAAATATTATAAAGTAGAATTATAAAGTTAATTATCAAATGTAAATAAATTCTAAGAGTATGTTTCCATAAATAAATATAAAATAATATGATAAATAAAAAAGGTTTTTAATCAATTTAAAATTGATTATTGTGTGAAAGAAAGACTAATTTAATAAATCTAAAGTTAATTTTAATTGGGAAAAATTACTTGGTCTTCGGGGACATCAACAATCTCTTTCTTCTTCTAAATATTTTCCTATTGGGAGATTTTTCATTTTGTTTCGGGGCTAAAGGGAATAATTTTCTTGTAAAAATTCAAATCTCCAACCCTGCCAAGCGATTGGATCTAGGTTGGAGTTAAATTCTTTGATTACATTGTTTTTCTTAATTCTATCTCTATTTTCTAAAATGAATGCTTGAATGTTTAATGTTTCCTGGAAATGAAGACATTTTCTTGTTTATTTATTTCCAAATTGAAACAATTATTAAATGCATTCTCTAAGGTTTCCAAAGCCCTTTTAGTAAATTGTTTTGTGCATATTTTGCAAGCTTATCAAGTCCATGAAGCCACAGTTCTTTGGGGTATTCTATTTAACTCATTACTCTCTTTATGCTTCCTCAATTCGATTGCATATCAACAGGGCAATGCAACTGCAACATTTGGAAAAATATTTTGTTCTTTATTTTGACGTGGCCCTCTGTCTCCTTCACCATTGGCCTTTTGGGATCTTTTTCATAATCTATAACCTATCAAATTGCATATTGGGTTATCGATTTACCCCTGCTATTGCATTTTTGTGAGTTTCAAAGCCTCTTCATTATTTGATTTGGGAGCACTGTATATCATTCCTTTTGAGGTTAAATTTCTGAGGCCACTAGCTTGATTTTTGGCACGACGTCTGCTTTTTATTTGGCGTCGGTTTGTGAACTAGTCCAGCCATGGCCGGTGGCTGGACACCCCTCTCTATCCCTGTGAACTTGCCGCTTTAGCAGTGCTTAGGGTTTAGTCTGTATTTCCATCAGTTATTGTTCAATTGGATTTCATCCCTGCATCATACATTTGATATATTAAATTTGGTATTCGATGAATGTATATTATGCATGGAATTCGATGAATATGTATTATATTTTGGTAATTGATGAGTATGCATTATGTTTGGAATTTGATGAATATGTATTATGTTTGTTATTTTATTTTATATATATGTGTGTTTGTGTGTGTTTTTATATATGTATATGATTTCCATATATGTTATATTAAAAACTGCATTCTGTATATAATATATACATATTTCTATATATATATGTTACGGTTATAGTAAAAGAATAGTTCTGCCCATGTGATAAATTGATTATGTTACATAAGTAAATTGGGTAATTATAGGCTTAATTGATTTACTTATATTTAGATAATTGAAATATTTTTTTAAATAAATGAATTAGATTATCTTTTTGTTAATTAATGAATGTTGATTTCTTTTATAATTATTTAATAGTTAAATTGTAAATTCACCATGTAATTAGTTACTGGGAATAATTGTTATTGTGGTAAATGACCCAATTAGGTGAATTATGTAATTAAGTTAAAGAGTAATATGAAATGTGGAAATAATATATTTTTTGATTGATTTCTTGTATTGAATATTGTATTTAAAAAATTGGGATTGGGGTGATTTTGGTAACTATTTAAAAGTGGGAGTCATTTGTGTCAATTGTTAAGGTTGGCTTTGAGAGGTCTAGGAGGGAGTATTTTTGTATGTATAGTTTTTTTTATGATGGTTTCACTTTGGAAATGGTTTGGTAATGTTTTGAGTTGTGTATAAGAGGGTCAATTCCTTGCACTGTGTGTAGATTCTTAGATTGCGATAAGTGTGCAAGATGGTCAATGCCTTGCACTATGTATAGATTCATGTGATAATGATAAGTATGCAAGATGGTAAATGTCTTGCTTGATGTGTAGGGTTTACTAGTTGCAAGTAGGGTGAGTGGCTCTCAATGGGGATCGAAACACAAAGTGGTGTCCAAGATAATCCATTGGAGAGTTTCTTAATCCAATGATAACCTTAATAATGAATTAGGGGGATATGTATATTTCACATTAATCGTGATAATGATATGCCTCACTCATGGCTCAAGTGCTCGTTTAGGCTTGAGATGAGATGGGAAGGCCTAGAATGGCAAGATCAATTGTCTTGTCCTCATGAAAGGTACATTGATTTTGCATGAGTTTGTATGGGGCTCGGGGATCAGTAGAGGCTGCTAAGATAACCCAGAATGGGGGTCGGGGGCCTAGGAAGATTTTCTAGGATAACCCATATCAAGATATGTGATGACACTTCTCCCTATTGTCGTCTAGCATTCCCTAGTTATGTTTTCTCCTTTTGTTGTGTGAATTCCTCTAAAAGCAATGTAAGTGTTGTATGTGATGTTGGTGTTGTTAGAAGTGTTGTGTTGGAGTCATAAATAACCCTTGTTTATGATTATCTTGTTGTCTTCTTGATTTTCTATACGATGTGGGAACTTGTGTTATCTCCTAGCATGGGGGGTGGACCTTAGGGTTCCACATGATTGGGAGGTTGGTGCTTTTTCCTCCATTGGGTATTCTTGTTGCATGTTTGAGTGTGTGGAGATTGTTCCTTGTGTTGTGGACTCTAGTTCCTATTCCAGTTCAAGAAGACAACCTTTCTATGTATATATATTGGATTATATATCAGTTGTATCTCTTATTGTGATTTGATGTATTCTTCCCACATGTACTCAGGGAAGCATTGTTGTAAATTATGTAGCGATGTAATAGATAATTGTGAAAGTTCTCTTGTAATGAATATTGTAAAGTGATGTATCTTGCATATGTTAGCTTGCTAGAAATGTTTTCATTTTGATTATCTGTTGACATGTTATGGAAGTATTGATTATTTAGTTTTGTGAGTAGCGTAGTTGAGGAACTTTAGAGGACCTAGATTTAGATTATTATATCATGCAATATATTGTTATTTAAAAAAAAAATTGTTTTATTAATGTGACATAGTTAGTGTTGTCCTCTAGGGTTCCTTGGCGAGGTGTAACAAAACCTATTTTTGGGTTATGTTGATTATCAATCTACTTGGATGCTCCTACATTAGTGACAAAGGTAGAAACAACATAGATAGAAAATTAAAAAATTGTCAATGGTTTCATGTTGACCCAATTTGATTGAACCAATGTTGTTCTAAATTTGTCCACAAATCAAAGAACAAAATTGTCTTTCTAGTATTTTGTAGGAACTTCACAGCATCGTGGCCTTTTTTTATTTGTTTAATTAATTTAGAATGTGTTAAAAACAATTGTAGTTATATGTTTGACATTACACATAAAATTAAAATTATAAATACAATCTGAACAACTAAAATATTAATATTTTATTTCTTTTAAAATTATATTTAATAAATAAATGATCAATATTCACTATTTAATGAAAAATACTATTTTAATGAACTTTATTTTATATTAAAAAAATTATTAATTTAATGAGATATTAAATAGTCTGGTGATTAAATAATTAATAATAATTTTATTTCTTAAATGGAGCATAATTATCTTATTTGATTGTTGTATATATATAAACATACAAACATTCAAACATACATGCATACATTTAAGTCTTATGAGTAGTGAAAAAATACTAAGCATCAATTACATATGGTATATTATGAATTTTTTATTTGTTATTTTTGTTTATTTAAGAAAAGATGTAGAAAAAAATAAAAATTATTGTTTTACTTTTTTTTTTTTAAGAATAGATAGTAAAAATAAACTAATGCTCATTATTCAAATAAAAATTAATATTTTAATTTACTCTAATTTATATAGAATAGCTCAATATTACTTCAATAAAATATTAAATATTTTGATGATTAAATAACTAATAACAATTTTTCACTTTTTTAAATAGTAAATAATTATCTTATTTTATTGAATAATACTAATACACACATGTATATATTCATATGTATATGAACATACATAAATATATAAAATAATTTGAGTTAGGAAAAAAAAATATTAAGTAAGAATTTTGGTTACATATGGTACATTAGATCCTTCATTAAAGACACTACTAGCTAGAAAGAACTATAATAAATCAAGTTTTCAAACAATATCTATGTTTTGAAGATCCACCATATATCTAGAAATGGATTATACAAAAGAGAGGTGTGGCTTTAAGAAGCCCCCACTAGCCTACAACATCACTAACAAGATAATATGAGTCAAGTGTTCAAAAATAGAGTCACAAATCTTACAATTAACCCATATCATTCCAATAGATAGTTCTACATCAAGAATGTATAATATTTTTTTTAGGCTCATGTGTAGCTTTACTAGCCTATCCATGAGATGATGGAAGTGGTTCAATTATTATTCATAAAAATATTCATTTTAGTTATTGACCCCTAAAAAATCTTCATATTGCATAAGAGCTCTAGTCATATAGAGGGAATTATTGCATACTTGAGCACTTGTGTAGCATCAAATACATTTTTTTATCCATCAAATTACTTGGATTGAGAAATAAAGAACTCATGGATTCTCTCAGACCAACACATGGCATTCTATCCATATCTTTTAGCAAGCTCCACATTTGAAATAACTAGATGATGTTGGAGCATCCGAGCACTTTGGCTAGCTGGTTCATCTTTTTTATTTTCAAATTTTTTTTATTGTTTATCAATTTTGTTGTGATGTTTAAAAAAACTTGATGCTCTTATTTTTGTCCGCTTGGAATTTCCATCTTGGAAGCATTGTAATTGTATGAGTTCTCAAGGCAGAGAAAAGTTATTGTTTTTGATTATTTAAATTACAATTTTAAAATTGAAGGAAACTCATTACGCTGAGAGGTGTAACCCTATAGTGGCAGTAGCCTCTATAGGAGGCCAGCAGAAGTAACGGTGTAAGAAAAAAGAAATGGTTCATATTCCTATTGATTCATGTTCTGCTCAAATGGTGGATAATGGTCTTCATTGGATAGTACTCAAAGAGCGTTCTTTGTTGGATGGTAGTGGAAGCTCAAACGTTTTCTCTTCCCTGTAAGAAAATGGAGTGATTAAGGGTTACTGTTGTGTGGAAAACTGCCTTGCATTATTTATATTGCTATGAACTCAGCTTTTTTCTGCTACTTCCTGGAGAGGCCGATGGTGGATGGTGGCAGCCAAAGTAGGATATGGCAGCAAGGAGTTGAAAGCCATTTGTCTTGGAACACGGGGTGTTACCTCATAGGTTACTTGTTTCACTGACGATCAAATTAAGACATGATGCCAATCATGTGCTCACAATGGCAGTCATGAGGGAGGCCAAGAGCAGCACCGCAACAGGAATGGGGTTGAGCAAGTTGAAACCTAAGGCCAGATTTGTGTGAATGCGAAATTCATCAGGGGAGTAGTTGAGGAGCATGGTGAAATAAGAGGTCGACGATCGATCCACCACCACTCCACATTTTACATGTTGTCTACATCTTTTATCGCAAGTGGGGAATTCTCAATCGTGTTTTGAATTTTTTTCACTTAAAGTTGTTCGTTCCAAAGCTCCCATTTTTGCAAAGACTATAACAATGTTGGAAAAGGTAGTGGTGTGTGCTTTTACACTAGCTAATTGCATTTGGTTGGAAAAATTTGTATCCTTTTGAGCAAATGTATTTTTTGCATATCCTGTAATCATAGCATTTGAGGAGACCATATTTCTTTGAGGTATCTTGTCAATCAGTTCAGTCGCCTTGTCTATGCTTCCACATTTTTTGATACATGTTTACCAGAGCATTTTGCATGCACTCAGATTAATTTTAGCCAACTATTTGTGCCAGAGTAAAATAAAATTATATTATAATCTGCATCATTCTAAAACATTAGTTTAAATTAATATGTGATTGTCAATTAATGTCCTCATGTCAGTTTGGATGAACAAGATAATTTTCTAGCACCACCGTTATTATATTTATTAACTTTCCTTTATTGAAGCCTTGTAATGCATGGTATGGGGACTAAGATTTTGGAGGAAGGCTATTATTTTTTGTTCGCAATGTAAAGTTTTACCTTAACCTTTTCTTGGAATTAGAGTAGCATGTTTTGTGCTTAGGCACGAAAAAGAAAGGATGGATTCTTGTAACGATGTCTTGGTGGTGTTGAGAATCATGTCTCAACCTTGCAAGCTTTTTTCAGAAAATTCTAAAATTTGTTTGTGGTAGTTCTCCACATGTTTATGTGTTGGAAAAAGGTGTATGAGTTGTTAAAAATGTGCCTTGTCCCTATTAGAATATAGGAGGGTTGTTTTTAGAGTATAAACAACTCATTGGATGAATTTTAATGGGGGTCTAAACTAGAGGACAAAATTATGGATGAAAATGCTATTTTAACTTGGTTGGTTTCCCATCTTGGAAGTTACAAATGACAAGTGGGTAACATGTGGCATGGTTGTTTTTCCCATGGTTTTGTAAAACCACAAATGGTTTCCAAGTTGTAAATCACTATAAAAGGAGGGCTTGGGGAGGTGTTTGAATCATCGAGTTTAGTTTGCAAGACTAGGTGCTAGAAGGAGTCTCTCTGAGTCTGAGTTTGAGTTGTGGTGATGCACTCCTATAAGAACTTGCATTGCAAGTGTATTGTAATCTTCTTGATTTGATAATACATTGTGCGAGTTTTGGAGGGTGGGGTTTTTCTCCCATAAGGGTTTCCCCATGGTAATTACTGTGTTATAAGTTTATTGTGATATTTCATTTATGCATGTTTATTTGTCCATTGGAATCTCTGTAATAGTTAGTTGAATTTGCATAATCGTCCTCTCAAGATTAGCATAGGAAGCGATTCCACGCACCTTTGCTTCCTTACAAGTGGTATCAGAGCCTGGCCAGTTTTGGTTCTATTTGTTGGGTACAGGGTTTTTTGAGCTAATCAAGGTTTGAGTGGGAGCTTGTGCAGAGTATTTTATTTTCTATATTGCAGGATTGTAAAGATGGCAAGCACGTTGGGGAGAATTGATGTAGAGA
Organism: Sequoia sempervirens; assembly: GCA_007258455.2. Classification (NCBI taxonomy): domain Eukaryota; kingdom Viridiplantae; phylum Streptophyta; class Pinopsida; order Cupressales; family Cupressaceae; genus Sequoia; species Sequoia sempervirens. The sequence goes on along the minus strand of VDFB02000003.1, from coordinate 521,389,199 downwards.
AGTTTTCTGGCACAAAATTTGAGATGTGGAAGCTGAAGATGGAAGATCTGTTAATTGATCGAGATCTATTGGATGCGGTGGATGAGAATACATTAAGGCCCACAGATCCAACTTTAGCTGCACAATATGATGTAATGGATAGAAAAGCTAAAGGTCTCATTAGATTGTGTCTTGCAGACTCAATTTTTATTAATGTCCATGAAGAATCTACTACAAAGAAGCTTTGGAAGAAGCTAAGCGAGATCTATCAAGAGAAATCACTTGTGAACAAGATTTTCTTGAGGAAGAAGTTGTATTCCTTGAGAATGGAAGAAGGTGGATGAATTTCTGAGCATCTGGAAAGCTTTAATATGTTGGTGACTCAGTTGACCTCAATTGGGGTGAAAATGGATGAAGAAGAAAGGTGCCAAATCTTGCTATGTCCGTTGCCAAACTCATGGGACAGCCTTGTCATGGCCATAGGGAGCACTTCCGTTGTCTTGAAGATGGAGGATGTCGTTGGTTCTCTACTTTTTGAGGAGATGAGAAGGAAGGTCTCTCTAAATTCCAAAGAGGCTTTGAGTGTTTGATGAAGACCAAAAGAAAGAGGCAAGAACGAAAAGTAGCATGGCCGTTCTAAGTCCAAAAATAAGGGGAGATCAAAATCTCCTGGTAAGTCCAAGGCAATCTGCTGGAATTGTGGCAAACCTGGACACTTCCAAAAGGACTGCAAAGAGGAGAAGAAGAAGAAGAAGAAGAAGCAAGATTCTGATTTTGAGTCCGAGAAGGAAGATGGAGATGCTTTCATCCAGCCTTGGCCACTCATGTAGGTGACAATGCATGGTTGATAGACTCAGGTGCATCTTTCCACATGACTCCTAATAGAAACTGGTTTAGTAAGTATGAAAATTTTGATGGTGGTAAGGTGTATTTGGGTGATAATTTTTTTCTTCATATTGTTGGTCATGGAAGTATTCGTGTGAAATTTTTTGATGGTAGAATTAGAAGATTTGATGGTGTCTTGCATATCCCAGGACTAGCAAGAAATTTGTTATCTATTAGCAAACTAATAGATGCGGGTGTGCATATATAGTTTTCTGAAGCAGGTGTGAAAATGGTGAGAGGTGCTATGGTAATAGCAAGAGGAAGCAGATTGGGTACATTGTACTAGCTTGATGCATGCACGGTTGAGTGCAATAGTACTGATAAGATTGTGAAAAGGACTACTTTGTTGGAGAAGGAGAGGGTTTCTCTTTCAATAGATGGTTGTGGTTTTTGCGTACCCAAGGGTGCTCTATCTACCGAATCAAAGTTTCCTATAGAGAAAACCATGTTATTGCACCAAAGACTCAGCCACATAGGTGAGAAGGGTCTACGGACCTTGAAAAATAAAAACCTTGTTGATGGGTTGAATGACTGCAATCTTGAGTTCGATTTTTGTGAGCATTGTATTTATGGTAAACAAAACCATATTCATTTTTACTCAAGTTCTCATAAGTCTTCATGTATTTTGGATCTTATCCATTCAGATGTATTTGGTCCAGTTGATGTTTCTTCTATTGGTAGATCAGTTTATTATGTTTCTTTCATTGATGATTTCAGTAGAAGAACATGGGTTTATTTTCTTAGGAGTAAAGCTGAAGTTTTCAGTCTTTTCAAAGAATTTAAAGCAATGGTTGAGTTGCAGACTGGAAAGAAGATAAAGTGTTTGAGAACTGATAATGGTGGTGAATATTGCTCTAATGATTTTGACACATTTTGTAAAGATTGTGGTATCAAAAGAGAGAAGACGACTCTGTATTCTCCATAGCAGAATGGAGTCGCAGAAAGAATGAACAGGACCTTGATGGAGAAGGCTAGGAGTATGTTGAGTGGAGCTGGACTAGAACAAAATTTCTAGGCTGAAGTTGTAGCCACTGCCTGCTACCTAATAAACAGGTCTCCTACATTAGCTCTTGTTGATAAGATGCCAATTGAAGCGTGGTCGGGCCACAAGCCTTCACTTAGACATCTGAGAGTGTTTGGTTGCGAGGCATATGCTCATGTGCCAAAGGAGAAGTGGAAAAAATTGGACAACAAAGTTGTCAAATGTATCTTAATCGGTTATAGTTATGGTGTGAAAGGATACAAGCTTTGGGATCCTATTGCACAAAAGGTATTTTATTCCAGAAGTGTGATTTTTAGAGAAACTAAGCCTTCTTCTATTATAGTGCAGCTAGAATAGATGGAAGAAAATAAAGATGTGATTCAACTACCTGCTACACCTGAGAAAGTTGATTCGAGGCCCTTAGAAAGACAAGAAGTCGAAGAGAGCTCTACAAGTTCTGAATCATCAGAGGAAGAGGGAGAACCTGAACCTAAACCAAATCTTGTTCGAAGGTCTAGCAGACAGAGGAAAGCACCAGAAAGGTATGGATATTCTCCTGATGATTGGAGGTGTATATTTGCTTTGAATGCTAATATTGATGAACTGAGATCTGTAGAATTGGCTCTTGGTATGAATGATTCAGAGTCTTGGAAAATAGCCATGGAAGAAGAGATGGCAACTCTTAAGAAGAATGACACATGGGACCTTGTACCATTGCCTGAAGGACGGAAGCCTGTTGGTTGTAAATGGGTGTTCAAAAGGAAGATGGGTTCAGATGGAAGTATTGAGAATTATAAAGCACGTTTGGTTGCAAAAGGTTACTCCCAGGTTGCAGGAGTTAATTATGGTGAAATTTTTTCTCCTGTAGCAAAAATGACATCCATTTGATTTTTACTTTCTATTGCAATAGCTTATGATCTAGAGATCGAGCAGATGGATGTGAAAACAACTTTCCTTCAAGGAGATTTGGAGGAAGAAATTTATATGACACAGCTAGAGCACTTTGTGGTGAAAGGTAAAATTCATTTGGTCTATAAGTTGAAGAAATCCTTGTATGGTTTAAAACAAAGTCCTAGGATGTGGTACCAGAAGTTTGATATATATGTTTTGAGTTTGGGATCTGTGTGATCTTAATCTGATCATTGTATATATTACAAGTCTGATGGTGATTATTTCCTGGTTATTGCCTTATATGTTCATGACATGTTTATTGGCAAAGGAAAAGGTTTGATTGTAGAATTAAAATCTCAGCTCTCAGTAAAGTTTGAAATGAAAGATCTTGGTACAGCAAGGCATATTCTGGGAATGGAGATTATAAGAGATAGGAAAAATAGAAAGCTTTGGCTAGGCCAGAGTAAGTATGTTGGTACAATTCTGAGAAGATTCAATATGCAGGATTCCAGACCATTGAGTGTTCCTATTACTATGGGAACAAAACTTTCTAGCTCACAGTTTCCTACATCCCCATTGGAGATGGAAGAGATGAGTCGAGTACCATATTAGAGTGATGTTGGAAGTTTGATGTATGCTATGGTTTGTACAAGACCAGACATTGCCCAAGCAGTGGGAGTACTTTCCCGTTACATGTCTAATCCAAGAAGAGCACATTGGGATGCAGTAAAAAGAGTTTTCAGATACTTGCGAGGTACCTCAGAGTACTCTATATGTTTTCATGGAACAGGAAATGAGCATTCCTTGGATATTCAAGGCTACGTCGATTCAGATTGGGCCAGTGATGTTGATAGAAGAAGATCCACCAATGCATATGTGTTTACATTATTCGATGGTGCAATTAGTTGGATGAGCAAGCGACAAGTTGTGGTCGCTTTGTCCACTACAGAGGCAGAGTATATGGCAGCTACTCATGCCTGCAAGGAAGCTATTTGGCTAAAGAGATTGTGTTCAGAGATAAAGTTCAAACAGGGTGCAGTGACAATTTATAGTGACAGTCAGAGTGCAATCTGCCTAGCAAAGAACCCGACATTTCATGCCAGGACCAAGCACATTGATGTACAATATCATTTTGTGAGAGATATGGTCGAGGATGGCAAGGTGAAGCTGGAGAAGGTGGAGACTTTGGTGAATGTTGTTGATGCATTAACTAAGCCCGTGAGCATAGAGAAATTCAGATGGTGTTCAGATTCTATGGGGCTCTTAGCCCTTAGCAATTAAGTCCATGACACTTTGGATCCCCTGACTCTTGCAAGATGTTCGACAAGTGGGAGAATGTTGAGAATCGTGTCTCAACCTTGCAAGCTTTTTTTAGAAAATTCTAGAATTTGTTTGTGGTAGTTCTCCACATGTTTATGTGTTGGAAAAAGGTGTATGAGTTGTTAAAAATGTGCCTTGTCCTTATTAGAATATAGGAGGGTTGTTTTTAGAGTATAAACAACTCATTGTATGAATTTAATGGGGGTCTAAACTAGAGGACAAAATTATGGACGAAAATGCTATTTTAACTTAGTTGGTTTCCCATCTTGGAAGTTACAAATGACAAGTGGGTAACATGTGGCATGGTTGTTTTGCCCATGGTTTTTTAAAACCACAAATGGTTTCCAGGTTGTAAATCACTATAAAAGGAGGGCTTGGGGAGGTGTTTGAATCATCGAGTTCAGTTTGCAAGACTAGGTGCTAGAAGGAGTCTCTCTGAGTCTGAGTTCGAGTTGTGGTGATGTGCTCCTGTAAGAACTTGCATTGCAAGTGTATTGTAATCTTCTTGATTTGATAATACATTGTGCTGGTTTTGGAGGGTGGGGTTTTTCTCCTGGAAGGGTTTCCCCACAGTAATTACTGTGTTATAAGTTTATTGTGATATTTCATTTATGCATGTTTATTTTCCCATTGGAATCTCTGTAATAGTTAGTTGAATTTTCATAATCGTCCTCTCAAGATTAGCGTAGGAAGTGATTCCGTGGACCTTTGCTTCCTTACAGGTGGCTGGATATAATAATATCTGAAATCAGTATTTTATTGTTTCTATAGCCGAAACACTGTTTAATCCCTCTTCACTTGTATCCAATCTATTTATTACTAACTCTTATCATATATGGTTTATTCCTTGGTGATTTGCATAGTAGTTTTGCATAAGGCACCCGATTGGTATCTTGCATCTGATCGATTTGTTCCATTTATAATCAAGTTATCTTTAATGGTTCATGTTTAAGTTGTTAGTCTTCTTAATTCAAGGACATATTTGGTTAGTTTCGATACTTATTTAAAGAAACACTAAGTATACATTATTTGTTGAAAACATGAGTTCATTATTCATTGTTTTTTATGTTCATTTCTTATTTTATTAATTTTTTACTTTAGATTAGAAATGAATAACCTTAGTGATAATTTCTTGATTGAAGTTGTTACGATATAGACATCCTCATCTTTTATTCACATGGTTCATAATAATAAGAATACAATTCTAATTAAGAGCAAGTAACTGAAACTTTAATCATTTAAATAATTCTTTAATTTAGTTAACTTTTTTGTGCTTAATTAATTAATCATTTTGGATGGGCATTACATACTCTTATAATTATGCCGAGAGGTGTAACCCTACAGTGGTAGCAACCTCTATAGGAGGCCAGCAGAAGTAACGGTGTAAGAAAAAAGAAACCATTCATATTCTGCATCCACACATCAGAACTCTACGCTGGAAGAGGAAACGACTGGCATTGTGTAACATCCACCATCGAGACCCTACACTGGAAGAGGAAACGCTGGCATTATGTAACAACCATCACCTTGAATTCATTCATCGTATCTCTCTTTCGACTTTGAAGAAAATTGTTAGATCATGGACATGTAATCGAACGATGATTCTTTAAAGCTAGAGTTTTGCAGTTTAATTGAATGATGATTTTGGATTGTGCTTTTATCTTTCTTATTTCTGGAGCAGTAACATGTGTGTTTGCAGTTTGATCAATTCTCGCAGCCGTTCCTGTCATTGAAACAGTATATTTTATACCATATCTTTTGTAGTTGCAGAGGAAATGGGAACGCTGGGGAAAGTGGTCTACACAGCAGGCTCCTGGATTCAAGAAACAGGGTAGGCCATTGATCACCTTGGATTGCTTCTTCAGGGCACTCACCGCATCCAAGAACAATGTATGTATAAATATCCGTCTTCTTTCATTCTATTTGTTTTCCATTTTCTGTATATGCCCAATCAGTGAAAGAGGAAAATATTTTGTTGGTATTCACTGAGTGGCTGGATTTGGAACTATTTTAAAATGGGTACTCATTTCAATAATTTTGTATTTGTCAAGTTGGATGCAACAATGGTCTTTCCACATGGTAGTGGAGTCCAATCCCTTCACTGTGATGGAGAAGAAAAGTGGTTGTGGTTGTGCGAGTATGAAATAAATATAGATAACTTTTTAGCAGATGTGAAGCGTGCTACTGTTGGAACGCGAGGAGGATTTTAAATGGCTTCATAAAATAATTACATAACTAAAGAACTCTTCACATATTTGTATATCACCAACTTTCTAATGTATATAATATTGTATTAATCCTTAAAAAAAATAAGAAATAGAATGATTGCAGGATGGATTTATGTATATATATATATAATTGTACGATGGATTTTTCATACATCTCTACCAGAGCCATAGTAGGTCAAACATCTACAAAAATTCCTTTATCCTTTCTGTTTGATGGATGTCTATACCCTACAGCAAAGCTCCATTTTAACATGGAATTTTGGATAAAACAGATATTCAATTTTAGCATGTAATTGTTTTTTTTCTAAATTCTATGTTGAAAAATCATTTCGTGAAGTTAACATACTTTCTAATTTGTTAGTTTGAAGATTTTGTTTTAATTTTTATTTCATCATGTTATTAGGAATTAAGTTATATGATTATATTCATTTATTGGTTTTATGATAAATTAAATTATATAAAAATCTCCTACTTTAATTTGTGATGTGAATTTGTTTTAATTGTTATTTATTTCAAATCTTTTAATAAATGTTGATTATATTTTATATTTTATGGATGGCAAAATGTTGACTATCTAAGAGTAGTGACAAATGTAAAAAGTTGTGCTAAAATTCTAAAATTGAGAGATGCAAGATGCAATCTAAGCAACTAGACTATCTCTAGAATCATTAGACTATTTGATAAATCTAAAGTATTTGATTTATATTATTTCTATCCCTTAATCTAGAAATTTAGATTTAATAAAGTATTTGATTTAAATTATTTATATTCCATAATCTAAAAATTTTGATTTAATAAAGTATTTGATTTATATTATTTATATTCCTTAATCTAGAAATTTTGATTTAATAAAGTATTTTGATTTATATTATTTATATTCCTTAATCTAGAAATTTTGATTTAATAAAGTATTTCATTTATATTATTTCTATTCCTTAATCTAGAAATTTTGATTTAATAAAGATATCATTCAAATGCTAATATTTCATTTAACTTTTGTTTTTTAATCACTAAAATTTAGACATGGACATGGATGCTCTCCAAGGGCAAGTTACCAAATAATTATTTTATTTCCTAGCATATTTATATTTAAAAAATATATCTAAAGTTTCATTGAAGAGCAAATTTGATGGACCTTTTCATATCAGTTCTTTATAAATATAAAAAATTCAATTCAATTTTTTTATCAAACATCATACTAGGTAAAAAGTGCTTAGAATCATAGAATTCTCCAATATTATAATTATGTCAATTGTTGGCATTCTATCTCCTATGGTTGCATGAAAGATTATCAAAATGAATTAATCTGAAGCTACATACCAAATTGTTTCAACAAAAACTAACATTTCCATGGTTGCATTCAAAATATAAGTATTAAGAAAATGGGTTTTGGTATGCAATTCAATTGTATTGCAAAAAAATCACACAACATAATAGAAAATAGATTACTAGTTAGAAAGAAATACACTCAAATTATGGAAATATTTGGACTACAAGCTTATTAGAATAATTACTAAAAATTTTAATATATGAAATTTTTGGCTTTGAAATAAGTAAAGTTAGAATCAAAAGAGTGTAATTTTGCGGTTGAAAGAAGTGAGATCCTAAAACAAGGCTAAGAGATCAAAACAAAACAAGAGTGATTTGTGAAACTCAAATTAAACAACCATGATATTAATTATTTGTGTAATTTTCAAGGGTAAAAGTATTTTAGTTAGGTTTTAAGTAGGGTTAGGGTTAGGGTTCATTATGTAGTATAGTTAGAAGTAGGGTTTCCATTAGAATTAGGGTTCATGTTAGAATTAGAATTATGGTTAGGGTTAGAATTGCAATTAGGGTTATACTCAGGGCTACGATTAGAATTAGGATAACATTTAGGGTTAGAATTCAATTAGGGTTACGGTTAGGGTTAGGTTTAAGGTTAATATTAGGGTTCAATTATGATTAGGGTTCAAATATGGTTAGGGTTCAATTAGGGGTAGGGTTCAAGTAGGGTTTTATGATAAATCTTGGGGTTAGCATTAGGGTGAAGGTTGGGATTAGGGTTAGGGTTCTAAAATAAAGCTTGGGATCAACGTCAAAGTTAGGGTTAGGGTTTGGGTTCAAGTAGGTTTGAATTTCAATAGGGTTAGGGTTTTAAGATAAATATTTATTTGGGTTAGGGTTGAGGTTAAGGTTTGCATTCAAATAGGGTTAGACTTCTATTTCTATTAGGGTTAGGGTTACAAATTACAAGTTAAGATCAGGATTTGAGTTGGATTTAGAGTTAGGGTTTAATTGGTGTTCAATTAGGGCTAGGGTTCTAGAGTAAATCTTGGGGTTAGGGTTAGGATTGGGGTTAGAATTCAATTAGGATTAGGTTTAGGGTTATAGTTTTGGTAAGAGTTAACATTCAATCAAGATTTAATTAGGGTTTGTGTTAGAGATAAAAATAAAATTAGGATTAGTCTTAGGGTTAGGGTTAGGGTTAGGGTTAGGGTTACGATTAGGATTACTATTAGGGTTAGAGATAGTGTAAGAATTAGGGTTAGGGTTAGGGTTAAAGATAGAATTAGGATTAGGGTTAGGACTAGAGATAGTGTAAGGATTAAGGTTAGGCTTAGAGATAGGGTTAGGATTAGGGTTAGGGTTTGTGTTAGAGGTAGAAATAAAATTATGATTAGTGTTACGGTTAGGTTAGGGTTAGGGTTATGATTAAAATTAGTGTTAGGGTTAGAGATAGTGTAAGAATTAGGGTTAGGGTTAGAGATAAAATTAGGATCATGGTTAGAAATATAATTAGGATTAGGATTATGATGGAGCCAACATTAAATTAATTAGGGCTAGGGTTAGGATTGGGATTAGGGTTATGGTTAGAGATAAAATTAAGATTAAGGTTGGGTTAGCATTAGGATTAGGGTTAGGGTTAGGGTTAGAGATAGGGTCAATATTAGGGTTAGCGTTAGGGTTAGGGATAGAATTAGGATTAGGGTTAGGGTTTGAGTAAGGATTAGCGTTAGGGTTAGAGATAGGGTTAAGATTAGGGTTAAGATTAGAGATAGAATTAGGATTAGTATTAGGGTTAAGGTTAGAGATAGGGTTAGGATTAGAGATAGTGTAAGGATTAGGGTTACCTGGTTAAAGATAAAATTAGAATTAGGGTTACAATCAGGGTTAGAAATAGAATTAGGATTAGTGTTTTAATTAGTGTTAGGGTTAGGGTTAGGGTTAGAGATAGAATTAGAATTAGGATTGGGGTTGGGGTTTATGTTAGGATTAAGGTTAGTGTTAGGGTTAGGGTTAAAGATAAAATTAGAATTAGGGTTACAATTAGGGTTAGAAATAGAATTAGGATTAGTGTTGCAATTAGTGTTAGGGTTAGGATTAGGGTTAGAGATATAATTAGGATTAGGATTGGGGTTTGGGTTTATGTAAGTATTATGATTATGATTAGGCTTAGGGTAAGGGATAGAGATAGGGTTAGGATTAGGGTTAGTGTTAGGGTTGGAGATAGAATTAGGATCAAGGTTAGAAATAGAATTAGGATTAGGGTTTGGGTTAGTGCTAATATTAGGGTTAGGGTTAGGTAGAAAGATAAAATTAGGATTAGGGTTGGGGTTAGGGAACTAGGGTTAGGGTTATGGTTATGGTTATGGTTAGGTTTAGGGTTAGAGATAGGGTTAGGATTAGGGTTATGGTTTGTGTTAGAGATAGAAATAAAATTAGGATTAGTGCTAGGGTTTGTGTTAGGATTAGGTTTGGGGTTAGAGATAGTGTAAGAATTAGGGTTATGGTTATGGTTAAAGATAGAATTAGGATTAGGGTTACAATTCGGGTTAGAAATAGAATCAAGATTAGTGTTGTAGTTAGTGTTAGGATTAAGGTTAGTGTTAGGGTTAGAGATAGAATTAGGATTAGGTAACCCTTTTTATATATGCTAACCCCAACCCTAACCCTATTGCTCATCTTAAACATAATCCTAAACCTAACCCTATTTATAATGATAACACTAATCCTCATTGTAATCCTAACTCTAACCATAATCCTAATCCTAACCATAATCCTAACCCAAATTCTAACCCCAACACTAAGCCTACCCAAAACCTAACCCCATCCCTAACTATTATATACCCTTAACCCTAATCCTAATCCTAACCTTTACCCTACCCAAAAATCTCACCCACACCCTAACCTTAACACTGTCCCTAACTACATGATATACCCCTTATCATCACCATAATCCTTACCCTAATCGTAAACCACAACACTAACCATAATCCTAACCCTAACCCTAACCCTAACCCTATTCATGATGTAAATCCTTACCCTAACCATAAACCTAAATCTTAACCCTAACCCTAACCATTATCTTAACCCTAAACCTAACCCAAACCCTTCCCTTAATTGAGCATTAATCATAAATTTAATTGAACCCTAAATCCTAAATTTATTTGAATGCTAACCCTTATCATTTATAAAATCATAATCTTATTTTAAGACTAACCCTAACATTATTTAAAATTTAACCCTAAGACTAACCCTAATTAAACACTAACCCTAACGTTATTTGAATGTTAACCATGGTTTAATCTTAACACTAACTCAAAGATTTCCCCTAATTCAACCCTAACCCTAACTCAAAGGTTTTTTCATTTAATTGAACCCTATTTTAACCTTTTATCCTAACCCTAATTAAACTTGAACCTCAACCCTAATAAAAGTTTGAACCTAGCCATTTTTGACTCCTAACCATAACTTATATTAAATATACTAAAATATTATTATTTATCTAATAATATAATAAAATAATATTCTATAATTATATATTAATTCATGTTATGTGTTGCGCCGCGACTGCTACTAGCTTTATCTATCTTAATATATTAAGATATATATATATATATATTTTATGCACGCCGAGAGATATCATTATTGAGGCGTATTTTTTAAATTCAAAATAGAAAAAAGAAGAAAAAAAAAGCCGAGATAATGATATCTCAGAAAATATATATATATATATATATATATATATATATATATATATATATATATATATATATATATATATATATATATATATATATATATATATATCTTAATATAATAAGATAGATAAGCTAGTTAAAAGTGCAGCCCCAAATTGGGCAATTAAAATCAGCCAAAATATAGTTCCTGCGCAGATTTGGAATGCCACCTATAGAACAGAAAAGACAAGAAATTGAAAAAATCTAGAGGAGTGCATGGAAATTGAAAGGCCAAGGGAAGTTTTTTGTAGCAGCTGAGTGATTTTGGGGGCATCCAAAGTAAGGAGAGAAGGTATTTTTGAAGACAAAGAAAAAAACAAGTGAATCGACCCATATTAAAGGCTAAAAATCTACCAATTAAAAACTCATATAGTGGCATGGTGTATAGGGAATGTTGAAATAAATTTAGAGGAAGATATAACTTGGTAGGAAAAGGGGAAAGTCTATTGAAGTTGTTGATTCTATTGAACTATTTCAATTCATAAATTGGATTGACATAAATTCATGGTGTTTCCCATTTGATTTTTGTGCAATTGAAGTCTAGAAGAAACTCTTGTTTATTTTAAGCAAATTGCAGCAACTAAACTTGGTCTAGTAAGATTCAATTGGTTGATCTATAGTATTTGGTATCAGAGCGGGTTTGAGTGTTGAGGAAAAGATCTAAAAAAATTCTAAAGAAGAAGCCAATATGGCTTATAGAGGAAAAGGACCTAGGGGTGGAGAGCCCAATTTTGTAGAGGCAATTTTAGGTCTCACAACACAAATGGAAGCCATGAAAATGGCATAAAGGAGAGGAGTCCATACAGTGGACATAAGTGATGATGAAGAAGAGAAAATTGTTGAAGGTGGAGAGGAAGTGACCCAGTTGTGTCTAGAACTAGGAGAAGAACAATTTATCAAAGCCATTACAAAAATAAATTCTAGGCCACAATTCAAAGATTGATTAAATGGAGAGGAGTTGCTAGATTGGATTGCTAAGATGGACAAATATTTTGAATATGACAATACTGAAGAAGATCAGAGAGTAAAATATGCATGCACAAAGTTTAAGTGGCACGCATCCCTATGGTGGGATCACCTACAAGCAGATAGACAACAAAAAGGAAAAGATAAAATAAAATCATGGGATCGAATGGTAACAAAAATAAAGTCCAAATTTATACTAGAAAATTACCAAATAAATTATTTTAGGAAACTTAAAAACTTGAAACAAAAGGAGAGTAGTGTTGAGGAGTATACTGAAGAGTTTTACCAGTTAACCTCATAAGAGTTGATCATGGAGATGATATGGAACAAGTTTCAAGATATTTGAATGGTTTGTGCATATCCATCCAAGATGAAATCAATTTGGTTAATATGCATATCGTGGAGGAGGCATGTCAATATGCCTTGAAAGCAGAAGAAAAACTCAATAGGAAACAACAAAATAACTCTCAAGGTAGAGGAAAATTTTCATGTGGAAGAGGACCACCGAACAATGGAAGAGGCTTACAAAACATGCAGGAGGAAGCAAGCTCATCTAGTGCAAGTATGCAAGAAGGCAAGGGAAGAGGAGATTTCCCTATAGGAAGAGGAGATTACTCTCATGGAAGAGGGTCATATGGAAGAGTTAGAGGAAGAGGTTTCAGCTTCACATATTTTCAATGTGGAGAAGTAGGCCATCAGGAATTTGAATGTCTACAAATCCAACAAGATGTTGGAAATGGAAAATAGCCCAAAGTGCATGTTGTACAAGCTAAAAATGAGGAGACCTTAGCAAAACATGTAGCAAACCCCAAATATGGAGAGTCATTGATGTTGTGAAGAATTTTGTTGAACCTAGAAAAAGGAAAACTAGAACCAATTCAGAGAAGAAATTTGTTTAGAACAAGGTGTAAGGTAAGTGTAAAATGTTGCAAAGTTATTGTGGATAGTGGTACCAGTGTCTGAAGAAATGGTGAGCAAGCTAAAATTGAAGAGAATCAAACATCCCAACCCATACAAAGTTTTGTGGTTACAAAAAGAGCATCAATTATTGGTGAATGAGCAATGTATGGTTAGTTTTTAGTTTGGGAACTACAAAGATGAGGAGTTTTAATATTTTGAAGGAAAAAGTGATGGAGCATCCCATGTTAGCACTTCCATATTTTGGATTCAAAGTCTTCCAAGTTGATTGTGATGCAAGTGGGACAGCAATAGGGGGATTTCTAAGTCAAGAGGGGACAAACCAATAGCTTACTTCAACAAGAAGTTAAATGAGGAAAAAATAAAATACTTCATATATGATCAATAATTTTATGCAATCGTACAGGAACTCAAAAATTTGAGACATTATTTGATACCAAAGTAGTTTGTATTTTACACCGTTCATCATGCATTGCAATTCATTAAAAGCCAAGGTAAGTTGAGTCAAAAGCATGTTAAATGGGTTTAATTTTTTCAAATTTATTTATTTGTTTTAAAACATAGAAGTAGGAGACTTGTTGATGCATTGAGCAGAAGGTGCTTGTTGTTGAATGAAATGAGAGTAAGTGTTGTTGGTTTTGATTCAATGAGAGAGTTGTATAAAGAAGATGTTGATTTTAAAGAAGCTTGGGAAATGTGTAAGAATCCAATGGGAGTGGATAGAACTCCATGGTTGGAGTATTTTATTCTAGAAAATATGTTGTTTAAAGGGAAAATATTGTGCATACCTCAAGGTTCTATGAGGGAAAATTTGTTGAGAGAGAAACATAGTGTCCAGGTTTGGGTGGAGATTTTGAAGTGGACAAAACATTAGCACAGTTGAATGAAATTTATTAAATTGGCCCAGAATGAGTGAAGACATAAAAAAAATGGTGCAAAGTTGTAGAGTTTTTCAATATGTAAAAGGAGTGAAGCAAAATACGGGGTTATATCATCCATTTCCAATACTAGAGAGACCATGGGAATGCATTAGCATGGACTTTTTTTTTGGTTTTCCATGAACACAAAGATGTAATGATTCAATTTTTGTTGTAGTGTATAGATTCTCAAAAATGACTAATTTTATACCATGTAAAAAGTGTAGTGATGCTTCCCACATAGCTAATTTATTTTTCAAAGAGACAGTTCAATTACATGGATTGCTAAAAAGTATTATTTCAGACCAAGATATAAAATTTGTTGGTCATTTTTGGCGTTCTTTGTGGAGGAGAATGGGAACACATTTGGGTTTTAGCTCGGCCCACCATCCATAAATGGATGGCCAAATTAAATTTGTAAATCAAAGCTTGGGTAATTTGTCAAGGTGTTTGGTTGGAGATTTAAACCGAGTCAATGGGATTTGACATTGGCACAAGTTGAATTTCCTTATAATAACTCAATTAATTGAACTGCGGGAAAGAGTCCATTTCAAATTGTGTATGGATATAATCCAAGAGGTTTTGATGAATTGAGAGATAGTGCAGATTTGAGTAGGAAAAGTGTTGTAGCAGAGGATTTTGTCGAGTACATCATGATTTGCATAAAGAGGTGAAAGAGAAGATGGAAAAGAGTGCTAATAAATATAATGAGTATACCGATGTACATAGAAGAGTGCAAGAGTTTCATTTTGGTGAGCAGGTAATGGCACATTTGAGAAAGGAGAGGTTCCCACAGGGAACATATAATAAATTAAAATCAAAGAAAATTGGCCCATGCAAGGTGTTGCAGAAGTTTTCATCAAATACATATGAGATTGAGCATCCAGTTGGTGTTAATATCTCTCCAATATTTAATGTTGTAGATTTATATAAGTATCATGAAGGTGAATCAAGTGGATAGTAGGGTACATCTTTAGATTTGTTGGATGTGCAAGACTAGATGTATCAATTGTCAGAGAAGAAGTGTGAAAATATTGATCAAATCATCGATTCACGGATTTCCAAACGCATAAGGAGGGAGTATTGGGAATATTTGGTACACTGGAAGAATCATGCAAGTGAGGAAGCTTCATGGGTCAGCACTTCAAAATTGGAGAAGTTTGGAATTCTAATTCCAAACTTGCCTAAATACTCATGAGCTTTATGCTCACGGAACATTTTTTCGTACCCGGTGTGATTGATGCTAGAGCATCCTGGCATTTTGGCTATCCGGTTCATCTTTTTTATTTTCAATTTTGTTTTAATGTTTATCAATTTTGTTGTAATGTTTAAAAACACTTGATGCTCTTATTTTTGTTTGCTTGGCATTTCCATCTTGGAAGAATTGTAATTGTATGAGTTCTCAAGGCAGAGAAAAGTTAATGTTTTTTATTACTTAAATTATAATTTTAAAATTGAAGGATACTAATTAAAAGTGCAGCCCCAAATTGGGTTATTAAAATCAGCCAAAATATAGTTCCCAGGCAGATTTGGAACACCACCTATAGAACAGAAAAGACAAGAAATCGAAAAAATCTCGAGGACTGCGTGGAAAATGAAAGGCCAAGGGAAGTTCTGTGCAGCAGCTGGGTAACTTTGGGGGCGTCCAAAGTAAGGAGAGAAAGCAGTTTTGAAGACACGGAAAAAAAATTAAAAAATCAATCGACCCATGTTATAGGCTAAACATTTGCCAATTAAAAACTCATAAATTAGCGTGGTGTATAGGGAATTTTGGAGTAAATTTGGAGGAAGATAGAACTTGGTGGGAACGGGGGTAAAGTCCATTGAAGTTGTTGATTCTGATGAACTATTTCAATTTGTAAATTGGATTGACTTAAATTCATGATGTTTTCCATTTGGATTTTGTGCAATTGAAGTCTGGAAGAAACTCTTGTTTATTTTAAACAAATTGTTGCAACTAAACTCAATCTTGTAAGATTCGGTTGGTTGATCTGCATTACTAGATGTGTAAGTCAAGATTAAATTTACTTCATATAATCTGTAAAATTCTCTACCACCTTAGTAGTTTCATCATTGATTCTATTCTATATTCTACCTCTTCTCTCAATATTTTCTCACCTCTCTTATTCTCACTACTCTTAATGTTCACCATTTTTAACCATGCTATGTGGATAAGGATAGCCCATTTTACAATGAATTGTTGTGGCAAGGAAATAAATATTTTAATAAATTTAAGATCATCAACTCATCCCTTTTAGTTTCCTTCCATCATATCACACATAGGAAAATAATGATTACTCAATATATATATTTAAAAATTATATACAACCACCTCATATATTACATCCTCATAATACTCATCTAGTTCGACAAGTGTGTTTTGATATGGGGTGATTCAAGATATTTGATTAAAATAAATGATAACTATCTTGATAATACTAACCATGTGTCAACCATACCTTGGCACTAAAAAAAATGAAAAATCTTACCTCTTATTGGACTAATTAAAATATTATTTTAAGTACTAAGTTATTTAATATTTAATAATAAAACTTGATAAATATTAAGTTGACTAAATCAATCATTCAAAAAAAAATAAAAAAAAATTATTTTATATTATATTATTGTTGATTAATTAAATTAATATTATTTTAACAATTAATGTTGTATTATATTTTACATTTTAGTTTCCCAATATTGTACAATTTTTTTTATTTTTTAATTGTAATGTTTGAGCTCAAATTTATTAGTAAGATTGACAAAATGTTCCTTCATACAAAAGCTTAAATTATTTTGTAATCATAATATTTCAAATTAATTAATTATTTATAATTTTATATTAGGTAAGATGACATAATTAATTAGTGTTGGGTTAAAATACATTAATATAAGAAAGGAAAACATTTTTAAAAATCGATATGATTTAAGGTAAATAGAATAAATAAGTAATATCTACCTTAGATAAATGTGTACATTTTTTATAAATAAATTAAAAAATGAACAACAAATAATATGGCAATAAAAATATTAAATTATTATGATAAATTTAATTTTAAATGTTTAAAAATTAATAAAAATAAATGCTTTCAATTAAAAATATTATGATAGATAATAGAATATAAGTCATTAATTGAATACAGATGTTAGTGATAATCAAACAAATGTTTCAAAATTAGTAAATGTAACCAATTTTATAATTGTAGATTAAATATTATTATGGGAGATCTAATATGCTAGATTTGATCTTATATTGTACATCCAATCTTTCAAAACTTTCAAAATATAGAATTTATCTCACCAAGTGATTATTCAATTTGTGCTCTCATAAAATATGGATTTTATGTCAAAACATGTTAGGATATTAATCTAATTAAAAGAATAAGGAGACCATTCTAAAACATGCAAGATGGCCTAGATTTTTGTGTAATGTAAATTATCTAACAAATGCTCCTTGATAATATGAAAAAATAACAATAAATAGTTCTAAGAATGAGGTATGAAATTGATGCAGGAGCATCCAGTGGTGTGAGGGCAATCTTGCATCACCCAAAAGATGATTTCCATTTTTTGTTCTTGTTGTTTTCTTTTTGTAGATGTTTTTGCATTTTTGGATACCATTTTTGTCAAATAAGAGTTTCCAACTTTCAGAACTGCTTTTCTGTTTTTTCTGCTCAATTGCTATTTTTAGCAGGTTTGAATTTGAAGTCGTGGGAAGACAGAAATTTATGGGAAGGTTCAGGATAGAAATATACACAGTCTGGTGAAAGAATCAGGTCAAGATCATTCACGATTTGAAAGTTATTCAAGTTCCAGTTTCTGCTTTTTACCCTAAAAAACCTTATGAGCTCAATTTGAGGCACTAAACGATCCCGGATGGGCCTGAAAATTTGCGGAAATACCAAGTAATTTGTTAAAGGCCTATTTTGAGGAAAATCATCTTTTCGAGAGCTTTCCGAAAAGGTATTATCAGTGAAGATCCAACGGTTGGATTAAAAGTTATGGCTGCCGGAAGTTGGTGCATATTTTAGAAATGTGCTAATTTTTGACTGTGAATTTAAACTTGAATTTCAAATTATAATTTTGGCGCCAAACCGCCAAAACTCATATCTTGAATGTTGTTTTTGGTTCCAAATGGAAAAGGAGCTATTTATGGGCTAGTTTTTGATTTTTGGGTAACTTTTTGGGAAAGAAAGCTTGCATGCTGCGAAAGGGGGGATCTGGGTAATTTTCTATAAGTCCATAACTTGCATGTATCTCAGAGCTCAAGGATTTGAGATCCTCTGCATGTAAGAGTTCCATATTTTTGAATAAAATATTTTTCTCTATTTTGTGAGTGTTATTCTGTGTCTCGGGTTTGTCCCTCATCAAAAATATAATAGTTGGATCTAGTGATATCTAAAATTAGCTAGGGATAACTCTTTAAATATAACACCAACCATAAAACAGATGCTTTTAAGCTTGATTTAACACAGATGCTTTTAAGCTTGATTTAACATACAATAGTCAAAATGAGAGGTAAAGTTGGCCCTAGATTTGAATTTAATTTTTAAAAGCTAATGGATCATTTTGTTAATTTAAAGGAAATCATTATCAACTCTACAACTATTACCTAACCCAAGGAAACAAAAGGGTAAACTAAAGTTAGAAGTAGCCCTTAGAAATAAGTAAATATAGGAATAGTTTAGGTTTAGGTTTAGGTTTTATTGCTATCTCAACCTAAATGCACCATTTTTATTTTTATTATTACGTAAATGCTAACTAAGTTAAATTTAGCTCAAAATAAATATCAAAAGTGTGAGGATGAATTTGGAGGATTGAAGTGAAGAATTAGGAACTATTCATGAGTGATTAATGTGTAATTTTTAACAAAGCTATAAAAAAATAGCTTAAGATGTAAATTCATAAAAATTATAAATAACCCATTTGTCATGATATCCAATATATAATTAAATAAATAAAATATGAGTTAATATTGAATAAACATAATAGTTATATCAATCAATGGTGTGATTTATGTATAGTGTTTAAACTATAGAAAAAATGAATCCATCATTGTGAATGACTTGTGAGTTGTTGATGTTTGATTCTCAATTAAAAAAAGTATTTTTGGGTGAATGCTTACTTGGAGATATTTTAATGTATTGTGTTCCCTCATATGCTTTTGAATTATAGGTAGGGTTTAAATTATTTTCTCTACATACTATATTCTTCCTTATGTAAATCATTGGATTGATTGTCTCATATTATTTGTTGAGAAACCATGTTGTTTGTTGAGTACTTTAGGAAAACCTTGGTTGTTATTTTTGTGTTTAATAACCATGTAATATATCTCTCACTCTCACAAGGAGGACCTTATCATTCCATATTGGTCAGGTAGTACATAATTTGCTTCATTAATTAGCATGTTAGAACCATGTTAGTGCATCTTGGAGATCATGCATGGATCTTATATTATTATACATTTTTGTAGCTTTCTTCATTGAAATTTTTGCAAAGATGATATAGTCTATAATTACACATATTTGAATCATCTTGATATGGGACAATGATCAATCCATGTTTGGAATGTGTGCCTTAGGTGGTAGAAACTTGGTAGTGAAAAATTGAATTTAATTTATATCATGCTTTGTAATGGAAATCACATGTATTATGAAGTAATGATTAAATTATTTTAGGCTTATTTTTTTAAGTTGGAAAATGACTTATTAATGGTTCTTAGGTTTGAAACTTATTTCTAGGAGTTAATTTTGATGTTAGACCCTTTTTTGATCCAATGACTATATTTAAATCAAATTAGGATTCAAACATGATCTTGTTATTCATATTTGGCATCATATGATGTTCAAATTCACATATTTTACTAGAGATCACCTACATGTCTAGAGGTAATCCTAAGAAATCTATGATTTTATTGAACTAAAAAAATTCACATTCCTAATCAAAAGGGGTGAAATTATCACAATTAGTAGTTGATATTTTTCTAAAAAAAGTATTCCTCAAAGATAGTTAGTCTTTGGGCTCTACCTTCAATTCCTATAAACTTAATTCAATGGTCATATTTTGTTTGCATTGTTTCTTATTGTCATTTTATGTCATTTTTACATTTGAGTAAAAATGGTTACTCTCTTGTATGAAAAAGGTGAGATATTGAAACTCTCAACTATTCTATAGATCTCATAAGTGAGCAATCTTATGGTTTGATATTGATTTCCATGTCATTTTTAATATATATTGTTGTGTCTAGGTTGGAACCTATTGGTACCAAGGGTTTTAATTCCATAAAACCTAAAGGTATCACCAAAACCTAATTCTAGGGAAGTCAACATATCAAGACAATGAGTTAAAATTTTGATTAGACAATGGTAACAATAGACCAAAGCATAAGAGGGTTAAGAATCTTCTTCTTTCTTAGGTTCTATGAGGTTAAGGGGAGTTTCCTTAATATTGAATATGAAGTGACCTGAAGATAAACATAAATATATGATACACTTATAAAAATTGAAGCATGTCTTTCTAATTAATAGAAATGTAGCATTGAAAATTATCACCCTTGACAATTTCTCACTAGGTTTTTCTCCCCCCTATGTGCTTGGACTTATTATGCATTAACTTCCCATTTTTATAAACATTATTGAAAAATAAAATATGAGAAATCAAGCTATACATTTAATATTTTCCCCCAACATTTTTAGTCCCCAAAAAAAGGTGGATTTGGTCTAGGGTGTATTGTGTCCTAGACCAACTAATTTGGCTCCAAATTCAAATATATTAGTGCTATTAATTTATTATTTTAATTTCCAATTTTAAATGCTAGTTATCGGTATTTTATTTTCAATAAGTTAGAAGAATTGCATATAAATACCTAGTCATTTTCACAATTTTAAAGAGGAATAAAGCTAGTGAATTCAATTGAGAATATTGAGTGTCCTAAAAGCATTCAAGAGTAGTCAAGAGAAAAATTATCAAGATTATTGCACAATTTCATCATTTCAGCATCATTTCATGTGTTATGTAAGTTTTTCATATATTTTGTATACATTTTATTTATGTGTACTAACACAAGTGTAGGTTATCAAATCCAATCAAATCAATCAACAATTGATCCTCGAAGGTGATGAGTGTGACATAATTCTATCAAGGAGATTAGATCTAAGTGGTTAGTTCAAACAAGTTGTAAATTCATTACTTATTTTCAATTAGCCTCTATCCATCCAAGGATATGTTCTCTTTTATCATAATTTTCCATTGTGGAGGTAGAAATACCAACATGGGGTTTGATATAGGTAAGCCCCTATCTGGCACAATCCTTCCTCTCCTCTTATGTGTGCAAGTTGCATATTTGAAGTGAGTTTAAGGAAGATTGAAGGCTACTTGTTCATTCACGCACTCTAACCCTACAAGTTATCAAGTCATAGAATCCTCATTTTCTCGACAATAGACAAATTTTTGACAACAATACCTGGAAGGAAAAAGCTATAGACGGGGTACCTCAAGTCTATGATTTTAGTTCCCAAAAAATAGGAGGAAAATCTAGGGAATACCCACATGACCACAAGCACTATACAAGTTAAAAATTTCACTACTAGTAAAGTGATGGGTAGGTGGGAGGATTTGACACTATTGTCACTTGGGACAGGCAGTAGGTTCCTACGATGCTTGGTGATAAGCCTACAATGATAAGTCCTTGCAAGCTTGGAAAAACTACCCACACATGTTACTTGTGAACATGAATGAACTATTTTGCACCTAGTTATCATTTCAAAATTTTAATAAAAAATCAGGAATTTTGAAAACAATGACCTTTGTACCTACAAGCGACAAAATGATGCTAGGAATGTAAAGACATCTACCTTCATATTCCAGATGACATTATGCTTGCATAGTAGAATATATTTATACTATAGAATATGCCACCAATAAATTTTGTTGATGATACAATGACTTGTGATAGTATACAAACTATATGGTATGGATTTTGTATGACTGTAGAAACAAAAATAATGCTAGGGGTCTAAAAAACTCCTTTGTACTTTCCTAGGGTAAAAGTATTTGATTTGGACAAATTGACATTTGATCTTAAGGTTTTTGGGCATCTTAGACACAATGGCATGATCTATTTTGACCCAAAATGCCCCAAAATTGCAACTACCTCTTGGATATGACAACCACTTTTTAGCTTTAAACCCTCATATCTATCTAGCCTCACATGTCCAATTTAGATGAAACAAAAGGAAAAATTGAATTTCATGGACTTGCTAAACTCAATGGTGGGCTTAGATTTGAAAAAATATGCTCCAAAACTAATCTAAAATATAAATCGACAAAGAGAAAACCCCAAGATCTAGTATTTATATCAATATTTTTCTAATTGCCTAGTTCATCATATGATGCAAGAGAATATCATGATAAATTTTCAAGACCTACCAGGATTTTCAATCTAGCAATATCCCATGCACAAAACCATCCTTAGATATGAGAAGGGATTTATGAATTTGAAGTTCTTATACCATGTAGGAGCTGAAAATGAGCTCACGCACTCACCTCAAGGTCACCTAGAAAATAAAATATAACCTTCCAGAAGAGAGTATGGCAAGATGATAACTTACTTGATATTATATGGTTACAAGTGTACAAGAGACTTGCTTAAATAGACAAGGTGAGGGATCTAGACAAGATCATGGGATGTGTCTTAATCCTATAACATGAGACAACTAACTCAAAAAATATTAAATGACCTAGGACACCAGAAGTAAGTGACATAAGAAAAGATAAGATCTCATCAAGATAACTAAGACTTATAGAAATATTCCTAGGACCTAAGTAAACTTAACATGTGAATTATAGTAACTACTAGTGAACTAGTTAGGTAGAATACCAAATTCACACCAACAATTTTTGGATGAGTGTCGATGCCCAAGATAACCTATTATGAATTTTCTAACAAGACTAACAATCAGTCATACCACTATGAATATGTTCAGGAAACGTAAAATTCCTCTTTTATTGACACATTAGATAGGTTTTATTAGTAAAAATATTATTTTTATTTCTCTCTTTTGCATATGACAACACCTTAAAGAAGTTGTCACTAAGGGAGTGTATTTTTTTATGTTTCTATGTTTTCATTATTTTTTTGATATTTTTGCAATTTTTTAGACTAATAAACTTAAATTATTCCCTAAAATAATATATTCCAGATAAATATTTATTTGAAAAGCATTTTTATGGTCACTATCTATGATGTCACCATGGATTCCCATAAATTTAACTAAATCTTTATAATTTTTTAACATGTCTAAAGTTATGGGCTCTTAATGTTCCAAAGCAATAAGCTCTATATGGATGAGAGAGAGATAAATGTAAGATGGGGGTAATTATAAAAATTTAAGGTTCAATAATGGAGGTGATAGTGTAAACTATCATGTCATGGAAAAGTGTAATGAAATCAATGGAGTCTTTGAAGTCATATCCTTGACACGTTTAACAATAAGAAAGAATCTCACAATGCCAAATATTTCATTGGTATCCTTTGTTGGCTTACCACCAACACCAAACTCTTCAGCATGAATAGTTTCCTTACGATTCTTAGCACTAACAAACGGAGAAGTCACACCAGCAGATTCAAAGTTAACACCAGACTTAGTCACCTCCCCACCCTTGACCACACTAGCACAAATTTTCTCCAATTGATCCTCAAGGGTGAGGATTCTACCTTCCAAATTTTGTTTCATCTTAAGAGTTTCCTCCACCAGAATGGTCAAGGAATTAAACAATTCATCAATCTAGTTTTGAACAGAGTGCTCTTCAACCTTACTCACCACACCCCTAACTTTGACATTTGTCATATTAAGTTCATGAAAAAACCATTTAAACAATTTAAACAAAATTAGGGTACCCTCTCTAGAAGTTCCCAACACATCAAAGATAACTTCCCTATCAATATTAAGAAACCCCTTCCCCATAGCATCTTCCTCCGCAAAGGAACTAACCTTATTATGACTAGCAGGAACTTCCTTACCTTTCCCAAAAACAACTGGAATTTTGATTTTGTGGATGGAATTTAAAATCTCCTTTGCAAAACATTTCTTTTCTTCAGCTGCTCCAAGTCCATAGCCTAGGTCTTCACAGCATCATGACTGCCAACAGCCCTAGCCTTACCTTTCTACAGCAACTCCTGATTAACACTCGGGGACTCATCGACATCTAGACCACCCGTGATGTGAGAGGAGAGGTCCTTTCTAGTAATTGACTCACAGTCCTTAGAACCCTTTTCTTCTTACTTCCCTCCTCTAGCCCTTCTTCTACTTGGTCATAGGGGGCGGTGAAGATGCTTCACCATATAGGTCATTCTTCTCCTTCACACCAGCACATGGAAATTCAACAGCCACCTCATCACTGCAAGTCTCATATCCCTTGTTAGGGAATTGCTCCCATATTTTAGACTTTCCAACAGCAAGGAGTTGAGGAACCACCTCCAAAGAAGCAAGCGAGTCCAGAACAAAGTCCACATCCTCCTCAGAATTTGGCCCCTTTTCTAAAATAAGCTTCCTTTTCTTCCCTTTTTTACTAGGCAACTCCTCCTCTGAGATAGTCTCATACTCCTCCATCGGCTTAGGCTGCTTACCATTCGAGGTAGCAATAGGCTTAACCACCTCAAAAGAATTAGCATATTCAGAAATTAAAAGGATCAACACCACATCCAAAACAGGATTTTTGGGGTTTTTCTTGTGGTCCTTGAGACCAGAATCAAGCGAAGCCAGGAGATAATATGGAAAGGAGATCCTTTTCTTGTGGCAAAAATTATTAAGCAAGAGGAAGTGGTAAGCATTTACCAATGAGAAGCAACCTTCTAGGGTGATATGACGCATAAGCTCCTCGGAAACATCTCCCCACATTGCCTTTAGAGAGCTCCTCTAGTAGCCCCCACTCCTCGCAGTCTTCAATTCATTAGCTTCATCCCCCTTAAAGAAGATTTGCATAGAATTTTGTGACTCTTTTTTATCTCTAAAAGCTTTCATACCATCCATAGCCAAACCAGTAACATTTGCAATAAATTCTTTATTCATGTCAAATTCAGTTTCGCCCAGCTTCAGCACCCTATCATTCCATGCTTTTAAAAAAAAAATCATGGTTTAAGTATTGTTGTTGTGCAATCTCTCCAAATATGGATTCAACCATCCTTTCTCCAACACCTACCAAACCTCTAGATTCTTCTTGAAAACTTCATGGGAAAAGGGCTGTGTGGTTCCTATCTCCACCCATTTCTTCATAATTTGCAGAGTGTAAAAGCTTAAGAACTCTGAACGCAATAAGCAAGAACCTCGGGAAGACAATGCAAGGAATGCCCAGAATCTGTGTGAAAATGGAATTAAGGAAGAGAGGCATTAAAATCATAGAGTTTCATTCCCTACGGGGCTCAATCACCATACCATTTTCTCAATTCAAATCAGGCTTACCATGCTTGCACATAATCATTGGCCATGTGAAGATTGACATATACGCCACAAGCCATAATGAAACCTTAAGCAACTTAAATTCGGAAATCATTATTAATAGCTTCTATTGCCTCTATAGGGAGGGGGCCATTTAAACTCCATTCCCTAACACCTCTAACTCCAATGTTAGTGAATATATCTGGTAGCCCATTACCCTCCCTCAAAATATGGGAGATGTAATATTCATCAAAAGACTTTAGAATATCAATAGAGTCCCTAATCAAGGACTTAATTGTCCAAGAAGGGGAGGCGCCATTTTTCAAATTATTGATTATATTAAGGGAATCACCCTCTAGCCAAACTTTCTTATAGCCTTTAACTTGTGCTAGCTTAAGACCATGATAGGTTGCAGCCACTTTTGCATAGTGGTTTGTCTGAATTCCCAAAGGGAGGGCCACAACAAAGATGATCCTACCATTAGAATTTTTTATCACTCCCCCACATCCTACAGGTCTCAGATTCCCTTTAATGGCTCCATCAAAGTTAACCTTCACCCAACCATCCAGAGGAGCTTTCCAAGCAACATCAACCCTAGAGGTTTTTCCTTTAGTCACCAAGAGGGAAATATCAGAGGGCAGCTTCCACTTTTGAGCAATAGAGATATCATAGGGGTTGAGAATAATCTTTAGCCCATTGTGAAAGGTGACCCCAGAAAGAAAATTTTCTTTAATAGCCACACATATCTTATAGGCCACAGAGATAGCAGGGAGGGAAAAATTCTTGAAAATTCTATTATTGCACTCAAGCCAAACACCCTAGGCAATGTGAGGGAGAGAAAGAGACCATAGAATCTAAAGAGCAGGATTGGACGAAGGGCCAACCCATTGAGACCACAAATCTTTAATGGAAGCAGGAAAAACCCAACTTAGGTCTCAAAGAGAGAGCACATGGGCCCACACCGTTCTAACAAATTTGCAACCAATCAGCAAATGAGAAGCATTTTTTTACTTCCTCTTCACAAAGAAAACACATGTTAGGCATCACAAAACCTCTTTTGACCTAATTGTTTTTTGTTAATATCTTGTTCTGGAAAAAGAGCCAAAAGAAGACATTAATCTTCAGAATCAATTTAGAGGACTAAACAGAAGCCCAAAAAGGAGCAGGACCAACAAAGGACTCATTAAAATGAAAATTTGAGGCAACAAAGAAGTTACCATTAGAAGAAGGCTTCCAAACAAATTTATCAAAAGAAGGGAGAGAGGGACTATGAACCAAAGAGAGAGCCTTAAATAGATCCTCTAATCTAGGGTCCACCTCGTGTAATCTTTTCCAACAGCCTCCCTCAATATAATCAACAACAAATATGCCAAACCTCCACACACAAAGATCCATGAAAGGATGATCCCATGGCTCATCTTTAAGAGGCCTGTTACCAAACTAGTTGTCTTCCCAGAAAAAAATATTTCTACCATTTCCCATTTGCCAGAAAAGACCCTTGGCCACAAGTATACGGGCCTTAACCATACAACTCCAAAGAGCTAAACCAGACAGGGGGGAGAAGTCATGAGATAAGAACCCCCTAGTACCATCAGTACCACACAAGTATTTGCTCCAAGCAATTTTTTCCCATTCACTTTTAGCCAACATAAGGTTCCACAACTATTTTCCAAGAAGGGCAATATTAAACGCTCTAATTTTATGAATTTCAAGACCACCAACCTTTTTTGGTCTACAAGCATCATCCCAAGCAACCAAATGAATTCTTCTCTTATCCTCAACACCTGACCAAAGGAAATTCTTTTGAATTCCTTCCAATTTCTCCACAAATTTCCTAGGAATATAGAAAAGAATGAGAGCATAAACAAGAAGATTCTAAAAAGTGGATTTAATCAGCTACACTTTCCTGGCTTGGCTCAACAACGTCCCCTTCCAACCAGCTAATTTAGAATTAAATTTATCAATCATGCTTCACTAAAAAGAATCAGGAACATTAGAGCACAAGGGAAGACCCAAATAAGATGCATGGAGTTCCCCAGTCTGGCACTGCAAAATTTTGGCAATTTTAGTCTGCCTCTGCATCGGAGTGTTGAAAAAGAAAATACACTCTTGGGTAAGCTAAGCTTTTTCCCCGAAGCAGCCTCATAATTCTATAAAATGGACTTAATAGCCTTAGCCTCCTTAATCGAAGACTAAGCAAGCATAAGAGAATCATCCACAAACTACTGATGGGAAAAAATAAGATTGATGGATGAGGGGGCTAACCCAGACATAACCCCAGTATTAATATATCTCTAGATGAGATGACCCAAAGATTCCACCATGATAATGAACAGAAAAGGAGATATAGGATCTCCTTGCCTCAAACCCCTGGAGCAATCGAAGAGGGGAGAAGGAGAATCATTAATGAGGATGAAAAATTGAGGTGTGGAGATAAGCTGAAGCACAAGAGCCACCAATTTCTCCCCAAAACCAAAAGAGGCCAAAATCTTAGAAAGAAATCCCCAATCAACTCTATCATAAGCTTTAAGTAAGTCAAGCTTCAAAATAAAACTAGCTTGCTTATTCACAGTGAGGGAGTGAATATTCTCATGAACAAAGAGAATAGAATCCAAATTTTTCCTCCCCACCACAAACCCATTTTGCCTAGGCGAAATGATAAGAGGTGGAACCCTTTGCAATTTGACCACCAAAACCTTAGAGAAGACTTATACATCGAGTTACATAAGCTAATGAGACGAAACTCCTCAAAAGAAGTTGCACCAGGTTTCTTAGGCACAAGAACAATAAAGGAGGAGTTCAATTCCTTCAAAAGAGAGTCACACCTAAAGAAATCCTTAGTAGCTGCAACGACATGATCCTTATCAATAATTTCCCAAAATGACTAAAAAAAGAACATAAGAAAGCCATTCGGACCCGGCCCCTAATTTCCTTCAAAAGAGAAGACAACACATCAAATTTCTTCTACCAAAGGAATGCACACCAACTACCTATTAATTTCATCATTTAAGAGTTGTGGGATATCCCTAAGAATATCCTCTTGACACACCAAATCAATCTCCCCCTCCACCAATAGCAGCTTAGAGAAGTAGGAGGAACTAGCAAACTACAAATCAACATCCTTCTCCAGCACCTGATTATTGAAATTGATCTATTTGATTTGGTTAGAAGCCCTGTGTTTAAGCATAGATAGATGAAAAAACTTAGTATTCACGTCCCTGCTTTTTAGCCACATAATCCTAGACCACTGCTTCCAAAATTCCTCCTCCTTAGCAAAAATATTATGCAATCTAGAGAGAAGGATGTTTTCTTTCAAAATTAGGGCATGGTCATACCTAGACACTTGGATTGATTGTTGAACAGCTCGAAGCTCCTTAAACACAACCTCCTCCAAAAAAATGTGACCAAAGGAAGTGTGATTCCATTTTCTAACATTTTCCTTAATATTAGCAAGCTTTTTGGAAACTCTAAACATGGCCGAGCCATCCACATGAATGTTCCACCAATCATTAATTAGATTACTAAGATCAGGATGACAAGTCCACATCTTCTCAAATCTAAACCGAAAGTTTTTCTTACCCTCCAACAGATCCACCAACAAAGACAAGGGAAAGTGATATGACCCCAGTCCTGTCAAAGAAAAAAGTGAATAGGAATAAAGCACCAACCACTCAGGGTTAATAAAAGCATGATCAAACTTAACCTGGATAAGAGCTTCTCCCACTCACCTATTCAACCAAGTAAAAGAAGCACCTTTGAGGTCCAAATCAAGAAGAGCATTATCATTAATAAGATTCATAAGATCATATCTATTGTCATCCACAATCTACGATCCACCCATCTTATCAACATCATGCAAAGGAGTATTAAAGTCCCCCATAACCAGCCAATTATCAACATTGTGCAACACTTTGAAGGAACCAATATTCTCCCACAACCTTTTTCTAGCACTCTTACAATTTGGAGCATATATGTTAAATAGAGTCCAAGAGAACTTATCCCGCAAATGAATAAAGGAAGTAGCCACATGATTACAAGCATTGAACACCTCAACCCCTTGAATCACCCTAAGATTCCAAAAAGTCACAATTCCTCTCGAAGCACCCACTGCATCAGAGCAATGCAAGCCACAATCCTTAAAAATATTATTCTTCAACCTAGATAATTTATCCAAACCCATTTTAGTTTCTTGAATTAACAAAATATCAGGTCTATGATCTCTTACCAGATTCGCAAGAAGATCATGCTTGTGAGGGTGATTTAACCCCCTCATATTCCAAGAAATGATCTTCATAAGAGATTTTGGAAAGTGCTCTTGGAGCACATCTCCAGCAGACTTCTATGCATACCATCAATAATGTCCATACGGATCTCCTTCTCCCTAGTAACATTAGTAGGAGGGAGACCTCTACCTCCTGGCTCAAACCCATAGTCAGACCTTTGTCTATTCCTTGTCACATCTCTCAGTGAGGGAGAGTGATTTTTTCTTATTACACCCATGACCTAGAATGTAAGGAGGATTATCTTGATCCTCTAGTTCCCCATTGTCCTTGGCTTCATACAAAACCTCCAATCCCTCAACCTTTGAACCATCAACTTGTACCTGAATCATCCCCAAAGGAGGAGACTTTAAACCAACATTCACAGAAGCCTTATCAACTTCCATAACCTCATTCCTCACTCCATCCATAGACTCCACAGTATCACGAACAAGGGAGGAAATATCCTCATTTCCCTGGTCCTGTTCCCGATTCAACTCTACTAAGTCCACCTGGCCTTCAGGAATGTTGACCTTATTAGCCACTACCAGGCCCATTTCCATGGGTTTATCATCCACAGCTTCGTGCAGGGCTGACTCCCCTTTCTCTAAAGGTTCCAAATCCTATTTAGGAGCTTTCTCCTTCTCTCTCCATTGTTTAGTCATCTGCTTTGGCAATTTGAGAGGACATTTCTTTGCCTAGTGGCCAGATTTTTTACAATGGAAGCAAGCAAAGGGATTCAACTCAAATTCAACCGCTTGTTCCCAAACCCCAAACTCAAAGTTAATCTTTATCAAGGTAGGCAGGTCAGTTGATTGCTCCACATTCACACAAAATCTGGCATAAACCAGTTGCTTCCTAGATGCCATCATTTGATCAATCGACAATAAATACCCAAAAGTGCTTGTAATCCCTTTAAACACTTCCTCATCCTAGAATTCCATTGGGAGACCAGGAAGACGAACCTAGATTGGAGCAACTAAAAAAGAGCACACGTTCAGGTTGAAACCTAGTTCCCACCTTTTTAGCATCAATGAGGACTTGTGAATGAACCAAGGGCCACCCGTCAGCATTGTTATCATATCATCTTCATAGTTGAAAGAAAAAAGAAAGAAACCTTTAGCCATAGTAGCCACATCAATTTGTCCCTTAGGTTTCCAATGATTTAAAGAAAACTTGCACACCAACTCAATATGAGGTTGAGGACCAACAAATTTTCCCAACAGAGCCATATCCATATTAGACATGCTTTTATCAACAATACAGTCCAGGACAAAGATAGAGTATTCTCCAGTCTTTGCATTAGCAACAAACGGTATAGGAGGATCTAAGTAATTTTACCTTTTGGCCTAGCCCCAAACAGATTTGTCCACTTATGAGAAGAGCTCGACAGGAAATCATTCTTAGTCTTATCAATCCCAAGATCCACAACATTAGGAGTCCCATCACAAGCATTAGACAATAGGCCTGGCCCAAACTTTTCAGCCTCGAGATTCTCCTTTTCAGAGATGGACACCGAGGGATGCGTTGGACACGCAATCTTTGAAGCCCCTTTCCCCCCCAAAAAGTTCATTAGCCACTAAAGGGGACCCACAACGCTTACTTGCAGTAAAGGACCTGACTGACATCACCTTCCCATCAGCAAATTGTCTACCATTAACGCCTGCAACATCATCAAGAAATCCCGCCATTTCAAAATTTGAATTTTCACCACCGCAATTGCCACCACCCGAGGAGCTCTCCATTCTTATAGTTTTAATGTTAATGGTAAGTGGCTCAATTATTCCTTGTTTTTGGAATCCTAACCCTTTGTCTTTGAATCTCTTGTTCTTACATATTTTAAATTCTTTTGGATAGATTTTATTGGCAAAAAATAGTATATATTATTTATGTTTGAATAACCAAGAAATTATGTCATCATTGATGATCTTGGCATCCAAGTAACCATTCTAAATAAAAAAGTTACACCATGCATTGGATGGCCTTCTTTCTTGATGACACCAATGTTTCCCATAGGACCATGGAGAAAGGAGTTGACCTACATAAAATTTGTTTTGTAGCTCATATTCCTCACAGTCCTTGTCTATGATCTTGACCTTAATTTGAGAAGTTGGAAAGGTAGAATATGTTGATGCCAAAGTGGCAGGACCAATATCAAACAAGGATGGTAATGATGTAGGAGTGACAATGTGCACACTAGAACAATGATGGGGTTTTTCGTAGGAACCTTCCAACATTTTAATATTAACAAGGGTGAGGTTTAGAAAGTACTATGACTTATATGAAATTGTGCAAGAATTTAACACATTGGTTATATTTGGAGGGAAAGACCTACTTGGAATGAATCCATGGGTGACCAAGGAGAAGGTTATATGGGAGTTCAATATCAAGAATGTGGAACAAGATTTTTTTTAACATAAAACCTACTTGAATTGGAAGCCAAGTGACACCTTCAAATTTTCTCTCTCTCTCATCATAAGATTTGATAGTTATCTTCTTCTAAGGTTCAGGGTCATAATTAAAATGTCCCAATTTCTTGATAATTTTGTATGCATAGAAGTTTGAACCAAATCTACCATCTATAAGGACTCATTTGACCTTGTTTTTATTTATAATGACTTTTATATGGAGTGTTCTAGTGTGTGATGGATCAATAGAAGGCATGTCAATTAGACTAAATGTAAGTGTTAGCCTATTTTGTATTTTTGGCCTAAATAGGCACACTAGGTCAAGCTTATTAGAACCTAAGTGAGGTTAAAATGTTTCCAAAAGGTAAAGAAAGCTTCAATAAGGTGCTTTTTCGAGTCTTAAAATAAAAGTGTAATAGGCATCCTTGGTTTATTATGTCTTTTGGTCATGTTTTTAATGAAGAAGATTTTACAAATTATTAAGATTTCTAAATATCTTGACTTAGTCAAAATAGACTTATCTTGACAAGAGCCAAGTATTGAAGGTTTTGAAGGTAACGAGAAAAGCTTGTAAAAGAGCCTTAGTTTGATCTTAAATGACTTGACATTTTCAAACTCCACGTTGTAAATGCTTTGGAGGGAAAGTTTGTTTTGGGAAGAGCTTGAGTTGCATCCAAACAAGTCCATTTGTTTAGGGTTTTGGTTGTATTGGTTCAGCTCACTCCATGAGTTTCTGCAGGCTACTATGGCATCCAAACAGTTATGAGGTAGCATAGAGAGCTATAAACTCGTTAAGATGCTTCAAGGAGTTCTAAAGATCCTGACCTCTGTCCCATGCAGCATTGTACACGTGATAAACAAGGAAAATGCTAGGTCTATTTATTTTTTACCATTATTCTCATCTCAAGAATAAAGAGGCATTATTGCAAGGCAGCTGTACGTGAGAATGCTTTCACAATGAAGGAAAAAGGTGTGAAAACCTTGTTTAGCCCTAAGAGTTATCAGTGCTAGTTCAAGCAAGGACATGCACATGAAGTTTATCATAGCAGCCACCAAGCAAAAACCTCTAAGTCAGTCCATTCAAAATTCATACTATGGTGACTTAATGGAATAGCTATAGAAACTGCCTCGAAGCCCAGGATAATATTGGGTGGTACATCTATGGAAGAGAAACTGAAGACAAGGAGGTTAATCATGAGGGAAATGTACATTGCTAAATGAGAAAAGAAGTTTCATGAGCTTCGTGCAATAAAGAGGCAATATAGGGTTTCGTTATGCAAGTATATTTGGCCTGAATTACTGCAACACAAAATCTACTGTTGAATATTTGGTGAAAGAATATTCTAGCAAGCATGAAGAGCGAGGATTCAACTGTGGCTATTCATCTAGATGAGAGATCGGTGTTTCACCAAAAAAAACAGAGGATCTCTAGATTGTCCTAATCATAGAAACATGATCCACTTCAGGACAGAGAAGGATTCAAAACTGGGTAGACAATATAAGGTTGTGAGAGTGCCTTCAGGAGTACAATGGTGCTTGTTGTTGCCCTTTGTGTAAGGAAGGGTCCTTGGTTTTGGCCAAGAACGGCCCAGATTTTGAAATTATTGCAAGGAGGAAATGACCTGGTAAAATTGGAAAGGCATCAATTGAAAGACTCTAAAGAAGATTGGTAATGATGTCTATGCAAGGGGGCAGCATTTCAGAAGTTTACCATTCCACAAGAGTTTGTGAGCCTCATTACAGAAGCAAGAATATTATCTCTCCTAAAGTTGGTGAGGAAACTCTTATGGAGCAGTTCAACATGTTACACAGACTGTTGCCATTGTACCAAAAGATCGATCTGTTAATGCCCAATAGAATCATGGGAGGCAGTTAAGCCATGTCATGAATTCAAGTGCTGCACTCCACAGCACAAGGAGACCAAGGGTGCACACATTGCAACAACACCTTTCCTCCCCTCCCCCTAGCACAAGCAAGGGGTTTGAACCCGTGACCCAGGATCTGATACCAATTGTTGCATAAACGGTTGTCATTGCACCAAAATATTGACCTGTTAATGCCCAATACAACCACCAGAGTTAAATGAATCCATGGGAGACGATTAAACCATGTCACGAACCCATGCGCTGTGCTGCACAAGGAGACCAAGGTTGCACACCTTGCAGCACAACAAACTCGATTATGAAGCTTTTTATTTAATACTACTCAGTATCTTGGCAGGAGGTATTGGAATCAATTTGCAATCAGCTAATAGATCAAAATAGATTGGATGGCAAAATCAGAGGAAAGTATTAAGGAAGAAGGTCTGGAGAGATGATGTGGAGAATTTTATGGAGACGTTCCATTGCAGGAATTTTGTAGCATTATGCACAAGATTTTCATTTATACCTCTGAAGAGGTATAGAGGATGACATCGCAGTGTATAAAGCTTCAAGGATGCTCTGAAGATTTAGCAGGAAAGGGAGGGAAAAAATCGAGGTGTTCTGATCTTGGAGAATCCACCGTTCCTTCATCTGCTGCGGAGCTGAAATCCAATGTCTGATGCTTCTTCACGAGTCTACGAGAGTTCATGTCTAGCTAGGCTTTATTTGGGCAACTAGGTGGCATCGAATTTGAACAGATTGTGCATAATCGGGAGAGGGTTTCCAGTTCGCAGCTTATGGATGATGCTACTCTTCGGCCTTTCTTATATGCTCGAGAAAGAAAGTGCAAAAAGCCAGCGAGCTATATCTGAAACGACTAATAAGGAAAAAAAAAAGATATTTTCCATTCATTGCAATTGCTAAGCCGCTGCAGCAGAGATAGGTGAGGAGAAAGTTGCTCTACATGTGCAGTGAGGATATCTACCATCAAAGGGATATATCAAGGCACTTTCACTTGTTCCAAAGCCACAGTCGATGGCTCAATGTTGAGAATAGGAAGTTGGATATGCTACTAGAGAGTTTGGCATCATATCCTGAGGATAAGACCTCTTCGAATCAACTGCAAATCTTGGAGTAATGAATAACGAGGAGTAGCATATCAGTAGTTGAACTACAAAGGACAATGCTAAGTAACAGGGCAAGTCTTCAAATGGAAAGTGCAAATCGATGATACAAATGGACAGACCTATGTGTCAAGAGAAGGCAGCAGATGAATTATCTGCAGGTATCTCAAGGAAAGCAACAGCACTTATAGACGAAATACAAGGACAGTTATTTTCCATCTAGAAATCAGTATATGAAAGGGTCAGGGTTAATGTTTTGATGGCCAAGTTTGATGGTATTCGAGGGCTTGGATTTCAAGAGATTTCTGTTGACAAAGTGGTGTTTGTGATCACAGTCAATATAAACAAAATGTATAGATTCTCAAGTTAGCTTGGCAAGTAAAGAAATGGCAGAGTTTATGATGCAGGAGGTTTAGTGACAGTTAATAGAGGATAGTTTGACATGATACTAAAAGCTTACACCAAGAGTGGTCTTGAAGAGAATATATGGGAAGGTTTCTACTCTAAGTAAATATGACAGAGACCAAAAAGGATGTGACAATAGATCAATGGACAGCAACCTAGGAAGAATGGCTTAAGGTTGAAATAAGGGACAACACGGTGAAAAAGAAAGGCAGAGTAGTTTTCTTGATATGACAGTTCATGGATTGAATTTTGACCTTATGATAGACAAGTCCATAGCACAGTTGAAGAGGGCAGTTCACAGTTAAGAGCATGATTGAAGAGATAAAATGATTGTCAGGATATGGGGTCTAAATCCAGAATGACAGTTGTGTTCATGTGGCAATGCTCAATAAAGTTAAAGAGGATTTCAAAACAGAAATAGTCCTATCAGTAGTGTATGTGCAGTCATGTGCATTGCATGATATATATCTGATTTCAAGATAGCCAACATTGGCCAAGAGGATGAGAATCCTAGTATAGTAGTTTACTAGATTGCTTGTGCCAATTGTTGGTGGACAATGCTTTCAGCTTGTGCATGATGGAAGAAGTCAGACTAGAGGACAGTCATCAAGATTTTGACAGTGACAGTCATATTGAACGAAGAGAAAAGAGCAGAGTAAGCTACAGGTCTGTTTTGAAAAGACAGTGAATCCATCAACGATGCCAAGTAACAAAGATATGGAGAGCATGGAGGACAGACCTAGGCCTATTCTAGTCAAGCACCAACACAACAATGATGAAATACAGGGGGACATCATAGTCTATGGAGATCAGTTTGAAGACCAAGCATAGACCAAACAGATGTTGCAGAATCAAGCATGACAGAGGTCACATGGCAAGATGTGCTCATTCAGCATTCGTGGTACTGTAAAGTGATGACAGAGTTGATTATGAATTCATACCAAAGGACACTCAATGCATCTTTAATGGTTTTGAGGGTGTCTTTGATATTTTCCTGTTTGAATTAGTCAAAATAGACTTATCTTGAAAAGTGGAGACACAATGGACTTGCAAATAAAAGTCCATTTTGGATTAAGTGCCAAAAAAATAAAATTAAGATAAGTGCAATTTGATATTTCACCTATATTAAACTTTCGAGTCAATTCCCCATTTTTAACAATATTTTTGTTGTTATCCTAAAAGTGTGGTTTGTCATTGGTTTGGTTATTTTCATCTTTGTCTTTGTTATGGATTTTGACCAAACCTTTGGAAATGAGGGCTTCCTTGATAGTGACCCCCTTTTCAATAATTCTATGAAAAGTGGAGACACAATGGACTTGCCAAAAAAAAAGGCCATTTTTGACAAGTCAAGATTTTCTTGTATTGACCAAAGAAAGTAACTAGAAATACTCCACCAACATTGAAGGAAGGAATAAAAACTCTCCCCGTTTCATTTTTTATGAATCACAAAGATCAAGCATGGTTAATGGCACACTATTTTGGAGTAGTTAACAATGTGGATGGAGGAGTGAAGTGTATGGGAGAATTGATTGATTGCATGAGAGTGGATTGATAGGTTAAGAAAAAGAGCCTGGTAAAGACAAGTCTAAAGATATATCTAAATCTAAGGGAAGATCCAAAATCTCTCATAAGAGTACATTAAAATTTTGGAATTATGGTAAATGGGGTCATCTCAAGTAAGTTCAAATATTGTCGGTGCTATGTATGGTATCAATTTCTATTTAAGTGTCCAAAAAAATTAAATTAAGAAAGCAATTTTTTATGTGATCTAAATTGTATTTTTATTTCTGAAGAGGTTCTATGTTAAAGAGCTACTTGGTATCTAGGGTTTGTAATACTTTTTAATTTGGCTCGTAATTCCTTTCTTATAATTATGTGTTATGTCTCAATGAACCTACTAGTGGAGAACTTCAAGAATTACAAAGAGGTTAGTGAATATGATTGATCAAGTGAATGCCAACAAATATCATTAGAAGCCTTATATGTGATAAGCATGGGAACAAATAACAAGTTATACTTGAATCCTTGAATGACAAAAAAATATAATGTTACTCTCAATGTCAAGATCTTCTTATATAGTCTCTCAAAATATTTGTAAAGTAAATCATTCAGGGTGTTGTTGCAATTAAATCATACACAATAGAATAACTATTTAAATAAATTAAAAATAATATTAAATTTGATGACCATTTGACCATCAAGTACATGAAATTAATGTTAATATTGATAGCTATTTGATTGTAATGTTGAGGATCAAGATATTCAATTCGACAACCATTTGGTTGTCACTTTATGGACCAATTTTTTAAATTTCATAGTCATTTGTCCATCACATGCAGTGTATTAAAGTTAAATTTGATAGTCTTTTGATGGTAATGTGAGTATTTAGATGTTAAATTTGATGGTCATTTGACCGTCCCATCTAGGAGTTTCATACTAAAATTGATAACTATTTGACTATCACTTCTTCTATTTTTACATAAATTTGACAACCATTTAATCATCATGCTCTAAGATTCCTATCTATGTTTTGACAACCATTTCACCATCATGTCCAATATTTATTGTTATCAATCATTTGATTGTCACTTCCAATTTAACAAGAAATATTGGAAGTGACAATCAAATGATTGATAACATTAAATATGACAATAGTTTAGAGTTTGAAGGTCTTGAGATAAGAATGGAAGCACTATGCCATACTCATAATGTTTATGCTTGGAGGTTTAAAAGTGTGATAGATTTTTATTTGATAATCTATTAACATTGGACTTTAATATATCCAATGATAGATAGTTATAATAAATAATATACAAATTATTTTTGTTTTGGATGGATGTAGGATGTCACTATGTATATGCATGAAATGAATTCCAATGGTCATATAACTATTGTAGAGATGGAAAAAGCTATGGAAAAGGAAACTCTGTCATGATTTAGTTTATTGGATATCGTCATTATGTTGACTTGAACATTGAGATTTAATGTTCGAAAAAATAATTTAATCACCAAATAAATTTGTTTCAATTATATGCATCTCATAAGAATTTATGGATCCATTCAACACCAACAAATAAATAATTTCCTTATACAATAGTACATAGTAATTATTTACTGTGAAGAGCAAATCTAATAAGTTAATCATGACTATTTCATAATGGTTTCAAATTGGGATAGATATTGTATATTAGTATTTGTTCTTTAAACAATATAAAATTTGGGAAATGGAATATAAAATAAAAAATAAAGGAAAGTGATTAATATTTGCAGTGCATTTTGTTTATAGTCTATTTCATCGTAAGCATGTCCCTGCGGCAATTCCAATGCTTTGCTCTTTGCTGGCCGAGGAAAGGAATTGTAAATGGGCACCGTTTTGAGGAAAGAAGCCACCGGTATAACGACAAGGAATAGCCAAAATGCAGCTTATTTAAGCCATTCTTTGCATTCAAACTATTCATCTAAGAAAATGGGAAAGAAATATTTGGTATCAATAATGCTTATAATGCTCATATTTGGAGTGGCAATGGTGGCTTCATATGATTACTGCCAGGACAGCAGATTTTGGTGCCAGAGCGCTGCAGATTGTCACTATGGATATCCTGGCGAAACTGAGCAGTGCTGCCACATTGGATTATGTGGGAATGGTTATGGCTATTGCTGGGGATCTGGGGATGGAGAGCAATGTCCCAATTAATAAATCAGCATCTTCTTCTTTTTATTTCACAATCTGGTTTTTGTGTGCATCATAGAATAGAAGATTTTTAAGATTCTCGAGGTCAAAGAAAGTCTGGTGGTCAGTAGATCCTAAGAATAGAATAGAACACTTTTAACGTTCATGAGATCAAAGAAAGTCTATGGAACATTAGATCTTATTATTTTAGCATTGTGAAGTGCTGATCTCCTACAGTTTAGTTTGATGATGAGCTATCCCATTCTCTCCACCCATTCCATGCTAAATAAATCTTGAAAAGTAGCTGCTGCTAAATCACTTATGCAGTTGTCTCTCATGTCAGCATATGCTTTGCAATCTAATATAAAAAAAAAAAAATCAGTTTCCACCTTCTCTGTTGTACACAAGATACAAAGCCTCTAAAATAGTAAATTAAAAGTCATTTAATGATAACAGATTTCCACAATCCATAGAGATTAGCTGCAAAGTTTCTGGATTTGATTGTGCAAGTTTATTTTGCATCAACATTTCAGATCACACTCAGTGATGAAGTAGAAAGCATGTGATTTGAAACGTTGATGCAAAATAAACTTACACAATCAAATCAAGAAACTTTGCAACTAAAAGTCATTTGATTATTTAGTATTTATTAATGTTCTATTATCTTATATATTTCTTATATTTGTTTTTAATTTAATTGTCTATAATTTGATTAATCTATTTTTTTTATAATTAGTGGCATTAAATCACATGCTTTCTACTTCATCACTGAGAGTGATTTGACACGCAAAATAAACTTACATAATCAAATCAAGAAACTTTGCAACTAAAAGTCATTTGATTATTTAGTATTTATTAATGTTCTATTATCTTATATATTTCTTATATTTGTTTTTAATTTAATTGTCTATAATTTGATTAATCTATTTTTTTTATAATTAGTGGCATTAAATGTTTGAGACTTAATTTTTCGTATGTTATTTTCTTTCATAAAATATTTGATTAGTTTGAAGAAGTTTAATGATAAAAAAGCAACATTTTAGAATATTATTTCTATATAATAATTTTAAAATTATAATAATTTTTAAATGATATGAAAATTAATTAGCCAATAGGCTTATTGTGTGAACTTTGGTCAGAATTTTCATCAGCCTTTCCAATTTTTAACCCTTCTGCGTCCGGTTCTCGGTCAAAAAAAAGGTGACAGATTTTTTAAAGGTAGGGATATTTTATTTTTTTAGTTTTTTATATTAAAGTGTTTGGTGCGTTGATAGAGAAGGCCAACGAAATTAAACATTAGCTAGCATTAGCATTAATTGTTGTATGGTTTCCATGTAGTGGTGATGGTTGTAATAAGACCTAATATTTAAAACCTTAGAAAACATAGCGAATGTATGCACAATTTTTGATAAGGCATTGTTGGGTGTCGTTTTGTGGCTTTACCTGCTATTAGAGTTGTGAGCGAGGAGGGCAAGCTTTTGTGAAGGTGCAAGTTGGACCATCCGTTGTCGAGCTTCTGTGAAGGTGGTTGGAGGTTATTTTGTGTTTTTTGCATGGGCTGATGGTTGAAAAAGCAATACAAAAGTCTCGGCTCTAATAATTTTTTCCCCATTTTTTTTGCAGTCGTTGGAGAAAAAAGGGAGTTGAGAGAAAGCAAGCGGGAAGAGGTGCATTTGGGAAACCCCTTTAAAGCAAGCGAGAAGAAGTGCATGTTGAAAAAACCCTTTGTAGAGTATTTCGATTTTTCATAGGGCATTGTTGATTGTTGTTCCATGGCTTTACCAATATTGTTTCATTTATGGTTTTCGTGTAGTCGCAATGGTTGCAAGGCAATATTGTTTTTTCTTGCATTGGTTTGTTACTATGAATTCTTCTATTTTGTAGGTTTTTTCATCTAGGTCACTATTGAAACCAATATTGTTTCATTTATGGTTCGCATTTTGTGGCGATGGTTTTGCATGGGTTTGTTACTGTGACTACTTATGTTTTGTGGGTTTGTTTCATTTATGTCTTCCATTTTGTGCTGATGATTGGAACACAATAAAATAGTTATGTTATACAATTTATGTTGTTTCCCATAAGGCATTGTTGATTGTTGTTCTCTAGCTTTGGCTATATTGTTTCATTTTTGATAAGGTACTGTTGAAAATAATTTTTGATAAAGTACTATTGAAACCAATATTGTTTCATTTATGGTACGTATTTTGTGGCAATGGTTTTGCATGGGTTTGTTACTGTGAATTCTTTTGCTTTGTGGGTTTTTCCATCTAGGTCACTGTTGAAACCAATATTGTTTCATTTATGGCTTTCATTTTGTGGCAATGGTTGCAACGCAATAAAATTGTTATGTTATATAGTTTATGTTGTTTTCCATAAGGCATTGTTTATTGTTGTTCTCTAGCTTTGGCTATATTGTTTCATTTTTTGATAAGGTACTATTGAAAATCATTTTTGAAAAGGTACTATTGAAAATCATTTTTGATAAGGTACTATTGAAACCAATATTGTTTTATTTATGGTATGCATTTGTGGCAATGGTTTTGCATGGGTTTGTTACTATGAATTCTTTTGTTTTGTGGGTTTTTCCATCTGGGTCACTATTAAAACCAATATTGTTTCATTTATGGCTTTTGTTTTGTGGTGATGGTTGCAACGTAATAAAATAGTTTATGTTACCCAGTTTATGTTGTTTTCCATAAGGCATTGTTCATTGTTGTTCTTTAGCTTTGGCTATATTGTTTCATTCTCCATAAGGTACTATTGAAAATGATTTTCGTTAAGGTCCTATTGAAACCAATATTGTTTCATTTATGGTTCGTGTTTTGTGGCGATGGTTTTGCATGGTTTGTTACTGTGAATTCTTTTGTTTTGTGGGTTTTCCAATTGGGTCACTGTTGAAACCAATATTGTTTCATTTTTTATAAGGTGTTGTATTTTTTTTTATGGGTTTGTTACTATGAATCCTACTATCATCTACGACACTGTTGAAACTAATATTGTTTCATTTATGGTTTCCATGTGGTGCCCATGGTTGGAAGTAAATTAAACAGTTTATGTTATTTTCACTTTTGAAACTAATATTGTTTCATTTATGGTTCATGTTTTGTGGCGATGGTCGCAACACAATAAAATATTAAATGCTATACAGTTTATGTTGTTATCCATAAGGCATTGTTGACTGTTGTTCTCTAGCTTTGGCTATATTGTTTCATTTTTTATAAGATGTTGAATGTAGTATTGTTCTCTAGTAGTTTATGTTATTTTTCATACCTAGCATTGTTGATTTTTGTACTGTGGCTTTACCAATATTGTTTCATTTATGGTTCCCGTGTATTCACGATGGTTGGAAGGCAATAAAATAGTTTATGCTATTTTTGACAAGGCACTATTGGGAAATAAATTTGTTCTTGTGTAGGGCTATTTTTTTTTTTTTGCATGGGTTTGTTACTATGAATTTTTTTGTTTTGTGGGTTTTTTCATCTGGATCACTGTTGAAACCAATATTGTTTCATTTATGGCTTTCATTTTGTGGCGATGGTTGCAATGCAATAAATTAGTTGATGTTATACAGTTTATGTTGTTTTCTATAAGGCATTGTTGACTGTTGTTCTCTACCTTTGGGTATATTGTTTCATTTTTTATATGAAATAAAATAGTAAATGTTATAGAGTTTATGTTGTTATCCATAAGGCATTGTGGACTGTTGTTGTCTAGCTTTGGCTATATTGTTTCATTTTTAATAAGGTACTATTCAAAAAAGAATTTCCTAGGTCGTTGTTGAAACCAATATTGTTTCATTTTCGATAAGGTACTTTTGGAAAAAGAATTTCCTGGGTCACTGTTGAAACCAATATTGTTTCATTTATGGCTTTCGTTTTGTGGTGATGGTTGCAACGCAGTAAAATAGTTAATGTTATACAGTTTATGTTGTTTTCCATAAGGCATTGTTGACTATTGTTCTCTAGCTTTGGCTATATTGTTTCATTTTTTATACACAATAAAATAGTAAATTAAGAACAGTTGTAAATACTGATACATGTGTTGAATAGGGCAACATAAGTTTATAACCAAACAACATAAAATAAAATGAGGGGTATACACTGAAAGTGAAACAAAACTATAAGCAATTTAAACATCGTCTAATGTGT
This sequence comes from Sequoia sempervirens, assembly GCA_007258455.2. Classification (NCBI taxonomy): domain Eukaryota; kingdom Viridiplantae; phylum Streptophyta; class Pinopsida; order Cupressales; family Cupressaceae; genus Sequoia; species Sequoia sempervirens. Next base: position 521,345,802 of record VDFB02000003.1, on the reverse strand, counting down.
TGCAGAAAGTAATATGATAATTTTTTTCATTACAACTAATAGTAGTACAAGGAAATTTAACACCTTAATGCATTGTACCTTTGAATTTAATTGAATGTATTAACTGAGGCACATCTATGAGCTTCAAGATATAATAGTATGGTTATGGGCCAATAAACCAACAATTAATTCACCATAAATTCATCACAATGAATAACTAGCCAATAATAAACCCGATTTGATGTCATGTCTAACTTGGACATCAAAGTAACAATTTTTAAAATGATCATCAACACCTTCACTAATTATTGATATATGAACAATGATCTTATTTCCATAGTCGTGAAGCAAAATTATTTCTTGGTTTTCAATACAACATGGTTTAATGTTCTTCTTTTATTTATTTTTATATAGATTTACATATAGATATGCACAACAACTTGAACAAAATCCCACACATCATAAATTCATGATTTTATAAGGGGAAACCCTCATACATGGGATGTGAGAATATAAAATATAGAGAACCCATGCCTTATTGAGTATGGATGTTTTTTTTTTCTATCTAAATAATGTTTCCTTTAATATATAATTCTCGTTAACATGAATTCCACTCATGATTCATAAAATAATTATCATAACAAGGTACTAAGAGTCAAATATTTAATCATGGAATTTGAGAATAAAGACCATAAGGTTCAATCAAAATGATATTATTAGTTTTACTTATAATAATATTTTCACAATTCAATTATTGCATAATATAATGACTCAATGGTGCATACCTACAAAGTAATAAAATAGTTCATGCTCTTCTCAATAAGGCATTGTTGGTTGGTTTTGTGTGCCTTGAAGGATAGTTGTTATTTGTCTCGCCTCAATTAGGATTTCTTAGAATGAAAGGCCATATATTAAGTGTGAGATGAAACATTGGTCTTATCATTGATTATAGTGACAGACTAACATACATTGTCCACCAATGTAATGAATGGTTATATCAATGTTTTTTATTGTGCTTAATAAACAGGTTGTCGTACATATGAATGTTGTCTACATATAATTTCATGAACATATGTATCTGTACATAGGGAAAATAAAATGAAACACAACAAAATAAGGCCTGCACTCCACCCTACCATATTGGGTCATGAAGCCTCATAGGTTGTCACCAAACCCCTGAGCAAGAACATACATTGTCCACCACTATGATCAATGGTGAAACCAATGTTTCTTATTGCACTTAATATATAGCCTATCATTCTAAGTTATGCAACCGTAGCAATATCAAAGATAGACATATCCAACATAACTTTATGAACTCCCATGTAGCAACAATATACTCTACACTCAGCCAACATAAGAAGATTAAAACCACATAAATCAAATGGAAAAATTATGAAACCTCGTGTTTTGTGGTTTTCCCTTATTGTGTGTAGTTTGGCTAGAATTTTCCTCAGCCTTCCCAGTTTTCAACCCTTCCGACATCCGGCTCTTGGTCGGAAAGAAGGTGGAAGATTTTTTTGCTTTTTAATATTAAACATGTTTCGCGCATCGATAGAGAAGGCCAGTAAAATTAAACGCCGATTGGCATCAACATTAATTTTTTTATGGTTTCTATGTAGTGGCAATGGTTGCAAAGTAATAAAATAGTTCATGTTCTTCTCAATAAGGCATTGTTGGCTATTTTGTGTGGCCTGCAATAAAAATTTGCACTATTTTTCATAAGGAATTGGTGATTCTTGACTTGTGGCTTTAGCAATGCTATTTCATATGTGGTTCTCATATACTGGTGATGGTTGAAAAGGAATTAAACAGGCCCTATATTTATACTTTCCAAAGGATAGTTGTTATTTGTCTAGGCCTCAATAAGGATTTCTTAGAATGAAATGTTGTGTATTAAGTGTGACGTGAAACATTGGTATCACCATTGATTATAGTTGCAAACTAACATACATTGTCTACCAACGTAATCAATGGTGATATCAATGTTTTTTATTACACTTAATATAATACATGTGGAAAATACATATACTCACATACACACTCACACATACATATAAACATTCAAATTTGCATGCATATACGCATAAAAATGCATTATATACACATATATATACATGTGCATCTGTATCAAGATGTTGTATGCACTTAGAAAATTCAACTGCATGCATATATGTTTATGTAGATGTATACATGCATACAACCATGTCCACAAGTATATATAAAAATAGTTGCAAATATTGATACATGTGTTGAATAGGGAAATCAAATTTGCACCTTTGCAAAATCTCGTTGTCTTGGCTCACAGCTATGGCAGGTCTTATTACAACCATCGCCACTACACAAAAACCATACAACAATTAATGTTGGTGTTAGGACGGCGAGCTCCTGTGAATGTGCAAGTTTGATCATCCATTGTCGAGCTTCTGTGAAGGTGGTTGGAGGTTATTTTTTGTGTTTTTTGCATGGGGTGATGGTTGCAAAAGCAATACAAAAGTCTCAGCTCTGATAATTTTTTTCCCAAAAAACAAAAGAAGGGTTGCTCTCCACCTTGCCATAGTGGGTCATGGCACCTCATAGGCTCTCACCAGACCCCTGGGCAAGAACATACATTCTCCACCACTGTCATCATTGGTAAAACCAATGTTCCTTATTTCACTTAATATAGAAACAATCGACACCACACGCAAACCATAAATGAAATAATCTTGGTTTGAACAGTGTTGTAGACGATAGTAAAATTCACAGCAAATCACCACAAAACGTGATCCATAAATGAAACAATATTGGTTTCAATAGTGACCCAAATGAAAAAACCCACAAAATAGAAGAATCCACAGTAAAAAACCCATGCAAAAAAAACAAATAACCTTGCACATGGACAAATTCTTTTTTCAATGGTACCTTATCAAAAATGAAACAATATAGCCAAATATAGAGAACAACAATCAACAATTCCTTATGGAAAACAACATAAACTATATAACATTAACTATTTTATTGTGTTGCAACCATCACCACAAAACAATGGATACATACATATATGCACGTATGGAATGATAAGTTGTATTTTAAATGTTATATGGAACATTGATGTCACCATTGATCACAATGATGAACAATTCCTTGTTTTTGTTGTGTTTCATTTTATTTCCCCTATGTGCAAATATGTATGTATGTCATAGTGGATGCAAACAACATTGATATATACTGAGACATTATTGGAATGATAAGTTGTATTTTAACTATTATATGAAACATTGATGCCACCATTGATCATAGTGATGGACAATGTGTTTCCCCTAGATGTGTAGATATGTATGTATGTCATGGTAGATGCAAACAACATTGTTACATACTAATCCCTATGTTTATTCTGTTGGGACATTCTTGGAATGAGAAGCTGTATTTTAAGTGTTATATGTAACATTGATGCCACTATTGATCGCAATGATGGCCAATGTATGCTCTTGGTTGGTTGTTTTGCAAGAACATCTAGACTATTTTTTAAATTCTCTACAAAGTTTTTTTCAAATGTACCTATTCCTGGTTTCTCTCTTTCAGCTGCCTTCTTTGTCTAGCCATTATAAAAAGCCAAAAAAATTGTTTTAGAGGAAAAAAACCACAAAACAGAAGAATTCACAATAACAAACCCATGCAGAAAAAACACAAAATGGGTTGCATATTGCATATGAATATTGTTTGTATATAATAATGTTTTATGCATCTAATTCCACATATGTAGATATCTGCACGTAGGCAAAATAAAATGAGTGGCAAGAAAAGATGGCTTTCTCTTCATCTTGTTGTCTTTTGGTAAGAGCCTATGATGATCCATGGCCCAATATGGTTGGGTGGATAGCATGCCTTGTTTTATTGTGTTTCATTTTATTTTCCTATGTGTAGATATGTATGTATGTCAAAGTAGACATAAACGACATTCATATATGCTCTTTCCTATGTTTATTCCTTTGGAAAAATAGTTGTTATTTGTTTGAGCCTCAATAGGGCATTCTTGGAATGATAAACTGTATATTAAGTGTTGTATGAAACATTGAAGACTTTTTTTTATTATTTCTTTTCCCTCATATTGTTAATGTCTCTACAAAAAATTTGAGAGATAATGTTGTGTTTTGAACATCTTGATGGTTATCATTTTATTGGTGTTCTATATTTCTTGTATGTGTTTTGGTTGAGTTTCTCATCAGCCTTTGTTGCATTAATTGAACATTTGGCCCTCGTGTTGTTGTGGCATAGAGCTCGTAGTCAGTCATCGGCGTTGTAGCTCTCATCTTTTTAAAGAGAAACCCTAGCAATGTTGGTGGAATTTGGCTCTCCCCAGGCTATTGAACAACCCTTAGGCACCAATCTCATAAGTCTATTCCTTGTTTCCTTTTTGTTGCTGAGAATTGTATTGGCTCTTTTCCATGTGCATCCAAAAAATTGTAAATATGCTTCACTTGAATTAACAATCCTTGTAATATATAGTCTAGAACTAATTTATATTTCAGCTCTTTATGTTTCCTTTTTGTTTTGGTTTGCTAGCAATTTGGGAATGGCCTATGTGTTAGAGAAAAAAGGGTTGCAGTTTTGAGATGTGTCAACATTGCTAAGTTTTGCCTTGTTTATATTCAGCAAAAAATATAATCTTGTTTGCTTCTTGCTTGACCTTTCCCCCCTTTCATATTCATCTATTGTATGCAATTTTGAATTTGTTGTGATCCTATAACCATGTATAATTATCTATGTGTCTACATATCAAATACCAATAATTGATTCATTTTTTGTTGCCTTTTTCCCCCGCTTTTGCTTCTAGAGTCGTGTCGCAGTCTTGAACATCTCATTGATTTGGCTTAGCTCAGCAAAACTACCTTGTAGGATTCAAGTGTATGACCAACCTTAGCAGGGCATGTGATCTTAACTATTGATGTTGGAGATGGTGTCCCATCTCTAGTTCTTTAGTTGATGTCTTTTAAGAAAATAGGTGGTGATCAAAGCCCGATTGACCGTTACAAAGTTGTCCTCTCTGATGGAACCCACATGCAGATAGGCACTTTTCCTACAAAATACAATGACCTTTGTTTGTAGGGGTGTTGAAAATAGGTTCCATCTTGTGCTTGACAAAATATGTGTGTAGGAAGCTACGAGAATCAAGATTGTCTATCATTTTGTATTGCTTGTGCTTGTTGTTGTATGCTTTCCTGTTTGTGGGGACCACCTTTTCTAATATTTGATCTTGGTCTAGTCATGTTGGATATTTCAATGGATCTATTGTGAATACATCTGTAGGGACTGTTCTATACATAAATCCTAACATCCTAGAAGCATAAGCCTTGGTGCAACAAGGACACGTTGAGCCACCTGCCATTGAGTCCTCTCAAACAGTGCCTCGAAAGGTTGCTTTGGCCAACGATAGAGTCACTATTGGATATATCTTGGATCACTGTCTTGCCTTGCCATAAACTTTGTAAGCTACTACCAAGGCAACTATGAATTCTTTTGTTTTGTGGGTTTTTTCATCTAGGTTGACTATTGAAACCAATATTGTTATGTTCGTCGTATAGATTTCTTAGTTTATGTTGACTGGACATTTGTTTCCTTTTCCTTTTTTGGTATTCCTATCACATCAGAAGACCTTTGCTTTCTAATCCTGTTGCTTTTTTGCTTGTAGAACTGGTTATATATTAATACAATGCATTGTAACTTATAATTTTTAACAAAAAAAGATACACTTCTTTTGTTTTGTATTGTTTATGTCACTTATAGTTTTGTTTCGCTTTAAATGTATGTCTCTCATTTTATTTTATGTTGTTTGATTGTAAACTTATGTTGCCCTATTCAACACATGTATCAGTATTTACAATTGTTCTTATATATACATGTGGACATGGTTGTATGCATGTATACATCTACGTATGCATAACATATATGCATGCAATTGAATTTTTTGAGTGCATACAACATCTTGATATAGATGTGTGTAGATATATGTGAGTGTAATGCATTTGTATGTGTATATGCATGCAGATTTGAATGTTTATATGCATGTGTGAGTGTGCATGTGTTTATATTCATTTTCCACATGTATTTATGAGTTCATGTGTTTATCTATATATAGAAATGTCTAGTTTTTAATATCAGTATAGTTATTTGCTTCTTGTATGTTCGATTGCCACATACTTTTATCTCTTCACAATTTTTGTTGGCTATAATGTTGGCTAGGTTGAGTCCATAGTTATTTCGCATTCGATTATTGCACATGGTTAAAATGCAAAATGTCATTAGGGGAAATTTACATAAAAATGGGCCTCCTAAGGATGACATCATCAATGTTTTGAGTTATCAAAAATCAATTAAAAGATGACATCAACCGTTACGGTGACATCATCCAAAACAAAAATAAAATTATTTATTTTATAAAATAAAACTTTCTAAAATCCTATGAATTAACTCATGATGGTTAATTTAATTCTACATCTCCTATTCTATCTCATTCATCTTTCTAAATATAAATTTTATTTTTTTTTAGATTTATATTCTTAAGTTCTATTATAGATATTATTATGTTTCTTAAAAAATATTTTCATTCTTAAAACAAATATATATATATAAAGCATTTCAAAAATATTTTAACAAAACTTTTCTTAAAAATAAAAATAATGGACTTGAGTTTTTTAAGGAATTATAATAGAAACATGTGTCTCCACTTAACTCGTGTAGTTAAGTAATTTATATTTTTTATATTTAAATATTTTGTATTATTTGAGATAAAAAAAAAAAATTAGAGTTCCTTAGGAGGCCCATTTTTTATGTAAATTTCCCCTAATGAATAATAATTTTGTCCTCCCATTTCTGTGGTTTTAATCTTCTTGTGTTGGCTCGCTGTAGAATATTATCATATATGTGTTTTATAATCTTCTTATGTTGCTTAAATGTGGTCCTGCCTCTACATTCATAAAGCCATATCACATATGGTTATCTTTCATTTTATTAGAGTTGCATAAAACTTCATTTTTGTTATAACATTTCCTATGTAACGTTCAATGATGACTGTCCTCTACCGACTGTACAATACTTTTGTGATTTTTCTTGAGTCTAGGTTATTAAAATCTAGTGTTGCACATGATTAAAATGCACAGTGTAATCAAACTTTTTTCATTTGATTTATGTGGTTTTAACCTTCTTATGTTGGCTCAGTGTAGAATATTCTCGTATGTGTCCTTTATAATATTTTCATGCTACTTAAATGTTCTTTGTACTATTTTGGCATGTCCATTCATAAATTCATGTTGTATATGGATATCATATGGTTCTTGGCTATAATGTTTGTTCCCTTGAAGGCATACTTATTTCAATCTCATGATTGTGATTTTTTATCTTTTAATGTTGGTTGAATGTTGAATATATTCCTGGCTCTCCATTCATAAACCCATGTCACATATATATGTATCTAAACGAAGACGCACACAACACACATATATATCTACATTTAAACTTGTTAATACATGTAATTACATTTAAACTTATACATATATATATTCTCACATGCATTGACAAGTATAGGTGTGGATATCTATGAATATATCGGTGTAGATTTTGTTTTGCAGCTACATATATATGTATTGCATGTGTTGGATGCATATGTAAGAATCTATTTCTTGGAAATATATAGACACAAAAAGTATGTCTTTATTTTGTTGTGTTTCATTTTTTTTCCTGTGTGCAAATATGTATGTATGTGAAATTAGATGTAGACAACATTCATATATACTCCTCCCCATGTTTATTGTTTTGGGAAGATAATTGTTATTTGATTCGTCTTGAAAAAGGAATTCTTACAATCATAGGCTTTATATTAAGCATAATAAGAAACATTGGTTTCACCATTCATCATAGTGGTGGACAATGTATGTTCTTGTTCGAGGGTTTGGTGAGAGCCTATGAGGCTCCAAGACCCAATATGGTAGGATGGAGAGCAGGCCTTCTTTTGTTGTGTTTCATTTTACTTTCCCTATGTACAGATATGTATGTTTGTGAAATTAGACAGGAACAACATTTATCCCTATGTGCATATATGTATGTATGTGAAATCAGATGGAAACAAGTGATATTACCATGGTAGCCTATGCCAACTGATGTTTATTTCCTTTGCTCTTGCGGTGATTCCTCTATTGACAAGTCCACCTATGGATATATATGTTTGTTTTCTACATATAACTTTAGATGCATATATATTTGTATAGATATTGCTTTGTAAGCATATATGTGGACTGTTTTATTACTTTCCAACCATCGCCACTACATGGAAATCATAAATGAAATAATATTTTTGAAGCTATTGAACAACAATCAACAATGCGTATATTTGTGCATCTAACTTCAGATACATATATATCCATGTAGATTTTGTTTTATTTATATATATATATGTATATGTATATGTATATATATATATATGTATATGTATATATATATATATGTATATATATATATATATATGTATATATATATGTATATGTATATGTATATGTATATGTATATATATGTATATGATATCATGCTTGCATTGGAAATATATACACACAAAAAGTATGTGTTTGTTTTGTTGTGTTTTATTTTTCTTTTCATGTGTGCGGATATGTATGTATGTGAAATTAGATGTATAAAACATTCATATATACTCCTCCACATGTTTATTGTTAAAGGAAGATAGTCTTTATTTGTTTCATCCTCAAAAAGGAATTCTTACAATAATAGGCTTTATATTAAGTGTAATAAGAAACATTGGTTTCACCATTTATCATAGTGGTGGACAATGTATGTTCTTGCTCGGGGGTTTGGTGAGAGCCTATGAGGCTCCATGACCCAATATGGTAGGGTGGAGAGCAGGCCTTCTTTTTTTGTGTTTCATTTTACTTTTCCTATGTGCAAATATGTGCGTTTGTGAAATTAGGCATGGACAACATTCATCCCTACATGCAGATATGTATGTATGTGAAATCAAATGCACAGAAACCATTCATATATACTCCTTCCTATGTTTATTCTTTTCATAAGATAGTTGTTATTTTTTTGTAGGCCTATACTTAAAATTCTCCACCAAAAAATATTGCTACTTAGCATGGCTTGGCCTTGTGTCCATTCATCCAAAATTGCTGCAACATTTGACAAAAGAATAGGTACATATGTTTCGATTAACAATTGTAGTTTTCCTATTCGAGAGTAGCATTGTGCATTTAAATTCAAATTGCTCTTGTTAACTGAAACATGTGGTACCTGTTCTTGTGTGAAGTAATTGTCTCAGGCTTAGGATTTTCAAGTTTTTTTTTTTTTTTAAAAGGGAATAACAACCTCCAAAACATGTGTGAAATTAGATGTAGCCAAGATTCATATATACTATTTCCAATTATGCATGCAACGTTCATGCAACACATATAAACATCCTTACAAAACAAAATATATGTTGATATATATGTTACAACCATCGCCACTACATGAAAACCATACAACAATTAATTTTGATGCCAACCAGGGTTTAATTATTAAAAACATTGATAGCACCATTGATTATGTTGGTGGAAAATGTATTTTAGTCTACGAGTATAATCAATGGTGAATAGTGCAAATTGTTACTGCAGGCCACACAAAAACAACCAATAATGCCTTATCGAGAAGAACATGAACTATTTTATTACTTTGCAACCATCGTCACCACATAGAAACCATTCAACAATTAATGTTGATGGCAACCAGCGTTTAATTTCGTTGGCCTTCTCTATCGACATGCCAAATGCTTACATATAAATAAAAAAAAAAAAAAAACTGCCACCTTTTCCCCAACTGGGTACTGGATGCTAGAAGGGTTAGAAACTGGGAAGGCTAAAAGAAAATTCTAGCCAGAGTGCACCCAATAAGGGAAAACCACAAAACTGGAGGTTTCATAATTTTGTCATTTAATTTATGTAGTTTTAATCTTCTTGTGTTGGTTGAGTGTAAAGTACATTAGAATGATAGGCTCTATATCAAGTGCAATAAGAAACCCTTTGTAGAGCATTTCAAAAGCAGTCTATGTTCTTGCAAAACAACCAACCAAGAACATACATTGTCCATCATTGCGATCAATGGTGGCATCAATGTTCCATTTAACACTTAAAATAAAGCTTATCATTCCAAGAATGTCCCAATAGAATAAACATAAGGATCAGTATGTATCAATGTTTTTTACATCTACTATGACATACATACATATCTACACATATGGGGAAATACATTGTCCATCACTGCGATCAATTGTGGCATCACCAAGACTTTTGTATTGCTTTTGCAACCATTTCCCCATGAAAAAAACACAAAATAACCTCTAACCACCTTCACAAAAGCTTGACAACAGATGATCGAACTTGCACCTTCACAAAAGCTTTCCATCCTAGCATCAACATTAATTGTTGTATTCTTTCTGTGTAGTGGCAATGGTTGTAATAACACCTGCCATTTAAAACCTCAGAAAACATAGTGAAAGTCTACGCAATTTTTTCATAGGGAATTGTTGGGTGTTGTTTTGTGGCTTTGCCTCCTATCAAAGTTATGAGCCAGGATGGCGAGCTTTTGTGAAGTTTGAAGTTCGATCGCCCTATTCAACACGTGTCAGTAGGTACATATATATATATATATATAAGTTTCCATCCATCTATATATGTATATTGTCTACATCTAATGCCACATACATACATTTCTACACATACTTTTTTTGTGTATATATTTCCAAGCAATAGATTCCTACATATGCATCCAATGCATTATGCCGGTTGCCAGGGCTTTGCATTTCAACATTAATTGTTATATGGTATCTATATAGTGACGATATTTGTAATAACACCTGTCATTTTAAACTTGAGAAAACATATTCCTTTCCCACAAAAAAAGTTAGCATTTATGATTTGCTATTTTATAACCATTGTAGATTATGGTTTATGTGACTATGGAGGACAACCACACACCATTGTCATGTTCTTGTGAGAGGACAAACAATTTTTTGGTTGCATCACATTGTTTATCCCCACAAGCACATAATAGTGGTGTATGTTGCTCCATTCAACATAACCATTTTCAATGTTATGGTTGGCTTGGTTTTCATGTTGTACATATCTACATTTTTTTCCTTTCTAGATATATAGGTGTCTGAGGTTAGATGCACATTTTTAGTTATTCTTTCTTTGATCCTCAAAAAGGAATTGTTAGAATGATAGGCTCTATATTAGGTGTAATAGGGAACATTAGTTTCACCATTGATCACAGTGGTGGACAATGTATGTTCTTGCTTGGGGGTTTGGTGAGAGCCCATGAGGCTCCATGACCCAATATGGTAGGGTGGAGAGTAGGCCTTCTTTTAGTGTGTTTCATATTATTTTCCCTATATTCAGTTATGTATGTCTATGAGATAATTAGATGCACATACCATTCATGTGTATGATAGGTTGTACATTAAGTATAATATTAAACATTGATATCTATATTTATTACAATGGTAGATAGTATACCTATTTTCTGCATGTAATTCCACATACATACATTTGCACACATTCTTTTTTGTGTGTATATATATCTAGGCAATAGATCCCTATAAATGAATCCAAGGAATGCAATTCCTACATATGTGCTTACAAAACAAAATCTACACCAATATATAGGTATTTGAAGTTAAATGCACCTTTTTAGTTATTATTTCTTTCAGACTCAAAAAGGAGTTGTTAAAATGATAGGCTGTATATTAAGTGTAATAAGAAACATTGGTTTCACCATTGATCAAAGTGGTGGAAAATGTATGTTCTTGCTCGGGGGTTTGGTGAGATCCCATGAGGCTCCATGACCCAATATTGTAGGGTGGAGAGCAGGCCTTATTTTGTTGTGTTTCATTTTATATTTCCTATCTGCAGATGTGTATGTTTGTGAGATTAGATGTAGAGAACATTCATATGTATGATAGGTTGTATATTAAGTGTAATATTAAACATTGATCTTAGCATTGATTATAGTGGTAGACAATTTATATTCTTGCTCAGGGGTTTGTTGGGATCCCTTAAGGCTCCATGACACAATATGGTAGGGTGGAGAGAAAGCCTTCTTTTAGTGTGTTCCTGATCTTGTTGCTTTGTTGCTTATAGAAGTGGTTATACATTGAGACAACATGCTCTATTTTTTAATCTTTCACCAAAAAATTATATATGTGGACATGTATGTATGTGAAATTACTTACAAACAACACTCATATACATCTACATTTAAACTCGTTGATACATATATATATATATATATATATACATATTTGCAACTTTTACTTTCCTTGCTTCCTGTCCATCACACCCATATGCACCTGTGTTTAGAACTTCTCCTCTTGGTTCTTGTTGTCCATCATGCTTCTAAACAATTGTGATGTTTTCAGTTGGCTTAACTTCTTTAGCTATACCATTTTTCTTTAAGTTGGTGTTTGCAAGCACTTTATTATTTTCCTCATATTATGGTTGTAGGATTCTTAACCTTGTTCAAGTTCCAGTCTTGCATCAAGTGTGGACCAAAAAAAGGCAGCAAAATGCCAAAAAAACCAACTCTATTATGTGTGGCATAGAGACCATGTTTGTGCAAGTTGTCGGGCCAAATACTTGCAACAAAGAGCCACCGTAGTTCATCCTTGCTTGGCCCCGTTTGATCAAGAGGCCACACCACAATTGCTGCCAAGCTTGTTGGAAATAGATGCTCACTTCTATAGTCCCACACCCTCCATCCCTTGGCAGCTTCTACATAGCCTTCCCAATGAAGGTGCCTCAACAATGGGCAGCTATGGATCTTAGCAAAGCCTTTCCGGTCATGGCTTGTCATCCGCGTCATCAATCCATCACCATTTTAATAGCATATTTGGAGATTCTTTCTATGATGCAATGCAGTCCTTCCACCAGTGTGTTGATGCTTTGTCTAATTTCAAAGTTTGTAGTGTTTGCAAGGAAAGCTATGTCGACATGAAAGTGCGAGCATCCAACCCAGACATCATTTTTTCATGTTCAGTTTCTAAAAAGGGCATCCATCGATTCAATTCAATGAACAAGATAGATCCAGGACCATAGCCTTCTGTCCTTGCAAAGCTAACTCAGGTTGAAGAAATTCTTATAGCTAGAGTTGCTCTAGTTTTACAAGTGACCCGTGCTAGAGGAGGCCAATACAAATATAGTGGCCATACTATAAGCTTCCCTCAAGACATCACAACCATTGCAACTTTGTTTCCTCATCACCTACATGATGTTGAAGTGGTGATTGTTCAAAGAACTGGCATTCAGGGAACGAACTATGATGGCTATGTTGACAAACATAATGACATGGCTGCATTGATATACAAAATTGAAAATGATCCATACTATAGTGATGTTGCAATTGATTGTGATACTTTAAACTTGTTTCCTGCTACAATTACTGGCATCTCTTATCTTCTGCATACAATGAAATAACTAGTACAGAATATAGTTGAACTAGTGGCAACTTCAGAAATTGTTGTTGATGAGGAAGCTGAGCTTGAGGACTCATCATCATTTATTCCATTGATTCCCAACTCTCCCCAGGAATTGCAGGCAATCTGAGATGCCTTGTATATTGAAGACATTAGTCAAATACTTTTCCTTGGCCTAAGATAAATTCTAACCTTATCAATGAATACAATACATAAGGGTTATTAAGCATTTATTTTCCAACATTGTTCCCCACTAGAATAGTGATGCCTCTACAATCAAGAAGCATACAAATTCACTTACATGAATATGCATTGCATTTGATGAGACACTACAATAATAGATTTGGGAGGCATGTCAGATTTAGATATTACCTTTATAATTTAATAATGAGACATCAAAGCTAGTAGTCAGCTTCTATTTTCATGAAAAAAAACTTGGAAGAAAGGAACAACGGTGAGAGTTCTAAAATAAAAAAGAGCAAGTCACAAATATTTTCTAGACAAACTGACAAGCTCTCGGCCAAAGGACGGCAACGCGAGATACGAATGACAATGTGGTGCACTAGCATCCCAGAGGTGCGATGGCGTCTCGTACAGACCAGAAAGTGAACTTATCATAGAAAATAGCTAAATGACTACTACCAATCTAATTGCTAAGAACTGACAGAATGCGATAAAGTAGTAGAATGCAATAGAACTAAAATAAAATGAAGTAGAACTAATAAAGATAAGGAGAAGAAAGGAAATGCTTACAACCATGCAAGTGATGAAACTTCTAGCTTGTGAATGTCTTCAAAACCTACATGCGTAATATCTAGAGAAAGTGTTTGAGCTGTATAGGGGTTTGCCTCAGTCAAACCTTGTTTTGGTGTTCTCACCTCCACAGACAGCCAGATAGAAAGAGAGAAATGAACCAAAATGGATAAAGCATGTGGTGAAAGTAAAACCCGCTTCAGGAGTAGAACATGTACCACCAAGTATGAGTGATAAAAGCAATCCCCGCTCAAGGAGGAGAACCCGTATCACAAAATGTAGGTGATAAAAGCAATCCCTGCTCGACGAGGAGAACTTGTATCATGAAGTAAAGATGCAATATATGGGGGATATGGAATCCTAGGACGCTCGCAAGTACAAGGAAAGGGAGATAGAACTGCAAGGCTTAAGAAATTCAAATAAAGAGAGCAATAGAGCTACAAGAGCCAAGATTGTTGTTGTAATGAGCTTGTGAAAGCTTGAGAGTGCTACAAAGGGTGGTGCCAAGAAGTGGAAGAGGAAGCTAGAAGTTGGAATGAAGCTAGAGTGAAGCTAGAAGCACTTGGAAGAAGCAAAAGGATTGAAAAGACAATATTTAAGGAGAAAAAGGAAACAAAAAGAAGCTTCTCGGGTGGTTACAAGGCATCTCGAGTTGTTTCCATTGACCAAAGGAGGTGACAAGTGGAAAACATGCACATAAATAGTCATTTGAATGTTAAAACATCCCAGGATACGAGCACAACATGTAGACGTCCACATGGTGCACTAGTGTCTAGACGCATCACACTACAAAATGACAAGAACGGGAAAAGCACAAGGTTTGATGCAAAGCTGACATGCAAAGGGAAGATGTTGAAAAGGGGTGCAGAGCATCTTAAGAAGGGAAAAAGGCTGATGCAGGGGATAAAATGATCCTACACAAATTCTAGGGGAGTGGACACTAAAGTAGGCACAAGAATGTATGTGAAATTGCAAGGGGTGCAATTTTATGACTATACATTTTTCCCCCACTTTAACGGGCATATGAATCTATGCTAATATGGACACTAAAGGAAGTCTACTAAACATAAATAACATAATTATGCCAAAAGGATACTATAGAGGAAGCAGATGACTCTTCGAACCAAGGAAGCATGCCCCCAGTCTGAAGACCTGCAAAAAAAATGCTTTAGATAAGAAAAACCTGCACTAGACGACAATGTTAGCACACAAAAAACTAAAGAATTTGGGTCAACAAAGTGAAAGAGACCTCGATGTAGAAGGTTGTCTTAGTACTATGCGTCGTCCCCAAATTAAGAAATAACACACTTAGAAGAATTCTAAAATGAAGAGAGGAAGAGCATATACTCAAGATGAAGACTGGTATATACAATTTGAGAAGAGAAGAGATGGAGAAGCTAGAAACGAATGAAAATTCCAAGGGAGATGGCTCCATAGGTATTCTCTCCTGAGGAGGTTTGAATGAAGCGCACCGAAGGCCCGTAGACCAATGATGGATAAATCTCACAGGATGGAAGCATCTCATAGGCCCATAGAGCTACAAGGAGGCAGCCCCCAAGATCTCTCACATGAATGAAGCCTCATGAATTATGTGCCTTACAGGCCTACAGACCTGCAAGAAGGTATCCCCCAAGATCTCTCACATGAAGAAAACCCAAATGAAAGTGCCTTACAGACCCGCAGACCTGCAAGGGAGTGACCCCCAAGATCTCTCACATGGAGGAAGCTCAGAAGAAGTGCCTTACAGGCCCGTAGACCTGCAAGAAGGTATCCACTAAGATCTATCACATGAAGGAATCCCAGATGAAAGCACCTTACAAACCTGCAGACTTGCAAGGGAGCGACCCCTAAGATCTCTCACATGGAGGAAGCTCAAAAGAAGCACCTTATAGGCCCAAAAACCTACAAGGAAGGTGTCCCCCAAGATCTCTTACATGGAGGAAATCAAGATGAAGGATACTCCATAGAGTCGTATCAAAAATCGGCTTTACATGTGCACCTGAAAGCAACATGTTAATCCACAGACTAAGCATGTTAGAGAAGATTGATGTAAAGGAGCTCTACAAGTTCTCAGTCTTGTAGAGAAAGACTGATTAGAGAATCATATGGCTACTGCAAGCTTTGTTGCAGGACAGTCATAGAAAAGAAAGGTCTAGTTAGGCTGCCCCCAAGCTAGATGTCATAGAATTCAATTTAGATAAAAGCTTTCAAAGGGGGTCCCTCAGGAACCCTTCAAGAGAAAAGGGGTCCACTAGAGGGACACTCTATTTGAAAGTGTATAAAGAGGGAAGAGGGGATCTTTAAGAAGGGAACACATCCACAAAATGAGTTATGGGTATGTACAGAATCATGATGGACCAAAAAGTGGTGATATGATGGGTATGTGTAGGGTATGTGGCTAACAACTTTTTTTTACCCAAAATTGATGAAACAAAAAGGGTTTTAAAAGGAGATTCTCAGCTTTCCACCAATATATAAATTATGCTTTACTTTGAATTTAATAAATAATTATTATTCATTTTCTATTTGAATTATGACTAAAGTCTCGATTGATAGGCTGATTGAAAAACATCTATAGCTTTCAAACGGTATCACATTTTTTGAATCTGAAACATGTGTCACATTCTATGCTTCACATACTATAGGATTTTATTTTTTAAATGAATTTCATGAATTTTTGACCAAGTTAAGGTGGTCAGACATACAGTTTTTATATTTTTTAAAGTTGTAATAAAAAATTCATAATTAATTATTAACTTGAAAAAATTACAAAAAAATATGCATCACATCGGGACATGAGTCCTCTTCTTATATCTAAAATCTTTTAAAAAAAATTATCATTTTATTGTGGTTAGGGTGGTTAGACAGACACCTACTTCTTATTTTTTCCTTGAAATTTAAGTACTACTACATTGAAATTTCAAATTTTCACCAAATAGATTTTTTTTTTAAATAAATCTAGTAGTTTAGAAACTACATTCAATTTGATACAGATTCTATTCTTACATATTTTTGAAATAATATAGATAACTTATTCAAATTTTTACGTCAAGTTGCCTAACTCTGAATTTTCTGAATTTTTTGCCACTTAATGGCCTATTTTTTCCATGATGATCCTGTACATACCCTTATCACTACCCCCAACATACAGGGGAGGAGAACCATGCAAACATATAGGATAGAGGTAAACCTCGATATCACTTGTCACTTGAAAAAGAGGTAGGTGCATCAACAAATAAATGAGTGATGGCACCTGAATCATGAAATTGTTGTATTTTATCCTTCAAGGCCTTACATTCACTAGTGGAATGGCGAGGCACTCGATGGTATGCATAGAAACAATGTTTTTCTTTATCTTGCTTATGAAATTTCTTACATATAGGAGAAGGAAGAGTAATCAAGAGGGCTTTTAGAGGCCACAACAAAATACACTCTTGCTTAGATAAAGAATGAGGAGCAGGAAGCAAACCTTTCCCTTATGGAGAAAATTTTGACTGCTCACAAGAAGAAGATACGAAGGTAGCAGACAATGGAGGATCTACATGGAGAGTATTATTCTGGCAAAGGGGATCATACTCCTCTATGAGATCACCATCATATTTCCTGACAGGATTACCAGCATTAACCTCTTTAATAGAAGTGTGATCATCTTCCTTAGTAGGAGCATAACCACTAAGAACATTATAATTATTGCTCACACTACCCCGTGATATAAAAGAATAACCATCTTTGATAGCAGGTGTGGATGATGTTATTGGAAGGTCTAAGTGGATCGAGTCAACTTTATATTCCCCAATGAAGAAGTCTGTAAATTATAAGGAACCCCAATCATCACCAAGACATGCATTCTTTTGAGAAGTAGAAAGAGTAGATTTAAGATTTCTTTCTTCGGAAGGATCTTCTTCAGGGACATCTATCTCAAGAGTATATTTTGTAGTACAGGTACTACTGAAGTAAACATCAACACATTGGAAGACACTGAAGGAATAAGAGTAGACACAACCGAAACTTGATCAACAACTTCCATCTCACATAAGTGCATAGCATTAGGATCAGCCTTAACTGTGACTACTTTTTTATTACAAATGAACTTAATAGATTTATGCAAGGTAGACAGGACTGCACCCATAGCATGAATCCACGTTCTACCAAGGAGAAGATTATATGGTAATTTTTTCTGACATAACATATACAAGGGTGGGTACAATAATGGGTCCTAACCTCAAAGGAAAAACTATCGTGCCTAGGGATTATTGACCAACATTATCGAACCCACGAATGACAACAGGAGAAGTGTTCAGAGAAGATGGATCAATATTAATCTTAGGAAATAGATCAATGCTACATACATTGAGCGTCAAACCAGCATCAACGAGAGTATGTCTAATGCTAATATCATTAATGTTAACTATAATCATCAGAGGATATGCTTGCTTATGTACTTCCAGAGGTAGGAGTTCCTACGGATAGAATGTGATATTTGGTGAATCCACACGAATATGAGCTATCAACGCATTAGCATCTATTAGCCTAGCCGAAGAAGGCAAGAGAATATTTTTCAAGGCTTCTTGAAGCATACTTTGGTAAACTGGAGTAGACTGAAGCAAGTCCCACAGTGATATATCTTAGTTGGAGTAACACAGAGTTGGTCGACAAGATCGTAATCACTAGGTGCTTTAGTTGTAGGTTTAGGTTCTTGAGGAAGGCTTGGTTGAGGAGATGGTAAAGAACTAGGTTGATTAACATTTTTTTTATTCTTTCTAGTATTATAAGTGTGAGCTACCGCTCTATAGGAGGGGTCCTTAGAAAAATTAGGAGAGTCACTATCAAATGGAAGACCATCAATAGAACAAATCCTTTTAGGAGAAGGACTAGTTGGAGTCACATAAATGAATAGTCTCTTTGGCCTTTGAGGGGCAGTAGAGACATAGATTACATTTACAGAATCATCACAACTAGTAGAATAATTACTTGAAGACATATTCTCAACATCGATCCTAGGAGGATTAGATGTGGAAGGAGATTCATCATTCGCTAATGCATCATTTCTAGAGGAGAGTGCATCAGAACAAGAATGAGATTCACCATTCACCAATGCAACGTCTCTAGAAGAGAATGCATTGGAATGAAGAGAAGGTAGAGTAACATTGAGAAAGGTATCAATGATTTCATCCTCTTGCAAAAAAATATCCTATGAAGCAAGAGGACTTCTATGAGAAGGATCAAAGATATCAAGTGACATGGGTAAAGCCAAGTCACCATCACATGCATAAAATGGAACATCATTAACACTTTCAATAAAGTTAGATACTGAACTAATAAAAGAAGCTATTAAATTCATTTTAAAAATAGTAAGTTAAGTATGATAAATAATGAATAAACAAGTTGGTTGATGACAGAACCAAGAAAAACCAAAAATCTAAATTTTTAGATTCTTTCAGTATTTTCTAGGTCTTAGTAATTCACATTTTTGGAGGTCTTCGAAGTGGAATTTGAGGTCGAAACTTGTGTCAGTCACTAAAATTCAACAACCAAAGGCATAGTATTTTAGCGACTAAACTAGTTCTCTAGGAGACCTTTCCAACGATGCAAACGGTTTTGAGTTCTGAGCACCGAGTCAAAAGTTATGATCCCACCATGTAGGGATAAATAAATTCCTAGTTTTTTAAAAAATACCCCCTTCACGTCAAGTTCACCAAAATGTAGAGAAGGGGGGTTCGCTACTCATGAGTTATCTTCATTCAGATAGCCTCATGGGGCGAACTACCCTAAACTATCTCAAGGAATAGCAACAAGAGTTCCAAAATCAGAAATAGCAAGTCACGAAGATTTTCTAGACAAATTGACAAGCTCTCGACCAAAGGGCGGCAGTGCGAGATACAGACGACAGCGTGGTGCACTAGCGTCCCAAAGGAGCGTTGGTGTCTTGTACAGACCAAAAATTGAAGTTATCACAGAAAATAGGTAAATGACTGCTAGCAATCTAATTGCTAAGAACTGACAAAATGTGATACAGTAGCTTAGAATGTAATAGAACTGAAATAAAGTAAAGTAGAACTTATAAAGATAAGGAGAAGAAAGGAAATGCTTACAACCGTGACACAAGTGATGAAACCTCCAGTACGTGAATGTCTACAAAACCTACATGCATAATATCTGGAGAAAGTGATGGGGTTGTATAGGGGTTTGCCTTAGTCAAACCCCTGTTTTGGTGTTCACGCCTCCATGGACAGCCAGATAGAAAGAGAGAAATCAACCGAAATGGATAAAGCATGTGGTGAAATCAAAACCCTCTTCAGGAGTAGAACCCGCACCACCAAATGGGTATGTACAAGATCATGATGGGCCAAAAAGTGGTGATATGATGGGTATGTGTAGGGTATGTGGCTGACAACTTTTTTTTTACCCAAAATTGATGAAATGAAAGGGGTTTTTAAAGGATATTCTCAGCTTTCCACCAATATAAATTATGCTTTAGTTTGAATTTAACAAATAATTATTATTCATTTTCTATTTGAATTATGACTAAAGTCCTAATTGATAGGCTGATTGAAAAACATCTATAGCTTTCAAACAATATCACATTTTTTGTGTGGATGGTGAAAATCTGCAAATGGTTAGTATTTTGAAACCAAGCTAATAATCATGCATCCATATGAAATAATAAATCATGTTTCTAAATGAAAACAAATTTACAAGATAAACTAAAGCATATCAAACATGAAATAAACCCTATTTCATATTGGATTGGTGCTATTGTTGAAAATAGCCCTTTCCCAACCCTTGCTTAAGCTCCATGATATGAAAATGATATGTTGATGATCAAGATGATGAACGGGAAAGATTAGCTCTCAATTGAAGAGAGTAACCTTGCATGAGAGTTGTAGATCAAGATGTGGAGGATTTGTTGATGAATGAAGTCTTTCATTAATAGATTATTTTGGTGAGAGAATGGCCAAATGGATGAATGTGGGACAAAGATTGGACCAATGAGATGAGGCCACTTGTCAACTTGTGAGTGGTTGAGGAGTGTGCAAGATTTGGGAAATGTGCCCAAGAGGGGGAAATTTCAAATTCAAATTTGATAGAACTAATGCTTGGTTTGACCTTTGCAAGGGACATGTAAGAGACATTAATTTCTTTGTTGGATGTACATGTCCACTTGATTTTGAATTCAAACTTGAGGGAATATTCCCCATAAATGCCATGTTGAAAGAAAATAGGGAATTTAATAAATCAATAAATTGATTTATTTGTGCAAGTGGGATTATCTAGAGGATGTGATGGGTGATTAGGTTAGGATAATTAGGATTAGGTTAGCTTAATGATAATTAGGATGATTTTGACTTTTAGGACTTAAATATTTGATTTATTTAAATCAGAAAAGGATGGAATATGCATTTGGAGATTTAATAAAGTTTTGTTTATTTAATTAAAGGTTGATGTTAAAGTTTGTTTAATTTTAAATTAATGACCTTAGGAGATGGAAATTAATGAGATTACCTGATGAATGGATGAAGGTGAACTTGATTAATTGATGAATGGACCTAATGTGAAACCTAGTTTACTTGATGAATGAACCTGATTGAATGCATAATGTTAATTTTGTATGTCTACATTTTTCCCCTCTTTGAAGCAATGTACTTGTTGTGTTGGTTCAAAGAATAAACTTTCCGCGATCAAAATTCAAAAAAAATCTAATTTTTTTGAATGCCCCAATGGAAAGAAGTACCCTAGTACATTGCCCCCTCGAGAGATCGAGCGAAAAGATTCCATTTGAGGGTCGATCTCGCGATAAAGAGGTTCAAAATGGATGGTTATGGATGATGATGTAAATGAGATGATTTTAAGATGCTTAGAATAACAAATCTATATTATCCTAAACAACTTAAATGATGATATGATGTGATGATGGATGAGATGGAGGATCTGATATGCCATGATTATGCAATGGATGATTTATGAGATGCTTAGACTAACAGATCTATATTATGATGATGATATGCATGTGAGATGATGTGTAAAATGATGATGGTTTGTGGATGCAGGATGGATGCATGATGGATGCATTGGTGATGTTATGTTAGCGAGGAGAAGAAATGAGATGATGACAAGAGGATCCCAAGTCCATGATTTGACAAGACTTTATTAGAGATGATGATGATTTGCTTATCAAGGATTGGGATTTTAAAAGGGCTTTACCTTATGTTTGATAACACATGTAGGTACTGATGCATCAAGGTATAAAGAACCAGGATGGCGTTGTACCTAGTGCGATGGAATTTGACTCGACAAACAGATAGGAGTATTCTTGTTCACACTTGACATACGAAAACCTTGCTAGGGGCATCCTAACAAAGCAAGTATTTGCCAAGTTATTTTACAAGAGAATCCAACAAGCACAATAGACAAAAGGATAATGATCGTTGCCCCATTCCTATCTCTCTAAGTCCTTCATTCGGATATCATCGAGAGGTCCTTGGAATGAGCGCAATAAGATAAATCAAAAGAAAAGATCAAGTACACAAACAAGCCAATGTTCTTCATACCTTGAGCCAAAGGGATGTGTTTTGATAGGATAAGAATCCAAAGTGATATCCAAAATGATGACATGTTTGAAAATGATCAAGATTTTGATTTTCTCTTAAAGATTTGTTGTTTGCTTTTGATTTTACAATTGAAGCTTGCTTTTACTAATTATTGTGATTGTTTCTATTTGTTTTGCCAAAGGATGAAGGTGACGATCAGTTTATTATGGATCATTGATTATTGCGGGTGAAAGTGAAACGAGATGGATGGATTTTTTCAAATATTTGGATGTTTTTGGAATGTTTTGAGGTTGTTTTTATATTTTTTGGATTTTTCAAATGTTTTGATTTTGATTTTTTTGATGTTTTTGGATTTTGGTGTTTTTCGAATGTTTTGTGTTTTGATGTTTTTCAAATGTTTTTGGATTTGATGTTTTTTGAATGTTTTTGGATTTTGATGTTTTTCAAATGTTTTTGGATTTTTTAATATGTTTTGGATGTTTTTGGATTTTTCGATGTTTTGGATGTTTTTGGATTTTTCGCATGATTTTGACAATTTGGATATGGATATGATATCAGTGCTCTATATGGGATTTTATTGAAGACCAAGCTAAGGGGTTGATCAAATCGATGGATTGATGATGATGATAACATTAATGAGGATACACAACAATGCAAGGATTTGATTGATCAGGATTGATGATGATAACATTGTTGAGGATGCACAACAATGAAAGGATTGATTGATAGGGATTGATGACGATAAAATTGTTGAGGATGCACAACAATGTAAGGATAGTGTTAAGAAACACAAGGATTGGGATGGATATACCAAGATGATGAGGGATTGATGATGATAACATTGTTGAGGATACACAACAAATGCAAGGATAGTGTTAAGCAACACAATGATTGGGAAGGATATCCCGAGATGATATTTTTTGATTGGATTTGATTGATTAGGATTGTTGAAGCTTGGTTTGGAACAAAAGATGTTTTGGATGTTTTGATGTGACATTTGAAGGGTGTGTTAGATGCGACTGATATTAATTTTTTGGATTGATGTTCCATGAAAGATAACACTTGATAAGGAACATCATCTTGTCAAAATATGTCATGGGCTAGTGATTTGGATTTTGGATTACAAATGCTTTGACCAATTTGATTTTATGTTTTATAATGTTCGGATCACTACATAATTCGAAGGATATCGATCAACATTTATTCCCAAAGCAAGATGTAAATATCTACCCCCAGTGTCTAGCAATGTATGGAATTGATGGATGAATGCCTGGATAGGTGTATGGATGGATGGAAATGGATTATCTTGTGATAAGATAAGGTGTTCAGGTAAAGAATGCTCATTTGGATAATGCTTCATTGCTTAGATAATGTTGGATAGGATAGGACCAATGAAAATAAACCCATGTCAAGATGTTTACCATAAGCAAGCATAAAGTGTGCCCCAAACTTTCATCAAGATCAAGATAACTCGGACTATGGATGCAGATGGATGAAAACGGATTGGATAAATAGTTCATGGATGAATGGATTTATTATGGATAAGATGGATGAAATGTTGGATTTATTATGGATGGGATGAGATGCTTCCACCTGAAATAGTGCACACAGATGCTCGATTCTACTCATGATGCCTGTTTTCTAGGTTTTCGTCATGGTCTTGCCTAAAGTTCCGCACACGCGGTTTTCACTAGAGGATAATTTTTTTATCTTTACTGTTTTCAACCCATTTTCTGATTTTTTTGGATTTTCATTTTTTTTAATTTTTTATTTTTTATATTTTTCTGAAAGATTTTAAGCTCATGTTGAATCACACGGTGTTGCTAATGTAGATGCCCCTGTCATAATGTGCCATCGATATCCTTCCTAAAGAAGTTGTTTTGCTAAGATATGTGCACTTGAATGCAGCTTTTGGGATTCTTGATCTATTTCATCGATACCGAAGTTAACTTTATCTTTGTGCGCACATCGCGATAGAGTGCCTTCTAAATCCTTATGATGAAGGGTTGTTGCCAGTACATGGTCAATTTGAGAATTGGATATCATGCATGGAGGCATGGATGGAGTGTGTTTAGGGATAAGGGATGGATTGGTTGATAGTTTGGAACCTTTGACTCTCCAAACTTGGGAAGATGAGCAATGATGGGTGGATACGAAAGTGTGTGTGGAATTAGGACCAACTGCTTGATACACTATGTACATTGCTTGAAAATCCTGTCTTTGCTTTTATGGACATCTTTGATGGATACTTTTCCCTTTTTTATTTTTCCCCATAGTTTCTTTGACTAATGGATTTTGATAGGGATGATCTTTCTTTGTATTCTTTGGTATCCATTTGTATATTATTTTTCCATTTTGCTCCTTAGCTTCTTTTGCTTTGATAATTTCCTTTGTGCTTTGATTCAAATTTTTCCTTCGAAGTTGGTCCCAATTTGTGGATGGGGTGATGGGTGGATGAAGATTCATGATGTGGTTGGTTGCAATATTGACACTAGTTTCATCATAAGGATTCTTCGTGCTCCCTATGTTGACGTTTGCTTGAGATGAAGTTTCCCCCAATATTGTGGAAGTTGTACCTTCATGCCTTGATTCTTCCTATTTTGAGATGTCTTGTTCAGTAAAAATGCTCTGACAAATGACCACTATAGATGACATTGTTTCAATTTTCCGCTCTGCTAACTCTAGATTATACTATTTTGTCTAACTTGTTTCCTTGAGCGGCTAATGTTGGATATCTGCATACCTAATGTCCTCAGTCTGAATTTAGGACATATCTGATCCTAATGTTGATAACTCAATTTGACTATAGGAGTTAATAATCTGCTCTTTTTGTGTAATAGAATCTTATTCTAGCTAAAGATCATCTACATATCCATCCATAGAAAGCATCTCATGGGTAGATGGAGGAGTAAGTGTTGTGTGGATATGATCATCTTGTGTGGATAGGAGAATATCTATTAGATCATTGTAGTATCTTGGAGATACAAATTTTTGATCTTGATTTATTTTGGGATTGCTTTCGACATGCTTTCGATCAAGTTCTTCATATGGGTCAATTTCAAAGGATGGATTGCTTATAAAGGGTTCTTGGATGTCGTCATTAGGAATGGGAAGCGGCTCAATATCCTCTTGATCTTTGAGTGGACTTAAATCAAGTGTCGAGTTCAAAGTTCCTTCAGTATCTGTAACCATGAGGTCAAACAGGGTCAACATGTCTCAGAAAGGACCATTGCTAGACTTTGGTGAAATATTTTGATCATGCTTTGGAATAAATTCTTGAGATATGTCCTCTAACTCATAAGGCGATGTAGAGACATTTTCAACATGATCATAGGTCAATGGATCGTGCATTATGTCAATAGGATCAAACAATCCTAAAACTCCTTGAAATAGATCACTAAAAAGTGGCTCTTGATGTATGGTGCATTGATCATCCGATGGTGTAGAAACATCTTCAATGTGCTCGTTAATGGAGAGATCTTGATCAATGCTTTCAACAATTGTGGTGGGGAGATTGTCAATGTTATCACTAGTGGTTGAATGTTTATCATTATCCCCAATAGTTATCATTTTTTCGTGTTTGTGCTTGTGTTTGTTGGGTAGCTTGAGAAGCTTGGGAAGCTTGAGAGGCTTGTTGCACTTGTTGAGCTTGTGTTGCTTGTTGTGTGGCTAGATATTGTTGGATGGCCTTTTGGTAGGCCTGGTGAGCTTTTAGCGCAATGTCATATTGTCTCGCTACATTTGGTTTTGGTGGTAGTCGTGGCGGATTTGGAATTGTGTTGGATGTAGTGATGAGTGGTTGAGATATGCTTGGAGTGATCGTGAAGGTTTGAGATGTGATGGGCATGATAGTGGTGGCTAGAATGATAGAAGTGATAGGGATGGTTGCAATGACCGAGGTGATAGGCCCTTGGGAGACCATGTTTTGATTTGTTGGGATCAACATTGTTGTTTGATTGAATACCATCTATTGGTGTGATTTCGATGGTATACTCAAAGGATTTGATGTGATGGATTGATTGGTGTCAGGTGGATTGATTTTGATGGAGTGATTGGTGCTAGGTAAAGGGGGGAGCCCTAAACCAAGGAATGATGTTGATATGGGTAATGGTGGTGAAGATGTCTCTTGGCATAATGACTCAACTATTTTGGTAAGTGTAGCAATTTGATCTAGCCAAATTTGTTCTTGATTTTGATCTTGACTCCCTTGATATAATTGAGTTGGTTTTTGTTCAAGCAAATTTGGGATGCGTACTTGTGTTTGATTTTGGACAATGTTCTAATTTGGGATGATGTTCAAATCTGGCATAATGGGTTGAAATTGAACATTGTTGATGTTGGGAATCGTATTGCCTTTTTTTAGGTAACTTTGATTTTGCATGGTGTTACCTTGAATTGGATTAACACGTGGAGTTGTTAACATTTTTTTTGGACTTTGAACAACATTTGTATGATTTACAAACATATTTATCCCAAAGTTTTCTGGATTTATGTTTGGAAAACTTGTACTTGGTACATTCTCATTTGTCATGTAGGGATTTGGTGGGATGACATTGTTCGTTTGAAGGCTCATGCATTGATTGTTCAGTTGGAAAACTTGTAGATTTGGATTTAGATTTACCATCAGGAAATGTTTTCCAATCTTTGATTTGGGAATACTCACACTTGTTGTGCCATTAACATTTGTAGAAGGTAATGATCCCATGTATGGATTGTATAAGCGTGAGTTTTGATAATCAATAGGTATTGTAAGGCTTTCAACGTTCAATAGATTTGGATTACTCATGATGTATGGATCAAGTTTGTATTCCATGTTCTCCTTGTGTTTTGACCTTGTTGCAAAAGTGACCTCTAAGGTTCTTAGGACTAATGACGAGATGAAGGATGAAAGGTGTAAATGATGTGTGATGAATGTTTAGGAACTTTGGATCAATGCTAGACTTAGGGTTTGATTTTGATTGGTTTGATTTGGATAATGAACTTGTAAACCCTAAGATTTTGGATGTGACCTTAGGATGAACTTGTTCAAAGGATTGCTAATTCAATTAAATGTATGAGAAAGGATGCATTCACATACACCTAACTAAACAAGGTGATTTTGATTTTGGTGATTTACCCAAGTCTAGAATGATGTTTCCAAAGCTCTAAAGTTGTTTGGTGGGATGGGGATGATAAATGTTTGGATGGATGAAGTGTTTGATTGGATCCTAAATGAACCTAGGAAGGACTTGTTTACGAGACCAAGATAGTGAAGAACATGCCTTTCTCTACGAGTAATTCAAAATCAAAGACCAATGTTTGCATGAAAACCATATGACCAAAAGATGACAAGCACATATGTGGGGTCCAATTGATTTAATCTTTGCTTAATGGATTCTTTTTACCACAAAAATGCTCTTGATTAGGTTTTCAACTTAATTTCCAATGTCCTAATTCCCTTTCATCCCACAAAGTGCATTATGCGGAAGTCGAGGAAATCAAGGCAAAGGTTACCTAAAGTTGACTTTAGTAGAAGCAAATTGAGATGAAATCCAAATTTTTAGAAGCCTCTAAGGACACAAATCCCAAGGGCAAGCAATAACATGTGAATTTTTTCAAGGATATTTGCCTCTCCTAAAGGGTTTGCAATTTTGATGATTCGTTGAATGTTGGTTTTCCAATGTTTTCGATTAAAGCACTGTGTTTTCAAACTGACTCACATGCAATATAACATCCTAGCTCAATTGGTACATTTTTCTTGGTGGGCTTGCCTCATGCCCTTCATAGAAGAGATGATTTTACATGCAACCAAGGAAAGAGTATAAAGGTATGTTAAGAATGAAGTCTTAACCTCTATACTTTAACCAAGATCGGACATGGCAAGTAACTTCTTGGAATCTAAGTTCCAATGCACCATTTTGATAAACTCGCTCAATGGATCAATTGGTCACTACAAAACAAGGGTTCTATTTCAGACTTTCCATTCATGGAGATTGACCCATACAGCGAGAGTCCCCTTTTGGATCCATCTCATCGGAGCCAACCACGTGATACTGGTGTTTACTCCAATACCCACATTTATATCCTAGTTGGAAATATTCTTGGCTTTAGAGTGTTACCGGTTGAGTCATTCCCTTGGGTGAGTACTTTTTCCCCAAGGCAGGCCCTCTAGGATAAACAAAAGCGAGTAAAGACAAAATCCCTAACTCGATCAATCTTTGATGGAAACAAAGAAAGAGAATATACGCGATGATGCTCTACTCACACTCGCACAAGATGTTCAATTTTAAACCCAAATCGAAGTGTGTATGGGAAATTATTTATGCAAATTAATGTCACCAAAATCCTTTTGATTCTCAAGATCATCGTGAGGCGTGAGAGAAGGGCATACATCTTTTGATGATATTACTTTGTGTAGATAATTACAAATCAATAAAGTCACACATTCATTTTATCCTTCAAAGCAATGATTTGATTCATTTTAAAACACCAATGTCAAGTGTGAAGTTTCCCATTTAATTTTAGCCCAACTTTGAAAGAAAATAATGATCTAGTTGGATTAAAACAGAAAATTAAAGCAGTAAATGGAGGCTCCAAGCATTAAAAAATGCTTTTAAATTTCAATCTTGATGTTCAGTTCTTCAACTCCAATCTTGCTTTCGTTTCACTTGATTTCAATGTGTGATCTTGACGTCAACCTTCGCCTTTTTTCGTTTTTTTGCTTTTCTTTCATTTTTCTTTGTTTTCCTTTGACACCTTACGCTTTCCTTTGTTTCACCCTTATAGAAAATCATAAATAAGGGTTAGGTATGCTTTTCCAAATGAAAAGAAAATTATAAAATATGCAAGGCATGCCAACACACGGATTTGTTATGAAAAAATAACTTTATGTTGGATGTCAATGCATTCTCCTTTCATATCTATGACATAAGTTGATGGTCAATCATTGAAAAGAATTTCCTTTTGGTCCAAATGTATGATTTTTTATGAAATTATATGACTTAAAAGCATATGTTTATAAGTCCAATATATGATTTTTATGAAAAGAATTACCACAAGCCAACATCTATATATGTCTATAATTCCAATAGATGACAATAAACATAAAAAAGAAGGACCGGCTGATAAAGATTGCTTTAAAAGTTGTCCAAATGATTATAATAAATAATCCAACATCGATTCCTCTTTATGATGCTAATCATTTATTTTGAGCACCAAACTTGATTTGGGATATCAATGTGGAGATTGGTGCCTTAGCCCTTTCACATGGCATGCTTCTTCAAGATTTACTCAATCACACTCAAAAGACAGCAACATGAATCTACAAATCTTGTTTCTTTGCAAAAGACGGTGAACAAAGATCGCAACACGCAAAAGATAGTGAACATTAAATATCTTTGTCATTCACTCACTGCTACCAAACATAGTGGGAGACTTTTATTGACCTTTCACTACTCTGATTTGACGAGTAATTGCAATTTTCATGAGCAGTTGGAATTGGCGAGGTCACGAATCTCATCGATGGTGGCGTCCTGGTCATCCATTGCAAGTGGACAATAGAAATCACTAATCTCATTGATACTGGTGGCGTCCTGATATTACAGGTTGAAAAATGAAATCAGTAATCTCATTGATACTGGTGGCATCCTGATCAGCCATTGCAGGTGAACAAAAGAAATGAAAGCCTGGTTTGATTACATAATCTATCTATGGGGTGTTGTATAGACGACCAAAATACCATCTACTTTGATTTTCCATCAAGAAGAAGAGAATTTCCCTCAAGTTGAATGACATTTTATTCTCAATTATGAAACATAATTGCCTAAAGTGTGAACTCTATGCTATTCTGCCCTGAGAAGATTTTGGCGATACTCAATTCCACTTTACTTTCTTTCTTATCACAGCATTATGATCAAAAATTTTCTTTTCAATAACTGACTTTTAATCTTTCATAACTTGCTTACTATCTTAAAATCTTATTTGCCTCTCCATAGGTTACATTGGGAATTTTCTTTGTATAAACTAAAGGACAACATTCTCACATCTAGTCATTGTTTCATTCCCAAGTTCCCAAGCTTTGGCATGGCAGTTATAAAGCTTCAAAATACCAAAAGAGATATGGTGTTTAAAAGAAATGTCACTGAACACAAGATTGGCATAATTTTCATGAAATTCTCAGCTACCACTCGGCTTCCCATTATCATACTAGGGGAATAATTAATTAATCAACATGAGAGAGCATAGGTCTACATAAATGTTGCCAAGGACTCTACTCAATGTGTATATCAGAGTGTTAAAAGGAATTGAAAACATATGCAAAAGAAGACTAAATAGAAAGATATTGATCTAAACAAGACACTGAGAGTTCACTCCAATGTAAACTAACTTGCAAATATCAATAAACCAACTGTAAACCTGCAGTTAGCAATTAAAATATGCTCATCAAGACAATCAACAAACAAATGCCCTCCTTCTAGCGCCATTATGTGGATGGTGAAATTTGCAAATGGTTAGTATTTTGAAACCAAGCTAATCATCATGCATCCATATGAAATAATAAATCATGTTTCTAAATGCAAACAAATTTACAAGATAAACTAAAGCATATCAAACATGAAATAAACCCTATTTCATAGTGGATGGGTGCTATTGTTGAAAATAGCCCTTTCCCAACCCTTGCTTAAGCTCCATGATATGAAAATGATATGTTGATGATCAAGATGATGAATGGGCAAGATTAGCTCTCAATTGAAGAGAGTAACCTTGCATGAGAGTTGTAGATCAAGATGTGGAGGATTTGTTGATGAATGAAGCCTTTCATTTATAGATTATTTTGATGAGAGAATGGCCAAATGGATGAATGTGGGACAAAGATTGGACAAATTAGATGAGGCCACTTGTCAACTTGTGAGTGGTTGAGGAGTGTGCAAGATTTGGGAAATGTGCCCAAGAGGGGGAAATTTCAAATTCAAATTTGATAGTTAATGCTTGGTTTGACCTTTGCAAGGGACATGTAAGAGACATTAATTTCTTTGTTGGATGTACATGTCCACTTGATTTTGAATTCAAACTTGAGGGAATATTCCCCATAAATGCCATGTTGAAAGAAAATAGGGAATTTAATAAATCAATAAATTTATTTATTTGTGCAAGTGGGATTATCTAGAGAATGTGATGGGTGATTAGGTTAGCTTAATGATGATTAGGATGATTTTTACTTTTAGGACTTAAATATTTGATTTATTTAAATCAGAAAAGGATGGAATATGCATTTGTAGATTTAATAAAGTTTTGTTTATTTAATTAAAGGTTGATGTTAAAGTTTGTTTAATTTTAAATTAATGACCTTAGGAGATGGAAATTAATGAGATTATCTGATGAATGGATGAAGGTGAACTTGATTAATTGATGAATGGACCTAATGTGAAACCTAGTTTACTTGATGAATGAACCTAATTGAATGCATAATGTTAATTTTGCATGTCTACATTTTGAATTTGAAACATGTGTTACATTCTATGCTTCACATACTATAGGATTAAAAAAAAATGAATTTCATGATGTTTTGACCAAGTTAAGTTGGTCTGACATACGAGTTTTTTATATTTTTTAAAAGTTGTAATAAAAAATTCATAGTTAATTATTTACTAGAAAAAAAAAATTTAAAAATATGCATCACATCGGGACATGAGTCCTTTACTTAAATCTAAAATCTTATAAAAAAATATTATTATTTTATTTTGGTTAGGGTGGTCAAACAGACACCTACTTCTTATTTTTTCCCTAAAATTTAAGTACTACTGCATTGAAATTTCAAATTTTCACCAAATTGATTTTTTTTAAAATAAACCTAGTAGTTTAGAAACTACATTCAATTTGATATAGATTCTATTCTTACATTTTTTTGAAACCATAGAGATAACTTATTCAAATTTTGTCTAACTCTACTTTTTTTGAATTTTTCGCCACTTAATGTCCTATTTTTTCCACGATGATCCTGCACATACCCAAGTATGAGTGGTAAAATAAATCCCCACTCAAGGAGGAGAACATGTATCGTGCAAAATGTAGGTGATAAAAGAAATCCCTACCCGAGGAGGAGAACCCGTATCATGAAGTAAAGATGCAATAGATGGGGGATATGGAATCCTAGGATGCTCACAAGCACAAGGCAAGGGAGATAGAACTGCAAGGCTTAAGAAGGCCAAATGAAGAGAGTAATAGAGCTAGAAGATCCAAAAGTGTTGTTGTAATGAGCTTGTGAAAGCTTGAGAATGTTGCAAAGGGTGGTGCCAAGAAGTGGAAGAGGAAGCTAGAAGTTGGAATGAAGCTAGAGTGAAGCTAGAAGCACTTGGAAGAAGTAAAAGGATTGAAAAGATAACATTTAAGGAGAGAAAGGAAGCAAAAAGAAGCTTCCCGAGCAGTTACAAGGAATCTCAAGCCGTTACCATCGACCAAAGGAGGTAACAAGTGGAAAACATGCAAAAAATGATCATTTGAACATTAAAACATCGCATGATGCTAGCATGGTATGCAAACATCCACATGGTGCACTAGTGTCTAGACGCATCACACTACAAAACGATGAGAACGGAAAAAGTGCAAGGTTCGATGAAAATTTGGCATGCGAAGGGAAGTTGTTGAAAAGGGTTACAGAGCATCCTAAGAAGGGAAAAATGATAATGTGGGGGCTAAATGATCCTACACAAATGCTATGGGAGTGGACACTAAATCAGGTACAAGAATGTATGTGAAATTGCAAGGGGTACAATTTTACAACTATACAATTGGAACCCCTCTTGATTGTGTGGTTGGATACTTTAGTGTGAGTTTGAAGCAAGTTCATCCTCTCACTAAAGTGGGGGCTAAATGTAGTGTAGTAAAATGCATACCCTTACATTTTCACACTTGTTTGATCCCACCTTGCTTTATTTATCCCTATTTATGTCTTAATTGGTCCTATTTTGCATCCACAAGCTCAATGAATTATATATTTTTTTTGGCTAATCTTGACATTCTCCAATGGATAAATTATAATTTAATGATTTTATCTAAGTGTCCCTAATTTTTGGATTAGGACTAAAATGCTACCTAGGGCATTTTTGTCCCCCAAAGGTCTTGGGACCCTGATTTTTAGGCATCTTAAATGGGCCCCTTTTTGGTGTCTGTGCCCCAAGTTTCATGCCTTGGTACTAAGATGCCACCGAGGACATCTTAGTCCCCCTTGAGGTATTTTTGGGATTTAATTTCAAATTTTGGCTAGATTTAGCCTCCTTTAATTAATGAATTCATATGTTGGCTTGGTGTGGTGTAATATTAGGATATTAAGCATAGATAAGTATAAATACAAGGTTTATTCATTCATTCTATCCAAGCCTTTTGTGAGAGCATTCCTACTAGCAAATTGAGTTCACAAGAGCATTCAAGAGCATTTTATCAAGCATTTGGAGCCATCATCAAGATTCAAGCATCATATCAAAGAGATTCTTGCATCATGTGTGTTGTTGTGCTAACATTTGTGATGTAGGGTTTTGATTCAAGCAAGTAATTCAAGTCCATATCTATCAATCCTTTCTTTAATTCAAGATCCATATCCATTGCAACCATTTCACACAAGTTTGCAAACTTTATAACAAGGGTTTGGTGAGTTGTAGCATTGCATGTTGTTCATTCATCATTTCCCTCCATTATTCTATTTCATTTCAAGGTTTAATTACCAACAAGGGGTTTGACCAAGGCAAACCCCCATTCACTAACAATCAACAAGTTTTTCTCCTCTTGCAAGGTATGTGCAGGATCATCATGGAAAAAACAGGCCCTTAAGTGGCAAAAAATTCAAAAAAATCAAAGTTACGAAACTTGACATAATTTTTTTTATAAGTTATCTATATTATTTCAAAAATATGTAAGAATAGAATCTGTAGAAAATTGAATGTAGTTTCTAAACTACTAGGTTTATTTTTAAAAATCTATTTGGTGAAAATTTGAAATTTCAATGCAATAGTACTTAAATTTCAAGGAAAAAATAAGTAGGTGTCTGTCTTACCACCCTAATCACAATAAAATGATAATATTTTTTACAATATTTTAGATATAAGTAGAGGACTCATGTACCAATGTGATGCATATTTTTATATTTTTTTTTCCAAGTAAATAATTAATTATGAATTTTTTATTACAACTTTTAAAAAATATAAAAACTCGTATGTCTAACCACCTTAACTTGGTCAAAACCTCATGAAATTCAGTTTTTTTTTTAATCTTATAGTATGCGAAGCATAGAATGTGACGCATGTTTTGGATTCAAAAAATGTGATATTGTTTGAAAGCTATAGATTTTTTTCAAATAGCCTATCAATCAGGACTTTAGTCATAATTCAAATAGAAAATGAATAATGATTATTTATTAAATTCAAAGTAAATTATAATTTATATCGATGGAAAGCTGAGAATCTCCTTTAAAAACCCTTTTCATTTCATCGATTTTGTGTAAATAAAAAGTCATCAACCACATACCCTACACATACCCATCATATCACCACTTTTTGGGGGCCATCATGATCCTACACATACCTTGCATGTTTTTGATTGCATATTTTGGTTGAAGACTTGAAGATCATTTGAAGCATGCAAAGTTGCAAAGTTGGAAAGTTGCATTGCAAATTTGTCATTTTCATGGAAACTCACCTATAGGCTAAATCTGGAAGTTTCGGAACCTGAGATCAGAGAAGAAGGAAGAGAAAACATCAAGCCTCAGGACCACATTCAGAGATTTCAAAAAATTTGAATGGGACTAAGACAACAGTAAGGGCATCTTAGTCCTCTCGAACATATTTTTCAAAAATTCTTCCAGATCCAATTCCGACATCTAAAGATTCCACATCTGCCCCAAAAAATAGCAGCAGGACTAAGACAATAGTAAGGGCGTCTTAGTCCTCCATAGCACTTTTTGACAACATTTTTGCATTCCCAAAATCCTCATCACATTTCTAGATTTCTCAGGTACACACATCCTAGCTCCCTGTTGTATAATTTCATCATTTGCATCTTTCATTTAGCTTGCATTATTAGGTTTTGTGAGTCAAATTATTTTTTGTCTTTTTCAAGCATTTGCTTGGTGGTGAACCCCTAAAATCTCAAAGAACCCCCTCCTAGGTCCTCCTTTTTGAGAATTGACTCACCTTGTGAGGTCGATATTCAATCCAATTAGGACTCCTAGGACATAATTGAATGACCGAAGGAGAATAAGTGGGCCTTTCCCCCACCTATTTTCTTTACAGTTCAGGATGCTCTTTGAAGTTTTAATTCTTTAAAAGTGTGAAATGATTATTTAATTTGGAGTTCTATCCTTGATTTATTTATGTATCTTATGAGTTGACATGATATTTATGAGCTAGAAGGATATGAGATTCTAATTGTGGTGCATTGATCCATGGCCTTACAAAATGATATGTGTGCCTAGTAACATCAAATTCATAAAGATGTTTAATAGATTATTTTTCTTTGGGAATGAGCACCCCAAAATAATTAATAGTTTAAATTTTGAAGATCTTGAGATAATAATGGAAGCACTATGTCATACTTATAATGTTTATGCTTGGAGTTTTAAAAGTGCGATAGCTTTTTATTTGATAATCTATTAACATTGGACTTTAATATATCCAATGATAGATAGTTATAATAAATAATATACAATTTTATTTTTGTTTTGGATGGATGTAGGATGCTACTATGTATATGCATGAAATGAATTCCAATGGTCTTATAACTATCAAGTTGAGATGGAAAAAGTTATGGAAAAGGAAACTCCATCATGATTTAGTTTATTGGATATGGTCATTATGTTGTCTTGAATATTGAGATTTAATGTACGAAAAATAATTTAGTCACCAAATAAATTTGTTTCAATTATATGCATTTGATAAGAGTTTATGGATCGATTCAAGACCGACAAATAAATAATTTCCTTATACAATAGTTCATGGTAATTATTTACTGTACTTATGGAAGAACAAATCTAATAAGATAATCATGACTATTTTAGAATGGTTTGAAATTGGGATAGATCTTGTATATTAGGATTCATTCTTGAAAAATTATAAAATTTGGGAAATGGAATTTAAAATAAAAATAAAGGAATGTGACTAACGAGAATCCACCAACATTGAAGGAAGGAAGAAAAATTATCCACATTTCATTTTTTGGAATTACAAAGATCAAGAATGGTTAATGACATACTATTTGCATGAAATAGTTAACTAAGTGCATGGAAGAGTGAAGTAAGTTCATGGGAGAATTGAGTGATTGCATTAGAGAGTGGATTGATAGGGTAAGGATAAGTCTAAAGATATATCTAAATCAAAGGGTAGATCCAAAATCCCTTGCAAGAGTAGGTTAAAATGTGGGAATAGTGGTAAAGGGGGTCATCTCAAGAAGGAGTGTAAAAATAATTTAAAAATATTGATGCTTCTATTGATATATCCTTTGATAATGAAGTTATTAATGATTCCTTTATTTGCATTAACATGTATTTTAATATCTCTTAGTTAATAGATTTGGGTGCATCCTACAATATGCCTCCCCACAAGGAGTGATTCTCAACATACAAAATATACGATGGTGGAGAATTTTTCCTCGAGAATAATAACACTTGTAATATTGAGGGATAACAAGAGGTAAAATCAATATTCAATTATAGGAGAGTGAAAACTTCCACCAATGTATTGCATATCCCAAATTTAGCAAGTAATTTAATTTTTCCTCCAAACTTCTTAAAATGGGTTTCTATATACATTTCATTCCCTAATAGTCTACTTCATCGTAAGCATCTCCCTTGGGAAATTTCAATGCTTTTCTCTTTGCTAGCCGAGGAAAGGAATTCTAAATGGGGGTCATTTTGAGGAAAGAAGCCACCACTATAATGACAATGAATGGCCAAAATATAGCTTATTTAAGCCACTTTGCATTCAAACTACTCATCTAATAAAATGGGAAAGAAATATTTGGTATCATTAATGCTTATAATGCTTGTATTTGGAGTGGAAATGGTGACTTCATATGATTACTACTAGGACAGAATATTTTCATGGTGCCAAAGCGATGCAGATTGTCACTATGGATTACTTGACCATGACACTGAACAGTGCTACCACATTGGATTATGTGCGAATGGTTATGGATATTGTTGGGGATCTAGGAATGGAAAGGAATGTCCCAATTAATAAATCATCTTCTTCTTCTTTTTATCTCACAATCTAGTTTTTTATGCATCTCACATATTAAAAGTATAAGAATAGAATAGAAGATTTTCAACATTCACGAGGTTCAAGAAAGTTTATGGGATAGTAGATCCTAAAAATAGAATAGAAGATTTTTAACGTTCACAAAATAAAAGAAATCCTATGGGACAGTAGACCCTACTATTTTAGCATTGTGAAGTGTTGATCTCCTGTAGTTTAATTTGATAATGAACTCTCTTATTCTCTCTACCCATTCCACGCTAAAAAAATCTTGAAAAATATCTACTACTAAATCACTTATGCAATTTTCTCTCAAGTCACTATATGCTTTGCAATCTAAAATAAAATCTTTTTCAGTTTCTACCTTCCCTTTTGTACACAAGTACAAACTCTCTAAAATAGTAAATTAAAAGTCTTTTTGATTATTTTGTATATATTAATGTTCTATTATCTTATATATTTCTTATATTTGTTTTTAATTTAATTGTTTATAATTTTATTAATCTATTTTTACGCTGAGAGGCATCTATAGTGGCATCCAAGAATATGTGTAAAGTTTTTGAAGCTACATTTAAAATGACAGGTAGGTGGAAGTCATGTGCAACTACAGTAGATTTGATGAAACAAATAAATCAAATCAAAGAGACCAATAATCATACAACATGGAATGATGGATCCTCATACAAAACCCTTTGGATCATGTCAAATTTCTTAAGGGAAATAAATCATCTTGAACATAGGAGAATAATAAGTTCTTCTCATGCTTTTTAGTGCCCCCGTGTTGAAATTTCACAAGTTTGGGATATACAAATCTGTAAGTATATATAATAAGATATTATTATGTTCCAAAGTATGACTATATTTTCCAAACAATTGCCAAAGCTTTCTCAGGCTCCTATCCTTCTAACAGTTATGACATTCTTTCAATTAGCATTGATCTCCAAATAACATAGAAAAGATCATATGGTCCTGTGAAATTATTGCAAAAAATTCTACTCATTTCTTTCTACAACATTTGTCCTTTGAAGTAAGACTTCAGTTGGGATTAAGACTTGGAATTCTTCATAGTCCCTACTTTACTATGTTAGAAATGGCTTACTAGATGATTTCCCATAAACTAGCAATGCACTCTGTAGTAGGGGTTGTAGCTACATTGCAATTTTTGTTTCAAAATTGTATTAATGTTACACCCCAATTGTGTAATTACTATTTACTATTACTATGTAGGGTAAAATGTGAATGAAATGTGAATGTAATGTGAATTTTGGAGATGAATAAATTGTTCTCATACTATATAATCAATGTGAATGTTATCTCTTTTAATGTTATCTCAATTGATGTTATTTCAGGGAGAAATATTGCATATATGTGAATAGATGGTTATTTAATTATTATTCAAACTTTGGAGATGTTTATGTATACTACATATGTTGTTAACAATTGAATATCATGTGCATGTGTTAGTGGATGCAGGTATGTGTTCCATTCCTCCAAGCGGAGCGGAAGTATCACTCAGGAGAAGATCTTGGTCGAATAACCGATAACATAAACTAACTAACCATACACACACCACAGTAGCTTGGTTGAGTCTAGACATAGAAGTGGGAAGTTGGTAAGTCATCCCTAGTTTGAAATATCTACATTCTACTTGTTTACTATTGAGTGCATTATTGGGTGATGTTTATCTGTTTGAGATTTCAGTCCTTCCTTATGACATTGTGTTGAATGTGCTTGGGTTGAGTCATTGGGATTTTTGAATGATTACCTATACGTCATTTTATATGAATGTAAATTGTAGCGTGTATATGGGAAAATATATATATGTACATATAAATAGACCCATGTATGAGACCATTAGCAAATGCACATGTATGTAAGTAGAAATACTTACAGAGGTACATACATGAGGAAACGACTATATATATGTGTGTGTGTGTGTGTGAATATAATCATGAGGTCATAATCATTCTGTGAAGCATTTTTTCCTTGATCATTTTGATTTTTGGCTTGTATATGTTTTAGGCTTTGGATGTTCCCATGCTCGAGTAAAGTTATCGGAAAGGTACGCAATATGCCACATGGTGGTTGCATGGCTTTCATTCTTCGCCTTCCTTTTGGGAGAGATTTGGGCCATGTGTCAACTCATCGAAGATTTTCTCAAGGAGTTATATTCCTGAGCTTGGGAGTTTTTGTCTGATTGACACATCATCTCTTCGCTACAGGAAGATTGTGCTTCTTATGAAGTGATATCTTTTGGAAGTTTGTTGGAGCTTGCTGGCCCTTTTCTTTTCTTGTTTTTTGGGATGGAAGCTTTGAGTCGGTGCCATTTGATGACGTGATTGGTCAACTGGACCTTTTGCTAGAGGCTATTTTCTAGGATTTGATCATTTATAGACAACTATCTTTGCTAAATATCTAAAGAGAATTAATGCGGTCAGTTAAGAATTGATGAGCAAATATTGTTGTGACCTAACTAAAGATCTACGATCAAATCGTGTGCTATCAAATTCCAACACCTAGCAGCAATTACTTTTGTTGTGTGGTGGTGGTTTCTTCTTTTTGCAGCTATAAATGGGAGGTGGCGATAGAGGAAAGGGTTGGATTCCAAGTTTTAGTTTCCTTTGCTGAGGAAAAGTTTCTTTAGTTTTCTTAAGTTATAGAACTATTTTCAAAAGTAAAAGTTGTGGATTTGCTTTTCTCTGGTATGTTATATCTTTTAAAACTCAAACTATCATTGGATTGGCATCCGACCTCTGTTTTAAACTTCATTTGATATTTAAAGCATGAATTATTGAGAAGAAATATTTGAGACTATGCATGTATGGCCTTTATCAAGCTTTCTTTCTTTATTCTTTCATTCTGAATGAAACACTATGTCAAGTTGAATTTGAATAGTTTAAATGGTTGATTTCCATGTTGTATGCTTGTATGGTAGAATAATAACTTGTGAAAACTAGATTATGTCAATGGACTTCTCTATTTTTTTGAAGG
The DNA here is from genome assembly GCA_007258455.2 of Sequoia sempervirens. Taxonomy (NCBI): domain Eukaryota; kingdom Viridiplantae; phylum Streptophyta; class Pinopsida; order Cupressales; family Cupressaceae; genus Sequoia; species Sequoia sempervirens. The sequence goes on along the minus strand of VDFB02000003.1, from coordinate 521,304,820 downwards.
GAACTGTTGTTTTGTTATATTATGTTGTATTAAGAGAGAAAGTTTATGCAATTTATGAACATTCTTCTGTTACCCTTAGAAATCTTTATGTTTGATCAAACCTTAATGATACCTGCCTATGGAAAGATTTGAAAGTCTGCATTGTGCTTGTTGTTATCCTTTATTGTTGATTCTCTTTCCAACAATGAAGGGTTGTGGCGTTCTGTGTAATTATATCACTCATAGGAATGATTGGGTTTGAAATGTTGTAAAAGCTTTGGCGTATCACCATTTTTTATGTTTTATGTTTACATTTCCTTCTACCCTTTTCTCCAAAACCCAAAGAAGAGTCAGCTTTCTATAAAAATCTCGGAGGTATTTAGTGAGGTGAAAATCAATCCCCCACTCACTGAATTTCCCATAAGACTATCGGAGAGGCGCAAACTTTGATGATCAACAGTTCTTTTTCTAACATGCCCGATGGGACATGAAGTTCTTTAAACGCCTAATTAGAAGTTAGAAATATTTCTTAAATCAGGCTAAGGAAAGAAAAATGAAGTTTCATGCCTAGAGTCTAGACAAGAGCATCTTCAAGAGGCTATTTCCAGTACTCCTAGTTACTAGCCTCGGTACTTAGGAGAAGAAGACTTACAGGTTTTGTATCACCCGCAAACAACAATAGATTGAGAAGTGAGAGCCCAATATCCAGAGCCTTATCTACTCCACCTGGAGGCTCAACCTTCCAAATCAGAATACATGTATACCCAATTCATAGGAATCTTTTCTCTATGGCCCACGTAGCTGCCCCTACTCCTAGAAAAAAAATTAACCTGGGATAGCTCGGTAGTCCACTACGACCACCTACGCCCCCAAATGTATGGCCAGCCATACCTGCTAACTCCCTCAAGGCTATCCCAAAATTTTCTAGAGAATATTTCAAAACCCCCTCTGAACAACTTCAAGATATAGCAGAGGTATGTAGGGTACATAACATAGCAAAGGAAAACATTGCCTTGAGGCTATTAGCTACCTCTTTCAAAGGAAAGGCCCAAGATTGGTATCAATCTTTGGCCTCAGGTTCTATCATCTCCTAGGAACAGCTTGGAGAAAGGTTGTTCGAACACTTCTCAGAGAAAGGAGATCGTTCTTCATTGCTACAATAACTAATCACCATCAAGAGATCTTCGCAAGAGGCCATGAGAAATTTCAACACCAGGTTCCACAAGACCTAGCAAAGGATCCCTATAATTGCTCGACCCTTGGCCATGATAGCGTTTATGTTCTACCTAAAGGCCCTCTCAATTTGAACATTGCAGTTATGATAACCTCCATGGGAGGGGATATCTTTCCCGATGCATATGAGTTGGTTGTGCGCACAGAAAATAGTCTAATTAATGCCAAGAAGCTTCCACCACGACCTCTGATGTGTGTATTTGCAGAAATTTGTGGTGGTTTTTAGGAAGAATCTAATCCAAGAACTTCTTCTACACAATTTTTGTTGACTATGCCACATTCTATGTACATGTACCCCATCTCCCAGACAAGCACGTCGAGCTCTTCCTCTATTGTAGCAAACATCAATGACATGAAGAGCCTCATGTGAACTTTTGTTAATGAGTTGGTTATTATTAAATGATAGCAAGCAACACCTCCAAAGTAGACCACACAAGCCTATGGCAGAGGAAAGCAACCTTATCAGCAGAATACATACCAAGGATCCTCGAGAGGAGGAGGTCAACAGACGATGTCTATGAACCAGATAGTTCTGATCACCATGCCGCTATAGATGGATAGAGACAACCTGAGTAAAGAGTTAATTCTAGGCCAGAACAATTTGGCGGAAGACGAGAATGTATTGTGCTTCCCATGCAGTGATAGTCATATGCCCTAAAATTTTCTAAGGGGAAATATGCAACAAAAGAGAGTGGAACAAAAAAGCAAGGGCGTGCTCCCGAATACGGATGAATATGAGTCCTATGAAATGGAAAATGCCTATTTTAGAGTGCAAATGCAAGGAATCTCCTTGGAGCAAGAGCCGGATATTGCACCCAACCAAGCGTTATTTTCATGGATGGAAGAAGAAGATGCGGTGTTCGCAAATAAATCTTCGATGACTAGTGCCCCACAAGTATAATTGGATTATAACATAAGATCCAAAAGAAGGCTCACAGGAAAATACATGCAACATCCTCAGCCACATCAACTATCGCTACAAGAAAGGAAAGCTCCATTTCCCACCATCCGACCTACTTCACAGTCACATAATTTTTTGTTGCTAGAGAAGGAGATGAAAAAGGAACCAAGCCCAGTCACAATGGAACGCTTTCTTCTAAAAAATGAGAGAAATACCATTGTTCAAGCCCAAGACCCAACCAATCGAAATGCTTAATGTGGTGGAACAATTGAAGAATGCTCCTACCAATGTATCTCTATGGGACGTCATATCTATCCCCAAACAAAAGGCATTGCTTCGGGAAGCATTAAAGAAAGAAGAACAAACGTTGCAGATGGACACGACTCTGTCATGTGGTCAAAATGGAGTCAAAGGATCCGCATCATCCCCTCAAGCTCTAAAAGCGGCAGTTTATGCAAATGACATGGACAATGCAAAAGAGAAAGAGGTAGTCAAGCCAAAGCCCACACCTTTCTTTTTAACACTTATTGTGGGAGATAAGCTTTTGCATAATAACATGATTGATTTGGGGGCTAGCACAACTGTCATGCCAAAACAAGTGGTCGATGCCCTGAAAATTAAGTATGAGCCCCTTGAGAAAGGAATCATGCAACTAGATAGGAAGAAGGTTTCAACCGTTGGTTGAATAAAATATCTATCTTTGACCCTCTTATCATTTCCAAGACAAACAGTCACACAAGAAATACTAGTGATAGACATTCCCCTAGTCTTCGGAATGTGTCTTTCAAGAGATTTCACTGTGAAGCTTGGCGGATACTTAGCACTCGATTGGTCCCACCTAATATTGAGAACCAAGCATGGGGCAAAGATGAAGATTTTGTCTAAATATTTTCATCCCGAACACATAGTGGATAATGCAGTCCTATGCTTTTAAGCAACGCATACCTCCATCTCTCAGCAAGAGAGATTGTGTAGAAATGTTGGAAGATGAAGAAGATACAAGTGATTGGACTCCTGAAGAAGAGGTGCTACTCAACCAATTCATTGACTTTGACCCACTTGAAAACTTTCATGAGATAGGGCGAGGCACCTATGTGATTTTTTATGACAATCAGGGCTTTCCGAAATTAATGAAAGATCAGGAGGAATATGATGATTCAGGTGATAATCATCTATGGACCCTATATTTTGATGGCGCCAAGTGTAAAGTTGGCTCTAGATTAGGCATCCAACTAGTGTCTCCAATAGGATTGGATACTCTCAAATCTTACCATTTTTAGTTCTTATGCTTGAACAATGACGCGGAATATGAGGCCTTGGTCCATGGTCTGATTCTTGTAGAAAGAATGGGTGTAAAGAGAGTACAAGCTTTCGTAGATTCAGAGTTAGTGGTGAGCGAGGTCTGTGGGAAAGTAGCCATGAAGAACACAAGAATGAAGTTGTACAGACATCAAATTTGGGACCTAATTGAGAGATTTGAATCCTTCAACATACAAGTTATTCCCCAATCTCAAAACAGTGTCGTCAATCGTATGGCTTCTGTCAGTTCGCAATTTGAACCAGTTTCCGATTCAGTCAAGCAAAATGCAGTACAAGTCATCGTCTAACCCTCAATTCCTGACAATGATCAAAACTAGAAAGTTTTTGATGATGACATTCAGATTGTTGCCTTCATACAGAAATCAGGAACAGCTTTCGACTATTCACTACCAAGAGCAGAATTTCCCGAAGAGCAGGTCATCCAGTTAAAAGGGAATAAGCTTCCTCAAGGATTAATTTCCCTTGAAAATCTCTTTGATTGTGAAGACGTAAGAAATGGAAAGCAAAGATTCACTACGGACGCTAAGGACTATGAAGAGCTTGATGTTGGAAGCAGCAGAAAGTTAAAGGTTGGAAGGGAAGTTCCTCACAGGGATAAGAAAAGACTAAAGGATTTATGTTTCAAATATGATGGTGTCATTGCCTAGACCTATAATAATCATAGAGGGTATGACCCAGGCATAATTTAGCATACCATTGACTTGGTGGAAGGCTCTAAACAAGTCTGAAAAAAGAAAACGCTAGTTAATCCAAAGGTCGAGGCATTTATGGCGCAAGAGCTCACCAAATTGGTCGAGTCAAGAATCATATATTCGATCAAGCATTCCACCTGGGTGTCAAATCTGGTACTAGTCCAAAAAAAGAATGGTGATATTAGGCTTGGTGTTGATTTTTGAGATTTGAATGAAGCCTCGCTAAAAGACCACTATCCTCTATTGTCGATGGAGCAGATCCTACAGACTGTGGTTGGATCAGAGATGTTCTCTTTACTATATGGTTTCTCAGGCTATAACCAAGTATATGTGAAGGAAGTCGACCAACATAAGACAACATTTACCACTAAGTGGGGAACGTTTGCGTACTCAAAAATGTCATTCAAACTTTCAAATGCTAGTGCAAATTTTCAACGAGCAATGGATATTGCTTTCAAGGAATTGATTAACCTAATTATCTTAATATATCTAGATGACCTAACAGTCTTTTCAAATTCAAAAGATGATCACTTTGACCATCTAGAGAAGATTTTTCAGAAATACCAATAGTTCAAGATTTCTTTGAATCCCAAAAATGTTTTTTTGGAGTACCTCAAGGTAAGTTACTTGGTTTTGTAGTGTCTAATGAGGGAATACCAATAGACCCTGAGAGGGTGAGATCTATAATGGAATTACCCCTGCTATTAAATCATAAAGGACTACAATCTTTTCTAGGGAAGATCAACTTTGTCAGCAGATTCATATCAAATTTCGAAGACATTGTGAGACCGATCACGTCGATGCTTAAGAAGAACCTAATTTTCAAATGGACCCCCGAGGGTAAGGCATCCTTTGAGCAGATAAAGATGGCCATCTCTATTGCTCCAGTATTGGCTAACTCTGAATTTTCCAAAGACTTTCTACTCTATGTGTACAGTGGCCAACATAGCATAGCTTCGGTGCTCAATCAGAAGTGTGAGGGAGATAAGGGAGAACAACCTATTGCATTTCACTCAAGGACCCTAAAAGGTTATGAGGCCAGGTATAATTTTATAGAAAAGCAGGCTTTTTCCATTGTCAAAAGCTTAAAGAAGTTCTGACACTTGGTGTCGGCCAACAAGATCACTATCCTCGTTGCACATCCCAGTGTAAGGGAGTATATCACAGAAGGTGAGATAACAAAAAAGAGGAAAAATTGGATCACCAAGTTCCTAGAATATGATGTGGACATTGGACCAACCAAGCTAGTTCAGGGAAGAGGTCTTTGTGAATACATTGCACAGGAATCAAGTTTCATAGCTGAAAGAGAGACTAATCAGGTCTACTCGAACCAATTTGAGTCTGATGAATCTTGGGTGGAAGATCAAACACATTATACATGAAAAAGGGGCACTACCCAACCAGCCTTTCATCTCATAAAAGGTTATACTACCGATTGCAAGGCACTAGGTATGTGTTAATTGAAGGTAGATTATTTAAGAGAAATTATGATGGTGTTATGCTCTAATGTTTAGACAAGCTACAGGAAGAAAGAGTTCTCAATGAATTCCATCACAGTCCTAAGGGTGGACATTTCTCTGCCAAGACTACCGCTTTAAAGATAATGTGAGTAGGATATTATTGGCCTTCTATGTTTTCTGAAGCACATCATCTAGTGCAAAAGTGTACCCAGTGCCAATTCTTTTTTGGAAAAAGAAAGAATGTCGCTTTTCCCCTGAGTCCAATTGTAACTAAGGAGCCCTTTGCTCAATGGGGTTTGGATTTTATTGGAATGATAAATCCTATTTCTAGCATTGGACACAAGTGGATCCTTATGGAGACTAACTACTTCACAAGGTGGATGGAGGCTGCAACCCTAAAAATGGCACAGAGGGTGAGATTGTCAATTTCCTTGAAGAGCTGGTAGCCAAATTTGGCTCGCCCAAAACCATCATATCTGACAATGCTCGAGTCTTTGTAGGTTCAGGGATGTCAAACTTTGCTATCAGACATGGAATCTTTCTTAAAACTTCATCGAATTACTACCCACAAGGAAATGGGTTAGCAGATTCAACCAACAAACACCTAATTAGGTTAATCAAGCATATTGGGTCAGAACGACAAAGGGACTGGCACAAGAACCTATGAGCTGCTTTGTGAGTAGACCAGATTAATCCTAAGAAAAATCTGAAGACCTCCCCTTATGAACTAGTGTGTGGAAAAGAGGTAGTGTTACCTGTTTCCATAGAAATTCTTGCCTTACAACTACTGAAAGCCCTGGAAATTGAAGAAAGTGGCAGAATGGAAGTATGGTTGGAAAAACTCCTCAAACTAGAAGACAAAGAAAAAGCTTATGAAGCCATGATTGGCCAACAACAGACAGTAAAGCAATGGTTTGATAAAAAGACTTCTTACCCAGAATTTGGAGAGGGTATGCTAGTGCTAAAGTACGATGAACGTACTACAAAACTAGGGTGACACATAAAATTTGAAGCACTATGGAAGGGACCCTTCTGAATTAGCGCGTGCAAGGAAAAGAATGAATACGAACTTGAAGATATGGATGGTAATACTTTAGATATACCAGTGAACGGTATTTATCTAAAACTATTCCATTAAAATATGCAGTTCTTTAAAAAATTTAACAGTTATGTACCATATGTAAAAAAATTGTAAATACGTTCTAAATTTTGAGAATAAGCCTTTGAATAACACAAAAGAAGCAAAAAAATTGTATTATATTATATATTCATCAAAAATTTACAATGTAATACAAATCCCGAGGCTCAGATTTAAACATGAAGCTGTCTCGAGCAAACCCAAAAGGAGTTACAAAGCAAAAGATGCAAAAGGGAGGAAACATGCAAAAAACAATAAAGAAAAGCCTCTAGCCATTGTCCAGGAAGCAAAAAGGGCTTGTCATCGGGTTCTTCTTCTTCTTCTTCTCTGTCAGGACTCAAAAGGGGTTGAACACAACACATGTGGGCTCCATATGATGGTGGTTGTAGGCCTATTCACCGCAGCTTTACACCAGAAACTCGAAGTGCTTCCTCCAGGCAAGCCCTGGAACATGCTCCACATTGTACTCCCACAGCAGGTAGGTGGCCGCTGGTTGAGAAGATCAGTGGTGCATCTCAATATCCATTATTTGAAATTCAGAAAGGAAGGGCAACAAAGGTACGTCTATCCCAAATTTTATGTTCCTACAGAGATCCATGGCACTCAAGATACCAATGCTAGGGATAGCCACTTGCACTATCTCGCCAAGCCCTTCCATCACCGCAACATCGAATATTTGGTTGCACAATTCAATTATCATGGGTTTGGCCATGTTCAGGTCAAGCAAGGAGGTGATGAAGTAGGAAAGAATGTTGTAATTGCTCTAGAGTTGGTTCTCATTGTTAATGAATTCTTGGCCAACTACCCACCTGAATGCAACCAAGGAAAGACGGTCGCACTTCTTCACCAAGCACTTAATTTTGTCACTAGTGACCTCCCCCACAAAGTAGTATTGTGTCATCTATGGGAGAAGCCTAATAGGAGTTCCTAAGCTAGCAGACATTCTGAGAGAGCAGTGAATTGTGGCATAATGGGAGACAACGAAAAGCTTGCTAAACTTAAAAGTTATATTTCTGAATGAATATTGCATAAGGTGGCTTAGCTATATATAGAAAGATAAGCCGGAAAACCCAACCAATGGAAGGTCTATTTTTGGCCGGATGGCAATGGGAAAACATCAAAGAAAAATGGAAGAGGGTAGATAAATCATATGGAGAATCTGACAAAAGGTCTTAAGAAATAAATTTGGGCGTTGGGAGTAAATGCTCTCGTATGTCGATTGTTGACGTGTGTCCTTTGCCATCATCAGCACCAGCCAGCTTATTTATGTGAAAAGACATGGATTAATGAGCTAAGTTCTAACAAATTAATGGGCACATCTTTTCAAAGGTACCTTGCATCAATTCAACATGATTATCATAGCAAAAATCATGCATTCCAATGCAATTAGTTTATTTGTGAAAGAGGCGGTGAGGAGAATGTACTCATTCCATTCTCACAGCATTTTCAGCATTCTCAAGGGATATAGATCTCAAATCCACACATATCACCTCAGCAGCAGCATTTTATGGACCAGCAATAATGGTGTAGCCTTAACTACATGTACGATCAAGGAAATTAATTGCACTCAAAAGTAGATTTTTCTAAAGCAAAAGCAAAGTGGTCATTTTCATGAAGGAAACTCTCTGCAATTTCCTGATACAGCCATCAACCTCTGGTAGAGAAGTTGTAACTCCAAGAAAAAGGCCTAGTTACGCCAATATTTTTGGGCAGAACTCATTCGCCAATGCCCCAACACATGAGGAGTAGCCATTCAAATTCTGTAATAAGGTGCAGCCAGATAGACGCATCCTAAGAGAGGTGGTCCAGGATATCGTCGATAATGTTTTTGACCCTAGGTTGTCAGCTAACCCTAAAAGTTTTAGTGAGGGTGTGTTTCAAAGAATGGTGGAGCATGAACCGTCAGAAGGTTTTGTGTTTTGGCTCTGAAATTATGGTCTGCCACAGTTCATACTACTTGTCGTACACCCATGCTCGAAGTTGGTCGACACATGTGCTAATAAATTTAACAAAAGAAGAAAAGCCATTGAGGGTAGTAGGATCAAATTTACCATTTTTGTCGAAGTCATATGGGATATGTTGTGTATCCCTATGACTTGGGGTGCTAAACATTTTGATGAAGAAAAGATGGAAATCTTCAGGGAAGAAATGGCCAGGGAAACAAATTTTTATGAGGACGAGGTGAAGTAACTTCCAGAGAGAGTCATCTTCTCTTTCCTCTTTCATGCAGGAAATTCAAGGACACACAGGTCGTATTCTTGATACTGGCCTGGGTTTTCGGCCTTGAAGATGATGAGGAGGTCAATCATTTTCAGTTGGGCTTGGATTTTGTGCTAAAGAGGGAAAAGAGCCATAAATACTATGGTTTTGCTAAGGTGATAGCTAGAAACAAGCTAGAGAAACTAAAAAATTACAGTACTAAGTCTAAATTTGGGTATTCTTCTTTCTTAGCTCATTTAGTTTTGCATCAGAATTCTGAGTGGCTGGAGAGAAAAATACCAGTCTCTAGGTTAGATGTAACAGGGTGTCTTCAGCTAGTTTTAGTATGGACCCATGTACTTTTGAAAATAGGGGATTATTATTGGTTTATAGATCATTTTCTAAGGGCAGTGATTCAAGATTTGTTGCCACACCCTATGGGCTGTTTCCCTCCTGAGGTCACACAATGGATGTAAAATCCATCAACCCCAATGGATTATTTCTTGGGTGAGTATTTAACATCTATCATATTTCACAGTATTGTCAGGGAGCCTTTCCGACTCCCTAGATTTGTGACAAACAAAGTTTTTATGGTGCCGAAAGAAACAAAACAAAGATATATCTACTTCCCCTCACAATTTCCAACAGTCAGGTAACACTGAACAAGCAGAAGGCCAAGGGCGAGCTCACAAATCTATTGGCGGCCTTAGGCTTGGTTCTCATTTGTGACGTATAGGACTATAACTCCATAAGGCACTTCAATTTGAAACATGAGAGTCAGGAATATTTTGAGAGGAGGAGGAATATGACTCAAGAAATGTTGGAGGTATACATTTACTTGGCTCACGTTCCACTCAAGTGACCAAAATGGCTGAGTTTCTTTGTGTCGCAGGCAGAGTATCAGAAGAATGCCCTGATGGGAAAATCCCTCAACATGTAGTTTAAGAACAGGGGATCAGTCGGAAAGGAAAAAGATAGACTTCTAGAGATTCTGACAAGAAATGAGATGCCCCGATGCCCCATTCAGTAACTTTCATCCACACGATGAGGAGTTCAAGGACATTTATGATCGAGAGGCTGACTCTGACAATAGCAATCTAGAGACTAGTCATGAAATTGATGAGGATCAAATTTTGCATCATGCTTCTCAACCTCAGGAATCTGACAATCGAAAAGACTCAAGGCAAAGGGACTCACAAGCCATGTCCTCCCCTAGTGCCTGAAGTAAAGGAAAAAGGACCCGACAATCCCCAAGAGGGTCCGCTACGATCATCGAAGGCCAAGTTTCAGAGGGATTAGCTTCCAAAGGATCAGAGCATACCAATTCTAGTCATGCAAAGAGAAGATGTGTCCAAGACCTAGGATCACCTAATGCTCTGGCCCGAGGAGAAGAAGTGGAGTCTGCCCTGCAAAATGTTCTGACCACTGTGACCCAGGTAAGTTTTCCTTCCTCTCTTCTTCCTGTCTCCACATCTTTGGTTACTCCTCTACCCCCTCCCATGGAAAGGAATCCTCTGTCCCCAAACCCTGAGCTGATAGTCCTGAATACACCCCTAGCCACTTTTAACGAATCTTCTCAAGTTACCTTGCGTGTCGAACAAGCATCATCTGCTTCGACCAATATTAATTATTTGATTGCCCTGTCAAGGGCCCCAATTGAAAGAGAAAAAACCTTTGTCTTACCCTTCACTCCTGGCTCATCTACTTCTGGGAAGGAACCTCTCCTTCAGCCCGTTTCTCTTTTCACCCTAACTAGTTTTTCCCCTGCCCAACCTCAATTTGGTATCCCACTTTTTTCAATGATAGCGCTCCCTTTTGCGTCCCCGCATGCTCATACATCCAAAATTTCTCCTTTTGTCACCCTTTTTGGATTCCCTCCTAGTGATTACATTGTAGCATAGATTATTGATGTCCCTCAGAGTCTCCAAGAGCATTTCCATGCGACCAAGCAAGCCCGATAGGTTAGAAAGCAAAAACAATTGTTGCAAAATGTCGCGTTGCTAGCAACCAAGAAGATTGAAGCTTGCTTCAATGAAGAGTGAAACTCTCTGCTAATCACTACCATGAAGTCACTCGTGTCCAAGCCTGAGGGACAGATGCAGATGGAAGACTACAACATCAGAGCCATGGGCCTGGATTTGAACAAAACTCGCTCGCGCGACAAAGTGGTACTAGTTAAGGCCACTCAAAAGGAGGTATATACAGACTATGAGATGCTAGGTAGTAAATTGAAGAAGCGCAAGTTAGAGGTAATAAATGTGAAGGAAACAATGAGTAGGTTGTAGAACGAGATCTGAGCCAAATATGTCGAGATGGCCCGCATAAGGCAAATACAAGGTTAGCAAGGAGAAACATCTAGGTTGTTTGTAGAAGCTCAAAGTGAACGGGTTCAGCTTCATGCTGAACTTGAAAGATTAAAGGGTGAGTTGGTTACTGAGATCCAAATGAATGCAGAGCACTAGCACACTCAGGAAAGTATGAAAAGAGAGCTAGATGGTGTCTGATCTCAAACTTTCAATGATCTTCAGAAGGCCTGCATGGAAGTAGAAAATTCAAAATAGGATATCAGGAGTCTGAGCTCAGAACTAACTAATTCCCTCAAAGAAAGAAGTCAAATGGAGGAAAGTGCAAGAGCAAGGTAGGCCCAGTTTAATCAAGAGCTAGCCACTGCGCAAGGATCTAGAACCCTCCCAATAATGAAGAAGTTGATATCTACACATTGGAAGTGGATCACAGTTGTTGTTGCCATTCTCAGGCCCACTTTACAATTCTTAAGAGATGTTCGGGAATTGAATGTTAAGGTTGGCCCGATGGTTGATCACTTTATGCAAACATGCTCTCCCTGACTGGCGGAATCGCAAAGCTTTATTTCCAAGTTGTGTGTAGCCACTGATAAGGCTCTAAAAATTGTTGGGATTCCCTATCGAAGGGCCACCTCCATCAAAGAAAACAAGATCATCAATTTCCACAAGGTTGCAGCAAAGTGCAAGGATTGTCAGACGGTGCTAAACAAGTGGGTCAATGAAATCAAGGACTTTGATGTCCTAGTTGACTTTGGGCTACCCCTCTTCTTTCATCAAATGGAGATGTGCTAACAGTTGAGCAGGTCATGGACGCAATCTGACGCAAGGTCCAAACTTCTATAGAACTCCCAGGTTCAAGCGTGACACCCACGGTTGATGATGTTGAGCACGAGATATTTCCTCTTTCTCTACTCTATTGTCACCTTGGGGCAGTTTCTTCCAGATGGGGATTTGTTTCTTTCAAAGAATTTTTTGAGCTAGAGCAAGCATATGGGCACATTCATACTCTCATCCAACCGACTGATGCAAATTAGGAGGTGCAACATTCTGCTTTCCTCAAACTCCAAGAATTACCAAAGGCTTAGGTTCATGCCTCCGCAAGAAAAGACCGCATGTGAGTCACTAGAACTATGAAGCATTTTTTCCTTGATCATTTGTATTGTTGGTGTGTATATGTTTTAGGCTTTGGATGTGCCCGCGCTTGAGTAAAATTATCAGAAAGGTGCGCAATACGCCATGTGGTGGTTGCGCGGCTTTCATTCTTCGCCTTCCTTTTGGGAGAGAGTCGGGCCACGTGTTAGCTCATTGGATATTTTCTCAAGGAGCTATATTGATTGCCTTAGGAGTTTTCACCTAATCGACATGTCATCTCTTTGCTGTGGGTAGATTGTGCTTCTTATGAAGCGATATCTTTTGGGAGTTTGTCAGAGCTTGCTGGCCTTTTTCTTTTCTTTGTTTTTGAGATGGAATCTTTGAGTCGATGTCGTTGGATGACGTGATTGGTCAATTGGACCTTTTTCTAGGTTGTTTTCTATGATTTGATTGTTTACAGACAACTATCTTTGCTAAATATCTAAAGAGCATTATTGCAGAAATTGAGAATTGATGAGAAAAGATTGTTGTAATCTAACTAAAGATCTACAATCAGATCATGTGCTATCAAATGCCAACACCTAGCAGCAATTACTTTTGTGTTGTGGCAGTGGTTTCTTCTTTTTGCAACTATAAATGGGAGATGGCGATAGAGGAAAGGGTTGGATTCCAAGGTTCAGTTTCTTTTGCTGAGGAAAAGCTTCTTTATCTTTCTTAGGTTATAGAACTATTTTCAAAAGTAAAAGTTGTAGAACTGCTTTTCTTTGGCATGTTATATCTCTTAAAGCTCAAACTATCATCGGATTGGCATCTGAACTCTGTTTTAAAGTTCATTTGATATTTAAAGCATGAATTATTGAGAAGAAATCTTCAAGACTGTGCATGTATGGCCTTTATCAAGCTTTCTTTCTTTATGCTTTCATTCTAGATGAAACACTATGTCAAGCTAAATTTGAATAGTTTAAGTGGATGATTTCCATGTTGTATGCTTGTATGGTAGAACAATAACTTGTGAAAATTGGATTATGTCAGTGGACTTCAATATTTTTCTGAAGGGTTGTTGTTTTGTTATATTATGTTGTATTACTTGAGAGAGAGTTTATGCAATTTTTGAACATTCTTCTATTACCCTTAGAAATCTTTATGTTTGATCGAACCTTAATGAACATTGCCTACATAAATATTTGAAAGTCTGCATTGTGCTTGTTGTTAGCCTTTGATGTTCATTCTCTTTCCAACAATGAAGGGTTGGTGTTATTTGTCTAATTATATCACTCATAGGAATGATTGGGTTTGAAATGTTGTAAAATATTTGGCACATCACCATTTTTATGTTTTATTTTTGCATTTCCTTCTACCCTTTTTCTCCAAAACATAAAGAAGAGTCGACTTTCTATAAAAATCTTGGAGGTATTCAGTGAGGTGCAAATGAATCCTCCACTCGATGAATTTCCCATAAGATTGTTAGAGAGGCGCAAGCTTTGATGATCAACACATTCAATATCGAATAGATTACTTGACTATCATATTGCTATATAATGAATGTACTTGTATATATACACAAATACACTTGTAAGCATTAATGCTTATTAGGAAAGTGTACATATGTATATATTATATAAGTACACATGTGTATAAATATATACATGTATTATTATTCACAGAATATGATAAAAGAGAACTATACATCTGATTATAGAATGGGTATATAATATGAGTATAAGAATATATATATAGAGAGAGAGTATATAATATATGGAATGATTTCATGAGTATATATATAATAATGCAAATATAATATAATGGAAACATTATATGTGTATTATTAAATATACATTTGATATGAGAATTTTTTTAAAGAGGCAACATTTTTATACAGTAGATCACGGCCTTGACTTATGTTGGAGAATAAAGGATATTATGAAGTTTTGGTGGGGGTTTTTGAGTGTTGTTCTAAACTACGTCAAAAGAAAATAAAATGATTGTAGAGGCTTATGAAAGCCATTTCTTATATACTTTAGAACATGCTAGCATCGTTTGAATTCAAGCTATGAGACCCTCAATCCGTCGAGACTTGTTGGTGATGAGAGTGGGAGTGGGCCTCTCAGTTCTCAGGCTATTACAAATAGGCTCTTTGTTCACAGCAGTCCCCACTAGAAACCTCTTGTTTTTAGAAGCCTAGGAACCTTTCAGTCATTACTTGGTATAGTGCAAGGTATATTATCATGCCTGAAGATACTCACCACTGACTCCCTTGAGTGGTGATAGAAATCTTTGGGTTGGAATTATTAGCCTCCCAAGGAGAGAGGAAAGGTGAGCCTATTGTCATATTGGGCCTGTGCCACTGGACCTATAGCTATATTTGCTCTCAAAAGAGAGGTGTTTCGCACTAATCTTGGGGTATTTCAGTGGGCTATACCAAGTATACAAACCTTTCTGAATAACTAGGTTGTGCTTGTCTTAAGAGTGTCTTTATTTGTGATATACCAGTAAGGCCATTACGCTCTTCGCCCTTAAGCCATACCCTTTTTTAGTTAAGAGTCAACAACCACTTTGTCTTCCAAGTGCTTTATAAGTGTATGCTATCTTAAAATTGAAACTCTCATGCAAACAACACCTTTAAACACTTCATTCTTACGAAGAAAACCATTGTTTATATTGGAACAAGTTAGGGTATATCCTTTAATATAAGTTTTAAACTTAAGTGGCTCGAGACCTATCAAACTTTCTTAGTCTATCTTTCCACATCCACCTTTGCATCTCAAATATTGATTGCATCATTAGGTTAAATTTTTGTCTCCCCCCTCTTGGGTTAAATCTTTGGTTGGTTTATCCTTCTTTGATTAACCCATGGTTGTCTTTGCATCCTTAGGTTGGTCTTTCATTCCCTAGGTTAAGCTTTGGTTAATATTTTCATCCTTTAGATTAATCTTTGGTTAGTCTTGCATCTATAAGTCAAAATTCATTCCATCATCCACTTAACCACTCATAAATCCTACACCAATACAACTATCATCACTGGACCATAGTTTTCTCTTGAAGGTGTCTTGAATCTCATTCAACTCTCAATGTCTTTTCCATTGTTTCCCTAAACTCACAAATTTAGTTTGGGTGTGACTAGACTCTCGTATTTGTCTTTTGAGATTCTAGGCTTCTCTTGAGATACTTAGGTCTATTACCATTCATATCCCATTGTCTATTCATCATTCATCCACTATTTATTTTTCCCTAGTTAGGTTGTGATTCAACCTTAGTCACTCCTTGGGGTTGTTTTGATCTCTTGTATTTTTTATTTGGAGCTTGGGGATCTTCTGTTCGATGGCCATTTTTAACCCTAGTAGTAGACCGTATGCTTCTACCATATAAATCAACCGCTCCCATCACATGAAATATTTGAATCCGCATCATTAGCTCAGTAAAAGATCATGTTAACAGAAGGTAGGAGGAGAAGATCAATCAGGTTAATAAAATTAATGTTTTTATGTTGTAGCGTTCTTCATTTTTGTATCAATTTGTGAAGATAGGACAATGTTGGAAAGTATCTTTATGTTTACTCATCTGATCCACCACAGTTTTTAACATGGAATCCAATATTATACTTGCACAAGGGTCGCAAGTGGTTGTCTGCATGCAGAAGGTAGGGGCCATCAGTTTGCACATATAGTTTGCAAACTGGCGGGGTTGCTTCCCTCTCAACTAAATGCATGTTACACCCACTACTTGCAAACCCTCCCAGGCATGGATTTTATGAGTAGAGACACCTGAACATGGGCAAGTGAGGGTAGAGGATCTATTGAGCCATGGCAAGCCACCAGTATTGAATGATTTGAGATCAAGTCATGTGCACTTAACTCTTTGATAGGTTTGATGATGCATTTGGCCTTAGGGCATTCAATACTTACCTGGTTGAGTTCATTTCCACCCTTCTCTTCATCTTTGTTGGTGTCAGGTCTACCATAGCATACAATTTTGCACTCTTTTTCTTCTCTAAAACTTTGTTCTAGTCATGTTTTTTTCTCCTAACCTTCTTTGTAACTGGAACGGGTGTAGATTAGTTGACATTAGATGCAGCTCTAGACTCCATGAGTCTAGTCGAGGTTGTAATGCCCAAGCTTTGGCTCTCTTTGTCACCCAAAAGCAAGAGTTCAGTAAAATACAAGTTGGATTTCAAGTATATTAGACTCAAGACCCAACACCTCTATCACTATAGTGGGCAGAGCTTCCTCGCCACTCTCTTAAGCTTCCAATAGTAATCTCTGGTGAGATTGGATTAAGCTAAAGATGATATTTATATAAACATAGAATTAAATGTATCTTGCTATATATGATCATTAGGAAAAGGTTTATAGATGGCAAATATTTTTAAAGTGTAATTAAGGATTTTTTAAGTTAATTTTCACTATCAAACATGTAAATGAAAGAGATTAAATTAATTTTTCATTCTTAGACATTTAAATGAAATAGATTAAATTAAAAGAAGAATGTTAGGTGAGAACTTGTATTTTGGTAGTAGTTTCCCTTCATAAAGTAGATGTTTAAAAAAATAAAAGAGTTCATGATCAAATTAAATAGTAAGAAGAGATGCATTTTAGAAAATATTATGGTAAGGAATGTTGTCTCATAAGTTATATTTGACCTTATCGATATTAAGTCTTTTATTCTTTTATTCTACTTATAAAGAAATAATGGCTACCTTGTATTGTATCCTTTATATAAATTAAGTAGTTATTATTGATAAACAAATAATCTTAAAATAAATATTTTGGAATGTAATCATGTAAAATAAATATAACACTAGTATTTATTTGTTGATTTGATAATTTATTTAATAATGATAGTTGTTATCAATTTATTTACTTATCAAATGACTACATTTACATAAAATATTCATGGGTTTATAATAAATTAAGGAATATGATTTAATTTTTTAACTCAAATAACATAAGTGATAAATTAATGTGGATAAAATTTGAATATTATTTTTTAATTTTGGGAATCAAATTATATTTGTGAGATTATAGACGCCTCTTCTCGAGAAGGATATTATATTTGTGAGATTATATTAAATATATTAATATTTAATATATGTATGCTAGTTACGGGGAGTCGCATTGACATGGCATATTTGTGTAAAGTTTTTTAAGCTGCATTTAAATCAAACAAAAGATGTTTGATAAAACAAAAAAATCAAATCAAAGAGATCTCTTTGATGAAACAAAAAGAATAAACTAGAAAATATATAACCTATATATAAAATACCCCTGTATCTCGAGGTGTTGAATTTTTTCAGTGTTGAATTTTTTCAACTTTAATTTTTATTAAAGCTGAATGATGAAAAATTAAACACCTCGAGATACATCTTGGGGTATTTTATATATAGGTTATATATTTTCGAGTAGCAGTCGCGACGTGCGTAACACATTGAATAAATTAATATATTTAGGGTTATGATTAGAGTTAGCATTTAGGATTAGGGTTTATATCATGGCTAGGGTTAGATTAGGTTAGGGTTAGGTTAGATTAGGTTAGGGTTAGGTTAGATTAGGTCAGGTTAGGGTTTATATCATGGTTATGGTTAGGGTTAGATTAGGTTTAGGGTTATAGATTAGGGTTATGATTAGACATAGAATTAGAATTTGGGGCGAGACTATTATCACAATTAGGGTTAGGCTTAGGATTAGAGAAATAATTAGGACTATCGATAGGGTTAAGGTTAAGGTTAAGGTCAAAGATAAAATCAGGGTTAAGGTTGGGATTAATTTTAGTATTGGGATTAGGGTTAGGGTTAGGTTTACATATAGAATTGGTATTAGGATTTGGGTTAGGATTACGGTTATTTTTAAGGTTACTCATAGAATTATAATTAGACTTGGGTTAGATATAAATTATGATTAGGGTTATTGTTATGATAAGATATATACTTATGATCATGGTTATGCTTAGGGTTCCATCATTAGAGATAGAATCAGGTTTATAATTTGGATATCCTTCTTGAGGTTCCTATACACTTTTATGTGACAAACCTAAGCCTAATTGAACCCTAACCCTAGTTAAACTCAAGGCCTAATTAAATCCTAACCCAAACCCTATTTGAATCGTAACCCTAATCCTATTTGAACCCTAACCCTAATTGAATCCCAACCTTAACCATAACCTTGAATCAAAGAATTATCTTAAAATATTAATTTTAACCCTAATTGACCCCTAAACCTAATTAAATCCTAGCCATAATTGAACCCCAACCCTAAGCTAACTATAATCCTAACCTTAATTGAACCCTAACATTGATTGTACTTGAACCCAAATTGAATTCTAACCCTTTTCCAAAACCTTATCCCGATCTTTACCCCAAGCTTTATCCTACAACCATATCCCTAATTGAACCCTAACCTTTACCCTAATAGAACCCTAACCCTAACCCTAGCCCTAACCCTAATGCCAACCTTAACCTTAACATTGACCCCAAGTTTTATCTTAGAACCTAAACCCTAACCTTAACCCTAACCCTAATTGAACTTGATCTCAAACCTTATTGTAGAACCATAACCCCAATGCTAATTGAACACTAAACATGACCTCAATTAAACCCTACCCTTAATCTAGCCTTCACCATAACCCTAACACTAATGCAAAGATTTATCCTAGAACCCTAATCTTAAACTAACCTTAATCTTAATCCTAATAGTAACCCCAAGATTTATCCTAGAATTCTAACCCTAACCCTAATTGAATCCTAACCTTAACCATGACCCTAACTCTATCTGAACCTAAACCCTAACTCTAATCCTATCCCCAATCCTAACCCTAACACTAAGCCCAAGATTTATCCTAGAACCCTAACCTTAATTCTAAGCTTTATCCTAGAAGCATAACCCTAACCCTAATTAAATCCTAACCATTATTGAACCCAAATAGTAACTATAACCTTTATTAAACCTTAACCCTAACCTAACCTAAAAGCTATCCCTAATTTAATTGTAACCCTAACCTTGACCCTAACATAAAGCTTTATTTTTTCTCCCTAACCCAAATTGAGCCCCTAACCCTAATCCTAATTGATTCTAATTGAAATCTAACCCTAAACTAACCTTAACATTAACCCTAACCCTACTTGAACCCTAATTTAAAATTGTAACCCTAAATGAATTATAACCCTAACCCTAATTAAACACTAATTTTAATCATAAGCCTAATCAAACCCTAATCATAACCTTGAATCCTAATTGAATCATAATTATATTCCAACCCTAAACCTAACCCTAACACTAACCATAACCTTAATTTAACCCTGATCGAATCCCAATCAAAACCCTAACCATAAGTGAACTCTAATTATAACCCTAACCATAAGTGAACCCTAATTGTAACCCTAACCATAAGTGAACCCTAATTGTAACCCTAATGCTAATTGAACACTAAACCTAACCCTAATTAAACCCTACCCCTAACCTAACCTTAACCATAACCCTAACACTAATGCAAAGATTTATCCTAGAACCC
The DNA here is from genome assembly GCA_007258455.2 of Sequoia sempervirens. Lineage (NCBI taxonomy): Eukaryota > Viridiplantae > Streptophyta > Pinopsida > Cupressales > Cupressaceae > Sequoia > Sequoia sempervirens. Next base: position 521,285,003 of record VDFB02000003.1, on the reverse strand, counting down.
TAATCTTAAACTAACCTTAATCCTAATCCTAATAGTAACCCCAAGATCTATCCTAGAATTCTAACCCTAACCCTAATTGAATCTTAACTCTAACCATGACCTTAACTCTAACTGAACATAAACCCTAACCCTAACCATATCCCCAATCCTAACCCTAACACTAAGCCCAAGATTTATCCTAGAACCCTAACCCTAATTGAAACATAACCCTAACCCTAATTAAAGCCTAACCATTATTGAACCCAAACAGTAACCATAACCTTTATTAAACCTTAACCCTAACCTAACCTAAAAGCTATCCCTTTAATTTAATCATAACCCTAACCTTGACCCTAACATCAAGCTTTATCCTTGCTCCCTAACCCAAATTGAGCCTGTAACCCTAATCCTAATTGACCCTAATTGAAATCTAACCCTAAAATAACCTTAGCATTAACCCTAAACCTAATTGAACCCTAATTTAAAACTATAACCCTAACCCTAATCAAATACTAATTTTAATCATAAGCCTATCAAACCCTAATCATGGCCTTGAATCCTAATTGAATCATAATTTTATTCCAACCCTAAACCTAACCCTAACACTAACCATAACCTTACTTGAACCCTAATTGAAACCCAGTCGAAACCCTAACCATAAGTGAACCCTAATTGTAACCCTAATGCTAATTGAATACTAAACCTAACCCTAATTAAACCCTACCCCTAACCTAACCTTAACCATAACCCTAACACTAATGTAAAGATTTATCCTAGAACCCTAATATTACACTAACCTTAATCCTAATCCTAATAGTAACCCCAATATTTACTAGACCCTTACCCTAATTGAATCCTAACCCTAACCATGACCATAACTCTAAGTGAACCTAAACCCTAACCCTAACCCTATCTCCAATCCTAACCCTAACACTAAGCCCAAGATTTATCCTAGAACCCTAACCTTAACTCTAAACTTTATCCTAGAAGCATAACCCTAACCCTAATTGAAACATAACCCTAACAGTAATTAAATCTTAACCATTACTAAACCCAAATAGTAACTTTAACCTTTATTTAACCTTAACCCTAACCTAACATAAAATTTATCCCTAGTTTAATCGTAACCCTAACCTTGACCCTAACATCAAATTTATCCTTGCTCCCTAACCCAAATTGAGCCCCTAACCCTAAACCTAATTGACCCTAATTAAAATCTAACCCTAAACTAACCTTAGCATTAACCCTAACCCTACTTGAACCCTAATTTAAAACTATAACCCTAAATGAATTATAACCCTAACCCTAACCCTAATTAAACACTAATTTTAATCATAAGCCTAATCAAACCCTAATCATAGCCTTGAATCCTAATTGAATCATAATTATGTTCCAACCCTAAACCTAACCCTAACACTAACGATAACCTTAATTGAACCCTATTTGAAACCCAATCAAAACCCTAACCATAAGTGAACCCTAATTGTAACCCTAATTAAACTAACCTTAATTGAACCCTTGACATAACCTAACCTTAAGCCTAACTCTAACCCTAATTGAACCCTAACCCTAACCATAATTGAACCCTAACACTAACTATAATCCTAATTAAAATAGCTATAGTTGAACCTTAACCATAACCCTAAGTGAAAAATTACTCTAATTGAACCTTAACCCTAGTTAAACCCTAACCCTAACCTTAACCCTAATCCTAATTGAACCCTAACCCTAATTAAACTCTAGACCTGATTGAATCCTAACCCTAATTAAACTCTAGCCCTAATTGAACCCCAACCCTAACCCAAACCCTATTTCTTCATAACCCTAGTTGAGTCCTAACCCTAACCCCAATCCTAAATTTAACCTTTACCCCAACCTATATTGTATAACCATAATGTTAACCCTAACCCTAATTGAACCCTAACCTAACCATAACCATAATTAAACTCTAATCAAAAACCCTAACCCTAACATAACCTTAACCATAATTGATTCCTAGCATAACTTTAACCCTAATTGAACCCTAACCCTAACCATAATTGAACCCTAACACTAACTATAACCCTAATTAAAATAATTATAGTTGAACCCTAGCCATAATCCTAAGTGAACATTAACCGTAATCGAACCTTAACCCTATTTAAACATTAAGCCCCCAACCCTAACCTAAACTCTATTTGTTTCTAACCCTAGTTGAGTCCTAACGCTAAGCCCAATCCTAACCATAACCTATATCCCAGGCTATATCATATAACCCTAATGTTAACCTTAACCCTAATTAAAACTTAACCTAACCCTAACCATAATTAAAATCTAATCAAGAACCCTAGGCTTAACATAACTCTATCCCTAATTGAACCAGGTAACCTTAATTAAACTCTAGCCATGCTTGAACCCCAACCCTAACCCAAACCCTATTTGTTCCTAACCGTAATTGAGTCCTAACCCTAACCCCAACCCTAAATGTAACCTTTACCCCAAGCTATATTGTATAACCCTAATGTTAACCCTAACCCTAATTGAACCCTAACCTAGGTAACCCTAACCATATTTAAACCCTAATCATGAACCCTAACCTTAACATAGCCTTAAACCTAACTAAACCCTTTTGAATCTTATTCCTAATTGATCCCTAACCCTAACCCTATCCCATCCTTTATTGAACATTAAACCCTAATTGTAGCCCTGATCTAACCTTAGTCACCCTAACCCTTACTCCAAGCTTTATCTTAGAATTCTAATTGAACCATAACCCTATTTTTATGATAAAATTTAGTGTACATTAATTTGTTAAATATAGATATGGTAGTTTTAATAAATTAATTTAAAAACTTATTTTTATGTGTAATAATAAATTTATTATATTTTCTTTGTATTTAATTTTGTAATTTTAAATTTATTTTAGATGTGCACTTATTATGCAAAGCTTTTATATTAGATTGTATATCTAAGTTGCTATATTTTTGTAAAATAATTTCTTTGATAAAGTCTTAATTTTAAAATATTTCTCTCAAGATATAGATTAATTTTGAATAAAATAGAATATGGATGATTTTTTCTTTTTGCAATGCTTTAAAGTTTTTTTTTTAAATATTGAATATTTTTTATGTGTGATAGTAAATTTAGAATATTTCCTTTTTATTTAAGTTTCTATTTTTAATGTTAAATACATTAATTTAGAATTTTTCTCTAAAAAATCATTCTCATTCCTTCATAATTTTATTTCTATCCTATTATTTAAAAAAATATTTTACATGAAAGAATTTTTTTTTATATTTTCAATATTTTTTAATTTTAAGTATATTAATTTAGAAACTTATTTTAACATGCAATAATAAATTAAGGAAATTTCTTTAATACTTAAGTTTCTAAATTTTAGAAACTTCTTTTTATGTCTAGTAATTTCACTTATTTTTAAATATCTCATCTTTATAAATTATTATTATTTTTTATTGTAAGAGCTTACTTAAATAAATCTATATAAAAAAGATCAATGAATATCTCTTTTAGAAAGATCTTAGATATTTTATTTTTTAAACATATTAATTTAGAAACTTACTGTTAAATTTTAAAAAAAAAAATTATATTCCATATTTTATTTTTGTTTATACTTAGTTGCATTGTATGATTTAATATAAATTTAAATTTAAATCATTTTTATCAACAATTTAAGTCAACAATAGAACATTTAAATTTAATATTATGAAGTGAAATGGAAATTCCTATGATTTTATAATTATTATTAAACATTGAATTCTTTCAAATAATTTTCTAAAAATCAGATATCATTAATATAAAAATAGTTCAATAATTTTCTTTTTCAAATTACTATTATTCTTAAAATGTCTAATACTCGAAGCTTAATATTTTTTATATAATTGCTATTTTTAATACATAGTTCTTCCTTCTTCTGTGAACAAGGACCATTATCATTTCAAACATTGAGAGAGCTCCTCTACGAAAAATAGCAACAGGACTACACAGGACTTTTCAGCGAAGGGCTTGGCGGAATAGCCATTGGCAAGGCTTTGGGCAAAGCTATGAATAACAGAAACGTAGGTTTTATTTTGTGAGCAACACATGCTGTCAACCATTCATAGCCGGACATAGTGTCCAAAAATATGATCACCTGAAACAACATGGGTTTCTTTCTGATACTGCTCTAAGCTTAAGGCCACCAAAGCTTCCACAGCTTCAAGAGCAAATCTGCAACGATTCTCCAATGTTCCGCCATAATGATCGATTCAATCGTTTACACTGTCTTTCATGAACTGGTCGATAAGGTACCCATGAACCCCATGGATTTCAACCCCGTTGATCCCTGTTAAGAAATCTACTTATTATGGCCACAAAAGAACATTCCTTCTACAAATCGCTGTAGCCACAAATAAGAATAAAAACATACCTGCATCGATAGCATTTCTGTCTACATTTCGAAAATCTGCAACGATATTGGGAATTTCCTCTGTTTTCAAAGGCCAAGGAGGAGAGAAATCAACCACATCCTTTCGATCCAGTAGACCGATCTTTCCAGATATTGGTTTGCTTGTAGACGAAACTGGAGATTGGCGATTAGGCTGATAATCTTCATTGCAATGAAACCAATACATATACATGTACTATTTATTTTGCAGGTAAACCAACCAAATTGAAAAAAAAAACAGGGGAAAGCATGAAAATACTGACCCACATGAGAAAATCTTCCACAATGCCAGATTTGACAGAAAAATATGGCCCCCTTGTCGTGTACAGCTTTCGACCTGCTCCTCTGTCTATATATATTCCAAAATCAGAAACAATCATTCATATTGCCATTGGCAATTCCAGTCCGTTGCATATTTATATTACCTTATTTGAAACAGAAGTAATTGTGCATATTTATATTCTTAATTTATATCAATGTATTTCAATTGCCCCTGGAGATCAATCTCCCTAACAATAGTATCGGTGCAGTGAAGGATTGGGGCCTAAGAACAGTCAACCAATCAACTCGCTCAGGACAAATTATTACAGACAATCTGAAACCCTCTGTCGATACTTTCTGCATTCTCCCTTCCCATTCGATCTCTCCTCTATTCTTACTGCCTGAACCCTGTTGAAAAACAAAAACTTAAATTTTTGTCTTTAAAAGATATTATTGCCCACCGTAAGGGGCGCCTACGAGGAAAAATAGTCTGCATCATTTATGCTTAACAGTATTCTGAATTTGTTTGTAACCGTCTGAAATGTAACCACCCGCAGCGCTTAAGGTACACACCCAGCAAAGATATGACGCATGGCTTATCAGCTGCTCAGGAGTTGCGTAACTGCCATTTCTATTCCTCTTTCGTAGAATACGAACGATTTCTTTTTTCTTACACTGTTACTTCTGTTGGTCTCCTATAAAGGCCGTGCTATTATTTTATTTTATTCAATAAAAATAATTATGATTTTACTTTATGTATATATATAACTGGATTTAAGTAGGAGTAGAAAAAAATATTAAATAAGTATTTTTGTTGCATACGGTACATTAAAAAAAATATTTAAAAAATTATTTAGAATAAAAAATTGTTAAAAATAATTGTGTAATTAATAAAAAATTAATATTTTAATTAACTCTAATTTATATAAAAATCAATGTTACTTCAATGAAATATTAAATAGGTTGATGGTTAAATAGTTAATAACATTTTTTTGTACTTACATAAACACACACACAATTATATTCACACATACATTCATAGATACATATATAAGTAATATCTTGAGTTACATATACAAGAGTTTTTGAAACTGCATTTAAAATGACAAAAATCAAATAAAAGAGATTTGATGAAACAAAAAAATCAAATTAAAGAGATTTGATGAAACAAAAATAACAAATAAATAAATAAATAATAAAAATAATTCAAATATTTGCATAAACTAAAAGAATAAATAAATAATAAAAAATAATTCAAATATTTGCATAAACTAAAAGAACAAATAAATAAATAAATAATAATTTTGATCGCAAATAGAAATCAAATATTAAAGATAAATCAATCAAAAAAGAAAATTAGAGAATGATAACTCTCATGTATTTTATATATATTAATATTTAATATATGTATGCTAGTTTAGAATGTGTTAAAAATAATTATATTTATATGTTCAAAATTACATTTAAATTAAAATTTTAAATGCAACCTAAACAATTAAAATGTTAATATTTGTATTTGTTTTTAAAATATATTTTAAAAAATAAACCAATACTAACTATTTAATGAAAAATCATATCTTAATAAATTTTATTTTATATAAAAAAACCCATTATTACTCTAATTAAATATTAAATAGTTTGATGATTAAATAATTAATATTTTTTAAAATAGAAAATAATTATCTTATTTTATTGTATGTAAATATATATTTATATATGTGTATGTAACAATTTTATTTAAGAAAGAGTAGCATATATATAACAAGAGCTGCAAAGAAGCAAGTTCCTGTCAAAATGTTTAAGAATAGATTTGTTTTAATTTGTTTTGCGTGTGTGTTATGTTTTAGCAACAATGTTGATAATATAATTACTTTATAATAATCTTGAATTTTGTCAATTTCTTGTTTTGTTGCTATATGCTTGCTCACTCTTGTTGGTTCCAACTTCTTGTAGAGATATTTTGTTGTAAAGGTTTATAATTCTCCTTCACCTCTTACATTACAAAAAGAGTATAAGATGTTAAAATCTGAAAATCAATCCTCAAAATAAGATCCATAATTGACTTACATAGGATCTATAAATCAAATTGAGCTAGTTGTTTAGACTACAGAGCAACAAAAGTTGTCACTCTCAACCAAGATGATACACTCTCAACCAAAATGATACTAAGACTCGGTATCCTTGCATTCATTAGTTTCTCAGTAATGAAGACAACCTTGGGGAAATCTAGATTCGAGAGCAAGTGAAGTCAACGAGAAAAGAAAATTTGGAGGAAAAAAAGTATTTTTCAGTTGGTAAAGAAAATGTTGGTCAATGTACACGTAGTTTCATAAGCATCTTAGTAGTTTTACAACCACCCCAATGGATACATATTGCCCCAATAGTTATGCAACTACCACTCCACTCAATTGAAGGAGTGATTTTGTCTAGTATTCAAAACATCTAGTACCAAATGTACCTAATCTTTCAATGGAAAATTAAATCCTAAATTTTTTTATAAACTTGGGTAGATTTCCAGAGATGATTTTGAACAAATGTATTATTTTCTAAATTAGCAAATTCCCAATAAAAAATTCATAATATTTAAAATTTGTGTTGTGGCCTAAAAACTACCCTATAAAAATTGCAAAAAAAAAGCTTTCTGCCTACTATTCCTAAAAATCCATCTAAAAAAATTTGCATCTCTATTTTTTTTATTAATATTGATTTATATAATTTATTTATATGCTCAATAAATTCTTAATAATGGTTTAAATAATTTATTAAACCACTATTAAAAAATTTATTTAAATAATTTATTGAATTATTTGTACAATGCATCAAATGCAATTTAAGTGAATAGTAAACAATTTATTTATAAAATTTTAAATATTTTAAAACTTGCTTTAAGAATCATTTTAATATAAAAAATAAGTTAATCAATTTTAAATAATTTATTTAAATAAGAATATGATATTTTAGTAAGTATTAAAATATAAAGGTAAACACTATTAAGAATTTAAATAAATTGTTTAAACCACATTCTTATTTAAAATTAAATTCAATATTATATTAAACCATTAAATTTACATTATAAAGTTTTAAATAATTTGATATAAGAATAAGTTTTTAAATAAACAATTAAATCACTATTAAACCAATAAAGAGAGTTAATTCAATAATTGTTTAAATTTATAAATTTATTATATTATATTAAATCAAATAATAAATAAATTAGTAAATTATTTGCATATAAAAGATTAAAGTTTAAATAAATTATTTAAATAATTTTATTGTTTAAATAATTTATAAACTTATTTAAATAATTTATTTAAACTTATTTGAATAAATTATTTAAAGCACTGTCACATTCGTGCTACCCGATTCCTGTAGTCTAAAAAAAATAAAAAATAAATTATTTAAAGCACTATTTACCACTTATATTAGTTAACAGTAAACTTTAAATCAATAAATTTAAATTATATTATAGTGAACATTAAAATAAATAATTTAAATAAGTTTAAGTTATATTCATGAAGTGAAAATAAAAATAAAAAAATAGAACCATTACACTATCATTGTTGCAACTATGATAGTGGAAGTGGATTAATTGCCCTTATGGTCCAAACTTTGTAGGCAATTATATTTCATTAAGAGCAGACTTATTAATTTATAATAATTATTTTTGATGTAAAATAGTGTTTTATAATTATAAGTTGATTTTTGTTAAACATATATTTATTGTATATGATGTATTTAACTAAACAACTATTTTTAAATGCTTATTAGAATACAAATGTAAATAGGATTTAAAAACAAGTAAATAAATTTTTGAAGAGTTTAAATTTTTTTTCCTAAAAAGTAGTTAAATATTTTTAAGAAAGAGTAGCATATATATAACAATTTTATTTAAGTGGGAGTAGAAAAAATAATATTAAACACGGATTTTGGTTACATGTGGTACCTTCAAAAATTTTAATTTATTTTTTAATATTTAAAAGTGATTTAGAAAAAAATAAGATAATTGTATTTTTTTTATATTTCTAAAAATAGATGTAAAAAATAAAGCAATATTCACTATTTAATGAAAAATAATATTTTGATTAATATAGAAAAGCTTAATATTACTTTTAATAAAATATTAAATTTTTTGATGATTAAATAATTAATAACATTAATTTTTTTACAGTAAACAATTATCAAGAATTTTATTAAATCATACTCTCTTTCTCTCACACACATATAAACACACCCATAATTTGAGTGAGGCATTCAGGAATGGAAAAAATATTAAGCATGGGTTTTGGTTACATTTCGGACACTATGTCCTTCATAAAATACACTATGAGCCACATATAACTATAATAAATCTTTCTTGCAATTATCAATTTTTTAAATGATATCTAGATTTTGAAGAACCACCATCTATCCAAAAAGGCCTATACAAAAAGTGACACTTGGCCTCAAGGATCCCCCAATAGCCTACCTAAACTTAAACATCACTGACAATATAGTTTGACTCTTGCTTAAAATCTAAGGAACCGCAACAATTATAGTTAACCCACATCGTTTGAATAGAAAATTCCACATTAAGAATGTTTACAATTTATTTTAGGCTCATGTGCATTTTTCCTTATTGATCCATGAAATGATGGAATTGGTTCAAGTAGCAATCATGGATAGATTCATTATAGTTTTTGACCCCTAAAAAATCTTCATGGATTATAAAATCTATATTTATTATAGAGGGAATTGTTACATATTTGAGTATTTATGCAACATCAAATACATTTTTTCTACCTATCGAATGACTTGGATCAAGAAGTAAGGAACTCATGGATTCTCTTAGGCCAACACATGGCATTCCATCCATATCCATTGAAAATATTTACATTCAAAACAATAGATACATGCAAGTCAAGATTTGTTTTATATTTCTAATCATTTACAAATATTTTTCTCATTCGAGCATCAACATGAGACCAATACAATATATTGCAAGCATAACCATGAGACTACTAATAGCTCCTTTCGAACAACTAGACTAGAAACCACCTACGAAAGACCAAGAGTTGCAACTTAGAAATCCACTTATTTAGAAGCCAACTCCACATTCGAAGCCAACTCTACAAGACCAAGAGTCACAACTTATAATTCCATATTACATGTCCCATTAGGATTTGAACTTAGGTCTCCATATTGAGAGCTCAATTCTTTAACCAATTAAGCTCAACCCCTTGGACTACAAGTCAAGATTAGAAATTTCTTTCTCGATATATTTTGTAAATTTCTCTACCACCTTACCAATATCCTCTCTAATTTTAATTTCTACTCTACCTCATCTCTCTTTTTTCTCATCTCTCCTATTCTCGTTAATCTCAATATCCACCATTTTCAACTATGTTATGAGGATGATGATAGGTCATTTTATAATGAAGTGTTGTAAAGAATTTTCAATCATTTTTAAATGGTCAACCAATCCCTTTGAGCTTCCTCCTACCATCTCACATAAAGGAATATAATGATTACTCAATATGTCTATTGAAAAATTTTACACAACCTCATATCTCATCTCCTCATAATACATAGCCAAATCAACAAGTATGTGTTGATATTGGATGATTCAAATCATTTTATTAGGAGACATTTTAACTATATTGATACTACTAACCACATATCAACCATCCCTCAACACTAGAAAACTACAATCTCTCACCCCTTATCAAACTAATTAAAATAAATTTTTAACTATTAAATTATTTAATAATTAAAAATAAAAAGACAAATGTTAAGTTGATTCATTCAATTATTAAATAATATTTTAAATACTTTATTTTTTATGTAATTATTTTTATTAACCAAACTAATATTATTTTCTCAATATTATTATATAAATTTATTTATTTATTAATTATAATGTGTGGGCTGTAAAATTTACTAGTAAGATTAACATAGTGTTTTTAAAAGAAGGCATAAAAAATTATTAAATTAATAGAAAACTAGTACAATAACTAAATAATCAAACCCCATCCACCAGAGGCCCAAGAAGACTAGATCAAAAACCACAATAAATCCCAAAAGGAGTCAACGCCACATGAAACTCCACCAAGATCCCTCATTAACAATGCATATCCTCTTGTTGCTTCAAGGCGCTGACTGGTTTATGCATGGCTTTGTGTGATTCTAGACCATACCACGGATCTTTCGTTGATGATTAAGATTAACTCAAAGTTAGGAGTGTGGAAGCAGTAGGTTGAGTTTGAATCTATCCCCTTTGCTTGCTTCCACTGCAAGAAGGTGGGGCATTGGGTGAAGAAGTGTCCATTGAAGCCTATCGTTCCTCCTAAAAAGAACATGGCTCCTCCCAAGGAATCTAAAGTCTAGAAGGAGGTTGGTCAGTGTCCTAATGCTAATCTTGAGAAATGATCTACTAAGCTTGTTGAGGGAGAGCCTATTAAGGGAGTGAGGTTTGAGGCCATTTCTCCTGGAGTTGTTGCTTCTTTTTTTGTTGAGGAAGTTCCTTTGGTGGAGGTCAAGGTGTTGGAATCTGTTGAAAGGAAGTTAGATTTAGTGGAGGTTGGTGATGTTGACTCATTGGCTCTGGTGGTTGCTGAGCTGGAGAAGGTGACTCCCCTGAAGATGGTATATGAGGAGTGTTTGCTTTCTTCTAAGGTGGACATGTCGGTGTCTTCGTTAGTAGTGATAGAGGAGAGGAGTGAGGATTTACCCTTCGTTGAACCTCTAGTGGAGTCGGTTGCTGAAAAGATGGTGCTCACCTCTTCTGTCTTGGATTTCTCTAACTATGCTTCTCAGGAGGAGTCTTGGACAATTGTTCTTTCGGCCTCTAAGTCTCAGTCTAAGAAAAATTCATTTTCTACAAGGTTGGGGATGGCTACTCGGAATCGCTTGAAGTTGGATTGTGGCTCAAAACCTAGGGGTAGAGGTAGACCTTCGCTGCAAAAAGCAAGGGAGAGGGTTAGAAATTGTGAAATTGTTGATGGTTGACAGATTACTCTACTTGAGATGGGCCTGAATGGCCCCTCGAAGAATCTTTTATGAAGATCCTCTCGTGGAATATTAGAGGATTGAATGATCCTCATAAACAGGATCTTCTTGCTAATATGGCAAGAGATCATCGGTCGGATATTATTTTGATCCAGGAGACTAAAATGAGTGTTGAAAAGGTGTTTAAGATTAAGAACAGGTTCTTTAAAGAGTGTGGGTGTCAAGTTGTTGAATCTGATGGTGCATTTGGTGGGGTGGAAACTTTTTGGAATCCTAATGTGGTGGCTAGGATGGAGTTGTTTGCTTTTGAAAATCATGTTGCTTCTTCTTTTCTGTGCTTTAGGGAAAATTTCTCCTGGGTTTTGTCTAATATTTGTGCTCCCAATTCTAAAAGTTCTCGTAAGCATTTTTGGGATCGGTTGAATTCTTTTAAGGCTCAATTCCATTTTCCTAACTAGCTTGTGATGGGGGATTTCAATACCCATTGAATGATACTGATAAAAGTGGGCGTTCTCAAATTGTTGATGATAGTCGACTTGATTTAATGAATTTTATTAATGATAATATGTTGTTGGACCTAGATTTGTGGGGAGCTTCAGGACTACACTTGGTCTAACAGGCGGTCTAGAGATGCTCTGATACAGGTTAAATTGGATCAGACCCTTATCTCATTGGATTGGCTACACTTTTATGCTTGTTCTTTGTCTGCTCTAACTAGGGTTGGTTCGGACCACTTTACTATTTCTTTTAATGTTGATCCTTTTGGTTGTAAAAAGGCTTTTCCTTTCAGATTTGAGAAGATGTGGATTGATCATCCTAATTTGTTTCTTAATATTTCTCAATGGTGGAATATTAATGTTGATGGTTCTGCCATGTTTAAAGTTGCCAAGAAATTGGCTTAAGTGAAGCATAATTTGATTCAGTGGAATAAGGACTCTTTTGGTAATATCTTTGAGGAAAAGTCGATTGTGAGGTCTAAGTTGGATATTGTGCAGCAAACTTTGCAGGCTTCAAGGGTTGACGTTGTGTTACTTCAGGAGGAGAGTGTTTTTTTCTATATTTCATAATATTTTGGCTAGAGAGGAGGAGTTTTGGAAGCAAAGGTCACATGCTATTTGGCTCCATAGTGGAGATAAAAATACACGGTTCTTCCATCTCACTACCATGAAACATAGATCTTTGAATAGAATCTCTAAAGTGGTGGTGGATGATTCTTCTATTGAGGAAGATGATGAGATCAGATCTACGGCCCATTCCTTCTTTGAGAATCTTCTATCCAAGGAAGGTCCGTTGGATCCTATTTTCCAGGAAGCTTTTCTTAATGTTATTCCTAGTTTGGTGTTGGAGGAGGAGAATGGTTTCTTGACTATGATTCCTTCGGATGAAAAAATTAGAAAGGTTGTTTTCTCATTTGAGGGAAATAAATCTTTGGGTCCGAGTGGTTTCCCTTTGTTATTTTTCCACTATTTTTGGGAGATTATCTCCAAGGATGTTAACAATGCCACTAAGGAATTTTTTGGTAGTAGAAAGCTTCTAAAGGAACTAAACTCCACTTTTATTGTGTTAATCCCTAAGAAACCTGGTGCTAAGAGATTTGGTGATTTTAGACCTATTATTTTGTGCAATTCTATTTATAAGATTTTCTCTAAGGTGCTTGCTTTGAGGTTACAAAGGGTGTTATCAAATATTATTTCTCCTCAATAGAATGGATTTGTGCCTAGTCGACAGATCTTGGATTCCATTATCATTGTTCATGAGAATATTCACTCTCTAAAAGTCAATAAGAAGCCTGGTCTTATTTTGAAACTAGATTTGGTTAAAGCCTGTGATCAAGTGAATTGGAGGTTCCTTTGTAGTATCCTCAAGGCGTTTGGGTTCTTGGACAGTGTGTTGCAATTGGTGTGGCAGTTAATTTCCTCTCCTTCTTTTGCGGTGCTCATTAATGGTTCTCCTTTGGCCTTTTTTAAAAGATCTCGTGGCTTGCGTCAAGGGGACCCTATCTCTCCTTTTTTTTCATTATTATAGTGGAATCTTTGGGTCAATATCTCCTCCAAGCGGTGTCTAATGGGGCTTTCAAAGGCCTTTACCCCTCATCATGCCAGTTTTGTTGCTCTCATCAGCAATTTGTGGATGACACCATTATTTAAGATGTTGAGGCTTATGTGGCGGTGGCTAAGTCTATCCGCTTTATTCTTTAGAATTATGAAGCTATGTCGAGTCAAAAGTTAAGTTTTCCTAAAAGCTCTACTTTTTTTCTTAATACACTGGAGCTTTGCCAATTGAGGATTATTGGTATTCTTGAATGTGGTATTGGGGAGATCCCTTCTTCTTATTTAGGGCTTCCTTTATGCTCTAATGGTGTTCCTGACTCCTTTTGGAATAGTATCAATTATAAGTTTAACTCGAAACTTGTTGGATGGAAGGGTGTTTTGCTTAGTCAAGCAGGTAAAATTTAGTTAATCAAGTCTACTCTCCAGAACTTTCCGGTTTATGCTTTAATTTTGTTCCAAATTCCTAGAATATTTTGGGAGAAAATTGAGGGAATTCAGAAATTTGATGGGTGTGGATAAGTTCCATGAATTTTTTAAGGATAAATTTTTTCCTTCGCAGGGGTCAACTCTGTGGAACTGTATGACCCAAGTCCTCTCGACTGTGGTTGCTAGCTTGAGGTGGACTTTGGGCAATGGCAAAATAATTTTCTTTTGGGACGACTGGTGGATAGGGCATGGGCCTTTGAAGGATGAACCCTGGGTGGCTCCTTTCATGGATTTCTGTGTCAGAGAATGGGTTGTCTTGGTTGCTAATTATAGTAAGCAAGGTAGATGGATTGGTCTTGATGTGGTTAATAGAGATTTGAAGCCACTTGTTGATTTTTTGGTCTTTGATTCATATTCTTTAGAAGCTCAGCAGGATTCTGTTATTTGGTGGTTTACTTCCAATGGGAAGTTCTCAGTGTCCTCTTCTTTTTCTTTTTTGAATCGATTGGTAGGTCCTCTACCTTTCTAGGGTCGTGTGTGGAATTGGAAGCTGCTACCTAAAATTGATATCTTTTTTTGGCTTTTGTGCCAAGATAAGATCGTTACCCTGAATAATATGGTGAAAAGAGGTATGGCTTTGCTGAATAGATGTTTCTTATGTAAGGAAAATGCAAAGGATTGTCTTCACTTATTGACTAGGTCTAGTTATACTTGGGATGTTTGGTCTCATATTTTCAATCTATGGGAAATAACGTGGGTGTTTCCTGAGTCCTTTATTGAATTATGTTCTCAATGGGTGTCTCCTTCTCTAAACTCGACCCTTTCTTTGTTGTGGTCTCTTATTTTTCCACATGTTCCTTGGGGTGTGTGGAAGGAACGTAACAATAGGGTTTTTCATCAGCACGAACTGTCGCCTTCTAGGCTAGCCTTTAAAATCTATAATGCTATCAAGGAGAAATTCATTTCTGAATTCTTGAAGATTCCTTCCTTCAATGTGAAAGTGGTGGTTTTTCCCTATGATCTGCTTGTGGGTAAGAGATGGAACCTTTCTTGTGATTTTTCTAATTTGGTGAATAAAGTGAAAGAGCCCAAGGAGGGGGTTCAGTGGAAGGCTCCAGCGATTGGATGGTATAAATTTAACTTTGATGGAGTGTCTAAGGAAAATATGGGGCCTGATGGTTGTTGGGGAGTGTTACATGATGAGAATGGTAAGTTTGTCTCTGTGTTGGTGCTCCCTTTGAGAAACCAAACAAACCATTTTGCAAAGGCATCATCAGCCTATCATGGCCTTGTTTTGGCTAAAAATCAGGGGGTTTCTAAACTCTGGTTGGAGGGGGACTCTCTTAATGTTATAAATTTCCTCTTGAAAAAATGCCCTCCCTCATGGTCTATTTCTCATTTTATCAATGATTCTTTAATTATCCTAAATTCTTTTGAGGAAATTAAAGTTTCACGTGTGTTTCATGAAGCTAATAGGTTGGCTGATGGTGTTTCCAATGTGGGTATGTTGGAGAGAGTTGATTGGGGTTCATTTGAATCTCTTCCTCTTAATCTCAAATATCTATCTAATGATGACCAGTTGGCTTGTTTTTAAGACTAATATTTTAGGGAAAGGTTCTTCATTATTTTTCATAGTTGGATTGTGCACGAGGAACCTTTGGCTTGTATGTTTCATTATTATTTCCTTGGTTTTTGTATTATGGAGGACTGGCAGCGTAAGCAAGGAAGCACCTTGAATAACAAGCCCACACGTATTGTGGGTGTAATTTGTGTTGCTTTGTGGAGAGTTTGGTTTATTTTGTATTTTCTTAACTCTTTGGTGCAGTTGGGTTCTACAACTTTTCATGTCGCCATGGGTGGAGACTGTTGTAGAATTGAACCAAGTTCTTGTGAGGAATTTTAAAATAATCCTATTGTTTGGGAACATTTGGAGCTGGGTGGGGTTACACAGTATTTGCAAAGAATTCAAGGTCCGGACCCTGATGCTATGAATTTTTTTGTGAAAGTTTGGAATGGGAGGACATTATGATATAAGTGTGTGAAGTTTAAAATTGATGAGGAGTTTATTGTGGAGGCCACTGGTCTAGCGGTCTCAAGGAGGAAATTTGACAAAGATAGGGGAGTTGCTAAGAAGGCCTTTACAATTTTTTTCAAATTCGACAAGAAGAAGCTCTAGGAAATTGGGAGCGGTGGTTACGCTCGCAAGTATTTGAAGCCGCTATGGAGGGACCTTGTGTTGGCCATAATGCACTATTTTATGCTTGAAGATAGATTCTTTGTTTTTTACAGCTACCATTTCATGCTTTTGAATCATTTTAGGCATAAGGTGTTGGTCTCCTTTGCTTTATACCTATTAAGTTCCATGGAAAAGAGTATTAAAGATCACAGAAAAAATACTAAGAAGGTGATTTTGCATGAGGGTCTTATGAATCTCTTGTTTTCTCACATTAAGCTTAAGTTAATTATGGTTGAACTCCTAAAACCCCTGGTAAGAAGGTTGTTAAAAAATCTATTTAAGATACTGAACACTCTGCCGCGGAATGGGTTGGTAGTTCTGAGGATGAAGAGTCAAAGTTTGAGGAAATTTATGTGGATGAAGGTGGCTCTGAGGAAGGGAATGATGACTCAGAAGAGTGGAGCAAGGGCTATGAAACAGATGTGGAGTTGCGAGATACCATGGTGAAGTCTGTGAAGAAGATTTTGAAAGGAAAATCTAAAGGTTCCAAGAAAGAAAAAAATTCAGCTAAGAGGAAGATGGAGGTGGCTCCTGGTTCTAGTGACAAACCCTCGTTGTGTCTTGGCAGTGGTGGTGTGAAGGATGTTGATGTAGAGAATGTCCCTTTTGGGGATCCTTTGCCCGCAAAGGTGGAAATTTCATCTGTGTCTTCTCTTAAGGATTTTGAGGATGAGGGTTTGTGTTCAAAAGTTCTTGGTAGTGATGGTAATTCTTATTTTAGGGTGTGTGCAAGAAGTTGAGCACTTTTTGGCCAAAAAGTGGAAGTGTTTTCCCTGATTTTTAGTATTTGACACATTTGACCTTAAAATTTGAAGCACTTAGAGATGAAATCTTTAAAAAAGTCACTGATCATAAAATGTATTGCTCAGAGTCTAGTTTCCAAATATATAATTTATTTCAATACCCAGATTGTACAAATTGAGTTTCAATAGGCATTTCAAAAAACCATTGTTTAAAAGTCATTTTTTTGTACCATACCATGCACGTGTATGACATCCATATTTTGACTTAAATTATCGTATTTTTCTAAATCCTTTTGGGAAAAGTTTTATGACTCACTGAACCTTGCTCTTGATATTTTTTTGTAATTTTTTATTGAATATTTTTTTTTGTTAATTTTTTATTAGGCAAATTTGTTGTTTTGAAAAATCGTCATGTACGACATGCATAAGATGACCTAAACTTATCATTTTTTTATTTTATTTTTTTAAATTGAAAAGAATTGTCTGAAGTTTGCTCTCGTGCAATCCGTTTGTCAAAATATTATGTTGATCAAAAGTTATTCAAATAGTAAAAAACTCTGATATTTAAAGTTTATGCACCAATTTTATTATAAATTAATTGAAAAATACAAATAATAATTCAATTGCAAAACAAATTATATATTTAGAATCTGCATTGTTTGATCTAAAATGGGTTTTCATTTTGTCAGAAAAAATTCGAAAAAAAGGTCGTCAGCCATATGTCCAAAGTCGATATTTTGCTTTGACATTGTTAGGGCCTTCAATTTGCAGGTCAAACCAGGTTGAAGGCTTAGGTTCGGACTTCCAAAGCTTTTCTCGAACCGAAAACCATGGCAAAAACCCACCCACGATGCAAAACAAAATTCAAATTTCAAAAAATGGGATCCCGTGTTATAATTGGGATCCCGTTTTATTTCGACCGTTGTAAAGGTAACG
This sequence comes from Sequoia sempervirens, assembly GCA_007258455.2. Classification (NCBI taxonomy): domain Eukaryota; kingdom Viridiplantae; phylum Streptophyta; class Pinopsida; order Cupressales; family Cupressaceae; genus Sequoia; species Sequoia sempervirens. The sequence continues at coordinate 521,266,964 of VDFB02000003.1, read as the reverse complement.
GGATCCCGTTTATAAGACAGGATCCCATTACCTTTACAATGGCTCATAGACTAGATTTTAGTAAACGGGATCCCGATTATGGAGCGGGATCCCGTTTATTAGTAAACGGGATCCCGTTTGGTAATCGGGATCCCGTTTTATTATAAACGGGATCGTGTTTTATAGACGGGATCCCGTTTTATATTATTTAAAAACACTGTTGACAATTACTGTCAACTCTGCAACTTTGCAACTTGATATGTACGGTAGAAATGCGAAAATCAATTTATTTTCATAAGTTATTGTATGTTCTGGTGGTCGAATTTGATTTTGTTGATTTTATCAAAGGGGCATCATCTACACCATTTTTTGAGTGAAATTTGTAATATGGATTGAATTTTTCAAAGGAGGCATGTAGAAAACAATTTTTAAAGTGGAATTGTGCTAGTTTTCTACTTGTTTTGAGGAATACAAGAGGAAGAATTTTTTCCTTATGGGTATTCAACTTCCAATTTGGATTGAATATTTTGATATTTCACTATTAACATTCATTTGGCAGGAATTTTATAATTATGGGAGATAAATTTCATAATAAGAGAAAAAAGACATTGACTCCTCAAGAAGTTGAAGCAAATAAAGAAAAAGAGAGACAAAGACAAAGAGAAAGAAGAATGAGAATAAAATCAATGAGCGATGGTGGAGCAACCAATTCAACAACTATTGAAGATGAAAACATTAGAAGATACATAGTTGTAGATGGAAATAATAATTACAAAGGAGTCAATTTGGAAGAATATGATTATACAAACAAGTCCCTACTATCTTAGTCCCTCTTTGAATGCTATGGAGAATGTTTCAGCCTCACAAATCCAGTGCGTCTTCAAATCCACATATTAGTGAAATGGTAAATTTGTTTGTAGAAGATTTACAAGATGCTGGATATAATGATGTTGACATTGACTATATTCAAAGAGATGAAACTTTTATAGAATTTGTTGAAAACAAAAAAGAAAAATCTTTTATTGCAAATGAAAATCAAAATGATCATTTTCTTGAAAATGAAAAAAAAACCTGTATTTTTGATGAAAAAGAAA